>CM048850.1:42610756-43810756 GCA_026545225.1 Cornus controversa | reverse complement strand
ATAACAAACTGCTATCAGACCCTTCAGTTCGAAGCTGGGATGACGACCAAGTCTCTAGAAATCGAGAAGTTTAATGGCAGGTTAGGATGCAAGGCCCTTCGGTTCAACATGGGTTTTCCAAGACGCTAAAGGGAAGGGATGCACTGCCAGAAAAATTGAAGGAAGAAACGAAAGATGAGGTTATGGAGAAAGCACTCAGTGCGATTCTGTTATACATGAGTAACGAAGTTTTGTGAGAAGTTTCTAGGGAGACTACACCGGACGGGTTGTGGAAGAAGTTGGAAGCCCGTTACATGACAGTCTCTTGCGAACCACTTGTACCTAAATAAGCGGTTGATCACTCTTCATGTGCATTAAGGATCGTCTCTGAAAGACAATCTTGACGAGGTAAATTCAATCATCATGGATTTGAAGAATATTGATGTTAAAATAGAGGACGAGGATCAGACTATAATTTTGTTGTGTTCTCTACCACCATCGTACGAGAACTTTGTTAATGCGATGATTTATGACATAACGGTTTTGTTCATAGAAGACGTGAAGACAGCTTTGGAGTTGTAGAGAAGGGCGTTTGAGGGCAATACAGAAAGTTCGGCAGAGGACTTGGTTGATAGAGGGAGAACGAATCAGAAGGGAGGGTCTGGCAGCAGAGGTTGTTCTAAGTCTAAGAACAAATCGAAGGTGTTGAATGCTACACCTGTTAAAAGGAAGGACACTTCAGGAAAGACTATCCAGAACATAAGAAGGGAAAAGGGAAAATCCTCTGAAGCTGGTGAGGTGCCTCTTGCAGAGGATAATGATTCAGATGGTGTTAACGTTCTCAAATTTATGTCGGTGGCTCAGGCGATAGTGGATTCGGGTTGCTCGTATCACATTTTTTCAAACAGGGACCGGTTTACCTCTTATCGTTCCGTTGATGGAGGGGAACATCTGATGAGGAATAATGTGTTGTGCAAGGTTATAGGTATTAGTATAGTGAGAACATCGACTGACGTCAAACATATTCCAGAATTAAAAAAGAATTTAATTTCCCTGGGTATGTTGAATTCCATCGGCTGCATTTATAAGGCTGGAGGTGGAGTCATTCGGGTTTCAAGAGAACCTAGCTTCCTTCTATATTTTTTTCAGTTTTCACCATAGAAATTGCCTTCTATTTTTCTTTTTCCACTGAATTCCGTCTGTGTTTTTTTTTCTTGTTTCTTCTTTTCCCATTTAACAAAAGATAGGCATTTCTTCTTTGTTGTTCTTTCTTCCCGCAAGAGAGATTGAAACAGTCATTCACAATAAAAACGAGAGATTCAGACGGAGAACCGGACTGGTTCTTCAAGAATCATCCGGTCAAAGAATCAGAACCAGCTGGTTCTAATGTGATTTTCGAGACTCACCGGTATATCGATAGGCTCGTAAAGCTACGAATCAACCAGTTCACCGAACCATGGTCCATACCACCTAAATCTTCTTTCTCTTATTTTATCACTAATAAGCACCACTCCTAATTTCTCCCTCACACTTTGATTAATAAATCTATATCTTCTAGTCTCTCCTATTATCCATCTTAACATCCTTATCTCAGTTATATGAATTTGTTGTTTACACTCTACTCTATATAAGATAGTTGGCCTAATAACTATTCTATAGTTTTTTCCTTTTAACTTAATTGTTATTCTTTTAGTGCATAAAAAACCACTAGCCTGTTATGGCCCAAGCTGGTACCTATAATAATAACACAGACCCAAATCTAAACTATTATGGCCCAGGCTATATATACTAAATGGGTATGACATCATGATCCAGATCTGAAAATTAAACTACCATTAACCTTAACCCAGTCAGTTGATAAAGCCAGATGATAATAGAAGCATGTTACACAATATACATTTGATATTATAAGTTAAACTGGGTGCTCCTAATGTCATCCTAAAATCATTTTCAAAATTCCAAGTCACTATACCTCATTTGGAAGTTATTTCAGCATGCATTAGTAATTATGGAAAACCAGTTCAAATAAATAAAAATCCCAAGCTGCCTATACAAAGCTAGTTCTCGTAATACCAAATAATACAACTAGAATGCAGGTCAGGATTCTTTCGGACTCTATTAGAGTGACTAGAAAAACAAACTTTGCGCTACTTTACACTTAATCAACACAATATGTGCCATCAATTAAAACCAAAACCATGTACGAATCACTTTATTGAACTTTAGAACTGTAAATGTACTCTTCAAATGATATTGCCTATTTTCCCTTATCAAAAAATTGATTTTTGAATTCAGACTTAGAACTTTCTCTTTTACATTACCTCCTTTTCACACATCAAGCTTTTTATCTTCCACATCCTCAATGTCATCACGAGCTTCTGCGTCTGATGCATATGTTACCTGTAAAATAGCTAATAGATTATATGAGGGCAGCAAAAACATAATTTTTGAAGATGAGGGAAGGTTAGATCTTACCATATTCGGATCTTCACTTTCTCCTTCCTGCAAAATTAATGATAACATGAATTTAGAAAAACTTGAAGCAATCAAGTTATGAATTCAATCAGATCACAAACGAGCAGTGCACTTACTGAAATAGACGAACCCCGTGACTGTTGCTGCAATATTCCACTTGCAGTTGGCCTTTCACCAGGATTCGTACATAATAGTTGTTGAACGAAAACCTTATGCTCTTCATACTTCCAGCTTTTTGGAAATTCTTTTTTCTCCCTCAGATCTCCAAAAACCTTCACCCTCTCATAGTCTGTAGATATGTTGTGAAAAAGCTCCACAAAAATGAGACCAAGGCTGTATATATCAGCCTTGGTGTCGACTTCGATTTGTTTGTTACTTACTTCAGGTGCATTATACAATTTATGCCCAATGGATCCTGTTCCAGCTTCATCATTGACTCCATTTACAAGTTTTGCTGAAAATTAGAAAAATGAATGAGAAAAGGAGTACTTATTTATTGAATAAGCAATTAAGAAAACACAAATAAAAAAATAGTTGAGAAATGGCTTTGTTAAGTTGAGTTGAAGCAAATAAAGTGCATAAAAGTACCTACCCAGTCCAAAATCAGATATCCGGACGTTATCCTGTGCATCTAACAAAATATTTGCTGGAGATAAATCGCGGTGTATGATACCAGCAGCATGGACTTCCTCTAGCCCATCCACAATCTGACCAAATATCCTCCATGCTTTTTCTTTATCCAAATTGCCAGAAGTTTCCAGAAATTTCTCTAAGGATCTGCTTTGTCCAAAAGAAGAGACAAAAAGGAAATAAAGAATCTTCAGAAAATTTAATGTCTCCAATTTCCAGGATAAAGCAATACATTAAAGCTCCAAGAAATGCACTCCGTGTAAGGGGAGAAAACTATAGCCAACCAAAACCTTATCTCCCTAAAATAATCACAGAAAAAAGATAATTGTACCCCGAATCTCAGCAGCAAATGCTTTAATTCAACATAGGCAGTCCTGCCCCTTCAAAAGTGAATATTACATTCGTTTAAGGCACAGAATAGTACCAAAACCTCTCATGCTCTGGCTAACACAGCCACCCTTCATCTCTCCATGATCTCATCTACCTACCTAGCAAACTTCACCAAATCCCAGACAAGGAAAATAGAATAGACCATTACTCCCTTACCACCACACTATGGATCTCCATGAGTTCCATTGTTTCCTAAGCCCCTTTACTCATTGCACCAATTAGCGGAAATAGGCCCCTGTGCACCACAAAAATAGACAATTGTCTTCATGACTCGTGAAGGTCTGTATGAGTGGCTAATCATGCCATTTGGTCAGAACAAAGCACCACGCAGTTCTATGCACGTGATGAATCAAACCCTTCAATCATTAATTGTAAAGTTCAAGCTCATAAAAATTGATGATATCCTCATCTATAGTTCTTACCGAGACAGTCATGCATCAGACTTCAGGCAAGTTCTAGAGACCTTGGAGCCCAATGAACTAATGCGAACCTCAGTAAGTGCACATTTCTGATTAATAGTTTAACCGTATTGGTGTATACTGTGTTGACATAATGAAGATTGCCTTATAAAAGCTGAACCGTAAGAAATTGGCCTGTGCCTAGATCCATCAACGTTACACATCGTTCTCATGGGCCTGCATATTTCAGTAGGCCATTTATTCACAATTCTACTTCTGTGGTTGTCCCTCACTAAAAATATGAAGAGAGAAGTGCATGTGTGTGTGTGTGTATTTTATTTTTTTTGGCTCTTAAATATGAGAAGAGCTTTAATCTCGCTAGCAGGAACTCCACGCTGTCACTTAAGTGATCACTGCTTGGCACATGACTACTTAACTACAACCCTTCTTACACTGGGGTTAAGATGCAATCAATTTAGGCAATACAAGCAAACTTTGTGCCTAAACCCCAGTTTCTGAAAGGCTTTGATGAAGTTTCTAAAGAACAGAGGTTTCAACCAATCTCCTCCCTTCTTTTCCTCCTCCTCTTCTTTGTTTTTCCTTACTACCATCATCCTTCATCAGAAGCTTGCATTGAAGGACACTAGTTTGATTCTTTACACCTGTTTTTTAACATATTTATGCTCAAGAGACTTGGAAGTCCACTTTAGGCTCTACATCTACGAAAGTTCTATTTATTCTTCCCTTTCTTTCTTTCCGCTCTTTATCTCAACTTTTCAACTCTTACTTTATAGTTTTGTTGTTTAACCCCCATAAGTCTAAAATTTGTGCCTAAACCCCAGATTCTGAAAGGCTTTGATGAAGTTTCTAAAGAACAGAGGTTTCAACCAATCTCCTCCTTTCTTTTCCTCCTCCTCTTCTTTGTTTTCCCTTACTACCATCATCCTTCATCAGAAGCTTGCATTGAAGGACACTAGTTTGATTCTTTACACCTGTTTTTAACATATTTTATGCTCAAGAGACTTGGAAGTCCACTTTAGGCTCTACATATACGCAAATTCTATTTATTCTTCCCTTTCTTTCTTTCCGATCTTTATCTCAAGTCTTCAACTCTTACTTTATTGTTTTGTTGTTTAACCCTCATAAGTCTTGATCTCGCATATTATCCTTCCTAATGGAAAAGAGTTTACTGATGTTTTTGTTCAGTCCAAAGATGCTTGATATAGGGTGCTCCTTCATGTGCTAATTCTTGAGCTGATTATTAAGAATTTGAAGTTCTAATGAATATATCACTTGCTAGGATTTTCAACATTATCTTTTATCCATCTTAGTGTTTCTTAAAGAAAATATATGTGAATTATCACTTGCAGTCTAAAAGTTAAGTGCTCAATTCAACTGTGCAATGGCTGAAATACATAAAGGAGTTCCTAAGGAAAGTACTATTTCTTAAAGATATTATATGTGAATGGTTACTTGCAGTCTAACATTAAGTGATTGATTTGAATGTGTGAGGGACAAAAATACAAAAGAATTTTCCTAACAAGAGTGAAGAAACATATACCTGGGACAAAACTCCATTAGAATGTACAGGCATGGAGAGTCGAAATCAAAATTCTCAACTGAATTTTCAGAGGAGAAGCTTTTATCAGTTGAACTACAAGAAACACCAGAAAAGTTCTCCTCAAGCCAAGTCTGAAACAGTGAACATCAACTATGACAATCAGAATAAAATAAATACATACCATAAATCATTTCAAGTATATTCTTGTCCCTAAAAGAGTATGTTGTCCGCAACAAAATCTAATTGCTTGCTGCTTTGCATAATACATATATGACATACATGTGCTTACATATGTCATATAAAGAAGTCATAGTATACCCTTCCAAGAATTGAATAAAAAAACTAAATCAGACAGTATAGATAAATAAAACATCACCATCTTTCCTCTTCTACATGTGAACGTGTCATTTTTCTCCTTTATCACTCTTAATTTCAGTTTAAACTTGAACCATGCTTAAGAAAACAGAAATTTAAAAAAAAAAAAAAGTTTGGTATGCATTTGATCTCACTCGAATTAATTTCCGTCTTCATTTTTGTTTAATCTTCTTTTTCGTTCAGAACAAAGTACTCTTTTGTAAAAACAAAAACGGATAAAAAAGAAAACTAAACAAGAAAGAAACTTAACTCTGGATGCATTCCACCTTGGCGTACAAACTATCAAATTAAATGCATGTGTGAAATTGATGCCCTTTAAAGAATTCAGAAAAATAGAAAACATAAAAGAGGAAACAGATATGTGAAGATAGCCATCATCCTAGCTGAAGGCAACAACTGAATCTGGAAAGCATGTCAAAAAACAAGTTCAATTGATGCCCAATGGGGAGTGGCAACAAACTAATACTGGTTCTTGTCATCACTAGTGATCATATGCAAAAGAATATTCATGGGCATTACAGTCCAGTTGATTAACCCTTCATTATCGTAGTGCACTTGCATTCAGGCAGGCTGGGTAGAGAAATATTGGAAAGTGTTTGCTCTTCAAATGACATCCACCAAAAAGCAAAGAACACCTAGAACGAAAGAAAAGTATCTCATGCGTATATGCAAAGAATTAAAGAGTAAGAGAAAATTTCCTTGGGATTATCCCTTTAGGTTAGTTTGCATCACATATCACGCCGAGCTTTAAAAGTTCTAAAACTCAACCTTTTTTTACTAGGGAAACAAAATTTATATGCTATGCAATTCACCAACCTCAACCAGGACTAGAACTCCCAGAATAAGAAACCAATGGAATTTGACTACTATGACCATTTAGACTCACCATATATCAATCACATATACAAATGGACTCACCTAAAAAAAGTCTTTTCTAACCTATTTTGGGCCAATTAGATGAATTTTGTTTTATCATTCCCTCTATCTAAAGCCATATCAATTTAATGCGCATGCTATCATCCCTTTCCTAACTATCTCAACGTGCGTTAATTCTGGTCTTTCCCTTCCCTTAGCATTACCCTCAAGAAGTACCATGTGATTTCTCCGCATCAGTGCAATTCGTGGCTATTGCTGCACATGGCGACAACATTTTAATTTATTCTCGAACATTTTATCTCCAATTGGTGATCCTTAAATCATCCCTTGAATGTGTTTGATTCTAAATCTATCCTTTCTTGACTTCCACTCATTGATTTTAACATCCTCCTCCGGCACTTATTTTAAGACTATGTTCTTTCTCAGCCACTCCAAAATTCTATCTCGTATCCCGGCAGTGGAATAATATTTTACTTATCAGAAAAAAAAAAAAAAAAAAGAACAAAAAAAAATCTATCCCATAAGGAATTTGCTTATCTAATAACAATTTTATAGAAATTACTTTTCAATTTTTTTATGTATACGCCAATCACACTATAAGCCCAAACCACTCCTCCATTTGACCCATCTTGTTCTAATTCATGATTACCATCATCTTCATTTCTCCTCTTCTTTGTGTATGTTGAGTCTAGATAATGAAATTTTTGTTTATTAATATCTCTCAACCGTCGATCTTCACTACATCCCTACTTATTTTTCTAATTTTACTAAAGCTAAATTCCATATATTCAGTTTTAATTCTTATCTTAAACACACCATCATCATCATCATCATTGCCTTAAATTCCATTATTCCCATATAAATGCGGTCGGCCACATAAATTCTATTTTTCCAATCCTTTCTATTATAAGCAATCTCTTGCATAATATTTAACTTTTCAAAATCATTTCTAACAATTTCATCACATCTTACTAGTTTTTTCACCCTCTTTTGTATCTAGTTTTTTATATAAAGCATTGAATACATCTTATTTAGATTTATTATCTTCTTAGCTTTATTTTTATTTTTTTAATTTCTCGTATATCTCCAAATCTTCATGTTGTTTACTTTTTTGCCATTCTTTGAAACTCTCTTTTGTTATAGTATTTGTTGTTTTTCTTCATTCTATCACCATGTTTCCTTTTATCTTAAACATAACAGATCCTAAATCTACTCTCACATCTCTAATTTAACACTTGTCCTTACTTTAATTTTAATAATCAAAATGATATCATAAACAAATAGCTTACACCATGAAACCTCATTTATTTTAGTATCATGTATCAACTCCATCGACCACTATTGCAGCCTAGTTCCATCAAATGCAAATATTACCAAAACACCCTCAACTCTAAAACAGAAGAGAACATAAATAAATTCGATCCTACAGTATGCAAACTGTATAAAAATATAAATTACGACTCAAATTAATTAAAAAAATCATAATGCAAAGTTGCAATCAGATCTATATGAAGTTCACGAGTTGTCTTTGTTCTTGTTATCACACCCCTAATCATTCGTCACTACATTACAAAGTATCAAACATCAAGCTTTTAAATGGTGTAGTATATAACGAACCATGAGTTTTGACCTTACAGCATCGAGGGCATCAACTTTTGGGGTTGACATAATTCAACTGTGTTTTATAGGAGAAGCAAGAAGAATACTAAGAAACCACCCGTCTCTATTGTATTGTTCAACCTTTTATACAATGATGAAATCACTAGTTGGAATAGTTTAAATATGAAAAAATCTTTAGATTGGATGACATGAAAATAAATTGTATTCTATCATTTTCTTGGATATCCTTTAATTTAGTACTGTGAACATTGTGTCTCTTTGTGTTTCTTCCTATACTACAACAATTTTAAACATACCATCCCTGACTTTAATCAACTTCTCACACATCTTTGTTGAGAGAAAAGGTCATGTTTCAAGCGCTGCTATAGCCTCAATCTTTATTTCCTTGGCATCAACAACTTCTTCATAGCATGTATAATTATTAATTAACTTCGCTAGGACAAGGCACTGAAACTAAAGTTGGACAACAATTAGAGCATTATAATAATGGACTTCTGTCTTCGGGAAATTTATCACCTAGAAGAGCAAATGTGGTTTCCTCCAAATTGGAAAGGCCAGGAATGTTTCTGCAGATTACACCTTCTTGTTCAATTGAACCAATGACTAATTAGTGTCCTCATGGTCTTGGATGAACACTTCAAATATTGAATTCAATTAAGCAATAAACATGAACCCCAATTAGTGAGTGCATGTATGATTGCTGAAATTACCTTTTTGCCTTTGATTGTAGCTTTGACTTCCAAATCTGCCTTTTAGACAATAGATAACCAATTACTCTAACTAACATTTAAAAATCCTACATAAAAGTTAAAATAAAAAGGCAGACCCATGTTTTAGTAACGAAATTTGTCAGCCTAGGTCCTATTAGCCTAACAAAGTCCGTCATATCAAACAAACAGATATATAATTTTTTTCAAAAAACTTGCAGTGAGAGTCACTCTCTCTAGTACCATAGGATAACATTTATACATTCACAATAGTGCTGACTGCGATGCGATTGATTTAATAGACATTGAATGATAAACAGGAGGTAAGAAAGAAATGCTTTGAGAAACCTAAAATAAACTTCAAATCAAGCTTTAAAAATTAGAGATAAACAACATTAAAAAAATCCAGGAAAAAGGTGTAGGGTGACCCCTTTTGAATTATGTTGTAAAGCAATGGATCATTTAAAGTAAAAGAATGCTCTCTCATGCTTCTCTAACTTTGCCTTCTCATCTCCTTCCTCTCCTCTATTCCAGTTCTATACCAAAGAAAATCATAATTTCCAAACCTTTTGGCTCACTAATATTAGGAACGCAATACGAGGCCAAAACAAGTAAGCATAAAAGGAATACATAAAGGTGTATCTCAAATCTAACAATGCAACTTGTGCAAGATTTATTAAAAATGTATCCGGGCTAATAAACCTGGTGGTATCGCACAATATGCGGGTGCTGTAATCCACATAGAGTCCTCACCTCCCTGAACAAATTACCATAGCAAACACATATAATCAAATTTATATCAAACACCTATAACTATACTCTCGCCGGATAACTGGAAAAAAATATCAAACACATGGAGTCCTGCACACAAATATATATTCTTACCTCAGGATTTTATTGAAGGGAATGTTAGCAGATCTGAGAGAGATAATCTTAATTGCATAGACTCCATTGTCTAGCAGATTTCGGCATTTCTTGACAATGCCGAAAGCACCCGCCCCTAAAACTCAATAAAACATAAAAACATATCAATATATATTGAAGATTTTTTATGAAAGATGAAATCAAGAAGATTTATACCTAGGAAAGACTGATCTTCAAATTCAGTCAAGTATTTCGACTCGGATCCGGTCCGCGACATCACAGGGGTTCGAATCACTTCTTTGGTCACAGGGCATTTGATCTCCATTTTCTGTGTTCTCTCTCGCTCTTAGCCTATCACTCTTGCTCTATCTCTCTTCGCGCGCTCGCTCAACTTTAAATGTTAAGTAAATGCTAAGTCGATATGAATATATTATGCACACTGAAGCGCGTAAAACTCTCTCTCTCTAGCTGATGCGTGCGTCTCTTTTGTTGGTCGTTGGTGTTTAACGGGGTTATGGGCCAACCTGAATCCAACTGAGAGTTGGGTCGAGGTGTTATTAACCAAAGTCCAACCCAGGATTTTAATTCTAATTCAAATTTTATTATATATTTTTAAATTCTAAATATATTGTATATATTTTAAATTTTGATCAATTCTGCCTGTTCAATTTTATTTTATTTGAATATTAATTTATTGTATATCTATACTTACAAATACGATCGACAAAGACAAAGAAAATGTTAAATTGGTCACTCTCTTCACGAGCGGCTTATTTTCATTTATGAAGTTGGTTCATCAGTAACATTAATTGTCTCTTCATCCTAAGTAGAGTCATTATTGCCATAATACACTAGACATTAGCTTCACCAATAAAACAACAAAATAGGAGCTCTTAACGGAATCTGATCCGGTTGGCGACAACACTGAGGTTCCAATTACTTCGTCGGTCACAGGGCATTTCATCTCCCGTTTCTCTATTACCTCTCGCTCTTAGTCCTATCACTCTTGCTCTATCTCTCTTCGCACGCTCGCTCAACTTTAAATGTTAAGTCCATATGAATATATTTTGCACATGTAAGTATATGAGTTGTGGGTCACTGCGGCGTACAGGTCACCGTCTTTCCAACTCTCTCTCTCTAGGGGTGTCTCTTTTTCTAGCTGGTGGGTGTTGTTGGTCTTTGGTGTTTAATGGGGTTATGGGCCAACCTGAATCCAACAGGCCCAATTTTCTCGAGTTTCCACAATTATTTTTACAATTGGGCTGGACTTGAGCTGAGAATTTTAAACCCAAATTTAATGAGAGTTTGGAGTTGGGTTGAAGTGTTATCAACCAAAGCCCAACCCAGAATTATAATTCTAATTCTAATTTTATTATATATTTTTAAATTCTAAATATATTGTATATATTTCAAATTTTGATCAATTCTGTCTGTTCAATTTTATTTTATTTGAATGCTAATTTATTGTATATCCATACTTAAAAACAAGATCACCAAAGACGAAGAAAAGGTTTAATTGGTCACTCTCTTCACGAGCGGCTTATTTCGATTCCATTTATGAAGTTGGTTGATCAGTAACATTAATTGTCTCTTCATCCTAAGTAGAGTCATTATTGCCATAATACACTAGGCATTAGCTTCACCAATAAAACAATAAAATAGAAGCTCTTAATGGAGTCTGATCCGGTCGGCGACAATACTGAGGTTACAATCACTTCTCCGATCACAAGGCATTTCATCTCCAGTTTCTCTATTCTCTCTCGCTCTTAGTCCTATCACTCTTGCTCTATCTCTCTTCGCGCGCTCGCTCAACATTAAATGTTAAGTCCATATGAATATATTATGCACATGTAAGTATATGAGTCGTAGGTCAGTGCGGCGTACAGGTCACTGTCTTTCCAACCTGAATCCAACAGGCCTAATTTTTTCGAGTTTCCACAATTATTTTTACAATTGAGTTTGGCTTGAGCTGAGAATTTTAAACTCAAACTTAATGAGAGTTTGGAGTTGGGTTGAGGAGTTATCAACCAAAGCCCAACCCAGAATTATAATTCTAATTCTAATTTTATTATATATTTTTAAATTCTAAATATATTGTATATATTTCAAATTTTGATCAATTCTGCCTGTTCAATTTTATTTTATTTGAATGTTAATTTATTGTATATCCATGCTTACAAACAAGACCGCCAAAGACGAAGAAAAGGTTGAATTGGTCACTCTTTTCACAAGCGGCTTATTTCGATTCCTTTTATGATTGCGATTTTTGTGAAATTTTTAAAGGATAAAGACACACAAATATTATTTTAGAATGTGATAACAACCACAATATTTTTTTACGGATGCTTCAATGAGTGTCTAACACTTTCTCTTGATATAATCAAACCCCTTGCACATGAATCTTAGTGGCGTATACTTACATGGATCCACTAAAAAAAAGTTGTTTCAAAAATTATTTTGAGTAATACATCAAAAATCACATTTTTGGTAAAAAAGTCTAATTTTTCATGATAACTTAATACACCTAAACCCAATGTTAGGTAGCAATTCCATGAATTTCTACATGAGACTCTACAATAAATATTTGTTGTCGCACTACTTCAATGTTTTAATTCGCATTATTTCATTTTAAACTAATCTTCTAAAAACAAACCCTCGAAACAGTGCAGGTCAAAAATTCTGCGCAACATACACGTATTTGTGTGCAGTGGTGCAAGTTTCTATTTCTCTCTTAATTTTTGAAAGAAAAAAAAATTACAAGGACCATTATTTGTATAAACTATACTATTGTGAAAATAATTTCTTTATTTGCAAGCCGGCCAACCTAACCATGATCAGACTTGAGCTAGTTCTTCCTAACTTGAGATCAGGTTTCATTCGGGCTTGGACAACGTTACACATAGTGCGAGTTAAGGCTGATCTTTCAATGACTTGCCAAAGTTGCATCCTTTGTGTTTGTATGGATGGGAGTACATATAGCTCATTCATGCCTATTATAACTACTTATTTCACTCATATGTTGGCGGCTTCAACTATATATGACCTTAGTGCCGTTTATTGGTCTGAGAAAGATACAACTTATTCGAAATTAATTGAATGAACAAATTCACAATATTCATATGTCTATATATATATATATATATATATATATATTTTTTTTTTTTGTGACATTCCATGTATTTTATAATTCCTTTTCGTGTCATGCCTTGTTAGCTTTGCTATTAATGCTTCATTTAAGTGCCGAAGTTTTTCAAGTAGTAATAAAATTAATTTTTTTATTAGATATATATTTTTTTTATCATATATCACTATCACTTAAACTTTATTAAATTTTAAGTGACACTTACCTTTTTAAGTAATACTCAAATTATGTTATCAAACGCACTTAATTCATCCGTTTAAAATGTAATGTTAGAATTAAGTTATCAAACAACACCTAAGTCTAAGTCTCATAGGTGCTCATCAACCCACTTTGCTCTTTGGGAGGTGGAGCAGAGCAAATGAGAAAATTATGGAGCGGCTTAATTCAATGTAAATCACTTGTTAATGGCCCTTGGGTTACCATTGGTAATTGGAATGTAATCAGGTATCAAACAGAAAAGAAAGGGGGTGTTTATGTCCCCCAGAAAGTGCTGATGGAGTTTAACGAGGTGATTAATGATGTGAAATTAGAAAAATTATTGAATAGCACCGGAACTTAAATTATTAACTCTCTATTTCATATTATCTCCTAAAATAGTGTGGAATAGAAATTTACTATTGGTGGAATTAATATAACAATAATTACTCATGGAATTCACTGATTAATGGTCAATGGACATGATGCAACAAACAAGGGAATGAGAGTGGAATTTATGCCAAACTGGATAGAAGTTTGATCAATCAGGAGTGGTTAACAACATATAAAAAAATAAAATAAAAAATTTGACACAATCAAACATTTCAGATCATTATGCATTGATCCTCCATACATCTGATCGGATAGCTTCCAAACCTAAACCTTTTGAATTTCTTAAGGTATGGTGTCATCAAGAAAGTATCACAGAGGTGGTAAAGCAAGCATGGGGAGAAGATGTTAGGGGTAATCCTCTGTATAAACTTTACTAAAAAGCTGCAGAATGTCAAGTCCAAAGTAAGAGAATGGTGATAGGAAGTGTAGAGCGTGATTATATTGATATTTTCACACTTGTTATGTAGCCCTAAACTCTATGTAATTGTATCACATTTTTCTTATTATAGTGAAAACCATCTGAGATTTTAGATGAATCTTGTACATCTGTATCTTTGGTTGCGTGTTTGATATTATTTTCTATTATTTTTCGCAACAAATGGAATAAGAGGGATTTCAGACATATTAATGACTAACTTTCTGAGTCTAGAAAGAAATTATATGAAGTTCAAATGGAAATGCTCAAAGATCCTTGCAATCCAAATATTATAGAAGCAGAGAATCAGGTTTTTCTATCAAAAAAATAGCTCAACATAGATCTTTTAATGCGATCTCAATTATCCAAAAGGAAGACGAAACATGGTCCACTGATATAGATCAGATTGAGCAGGAATTTTGAAGCATTATAAGAAGTTATTTAGCAATAATCAAAATCAGAATAACTCTTTTATGCCTGTAAAGCCTAGAGTTAAGCTTTCTTTGAAAGAAGCTCAATATTTGGAGAGCCAAGTCACTGCTAATGAAATTAAGTCAATTGTTGATAGATTAGGTCCTGACAAGAGCCCAGACCCTGATGGGTTTTCACCAAGATTTTTTCAACAATTTTGAAGAATTGTGGGAGAAGATGTGGTAAATGTTGTGCAATTCTTCTTCTCAAATGTTAAATTGTCAAAGGGAATCAATTATTCATTTATCTGCCTCATTCCCAAAAATGAACAACTGTGTTATAGTTGAGGATTACAGACCAATCTCATTGTGCTCAACAGTTTACAAGATTATTACTAAGCTAATGGCTACCAGGTTAAGTTCAGTGTTGGGGAGAAAGGCGGGAAAATTCATGGTAATGTCATTATGGTAGATGAAATTCAGAGAGGGTTTCAGACAACAAAGTTTCATCAGTCAATGGCCTTTAAAATATACCTCAAAAAGGCATATAATTCCATTTCATGGGATTTCTTGTTTCATGTTCTTAAAGCTTTTGGGTTTGGGGAAAAATGGATTGCATGGATAGCAGAATGTATATCTAACTCAAAAGTTCAAAACCCTCTCTGTTTTAAAAGTGAGTTCTGAAAAAAACAAGGTTTTCTTTTCTAAAGCAATTAAAAGGAAAAGAAATTTATACAGAATCTTGAAGATGAACTGTGGCTCTTGCCTCTTCAATATTTAGGTCTTCCTATGATTGATAAAGGCTTGAAAAAGAAAGATCCTAAAGTTCTGACCGACAAGATTGCTACAAAAGTCAATGGTTGGAGCTCTCTTAGTTTATCACTTGTTGGTAGGGTAGAGTTGATAAAATCTGTGATATATTCTATTATCCATTTTTGGTGTACTGCCTTTAAGTTTCCAGCTGCAGTTGTTGTTTTGATAGAGAAAATGATTAAAAACTTCATTTGGGGTGACAAAATCAATTCTAAGAGATTTCATTTTCTTAAATGGAGTAAGCTTGCTTGCCCAAAATCTGAAGGAGGGTTTAGTTTAAGAAGAGATGCGGAAATTGACAAGGCCACTTATATGTGAGTAATTATTGAGTGACTAGAGTATTTCATATTTATAGGAATTTCACCCATAGTAAATTTCTATTTCACATTATTTTAGAAAATAATATGAAGGGTAAAATGCTCTAACTACCCCCAGGTTTCGGTTTAATACCCACGGAGAATACTAGTGCCTTTGACTGAGGTCAAACTCCTCAGGTTTGAAAAACTATGCCCTGACGGTCAACTAACTTGAAAAGTTAAAATACCAAAACTATCCTTTCTATTTAAATATATAATTTTATCCTCAAATCAGTTAAAGGTCATGTACATCTACGTCAAATATAGAAGTATGTGTGTATATATATATATACACAATATGTAACAATATATATACAGTATATATAGTATGTATATATATATATATACACACACACTTTTATATATATATGCATACTATATAGTATGCATATATATATAAAAGTGTGTGTGTATATATATATATATACATACTATTATATATATATATATGTGTGTGTGTGTGAGATAACAGTAAGTGTATATATATATATATGTGTGTGTATACAGTAACAGTATATATATACCGTATATATATATATATATGCAATAACAGTATATATACAGTATATATATATACTATTATACATATATATGTGTGTGTGTGAGAGATAACAGTATGTATATATATACATATATATATATATATATGTGTGTGTGTGTGTGTGTGTGATAACAGTAAGTATATATATATATGTGTGTGTGTGTGTGTGTGTGATAACAGTAAGTGTATATATATATATATATTTATATGTGATAACAATAAGTATATATATATTAAGTGTATATATATATATTTTTATAAGTTGCTGGGTATATAATTATATATTGGTAAAGTGTAAATTGTTATATTGTATATATACTATATATATACTGTTGCTATATATATATACTATATATATATACTGTTATATACTTTTATATATGCATACTAATATATACTGTTACTATATATATATACTTTATATATATACTGTTATATACTTTTATATATGCATACTATATATCTACACAGTATGTAACAGTATATATATATACATATGTATATATATACATATTGTATACATACTATATATATATATACATACTATGTATACATATATATATATATACTCTGATTTGACAAACTAACATAAAATATATGAACTGATTTGACGTGTTAACTGAAGGGGTAGTTTGAAGATAAATTGTACATTTAAATAGAAGGGGTAGTTTTGGTATTTTAACTTTTCAAGTTAGTTGACTTAACGGTTAACTAACATTTGGGGTATCAGGGCATAGTTTTCCAAACCCGGAGGAGTTTGACCTCAGTCAAAGGCACTAGTATTCTCCGTGGGTATTAAACCGAAACCTGGGGGTAGTTAGAGCATTTTACCCTAATATGAAATATAGAGTTACTAGTGGTGGGATTCTCTGAAGTTTCGATAGTATTCAATAAATTTTCACCAAATACAACTTAGTGGATTTCATAAAGGAAATGATAGAATCTGGATTGCATAGTTGAAGAACCTTTATCTTACACATGATTCCATTTGGTCCTGCTTATTGATGAATTATAATTCCACCTTCTAGAAGAACTTGTTAGAGGTTAGAGAATTTATGGCAGCAAATGTCAGATTTTTGGTTGCGAATGAGCATAAGTTTATTTTGGACCCTTAGTGGAATGATGCTTCCTTATAGGATTGCAACTTGGGTTGGGCAACCCGAACCTAACTCAAGCACAGCCCAAAATTTTACAGGCTTTGGGCTACTATTTTTATAATTAGAATTGAGCTTGGGTTGAAAAACCTCAACCAAAACTTAATTAGGATTGAGCTTAGGTTGAGGTGCCAACAACCCGAGCCCAACCTGAACCCAAATTATAATATTATTTTTATGCATATTTTTTTATTTTAAATATATTATATATAATATTCAAATTATGATAACTTTTTTTTTCAACTTTCTTTATTTAAATCTTAATTTATTGTATGTTAACACTTTGGATAATTAATTTTCTAAAAAATTGTTTGTAATTTTTTAGAAATTTGCATTAAGTTCTTAATTTTTTGTGTGTTTAGGAGTAATCTAATGTGAAACTTATTAAAGATCACTTTAAATTTTTAACATAGAGATTGGTAATATAGATAACCCGAATTAATCCGACTTTTTAACCCAAAATTTCAACTTGAGTTGCAAACCCGAGTTTAAAAACTTAAGGATGCGTTAGGTTAGGGTTGAGTAGTTAGGATTGAAAGTAGGGTTATGGTTGGGTTAGGGTTGAACAATTCATATGTAGGGTTGAGATCAAGTTGTATCTTTAACCTGCCCAACTCGGCCGAGTTGCAGCCCTACTTCCTTAGTTCAGACTTATGGTCACAGGGTTGTCAGATTATTTGATATTCCTGAAGGTGCAAAGATCAATTCAGTAATTCAAAATGACAATTGGGTTAGACCAGAATATATGGCGAATGAGGTTACTGAAATATAAGATCAAATTACTAGGTTGCTATAAAGCAAGGCGACAAATGTTGAATAGCGGATGTCCTTGTTTCTCTATACTTACGCAAAAACTTTACTTACCACTCTCAGGTGCGAATCAGTAATGAGTCTCAAATTGAAACCTCAATTTTTTGGATGATAAGTGAATATTTGAAAATAATTTATGATTTTTTAATAATAAAATTACTTCTAAATAATTTTGATTAAATGATGAGAAAAATCTTAAGGAAAAAGAATCCACCACCACATATCATATAAATAAAATTTATAGTATTCTTATCTAATTTTTCCTCCAATAACTAATACATTTCACCAATCCAATTACAACTTAAAAAGATGAAGAAAAATATAACATTAAAAAAAAACACTTGATTATATATGAGAGCATTTTTATTTATTTAATTTGATGTACCTTTACTTGGTAAATAGAGGTATGCATTCTTCAAATTACCATTATTTGGTAAACACGAAGAATCATCTTTTTAATTTTTTTTAAAGTAAAAACTCAAAATAAAATAATACTCTTGGAAGAAAAAATTATACAAGAAAATAAAAGAACTTATTTATATTAAATAACAAAGAAATAAAATATTTTTTCATTGAATGAAGAGAGATTACAAGAAAATATACCACTCTATTTTTTTCTCTACAATTTTCTAACTCCTTCACCAACCCCTGAGACTCCCTATTTATAGAGTTAAAGGGGGGATGATTTAGGTGGAAAAAGAAAATTTTAATACAAAAATTTTAAATACAAAATTTAAAAATAAAAATTTAAAATACAAAATTTGAATTTTAAATCTCCAAAATTTATGGCCTTCATTTTTATAGCCATAACTTCTTTCTTATTTTCCATTTTTGATTATTTTCTTCTTATTCTGGAATTAATTCCTAAAAAACATAAAAACAAACATTTAAAATAATATAAAAGAGTAATTAAATACTTATTTTGGGATATAAAATAGCAAATTTTGTGCACTTATCACTAGGCTCTGATTCTATTAGATGGAAATATGGTTAGGCTTCTTTTTAGACCTTCTGGAAATACTATAGAAATGAAACCCCTAAGAGGTACTAAGCAAGTGTGACCTCTTGTTTGGCTGTCTCCCAATTTGCCATAATTGTATGTTGAATGCTAGCTGATTCAAGATATCATTTGTTTTTCAGTTGTAGCTTTGCTCAAATTATTTGGAGAGGGTTGGTTGAGCTATTCAATTGGAATTGGAGCAGGGTAAATAACTTTGATTTGCTCAAATTATTTGGAGAGGGTTGGTTGAGCTATTCAATTGGAATTGGAGCAGGGTAAATAACTTTGATCAGGTGGTGGACTTGGACTAGAACTAACTACAACAAGATTTTGAAATTAACTTTCACTTTTACAATCTGGAATTTATGGTGGAATAGGAATCAAAAACTTGGAGTATCGCTTCTTTCTTTGCTTCTATGTTTTTCCTTTTCAATATGATTTCTTGTTAATCTCCTTGCTTGCCAATTTTTGGAAGTGGGTGTTGAGTAGTTGTTCTATAATGGGGAGGGTTTCCTCTCCTCTGTTTGCCTTAATGGTCGTTTAATAAATGCTTTTTAAGGGGAAAAAAACATAAGTTAAAATGGACATTTCCAAATGACAACATCAAAGATATATATTTTTTATATATAAATGGTTACATATGGTTCCTATGCAGGGATTGCAAATTGAAAGTGCGCACATGTAATTTCCATGCCTTTAGATGTGTGAGGATGACAAAATTTAAAATATAGTGATTTTGAATTTAGTTTTATGCTTAATAAATTAGTACAGTTGTATGCATTATAAACTACATAGGCTAATTACTGTTTTCTTATGTCTGATTCGTTTGGTAGGAAGGAAGAAAATTGGATGGAAGAGAAAGTAGAAAAGATGGATGAGACATCCCTAGGAAAGAAATTGTATTCTTTTCTTTTTGTTTGGTTGGACGGAAGAGACGAGAAAAGAAAAGAGATTGTGTTTTTCCCTCTTTAGTTTGTTTGTTAGGAGAGAAGATAAAAGATGGTTTTAATTTATTTTTACCATTATACCCATCACTATTTATAGTACTACTTTGAACCTTTATTATGCTACATATATTGTTCATTTCACTCTAATTGGTTCATATATGCCAACTTTGATTGTAATTTTGTTTTTTTTTTGGTAAAGAATCACATTATCATGAAAAAAAAAAGTAGTCAACCTACTCATTTGGGTATATTCTAAATAGCGTTGGAGAAATGGTTGTCTAATTAATTTATGAAATTGGGTTTATCTTCATGATTAAATGAAAAAAATACTATTAGCTAGATATATTAATTTAAAAATAGAACAGTCTATTATATTCACTGTTAGCATGAGACTTCAATTAAAACAAGAAAAATCAACTATATAACAAGAACCAGGAGTGTGCGTCCAAGAAACTAAAATGATGAACAATAACCAAATTAAAATTTTCAAATAGACATAAATAAATTATCATCTTTACGAGGAAAAAGACAAAAATATAAATAAAGAATAAAAAAAGAAAGAAAATGAATTTCAGGTAATTGGTGGAAGACTCCAAAACAATAATCCTTCACGAGTCGGTTGCTCCATACATTATCTTATACAGCAAATGTAAATGCATCTCCGTTGGTACGACGAATAATGCAATTTTGTGGTCCTGACTTTTAATAAGGAATAAGAATGCATCTAAGTGAAGCTGCTCGGGTACCTCAATATTCAACAATTCTGCAAATACTATTGCAAAAATTAACAAAAAAGAAGATCAAACATGCAAGCAAAGACACATAGATTTATAATGTTCTCCCAAAATCTAGGGTTACGTCCTTGGTTTTGCAGAGTTTTCACTATGATAAGTAAAATGAGATACAATTATAGAGAGTTTAGGCTATATATATAGGCACCTCCTTGGGCTAAATAGCAAGTGTGAACATACCAAAAAAACCCCTCTAAAAAATTCCTATCAATATAATCAGTCGGATCCGCAAAGTTGGGCCAAGGTGTACAGGCTCCACATTTCCTATCAATCTATCACTTAGAGACTGATAATATCAATCTACAAACTCCCTCATGCCCCAAACTATAGCGAAACACCGCATAAACTATCTTCTATGTCCTCAAGCTCAAACACCAACTGAAGCTAAGCACAACTTTAGCTTCTCAATAGTCAATGCCTTGTTTAACATATTTGCTGGATTCTAACTTCCATGGATCTTCTCAAGTGATAACACCTTGTCATTCAAAAGCGAACGAATGAAGTGGTACCTCAATTGTATATGCTTCGTTCTGGAATGATACGTCAAATTCTTTGTAAGATGAATAACACTCTGACTATCACTGTATAAAATATTGTTTTCTCGCTCCTTAACCAACTTTTCTAAGAACCTCTGTAGCCAAACCATCTTATTGCTTGCATCTATAACTACAACATATTCAGCTTCAGTGGTCAAAAGAGTCATAATCTTCTGTAACTGAAAAACCCAAGTCACTGCCGTACGACACAAAGTATACACATACCCAGTAGAACTCTTCTTATTATCCATATCACCAGCCAAGTCTAAATTAACATAACCCTGCAACGCAATACCCAACCCAATGGAACATAATGACTTCAAGTATCTAAGGATCCATTTTGCTGTCTTCCAATGTTGTTTGCCTGGATTACTCATGTATCTGCTCACAACTCCTACTGTATGTGCTATGTTTAGCTTGGTACAAGCCATGGCATACATCAAACTGTCGATAGCTGAAGCATATGGAACATTTTCCAAATGTGCTCATTACTCTTCTATCTTGGGTGACTGCTCCTTAGTTAGTTTAAAATGACTAGCTAATGGGGTGCTCACTAGTTTTGCATCTTGCATACTTAACCAGTTAAGAATATTTTTAATATACTCTACTTGTGACAACTTTAGAGTACCACCCACTTTGTCCCTACAAATCCTCATGCCAATAATCTGTTTTGCATCACCCAGATCTTTCGTTGCAAAGTGCTCAAACAACTATTTTTTCAAATTATTAATCTCATTAAAGATTGAACCTGCAATCAACATATCATCCACATACAAAAGCAAAATAATATAACTGTTATCAAACCTCTTTATATAACAACAATGATCTGTCTGGCACCTCTTATAGCCATTACTACACATGAATCCATCAAACTTCTTGTACCACTGTCTCAGGACCTGCTTCAAACCATACAAGCTCTTTTTCAACTTGCATACCAAACCCTCCATACCAGTCACTAGGAATCCCTGTGGTTGTCTCATGTAGATGTCCTCCTCCAAATCACCATGAAGGAAAATAATATTCACATTTAACTGCTCAAGATGCAAGTCTTTTGCAGCTACAATTCCTAATACCAATTTGATTGTAGTTTGCTTCACAACCAGAGAGAAAATTTCAGTGTAGTCAACACATTTCTTCTGTTGAAATTCCTTCACAACCAATTTGGCTTTGTAGCACTTGTTGCCATCATGTTCTTCTTTAATCCGGTAAACCCACTTATTATGTAAAGTCTTCTTGCCTTTTGGTAGCTCAGTTATCTCACATGTCAGATTTAACATGAGTGAGTCCATCTCATCTTACATAGCTGACTCCTACTTGGTTGAATCATCAACCTGCATTGCTTTATCATAACACTTTGGCTCACCACCATCAAACAATAACAAATAGTTTAAAGATGGTGAATACCGCTGTGTAGGTCTAGAGATTCTGGAGGATTGTCTCACCGCAATTGTAGGTGTGTCTTGTTCCACCTATGAAACTATTTTTTTGAGATTATTTTGAATTCTCCTCTATACATCATCCTCAGTGATTTCCTCCAACTCAACAAACCCATCACTTTCAGTATGAGCATCTGGATCAATAGATTCTGTTGTTGATTTGTCCTTATACATTACTTTCTTATTGAATATGACATTTCTACTTCTAATAATCTTTCGATTTTGATCATATCATAACTGATAACCAAATTCATCAGTGCCATACCCTATAAAAGTGCACTTTCTGGACTTTGGATCAAGCTTGCTTCTAGCATCAGAATTTATGTGCACATACAAAACACAACCAAACACTTTTAGGTGTGAAAGGTTTACCTCTTTTTCGCTTCAAGCCTCCTCTGGTAAGTCTTCATCTAAAGGAACAGAAGGTCCCCGGTTGATCAAGTATGCTGCAATGTTAATTGCATCATCCCAAAACATCTTAGGCAACCCAGCATGTATCCTTATACTCTGAGCACGCTCATTCAAGGTTCTATTCATGCGCTCTGTGACACCGTTTTGATGCGGTGTTCCAGGAATCTTCTCTATTCTGATCCCACTAGTAGCATAGAACTCTTTGAAGCCTTTATTGTTATACTCACCCCCATTATCAGATCTCAAACACTTTATCTTCAATTTTGTTTCATTCTTCACCATGACCTTTCACTTCTTGAAAGTGTTAAATACATCAGATTTACTTTTTAAAAAATAAACTAATACATTTCTTGTCGAATCATCGACAAAGGTAACATAATATATATGATGAGCCGCCAAGAGATGAAACTGGAGAAGGTCCCCACACATCTGTATGAACCAACTCTAATTTTTCTGTCTTAGGTTTCCTACCAATTTTTAAAAAATTGACCCTTTTATGTTTTCCAAAGATGCAATCCTTGCACAAACTAATTTTCATTGATTTAATTTCTAACAGTTTTTCCTTTGACAGAAGTGTCTTTATCCCCTTCTCACTCATATGACACAGTCTTTGGTGCCACAAGTTTGAATCATCGCTTGAATCAGTAATTGCAACGACATTCCTGGTATTTATCGTCATGTAGAGAGTACAAATCTTACTTCCACGAGCCACAACCATAGCTTTTTTGGTGATTTTCCATAAACCACCAATGAAGTTTACTGTATGCCCTTCGTCATCATGTTGTCCCATAGAAATCAAGTTTCTCTTCAAACCGGGAATATGCCTCACATTCTGAATCTTTCAAACGATCTCATTAGATTTCTTAACCCGAACATCTCCTTTACCTACATATTAAAAGGTTCCTCATCAGCCAAATAAACCTTCCCGAAATCACCACTAACATAGTTCTCCATGATTTCACGATGTGAAGTAGAGTGAAACGATGCACCCGAGTTAAGAAACCATGACTCAACTGGACTATCCATGTTCAAAATCAGAGTGTTAGCAATATCCTTTGTGGCTGCATTTACAGAGTCCTACTCCCCTTTGCTATTCTTCCTTGGTGCCCGACAATCTTTCTTTGAATGTCCTTTCTTTCCGCAATTCCAACAATTGCCAGGAAATTTTCTAGTATTCGACTTGTCTTTACTTTTGAATTTTAATTTACTGCGATCCGCGCCTATTCCTTCAGAAGTTCATCCTCTACTCTCTGTATTTAGAGCAGATCCAGATGGTTCGCCTATTTCCCTCATACTAATTTCTTCACTGAGAATCAAGTCTCGAACATTATCAAACTTTAATTTTCCCTTTCTAGAAGAACTGCTTACTATCGTAATAGTACCATTCCAGCTTTCTAGTAAAAAGGATAATAGAATCAACGACATGATCTCATCATCAAAATTGATTTTCATATAGCTCAAATGAGTCGTAACTGTGTTGAACTCGTTCAGATGATTCGCCACTAACGCACCTTCTAACATCCTCAGATTGAATAAACGTCGCATCAAATATACCTTGTTGGACCCAAGAGTTTCTCATACTACAAGGGCTGCCATTAAACCTGTCGTTGTCTTCTCCTTCGCTATGTTGAAGGCGACGTTACAAGACAGTGTCAATCGAATAACTCTTAGAGTTTGCCGATCAAGAACAGCCCAATCAACATCTTTCATATCTTCTGGTTTCGTTCCTGAAAAAGGCTAATACAAAAATTTCTTATATAGATAGTCTTTAATCTGTATCTTCCAGAACCCAAAATATGTTCCATTGAACTTTCCTTCGATCTTGATCTTCCCTTCTTCTACACTCATCACTCCCACTCGAACTTGAAGCTTTGACACCAGTTGTTGCGAAAATTAACAGAAAAGAAAATCAAACACGCAAACAAAAACACACAGATTTACAAGGTTCACCCAAAATCTAGGGCTACATCCTTGGTGTTGCAGGGTTTTCACTATGATGAGAAAAATGGGATACAATTACAGAAAGTTTAGACTGTATATATAGGCACCTCCTAGGACTACATAACAAGTGTGAAAATACTAAAATACCCCTCTGAAAGTGGTCATGCTCCACACTTCCTATCAAATACATCTTCATCTGAACGTGGTCATGCACACTAAGAAATAACAATTCTCTTTTCTGCATTTACAAGCCCTCTTTCTGCTACAAGATTTTCCTTTTTGATTGCCTCAACAACTTTGTTAATTCCACATCTGATAACTTCACACTCTTTCTCAAATAAATCAATCATTGACTTCTTTCTTTTGGAGCCCTTTGAGGATGTAGCAACTTGTGAATTTTGTTGAGAATGTGCATCTATGGGAGAATTTATCTCATAGTTGTCTGAATTATTATTAACTTGGTTCACACTTTCATCTTTTGCTCAGGGGTGAACTTTTTCCGTTGCGTTTATAACACTTTCACCATTAACTCTATCTTTTACAAAAAGATCATATAAAATTTGATTTTAATATGCCTCCATTTTGATGCTGATGGCTTTGCCTACAAATTGGACAACATATATTAGGTACAGTAAAAAAAATGTATAACAATGTAGATGAAACAATTGTTAAGAAAAAACTAACAATAATAAATAGTGAAAAGAGAAAAAGACTTGTCTCTACAATTGTATTTGTAAGTAAGGATGGCAATGGGGCGGGTATGGGGTGAGAATGCAGAAACCCTACCCCGTCCTGTTAAGGAAAATACTCAATCCATCTCTCGTTAAGAACCCTGACGTGTTTGTGGTAAACATACCACCATCGACCCGTTTAAAGAGGGAGGAATAGCAAAATCCTTAAAATTCTTTCCTTTATTTGTTGTGAATTCAATGTTTGGGCTAAATGTATCCAAACGATAATGCAACACTCCTATAGTCAAAACCCTAATATATAAGACCAAAGAAAATGACACAAACATACATACATATGTAGACGGAGATAGAAATAGTTTTGGTCTTCGAGAAATTTTTTATTGTAGATCTATTATGTACACAAGATAGAGAGAGAAAGATAGAAATTTGTCTTTGAGCCACAAGATAAAGAAAGGAATAGAGCAGAACAAGATAAAAAAAGAGTGAGAGAAAGAGAGAGTACTTTCACGATTAAATCAGAATAAAATCGTCGTCGAGAGATCTCTAAGGCTTTAAATAACTTCTTAGTTCTTTCTCACTCTTTTTCTCGTTTTGTTGTTCAGTCAGACCCAGAAATGAAATTTGAAAATCATTTTTTACTGAAGAGAATAAACCCTAGTGGCTGCCAGCTAGTATACTATATTTATATAAGTAATATAATAATAAAAGAAATGGCACACTGCATACAATTATTTCACTATTTATAAATATATATGTGTGTGTATAATCGGGGTGGGGAGGGTACTAAGCGGGTTTTCTTAAAAAAAATCATACCCCGCCCCTACTTCTATTAGGGGCATATCAAATCCTCTCCATTAGGGGTGGGGCGGGGTGAAAACTTAACCCGCCGGGCGGGAGAAATTGCCACCCCTATTTGTATGGTTGAACTGATATACTTTCAATCGTACTTTCCATCGTCGTGTTGTTTAGGGCATCAACAAACAATAAACGGTTACCTTTTAAAAAAAGACAAAAGTTTAAAATGCATTTTAATTAAATTAAATTAAATTACAGAGATAATTTATTCCAAGTGAATAATTGTCTAACCGCTAAAAAGATAATTCAAAAGAAAACATAGAGTGTTTACATTCGGGGGTAATCCTTTGAATACCGGCAAAGGATCATAGAGTAATAAGTGTTTGATTTTGAGACAACTCTTTGGAAAATCTTATATTTTGGACAAAGAAAAGTTTTCGCACAGAGATGAGCTTTTCCATTCAGTTTTGGAATTTCAAGTATGACCAAAATGACAAAAAAAAAAGGAAAAAAAAGGTGTTTACATTTGGTGGTGACTCTTTGGAAACCAACAAAGATTGTGCAGTAACAGGGGTTTGATTTTGAGACAACTCTTTGAAATCAAGAAACGTTGATTAAAAAATAATTATTTTAATTAAAATAAGTGTTTTAAACTGACAGTCAACTTTATACTAATTATTATATCTCTTTGAAAAATCCAAAAGTCACGTAATGAAAAAGTCACTTAAATATTTTTTAATTTAAAAAATTGTTGAAACGTGTATATAAATATTATAATTCCAAAGAATAGATATGATTAGGATGCGAGGATTGCAAATTGAAAGTGCTTGGAATTTGCTTGCTTGATGTGTCGTGATGATAAAATTCAAGATATAGTTGTTAATTTGGATACTAATTTAGTATCGCTCGGTAACTATTTATGCTTAGAGTTTATTGTTTAAATATTATAATTTCGAAGAATAGATATGGTTACGATGCGAGGATTGCAAATTGAAAGTGCTTGGAATTTGCCTACTTGATGTGTCGTGATGATAAAATTCAAGACATAGTTGTTAATTTGAATACTAATTTAGTATCCCGGTAACTATTTATGCTTAGAGTTTATCGTTTATTTAAAATATTTGAAAGAGAAACATGTTTATTTAATATCTGTTTTGTTTATAAATAATCCAAACACTTTTAAACACACATTACATTACAGCGATAGGCTTATTTTGTAAACACCAAAAAGATGTTTTCGTGTTTATGTTCAGAGACTTACTGTAGCGGGATGCGAGAGTACTTCACTGTAGCAATCAAAAAAATCTCTCATTTCATGAACCCTGATACCCACCATCGATAGACAACCTCCTCCACCACGGTTCAACTCTTTCACCGTTCCTTCCCTAAAGCCATTGAAACTTTATTAGAACAGTACTTTTTTTGGAAGTTTGAAAAATCCCTACTTTGACAGTTTTCGACAAAAACGTAATTTAAAAACATGATTTCATACCTCATCAACTACGCAGAATTTTTACTCATCGAATCTCGTTTCATCACAAGAAGGGCGTAAATTATTAAAATGTTCAATCAAATATTTTGAATATGAGTTAGAATGATGACACTCTCACTAAGCTCACAACCTCATGACCATTGGATTGAGAGATTAATCTCATATTCTCTCTATTCAAAAACTCTCAGTTTTCTCTCACCACCAGACCATTGTTGATTAATCTTTAATGTATTTGTTCCATTATCATATTCATTGAAAGTTCTACATGTTATACTCTTTCCTAATACTACATTTTTAACATGATCCAGATTGCTAATTTGCATCTAGCTGTTGGGGACTGGGAATTAATTGTTAATTTCTTACCCTTTCTTTTTAAACTGAAGGAATGGAGTTGATGATATAATTTACATTCTTCTTCCCATTGATATGTTTAGATCTTGGTTTTGCACTTGAACTCCATGATTAACTATTTTCGGCTGATGAGGGAAAACAAAGCTACTGGTTTATGTTGGCTACTTTGAGTGTGTTAAAAATTATACTACTTGAATGTCATCTGAATTTGAAGATGTCATTCTTTGGAAATCAAAAAGTTTGAATGTCATGGAGTTTGATCATTTGAATTCAATAAAAGTTTCATCATTTTAAATGTACCAGAATTTTTATGTTATCATAGAAATAATGTACCTGTTTACTATGTTAATAACCAGTTGATCCAAAAATTTAACAGTTAGAGACGGTCCGCTTTGACTTCTATCAAAATATAAGTACAATTCAAATGATTTTTAGAAGTAAAAATGGTGTTTTTAAAAGATCTTAGCCAAACTAATCCTACTTCATGTAAAAAGGCAATCACTTGCTCAAACTAGTAGTCCAAATTTGAGGACTGAATTTGTTTCTTGGGATATATATGTATACGCAAGACGAATAATGTGGCGACGATTGACTTCCTGACCCATGAGAATTTATGTACATATATATATAGTATAATACCATGAGAAACTGTTGAGTAGCATCCCATTAAACAGTTGAACTACCATTTTGCTCTCATTTTCAAATCAAGTGTTGTGGTTTTAAAGATTAATAAGCCCTAATTTAAGTGGAAGGATTTGGTTTGGACCTTGGATCGTCGGTTTTGTGACCAAAACATCAAAATGTCGCTTAAATGCAAATGAATTCACAGGTGAAGAGTATCATGGGTTTCACACTTCAAAACCTCACTCTCAGTACAATGGCTTCACACTATTCTCTGATCGTGAGACAAAGTGTGAAACTCACTCGTGTTGGAATTTCATCAAAAGTATGACATCTCATTCAGTTGTGATTTTTCTCATAATTTTTCAATGACAGTAAAACTCAAATTCTCTTTGGCACAAAAGTTTGTATTGTGCATTTAAATTTAGATCGCAATAGTATTACATTGAAGGTGCAATACAAATACAACTCAAATGCAACACATTCATATCAACAACTTTACTTTGAAAAATATAACATATGTACAGTATAACTTATTATTATTATTATTTTAATTTTAATTTTAATTTTGTAATGACAGTACAACTTATTTTACAAAGACAATATTGATTCATAAAAGAAAGCCTCCTAATAAAAGTATTTTTTTCTTTTAAAGTGCGTACCATACAAGCTTTATGACATCATTTAAATAATAAGATTAAATCAAAGTTCACTTAATGCCATATTTGATGCACCAACAGACGGAGTTCAAGTCTCCATGGAAGTTTCCGTGAGTTATTTGGTTGGGGAAAAAAGAAGCTTTATTTAATATTACATTATAAATTATTACATTATTTTCAAAAAAATCAAACAAAAAAGTTAATTAGTGAAGTGATATGTTGCCATCCCAAATAAAAAGGAAGGAAACCATGTTATCATAGTCAAGGTTGCAACCGATGAATTTTGTAATTTATTTGAATCCCCAAAAGTTTCAGACAAATGAGAAGCCCATTAATCCCCCATCTAGAAGTATGAATATGGATACAAAACACAAATACGACACGACACGAGTATGGCAAAATAAATTTTTTTATTTTAAAAAAGATACGAATATGATAGGATATGAAAATATAAAAATAATAAATTATATTTTTATATATACAAAAAATTAAGTTATTAACATTTTTTTATTATAAAATATTATAATTAACAAACAAGAGAAGAGTTAATAGTCATATTGCAAAATTAGCATGAACAAAAATTTTACTAAATCATGATATATATTTCAACACTTATTTTTTTAAATAAAATTTAAACTTTTCTTAACTATTATACTACAATATTATTGTCAAAAAAAATTACATTTTAATATTCAAAACTTGTTAAAAAAGTGTTTTAAAGTAACTGAGAAGCATCATATATGTGGTTGAAGTAACTGAGAATTATCGAATACTTGTTGTAAATAAAAAAAAAAAATTAATTATGAATACGTTCATTAAGTATCAAACACGTAGTCGTGAATATCCGAGAAATACTAGTATTTGTACAGACATAACACAGATAAATTAATCTTGTAATTAAAGTATCTGTGCTTCCTAGCTCCCCATTCAATTGATGGTTGAGGTGAGTCCTAATCATGATTATCACCTCAACCATCTAACGATTGGGGAGCATTTGAATCCTTGTTCATTTGAAAATTTTCAATTATTTAAAATTTTTCCTATTTGAATATATCTTGGGTAAATTACACTCGGACACTTTGTGTTTTGTCTTTAATATAGTCTAACCCCCTAGGTTTGCAAATTACATAGTGACCCCTTGTCAGTTGTCGAAGTAAACATGTCAAGGAAACTGACTAATCTACCCGTGTTATTAAATACGTTGCATTTACCCTTTACTTTTCACCATTTCCGGATCTCATATCTTTCTAAACTTTCTTTGTATACTTATAGTTTCGCATTATATATATATTTATACTACTGTTAAAAGTACACAGAGTTTTTTTTTTTTGTTTTAGTGCACTATTTTTTTATTTTTAAATTAAAAAAATAGAATTAACCAAGCAAAATCCTTTCTTTTTATTTCTAAATTAAAAAAATAGAATTATAACCCAACAAAACCCTAATGTTGCGTTTGGTACGCAACAATGGAATGGTATGGAATGCCAATATTACCTTTTTGGATCCATTCATTTGTTTGGTAAGAAAAACTAAAGTGGGAATGACCATTCCACGTCATTCATTTGGAATGAAAAAGAATGAAAATTCATTCCACTACTCAATCTATGGAATGGTCATTCCATTCTCAATAAACATTAAAAAATAAAATCTAGTTACCAAAAATACTGTAATCATCATTCATTCCTGCATCATTTCATGTTTGAAACCAAATAATAGAATAAGAATAAATAATTAAATGAGAATGACTATTCAATTCTATTATCATTCTCAATTTAATGGAACACTCATTCCATTCCATTATTGCATACCAAACGCAACATAGACACCTAAAACCACAAACACGACTCTCCATTCTTCAAATGATGGACTCAGTTGTACTAATTGCAAAACAAAAGACGCTAAATGCTTTCAAATGTATTATTATATCTTTAAACATTCTATTTTTTTTATAAAAAAATTACAATATGACATATATGTCATTCTTTATTATTATGTATTAATGAAATATACTCATTTATGCAGATTTATGATGCAGTTTCAAGTCAAATATATAACAAATAATGCATATCTAACAATATTTGATGATTCTCAATATATCATTAATAAATTGTTCACTAGATGAGCTAATACAGTTAAAAAATCAGGTAATACTTTTTCCCTCACTCATACAATTTATGAATAAAACAATTCATTTGAAATGTATCAATATTACTAAAATAAATTTGTTCTTTTTGTAGGACGAGTAGATAAATGAATTTTATGACAAAGTGACAAGTTACAAAGAAAAATCATTTCTTTTTATGATCAAGATAGATAACAGTAAAATTGACATAGTCAAAAATAGTTTTGTGGTTGCAGCTATCAAAGAAGTTTCACTTGATAATGATTTATTTGAAGAACTTAGAAATATAAAAAGGATAAAGTGTTGAGAATTTCCAAAAGAATAGTAATAAATTGTTTAAGAATTATTAAAATTATACATTTTGATTTCTTATAGTTTATACTTGATTCCTTCCATGTGAATAATACTTAACTTATGATTTTATTTTTTCAACAAGTGAGTTTATATTACCAAAGTTACATAATAGAAATAGTTTTGAGTGTTTTGATTAATGTATTTGGATGTGTTATAATAGTTTTGAATGTTTTAAGTGTTATAATAAAATTTTAATTTATTTTTATCCCACACGTGCTTTAAACTAGTATATATGTGTGTGTTTTCTTCTAATGTCTTCTTTTCGTCAAGATCTAACATCCAAAATGTATCCCTACATTTCTGTCTCCGACATTGACCATTTCAATCAACTGCCCATTCTCTGCTCTTTTTAGTGTTCAACAACATCGGTGACATCAAAGCCCTTGGTTGATGTTGCGTCATTTTGCAACGATTCCACAACTTTCTTGGACTCTCTAGTGGATGGATTGAAAAAAAGAAGAAGGAAAACATGGTGCTCTCTTTGTGGCCAAATCGAAGCAAATCGTTACAAGAAGCAAAGACTTTGTTCAACTTGTCTGGGTGTTTTATTGAAGGAAAATCAAGCTTGGTTGCAATCACAACATCATTATTGCACGTTTCAATGCAATCAACGTAGTAAAGCGAGTCATAAATGAAAAAGACCTATCACGTTTATTGTCGTTGCTCCAGTTGAGGTGTGTTTGGCGAGATAAGGGTTTGACATTAGAGTAAACCATGACTTAGATAAGCACTAGAATCAGCAAAGAGACTTCGTGGGGTAGTTGAGACAGTATGTCAACCATCACCTCTTTGGGAAGAATTGTGCAATCGACATCGCCATTTTCAAACCTTGTTTTGGGTTGTCCGTTTATCTTACACACACATCTATCACTTTTTAGTGGTAGGGCTCAATTTGATACTTTTTTTAGGATTGATTTACCAACACTCTCTAGTCTTTAATGGTAAGGATTTTAACTCTCCAAACAGATAGGTAAATAAACCGAATACAACATTAAGTTAAATCTTGTTTATTTTCAATTACAAGAAAATAAGCAAGTTAAATCTTGTCTATTTTAAATTTGGGTAAATGTCATAAATTTTGGCCGGCCTCCGTTGAAATTTGGAGAAATCACTGTTAATTTTAAGTTTTAAAATGAAAATGTTGTTTAACGTAATTTAAAATTTGTTTGAAATTACTTTGACCTTATTTCTGTTAGCCATTTTGTTAAGTTAAAAAAGTAATTTTGAAAATACTCTTTGAATAACAAATTTAACCATGTAGAATGATCATCCAAATGCACCTTTCTTCATTTGATGAAATCTATAAAAACCAATATATAACTGTTGAAAATTGGAGGGAATGGAAATAAGGGAAAAAGTGATAAATGAGTTTGGAGGGCAAACTGGATATTATCAATATGCTAGTGAAAACTATCTCACGCCACTTGAATCTGATACATGAGTAGGGGTGTATAAAGAATCGGTAAAATCAGAACCGGAACCATATGGAACAGTGCCAGAATAGAACTGAACCGTTCACTATGGTACGGTTATAGGAATTGTTCACTATGGTTCCGGTTCCAAGTCAAGGAACGAGAAACCTTAAAAAAAAAAAATTATATATATATATATAATAATGCCTTCTAAATTCTAGTGTTATTTTATATTTAAACTATAAAATATATAGTATATAGATAAATACTAATAGATTTAAAGTTTAAATGTTCTATATATTTATATAATATAAGATATATAAATAAATATTAATAATTTCTAATATATTGTTATAACTAGGGGTGCACAAATATGAATGTGTAACATATCAATATTTAAAATAAAAAAAATTGACAGAGAACCGTTGGAGAATTGGAACCGTGTAAAGAATCGGAACCGAATAAAACCGAACCGTACTCAACGTGCGCACCCGTATACAAACCTGGGAGGTCAGCCTTTATTAAAAGCAAAAGCAAAACACTTAAGTAGAATCTAAATGAAGTCTAAACAAATCTATTAGATGAAAAGTTGCCATCCGACACAAATAAGAACAGCAGTCAGTCAATCGAGCCAGAACTGTCTGTTTTATTTGCATTGCAGGCCCTCCTCTCAAGGTTCGAAACCTTAAGTGTACCTGCATGGACTCCGATTGAAGACAGTTTTGAACGATCTTCAGATTGCACGATCTTCAGATTCGAAGTTAAAAGAGTTGATGGAATGGTAAAGGCACGATCTTCAGATTCGAAGTAAAAATTGTTTTATAGTTAAGGTACAGTGCAACCGATACTCTCTCTATATATATATATTTATATATCTATGTGCATGTAGGATACTTCATTATTACAATTAGGATTAAAAAAAAAAAAAGGCCTTTTGTTACTTATTCGAATAATGGGTTTGTTTGAGGCTACTGGTGAATTGGGGTTGTTTCCCGATGATGTGTTGATTGAGATACTGTGTCGATTGCCCGAAAAGCCTCTGATTAGGTTCAAATGTGTTTGCAAATCATGGGATTATCTAATTTCTGTGGTTTGCTTGCCCAGAGCTTTGCCTGTGTCTCTTCCTCTGTGTGGCTTTTTCTTCCGTACTTATGCCCTCCCACCTCATATGCCCCTTGTAACCAAAGCCTCGAGTCGCCCATTATGGGATGAATTTTTCGGTAATTTGAAGCGTTTTGGCAACAAAGAGCTCATTGATTACGTTTCTGTAGAAGACAACAGTGGCATTGATGGTGGTGGAGGAGGAGGAGGCTTTGTTGACTCCAAATTTTTGGCTAACTTACCGTTCCAAAAGACTAATGCAAGTGACTTTCTTGATAGTTGCAATGGCTTGTTTTTGTTCTTCAATGCCTCTGATTGCCGGTACTATGTGTGCAACCCTGTGATGAGGCAATATGTGCCAATTCCCAAAGCCCGCTGCCACGGGCGTAATGGCTATGCAGCATTGGCTTTTAATCCCTCCGAGTCCCTTTGCTACAGAGTTGTACGCTTTGCACGATTCAGAAGGGAAAAAAAGCTTGTGTTGGACATATACTATTCTAATACTGAACAATGGGTTAGACACACGATACAAACTGATTCCTGCATTAATGAGCACTCCTGGATAAGGCATTCCGTTTACTTTAATGGGGTACTGTACCGATTATCTTTGACTAAGCACCTTTTGAGGTTTGATCTCATTGAAGTTGGTGTTCGTGCCATTGAGCTCCCATTGACAGAAAGGGCACGTCAATATCTGCTTGGATGTATTGGGGTGTTGATGGGCCATCTATGTTATGCGAGGAAAACCCCCACCAGGTTGTTCATTTGGTCACTTGAAGGAGACTGCAAAGCTATGGAATGGACTTTGAAGTATAGCATCTACATGCCTACTTTAATAAACGATTTGGTACTTTCTAAAGGGCTTTCCCGTGCTCAGATTTTGTGGTTTCAACCCTTTGCTTTTCATCCGACTTCTGATGTTATCTTCTTGAGCACTCCGCTTAGGATCCTGAGTTATGATCTCAAAACGAAAAGGTTAGAAGAGGTATACAAACCAAGGGATGGCGTAATAATAGCAGGGATCTATTATCCGGGCTTTACTTGCTTTCGTTTCCTGGTCTCCCTAAACCATTGGGGCAAGATCCACTCTAGATCAACTCAGCTGTAAGTAGCTTGGATTTTCTTGCTTTTATTATAATTAATCCCTTGTACTGCCATCTTTGATTTGATTATGTTTGATGATATGACTTCCATTACGATTTGTGTTTCTCCTCAAGCAAGTTCTTAGCTTCTTATTATGACGATTATCTTTTAAATTTGTATCTGCTATATATTACCTATAGAAAGGAAATGATTGCTTCTGCATATTCTTCTTCTTCTTCATCATCATCATCATCTTGATATATATATATATATATATAAGAAACTAAATGGAGAACATTGTTTGAAGAAAGAAAACTATACGAAGAAGAAGCAGAACTCACTCACTAGGAAAAGAAAGAAATGCCTTAAATGCTTTTGAATAAGAAATAAAAGCAAAACTCTTCTAGACCTCATAATTATGTTTGGCAGGTTCTTATTGTGAAATATATAATGCTTTTGAATAAGAAAGAAAACCATTAAAGATTAAAATGTACGACATATTCTACACCTCCTTTTCCCTTTCTCAGAATCTTTATTTGAACTTTTAATTTGTAGAACTTTTCAGTTTGCATCATTTACCGATAACATTTTAAGGAAACAATGTTAGGATTCAATTAAGTTATATTTGCATTGTGTCTCTGTCTTGGTTATTTGCTTAAGTTTTTGATGCTAAGAATGAGAGCAATGTACTTATTGTGGATATAATGTCATATTCTTGATATAAATTAATATTATATCTCTTTTTTTTTTTTTTGATAAATAAAATTCCATTAGAAAGACGCTCAAAGGGGAGCGGATCCGAGGATTTACAGCTTGCATTCTATTTGTCTCTTTAGGTAACATTACATATCTAGAAGCCCTTGTGATTCCTGTATTGCAGTTTTCACTAAATCTCTCTGTAGGTTAATGAGGCATTAGTGGAGCCTTATGACATAAGCATATTTTTGTATTGGTCTTTTACTGGTAACCGTGGGCTAGAATGCAACTGTTGGATATTTCAATTGTGTAATTTCTGGTCTGATAAGTCTGATGGGTAAAATAGCTTAAAAGGAACAAATATTTGGAAAAATGTACGTGAGGTTATTAGACTTAGGTTGGCAAGTTTATGATCAAAACCTGGAGTCTGTACTTTTTTGTTTATTAGAGCGTTTAGTAGTTAAGTTGGTTATCTTACCTTCTCCAAGTGTAGATCTGGAATTTCATATACATTCTAGGACAAAAAGGTAATTCCAACTTGTATTTTGACACTCACCAACTAAGTTCATGCATTCATCAATTAGGGTTTCATGTTTTTCATGTTTGATTCATCTAAATCCTTTTTGATATGCATTAAAGTGGTTTTGGAAAGTCATAAAAATCAGAGTCCTATTCCTAAAAGGACAGGAGACTTCAATCGATTGAGGTATCCATCGAATCCTATTGGCCTGGTGTCTATCAATCGATCGATTATGTCAATTCTGAGTTTCCTTTTTGAATTGAATTACTAGTGTTTTTCACTCTCCATACCCTATGTAAAGGAACTTAAGTTCTAAAAATCTAAGCACACGATATTGGAGCATTCAAGCATTCCATATTGCACTGCTTGTGCATAATACAAATTTTTCATTGTTGGAATTTTTATGTTTTCATTATACATGTAGCATGGTGAGTGTATCAATTGGTTGTTTTTTTTTTTGATTAGTTTAAAGGGGTCCAACACGCCAGTGTATCAGTTGTTTGTTGAATCATTTATAGTTGTGGTTCTAGCTCTTCAACAACTGTAAAGTATAAACACACAAAAAGCAGACTTGACTAGGATGGAGATTAGAAATCCGTGAAGAAGCAGATTCCGTGAGGAGCAGATTTGTCGATGGATCAACGGCTAGAAGGATTTGGGGAGATCATGCGTAAGTTTGAGTTGAGAGAGACTAAGGGATTCTAGTGGGAATCTAGTGACTTAGTTGTAGAACTTTTTCTAACATATGAATTTGTACCTACCTGGCTAGATCTCTTGGGTTTTCCCGTTTGGGTTTTCCAAGTAAGAATCCTGGTGTTCTGGGTGTGATTGATTTACTTTTACTGCTACATATTGTCACATGCATTATGGATGTTACGGTTGGTTTGTACCTTTGAATTACGTACTTGTCAGTTGATTAGGTTTGTCAATTTTTGTTAATTCAGTTGAAATTCAAAAATTAGTTAAAGTTCAGTAAAATCTAAATTGAAGCACATTCACCCCCTCTAGGTTTAGGTCAAGGCCACACAACTCTAATCGGAGCCTAGGATTCGGTCAAATAGTATTCTCAATATAAATTATTGGAAAGATGTATTTGACTGCTAATTGGCAAAAAGGAAGTGGAAATCACACATAACATGATTGGAAAGTTTATAAGTTACGCAATTTTTTTGCCTGCCACACTAGAATTTTATTTTTGGTTTACTAATGAACCATCTCTCACGTTTAAATGTGCTCGAAACACATATAGCTTATATCATATCTAAGAATCAAAATCCATCTCAATAGTAACTTATTTTAGTTTTTTAGAATGTTGGTACGTGAGGAAGGGAGAAGTGAAGGGTTTATTTATCCTTCGTGTTGTCATGTATGTGTGTGACAGTTGTATGGATATTGGGGTCACTGCTTGGTCCACTGGTAAAGTCTCAGGTTGAAACTGTGAGGATGCATATTTGAGTATGAGAGCAGCCACTTTGTGCAAAATACTGTTAAAGGAGGTTAGATTGTCTCTAGTCTTGCAAAATACTGTTGGGAAGATCATGTGTCAGATCAGTAGCTTGCATTTCTGATATGTTTTATTGTAGAATGAACTGGTATTATACTATATATAAATGCACCTATATCCTTTTGGAGTAGTTAATAAAGTAAGTTCCACTTGGGTAATCTTTTTTTATTCATGGGTGGTTAGTGAAGTTCTTTAGGAATTCTATATTCTAGTTACAGGATCGAAAAGGTTGAAAGGAACGCTCGAAAGAACTTTATCAAATTAGTACATTGGTAACGCAAGAACAATTAGGTGTAGCACCCATTGGTGAGAAAATTAAAGAGAGTAAACTTAGTTAGTTTGGACACATACATCAGAGACCTAGAGACGCGCTGGTCAAACGGGGGAGACTAGTTGTACAGAAGGTAAGAGGAGGTGAGGGCAACCAAAGATAAAATGGGATGAGGATACTAAAAATGACTTTAAAAAGTTATAGGTGATATGGCGTGTAATAGAAAAGATTGGAGAGAGAGAATTCATGTGGCCAACCCCATTCATATGGGATTAAGGCAAGGATGATGATGATGGTGGTGGTAATGCAGGAAAAATTTATTCATATTAGGAGAAATACAAAGTTTGAGTGGATAAAAGATCTTATCTATGTACCTACTAGGATTTATTCATGAAAATTATAAAAATCATATTTATTCATTCATTCAATAAAATTATTTTAATTAAGCTAAAGTTTATTTGAGTGGATAAAAGATTTTATCTATGTACCTACTTGGATTTATTCGTGAAAATTATAAAAATCATATTTATTCATTCATTCAATAACATTATTTTAATTAAGCTAAAGTTTATTTGAGTGGATAAAAGATCTTATATATGTACGTACTAGTATTTATTTATGAAAATTATAAAAATAACATTTATTCAATGATATTATTTTAATTAAGCTAAAGTTTAACATCCTATGATAGAGGTTACTTCATAGTTAAGGAGTGAACTAACCTGCTAGGTGATAGTGACAAGCAGTAACATAGTATGACGGATCCTACATGGCCAATTAGCAATCTTACCGAAGAGGTTCCTTTATAACTAAGTGGTCCTTCTACTTTTTCTAGGTACGAGAATCTAAAACCTCAAGATTACACCCACAGTGGTTTGAATTACGACATCAAGCCAAATGGCACTTGACCTGGTCACCCTACAAATATCCCTTATATGAACTTGTGTACGATTTTCTTTTGCTTAGGTGTAACGGGTTGGACGCTTACCAATGACCCCAAAAGCCTAAGCTATTAGGTAATGCTTTATACCTAACCTTATATGTCCAAGTCTTTCCCCATCCGGATCCGATGTAGGACAAGTTAGCCCCTCTAACATTCTCCCCCACCCGAACTCGCAACGCTCTCGTTGCTATCGGGCCACCTTGCCTACCTAGGTGGGCACACCCGTACACTTCGGGGCCGGGCGCTTGGCGTGACACCGAACCAAAGATCGGGTTTGACTCTGATACCAAATGTAACGGGTCAGGTGCTTATCAATGACCCAAAAGCCTAAGTTATTAGGTAGTGCTGCATACCCACCGTTATATGCCCAAGTCTTTCCCCATCCAGATCCGATATGGAACAAGTTAGCCCCTCTAACATTAGGCTACCACCTCAATTGCTACTTCTTTAGCAAGTGTAGACTGACAGCATTAAGTACTGTAACAATATTATTCATAGCACTGCACCCTCTTAACGGTTAATGCAGTTAGGCAGTTTGACTGTGGTCAATTTCTTGCAAGTAGAAGTTCTAGGTACGGGAAATGTGGAATACTAATGATTATTTGCCTTCAGCTAAGTTGTTATTTGAGAACAGTATTTGCTTATTTTGGCCTTGGAAATGGTTAACAACTTTGAGTCAAAGAAGATAAGCAAAGTTTGAGGTAGAGCAAACAAATATCCAAGTTGTAGATTGAAACTCAATTATTTCATGGACAAAACAAGTTAAAGTATGCACAGGTTTCCTGAAGGCAAACACGAACTTTTGAAAATATTGAATTGTAGACATGAGCAGGAAGCCGTAAAAGGAGGATAAATTTATTTTTATGATGTTAAAAACAATGATAACATGGAGCAAAGTGGTGTCAAAGTAGAAGTTGTTGAGCGTTTTAAAAATTCAAGATGAACTGATTGGGAATCTATGATGAATACACATAAGAAAACGACTTTAATACTACTAAAGATTGGGTTGCTTGATCTAATGTTTGATGAAACCCCAGAGGGCACGTTTAGTTTCTTAAATCAAGGGCCTAAAAGGTATCCATTTTCCATTATGTCAGATTCCCATGTTTGGCACGTCTTATTAGTGATGAGAAATCCCATTCCTTTTGGGTATTTAGATTGTCTCATTCTCATTAGAGCTGCAAATGAACCAAGCTGTTCACAAATAGTTTTGGCTCAGCTAGTTTAGAGCTCGACTTGACTCATCAATTAAGTAAACAAGCCAAGATTGAGCTCATTATTTCAATTCATTGTTTGGCTAAGCTTGTCTAGGCTCGCGAGTACAACCCATTAACCTACGAAGCCCTTCTCCATTAAGCCTATTCAACTCCCTTATTACACAAAACCTTCTTCTTTATTTCTAAGCCCATTAATCGAATCTCCTACTTCCAGTCTAAGACCTAATCAACCCAAGCCCATGAAACAACTAGTTAAATCCATTAGGCCCATTACCCATTCCGAAGAAATACATCCTCTCTTTCTCATTTTAGGGTTGGCTTTCTAATCTCTCTCTCGAAGTTCAGAATCCAGATCTAGATAGAGATCATTTTTATCGTCTCAATGTATGAAATCTCTCTTACTCGCTTTCTCTCATTCTCATGGTCCGATGGTCGTCACGTGGGAGAACACTATTCCATCTCGTAACCCTGCAATGGCATCGACGATCAAAGGATGGTGATGTTAAAGTGAAAGGGGCCAACAGTTAGAAGAGGATTATATTGAGGAGCATTAAGCTATGCAGGAATTCTTTTAGGTCTGCACACACACACACAAAGAAAAGAGAGCACCAACCAACCACCCCCTATTGGCCCTCACCTCAAGAGAGAACCAACCACTCCTCCTTCCTGAATCTAGAGCAGATCATCTCCTAAACTATTTCTCTCCATGCCATATCTCCACAGCCACTTCCCCAGGAGTGCCTTATTGAAAGGCACCAATCTCATAATCTGCAGGCCTCACGCCTGGATCAAACGACAAACCTGCTCCCAGCTCACAAGAACTCCTCCCCCATACCACCCTACAAAGTTCCGCTGGAGCCTCTCAATCCTCCTTGCCATTGAAGAAGAAATCTAGAAGATGGATAAGAAATAAGTAGGAAGGCTTGACAAGATACTTTTCATCAAAGTGAGTTGACCTCCCTTCGAAAGGTATTGCGTCTTCCAACCCGCAAGTTGTCTCTCGAACCTCTCAACCACTGGCTCCCAAACGCCCACTCTCCTAGATGGCGCCCCCAAAGGCAACCCAATATATGAGATAGTAAAGGACCTAACTCCACACCATATAATGTTGGCCAAATCAGAAATCCTTGCAACTTTCTCCACTGGAACCACCACACTCCTCCCCATATTGACTTCCAAACTATAGATTGTTTGAAAGAATATGATCAAAGGCCTTCTTGATGTCGAGCTTGCATAGAACTCCTGGAACACACTACTCAACCTAGAATCCACACACTCACTGACAATAAGATTAGGATCCAAAATCTGGACCACTGACGAAGCGGAACCTATGAACGTTCACGTACGAATAAGATAAGCAACTTTGAATCCACAAAGTTAAGAGAAAATTGCAAAGCAATTGATATATTATTGATAAATTGATTGATTGATTTCTGCCCTATAGTATTACATATATTTATAATAGAGAAATCCTAATCCTAGCAGCACTAGGAAACCTAAAAACAAAAGGAAACTCGTAGAAATCCTAATCCTAACAGGACAAGAAAACCTAAAAACAAAGGAAAACTAGCAGCACAAGGAACTGCTAAAAATAGAACTTTCTCCAAATATTCTGAAATAATTAAATAAGAAACCTAATAATTAAAACTACTAAATATGAAATTTCACCCGAATCCGACTTCGCTTGGTCCACGAACAAATTCTCGAAATATTCAACAGGTTTCCTATAAGACGAAAAAATGCACTTTTGATGCCCTAGACGATGGAATTCGACTAAAAAATACCATGGACCAGTAGCTTTAGCTACTAGGTTTTGCTTATTGGGTCGCTTCCGACCAAGAATGGATCTTCTCGAGCCATAACAACTTCGTCATAAATTCTATCCTACATCAACCACCAACAAATGCATTTTGAGATTTTGAAATAACTCTAATAATGTTGTTCTGTCTCGAGTCTAGGACTTCAGCTATTAGTTTATAGATGCATTCCACCAAATTAATAGGTCTAAAGTCCCTAACATTAAATGCACCCCCTTCTTGGGAATAAGGGTTATAAAGGAGGCGTTTGTGCATTTCTCGAACCAAAGGAAACGCGTTCATTCATATTAAGGAGGAATATGAAAGAATAAATGCCCCAGGGAATGCCAGTTATCAAACCAAAGCAAAGTATTCCTTTCATCTTTCACAATATTCTTGAAAAATATCCTAACAATATTTCTCAGCTGCAAAATCTTCAACTAGGACCATGCATATGTAGAAGCTGGTTTAATAGCTCAAAAACACTTGTTCCTGATTTAATATTTCCTAATTCAATCAATCCAAATATTGTATATATTACAATGCATATAGTATACAAATATAGATACACACACACACATATATATATGAATCTATATGATTCATGGCTATATATATATATGAAGCATATATCTTCCAAATTTATATATAAACATGTGATTAAATCTATGTGTGGTTGTTTAATTTACTATTAAACAAGATATTTAGTTTAAACATTTTAATTGTATTAAGACGGCAAAAAATAAAATCATAATTAATAAATCAACCTTATACTGATACTTCATAAAATAATAGATAATGTACAAAGTTTACATTGAAGTTGTAACATAAATATTGATTAGTATACACTGATACGTGGTTTTGTAAATTAATATTTATATTAATAAAAAAGATGCACTAAATACTTTTTTAAAAACATTGAAATAATAAAATATAATAAGAAAAATATAAAATTTGAAATTTGAATATGAGGTAGCCAAGGGATCTAATACTATGTAAGAGTTACGCAATTTGTAATTTGATTTCGAAATTTTCTTCACTTGCATCTAGGGGAGAGGGAATAGATTCTATTCAATTTTGTTGCATATTTTCATCATTTAACACACAAGACTTTTAAATGAAATCTCAAATGAATAAAATTATGAGAGACTGGTCCAGAGCATAATGATTTAATATGAAGAAAGAGTGCTGCTCATCGTCTATTATAGAGTTGAGTCCAACTTTGAGAATCAGTAACTAGTTGATTTACCTCTAACGTCTTCTTCACATCCACATAATTACTCTCGTGATCCATCTTCTTCTCACAATGGTTGTTTATTTTTTGGTAAGTAAATATCATTGAAAGCGTGCTGAAAACCGGGACTCTTCCTGAAACAATTGCACAAAGATCAAAAGAAAAGCTACACCTTTAGACTATCCACAAAATCAACTAACCCCCCATAGATTTACAATTATTCGTATATAACCAAAAAAAATAACGAACTAAGAATATAGTATATCATCTACCAAATAACTCCACACCGTTGAAGCATCTCCAATTTCTCTCTCCCCAAAGTTCTCACTAAAGGCATAGTGGAGCGGCCCCCCAAGCCTCGCTTACTGAGAATGCTTGCACACTTCAAGAGCGTTCTTAGTAGAATTTGGCATAACCCAATGAACGCCAAAAATGAAAAGGAACATGTTCCATCTGTCTCTGGCTACCAAACAATGCAAAAGAAATGATAAATTGACTCCTCATCCCTCTTGCACAAGCTGAATCTGTTAACCAAAACCTGGTGCCTCCATCTCAAGTTATCACTCGTCAGAATCTTCCCTAACGCTGCCGGTCACCCGAAGAAAGACACCTTAGGAGAAGCTTTGGTGCGTCGAATAGCCTTCCAAGGAAAGATGTTTCCATTAGTGTCACAGTGGTTGTTAACCGGCCCCATACACAAGCCCAAACACCATGAACTGATTTTGAAGAAAACAATAGAGAATTTGTCGCAAAACAAAGTTGAAATTGAAAAGGACAATCATTTCTCTTAAAAAATCATTCGAAATTGATTAAAATCTCATTTTAAATTCTCTACACCATTTTAAACTCAATTAAAATTGGAAACATACTTGCGAAGTTTTTCAAGGATTTGGTTGTAACACTCAACATAAAAGCCTATATGCTTTTGGTGAAATCATGATTGTTCTTCATCTTGAGGAAGAACACCGTTCATAATGTAGCAACTCTGTCTTAGAGTTTCATCTTGCATTCCTCAATTGAGATTGTATTCTTCGTCATACCTTCATCACATTTTGTTCTATGGCAGCTCAACTACATTAATATGGAATTTTCCAACCAAAACAACAATATTCCCCTTCGGCAATATAACGAAAAAAAAAAAAGGAAATAGAGAGAAAAGAAAAGAAAAACTTAAATAAGAGTGCATGAAATGACTAGACTCAACCGCAAAAATATAGTCACAAAAAATTATCCAAGCAAGAGCATTGAATGCTTTAAAAACTATCTAAAGCCTTTTCTCCTTGGCTCTTGTAAAAGAGGGTCTGTCACGCCCCGATTTCCAACACCCGGAAGGGGCATGAAAAATGGGGGTGATTAAGTCAAACGTCGACACCTCTCACATACAATTCCACTATGATATCATACTTTGATACCTAGTTGTCATGTCCCGAATTCCGAGCCACCGGGCACTCCGTCTCCGAGCCTGAATCCCGAGGGTGAATCCATCCATTAAGTCGTAATGGACCGTCCATACATTCATTACCGCAGAAGCATAATCATACACACATGGTTATATATATATAGTTCTACACTAATTCATCTTAATGGGCCTCACACATGACCACACATAGACTCCCAACAACAGCTTAAATATCAACCCAGTTGTGGATTACGATCCATCGTAATGGAGATTACGATGTATCGTAATCTACGATGCATCGCATATGTTACATCCTGCGAAGCACAAGGGTTTCAACTCATTTTTCTCAACATTTCTACGATCCATCGCAATAGGGATTATGATGCATCGCCAGATTACGATCCATCGTAATGGTGATTACGATGCATCGTAATCTCTCGACTGCAAATTCTGCAGAATTCTCAATTACTCAACAACCTATACATCTCATGTCCAATTTCATACATTATCCTCATATCATCCCAAGCTACTTTGAAACATAAATACTACTCAATAAAACCATGCATATCATTCATTTGATCCAAAATATGCATTTCATTCACACATCCCTCAGAAATTGTAAAGTACACACATGAATTATACATATGAGGATCCAAAATACAAGTTGCTTGTTTGTAGTCGCAACATCCAAAAGTATTGACATGCCACAAGTCGGCATGGACATCAATATATACAATATCCAAAAATAACTCAAAAATGCTATTAAGAGTTCCATTTGGCTACTCAAGTCCCATCCGTCGCCGATGCCTTATTTGTAAAAAATTTTGGGGGAGGGGTGAGCAAAACAACTAGCTCAGTAGGAATACCCCAACCCACCTAGGCATCGACCCGACACCTACCTACATGATATGCAACCATAATGTCACTACTCTATATGACCTTTCATGTCAAGTGAACTCAATGCAATCCATACACATGCATTTAAAACATTCCTCATGCTCAACAGTTAAACACATAAGCATCTTTAAATATACATCTTTTTCGGTCATAATCCGATACTTATACATATGATTAGTCAACTCCGACGATCATGTAATGCTGGACAACTCCGACGACACTTGTAAAATTGGACAACTCTGAAGATCATGCACTTTTGGCAATATATTGGTCTTGCCATTATGATTGGATGACTTCGACAATCACATGAGTTTGGACTACTCTGATTTCTAGGCATTAGTCTCAGTATGATTAGACAACTCCGAAGGTCATACAGAATGGATAATTATACGACTTCCATAACATGGTTGGACAACTCCGAACCCCATGTATGGCTCACTTGGACAAAACTCCGATATATACATATACATGCACATTAGGCACATATAACATATAGCACATTTCTCATGCTCTCCTACATACATTCATGCTTTGTATCAATTTGAGCATACATCATATCCTCACATACCACATATATACATCTATATGCTCACATTCATACATATACTCCATACATGTATACAAGGTCACATATATCAATCATATACTCACAATTCCATACAAATAACATGTATAAATTCATAACCATCATATATCACAATATGAACAACCTTAGCACGCATTAAATCATAATGAAAGAGGGAAAAACATCATATACCACCATATCACCCTCCCAATCATGCTAACTCAACCATGCTCTCTCAAGTTCACCAAAACCCTATGAATCGATGACCAAGAGAGAAGAAACACCCCTACCTCAAGTTTGAAGCTTTTCTAGCCAAAACCCTAGAATCCTCTAAGCTTCAACTTCTTCAAAATCTGATTTTGTTCGGTTCAAACCGAAGCCCTTAACCCATAGAACAAGTTGTCCTTCGGGAACTTCCAAATCCAAGCCCTAGGCTTTCGAAATGTCAAGAGAAGGAGAAGGGATGAAGAGGAAGGAGAGAGATAGTAGTTGGCTGTTTTGATCTGAATCTAATGAAGAAATATCCAGCCACTTGATATTTATATCACTTAAGGCGAAAAAGACCAAACGCCCCTAAGCCACTTAACGTACCCTCCCGACCTCTGTTTTTGATTTCAAAAGCGGCAATGGCTCCGAAATCACTTCCTTAACTCTTTTAACATTTCATTTGGTCTAAAACTAAAAATAAATTTTTTCGGAAAAATATCCAATTTTCCAGACCCACCCGACCCGTGTCCCACCAAACCGAAAATCTCAAAATGAACCAAATGACTCAAAAACATCTTTGGACCTCTAAACAAGTTCCCAAACATGCATCTCATGTTTATAATGTATGTAACATCATTTCATATCATTTGTATGACAATAAATGAAAATAAAAGAAAGCAAAAGAGAATAACAGATTGGGACGAAGCTATTCAATGCTCTTCCTCACATCACAGATACCTCAGGTATTTATAGGTCCTGGGGCAGATCCTTGACACTAATAATCTTACATGGTGTAATGTCATTGCACCACGCGTCCATTACATTATTCCTTTTGGTCAAACCGCACCCAATTTTCCGTTGTAGGACTATGATGCCACATGTAGGGATGTGACACCAGAGACTCATAGGCTGTGGGCTGTGGCACAACGTGCGTGGAAACCATCGCAATCCTTTCAGGGGTTTCATCTGTTAAGAAACGATGGTAACATCGCGACATGTTATTCATCTTATTTGTAAAACGGAGCCAGAGAAAGGCTTACACGGTGCCTGTATCGGAGAGTACTATCCCAGATTGCGGGCTTTAGCATTGACATCTATCTCGGCAGTACGTTTCCCAATCACTTTATGTGACTGATTTAGTAAGGGCACTCTCAAATCGTCTCTCTATAGTCGCCCCATCGTTATTTTTGTCTTCTGTATTCTCACGCGACCTGGGACATGTTGAGAATATCCCGCAATTCTCCTACCCTTCGTGGGTGAGAGTTTTCTAGGAAGACTAAGGCATGGCCCGCTAAGGAGAACTTGCCTCAGATCCTCCCTGAATCCTGTATCCCCACGATTCCTTGTCACTCGTGAGGTTGCTTTTTCCAGGGCAGATACTTGCGAGAGAACAGCCTAAACTCATACCTGTTTCGACCTGTTCTTGCGAGCCTTAATTACTCGCCGGAACACCCTCTTTACACTCTAAAGCACTTGTACCTAAACAATTAAACTGACCATAGCAGATTTGGACAAATAATCCAAGTAAAAGCTATGAAGACAATCTCAAGTAAAAAAATATCTAATATAGACTTAACATTTCACTACGGCACAATAAAACCTCCTTTATCATGCCAACTTTCTTTCCCTTTTTATCACGAATTGACTAGGCAAAATAATGAGAACAAAGAAAGAAAGAAGCATAAGAAAAGATAATTTAGCAGGAGATACTGAGGTTTTAAAATACTCCTTCAATTGAATCTGTCTTGTTTTAAAATTTTGACACCGCATGCAAACATGAATTTGATTATCTCGATTTGTTAAGAAAATATTCATTTGTCAAACTTATTCCCTTGTATCGCTATAGTAAAATCATGAAGAATTTCCCTTGATTATTGTAGTAACCTTTGTGGACGGGTGTGAGTGGGCGGGTGCAAAGACAGACACTGGGCTGAACTACCACACTGACAGGGTATAGGGTGCTCAATCCCACATCGCCTGGGTGTGGAAAAGGGGATGTGCTTATATGTAGTATGTTCTCTTCAAATGGTATGAGGCCTTTTGGGGTAAAACCCAAAAGCAAAACCGTGCGGGTTCAGACCCAAAACGGACAATATCATACCATGTGTTGGAGCGGGGTATTATAGTTGGTATCAGAGCCTGAACCCAGTCGGAAATGTGCCGACGAGGACGTCGGGCCTCGTAGGGGGGTGGATTGTAGTAACCCTTGTGGACCGGTGTGAGTGGGCGGGTGCGAAGATAGACACTGGGCTGAGCTACCACACTGACAGGGTACAGGGTGCTCAATCCCACATCGCCTGGGTGTGGAAAAGGGGATGTGCTTATATGTAGTATGTTCTCTTCAAATGGTATGAGGCTTTTGGGGTAAAACCCAAGAGCAAAACCGTGCGGGCTCAGGCCCAAAACGGACAATATCATACCATGTGTTGGAGTGGAGTATTACAATTATGAAGTGAACTAAATAATTATCAATATTTTTTATATCATAGTTCATTAGTGTCTAAAAGAATAGAAATGATCAAGAATACCCGCGTACACTAACGATCATTCTTTCATACATTCAAGTACATAAAGTTCAACGCACTATTTTAGATTTCTTTTGTCAATTATCTAACCTAGGCGGCTATAGAACTAAATGTGCATCCAGCTTTTTACATAAGTTAGAATCAAGATTGAATAGGACTACACATTATTGAGGTATAACTAAGTGAGATTAATTTTTGCATCTTTCTTAACTCGTAGAAGTGAACTTGTCTTACTTTTTTTTTCGAAAAGAAACTTGTCTTACTTATATATGCTTCTTATTTCAAAATTTGGAGATCATCAATTAGTAAGTAGTATGAATGTCCATCCTTGAATGATTGTCGACTATAAGAGAAAACGTAAACTTAAGTTCTAAAGAAAAATCTTTCACAATCTTTGAAGAAGAACTTTTAACATAAAATTCCTACCTAGATCATAAATGGACAGTCGGGATTCATCAAACTAGGAAACAGCTGTACACTTGCTAAGGTACTTGAACCTATTGGAATCGAAAGGTTTAGTCAAATATTTGCCAATTGATTTTCCATGAACACTTTTTTATGCACATGGAATTTTTGATCAACCAAGTCCTGATTGAGATTATGCTACTGTCTATATGTTTGGTTCTTGAATGCATTACTGGATTTTTTTGATATGCTATGGCACTGTTAATATCACACAAAGGTAAGATATAGTGCCTTGTTCAATTTTATAATCTGAAAGCATTTCTTTCATCAAAGAAGCTGATTGCAGCAACATCCTGTGCAGTGCACTCCTCCTTCGCTGTAGACAGGGAAACACAATTTTGCTTCTTGTTGTACCAAGATACAGGATTAATACCAAGATAAAAACATATTTTAGAAGCACTTTTATTACAAGGTTCCCACTCCGAACTGCACCACTGAAAGCTGCAATATCACATTTCGACTCAATAAAATATTACAGATCATAACTAAGGGTTCCATTCACATAGTGAATAAATGCATTTTACAGCCTTTAAATTATTTAGGTTTGACTTGGTAGTAGCATTCATGCTTACTCTGAAAGCAATATCAAGTCTACTATTAGTTAAGTTATCATAGCTCTATACAAAGAAGGAACTACATTTTGTCCTGGCGTATTTGTATACCTAGATTTTTGTAAACCAAATTTCTTCTTAACTTCACTAGCATATTTTGATTTGAGATGTGCCAACAACCATTTACTCTAAAAGCTTAAGCTATTAGAGAGTTTGTAACTTTAAAATAATTCCTTTAACACGGCATCTCACGTGTGGCCTTCTTTTTGGTCCAACACTTGGTCCAATAAGAATACCATTTTCTGCCACCATCAGATCGCACTTAGAGAAGGAAAGAGAAGGGAACACTTGGATGTGAAACATTAGCACCAGTCTTAAAAATGATTGCACATCATTACATATGGGCATATATGTACGTGCTAAAATATTTAATTTAACTGCTTCATACCTCCCAAATTTGTTTCACATTTAGCATGTTGAACGAGTATAATCTTGTTATCTTAGCATCTGACTTTATGTTTTTTCTTTTTTCCCAACTTACAGAGCATCAATTTCCCAGTGCATGGAGGTTTTGAGTTTGGAAATGCCACCTGATGATTTACCCAATGGAAGTGCATGACAAATGGAACCCATATATATGGTAGGATGATGTACATGCCAGATCATGAATTAGTAACTGCATCCAATTTCCAAAAAAATCCCAATTGTCCTACAAATTCAATGTATGGGATTTATGTTAAATTATCCTAGTTAAAGTGCCATAAGATAGAACAATGTTATATGATTTGAGAGTATGTTAAATTATAGTACTGGATAATTTTAAAACCTGTAATGTTTATCTTTCATAACTTTGATAATTATGGCTGGAGTATGATAATTATTTTTGTTGTTTCCTAAGTTACTCCATTTTAGCTGTACAAGATTCTCTCTGAAGCTTTGGTTTGCAGTGATTAGATGATTTTTCTATAAGAGATCAAACATTGTACATGAATGGGTTTCGAAATACAAGTAGTGGCTTTTCATGTTACTAGTCCCTCTGTCAGTAGCAATTTGCTGAATTTGCTTCTGAATGTTGATTGAACATGTGGAAGAATGCAAGTATTCGTTTCATTAGATCGTAAATACTCTCTTGTTATTTAATTTTATATTGCTTCTTTTCTTGCACATCATCTGCAATTTTGCTAGTGAGAAGAGAATGAGTTAATATTTGGAGGATGAGCATCAGCCCTGTGTCTGTAGATGACTATCAACATGCTTGTTCGGTATTGCAATGATTTCTTTTAGTCTTGAATTGAGCTTAAGGGTCAACAAGATGCATTTGGGCTGCTTATTTAACTTTTGGCAGTTTCATGGACAAGCGTGATTAGTACAAGTCATGTGTGGGTTTGCTTTAGATCTAGGCTGATTGAGATAGACTATGAATTGATGTTAATTATATATATATATGGTAAATAAGAATTTTATTAGAAGAAACAGCAAGGCCTAGCAAGGCCAACAGAATACAAAGGTAAGATAAGAAGCAACACTACAGCCACAGCCTAAAAACCAAAAAAAAAAAAACAATAACAAGGAAACAAATGCTAACAACAGCTAAACTTAGATATCCAGCAGCAGCAGTAATGTCACAAAGCTACAATAAAGAATAGAACCAACAAAAAGTTTTCAGATGCAAGTCAAGACCCAATAACAGATCCAGTACAGCTTCCAGAAGAGCTGGAAAACACCGAGCCATTAATTAGTCAAGTATAGAATCTGGAAGCTGCCTAACCAGTTGAATGTGCTTGTTGGAAATATTAGCAGGAAACCACCCAATCCAAGATGATATTCTAAACCACACAGCATTGGAAATTTTGGACATAAGAGAGTTGGCATTGACTGACCAACATGAGTGAAGAATCTATTATTCCTCTCAATCCAAATATAATATACAGTAAATAGATTTTCCCCTGTAGGAAGCAGAAGGCCAATTGATAATTTATCATTTTTCATAAAATGTGAAAAAGTGATATTTGTTTTATTTATGCTAACAAATTTGTGTCGTCGTTATGAATAATATGGGGAACATCTTTGAGAGCTTGTGTTCCATTTTAGATAATTAACAGAACAGAACAGAACAGAACAGCAGATACAATCACATTTGAACATGCTGCTGGACTGATCTTGTACTGCATTGCATGCGCAGGGAGTTCCCAAGCCATTACACCAACTGGGATCACTTCTAAGCACCTGGCACAGAGGAACACCACTTCCGTATTATTTTTCTAATAAAGAAATCAAAAAACTTTTTCCATAACAATGAAAAGGATACCCTGTATGAATGAAAATGATTTTTTTTAATCAATCTACTTTGTTCCTATAGAGGAGATTGCTGAGCTACAATCCTTGGTGAATGAACAGGTTTGCAGGGTATTTAATTTTCCATGTAAGAAGACAACATCCCAACACAAGGTACAAGCATATACAATTATCTTCACTCTTCTTTCTCATACTAAAAAAATGAAAAATAATATTCTTCTACTTCCCAACTGCTGTTCTTTCCTCTATTTAGTCATGCCAACTGTTACCAAGATCAATATTTTCTCCTCAACCATGAGCAGTCTTCCAACCTCATTCTTCTATATACACCATTTCATTCTGACTGCTGGACACAATATCATATACAGCCCAACAGTTTCAAACAAAACCTGTCATAGCAGTTCCATCATCTAGAATTATGTAAAGAAGAAAACAATTTTCTCAGCAACCTGAGGTATTTGATATCTCAAGAAGAAATGAACAGGAGGATCTTAAGCTACCGAGAATATTGTCTCCCCTGCTATTTACATCTGGTATAACCTGCATAACAAAAACCAAACATTAACTGTAGTTAGATTTTTGAGCCGCTGAACCATCCTATTAATCAATGTGAAGGCATGCAAAGTGAATTCAATAAAAGCACTGTGGATGGAGATAAGAGGGGAGGGGAAACTTTTTCACTTCATTTATTTCTCTTCCACGTAAAATTCAATAAAATAAGGCATCAATTTCTTGACATAGACATACTCAAACTGCTTTTTCTTTTCTTTTTTCCTTTATTCTTTTTTGTTTGATATGTAAAATAGCAAGAAACAAGAGTATCTACATATACAAAAAATTTAAAAATGCAACTAAGAATAAGGTAAAAAAAACTGAACTAAGAAAATGCTTACAACAGATGGTAAGAACCCTTCTACAATGAGAGCGCTCTCATTGAGCAGATACCCTCATTGTTGTTGGATCGACTAGCTTACATCTAGTTGATCCAACAAGTGTGCCAGTTCAATAAAAGCACCCCAGTAGTCTTTTCTTTTTACATGTTCCAGTTATGTTTGAACATAGAAAGTAGATGTTCTGGTTACTTTTCTGTTTTAGTGGCAGTTATGATTTTGGATACTGTGACAGTGGCAAAAACATATTTGCTATTCTGCAAGAGGGTACGTCGTAGCTTGATAGAAGGGTTAACTTGGGAACTAGTTATGGGTGCAAGTCCGACATGTTGAACAGGTTGAGAGAATCAAACTCAATCCGAGATATGAAAACCCAATTGATTTTCCATGAACACTTTTTCATGCACATGGAATTTTTGATCAACCAAGTCCTGATTGAGATTATGCTACTGTCTATATGTTTGGTTCTTGAATGCATTACTAGATTTTTTTTATATGCTATGGTACTATTAATATTAAGGTAAGATATAGTGCCTCGTTCAATTTTATAATCTGAAAGCATTTCTTTCATCAAAGAAGCTGATTGCAGCAACATCCTGTGCAGTGCACTCCTCCTTCACTGTAGACAAGGAAACACAATTTTGCTTCTTGGCGAAAACATATTTGCTATTCTTCAAGAGGGTACGTCATAGCTTGGTAGAAGGGTTAACTTGGGAACTAGTTATGGGTGCAACTCCAACATGTTGAACAGGTTGAGAGAATCAAACCCAATCCGAGACATGAAAACCCAGATCTGAACCTATACAACCTCCGAGCCATGAGCTCAATCAAAAAATATTTTCTGTAATGTTGTGGATCGAATTTTGTCTCGGCCCATGTCGCGGACCTAGTTTTGACCCAAAAAATTGGCTATCTGGCCTTAAGCCACTAAAATTTTGGACCCATTTTTTCGCTTGTGGGTCTTGGATCATGTTTAGGACTCTCTTGTAACTCAGTATATAAGGACATTTAGGATTTGGAGTGGTATGAGAGAAAAACACTGAAAATCGCCGACAAGAGAGTGAGAGCGAGAGCTAGGGTTTGGGGACTGAAACTTGTAATCTCCTTGCTTCTTCGAATAGTGAAATCTTTCGTTGGATCTTCGTTGTGGACGTAGCCCCATTTTTTTTGGGTGAACCACATAAATTGTTGCGTAATATGTGTGGTGCATGTTTATCGCATACTCAGATTTTCGATTTGTTCTTGGTTTGCATTGTTTTTCATAACAAACTGCTATCAAAGCTTTCAGTTCGAAGCAGGGATGACAACCAAGTCTCTGGAAATCAAGAAGTTTAATGGCAGGTTAGAATGCAAGGCCCTTTGGTTCAACATGGGTTTTTCAAGGCGCTAAAGGGAAGGGATGCACTGCCAGAAAAATTGAAGGAAGATACGAAAGATGAGGTTATGGAGAAGCACTCAGTGCGATTCTGTTGTACCTGAGAAACGAAGTTTTGTGAGAAGTTTTTGGAGAGACTACGCCGGACGGGTTGTGGAAGAAGTTGGAAGCCCGTTACATGACAAAGTCTCTTGCGAACCCCTTGTACCTAAATAAGTGGTTGATTACTCTTCAGGTGCATTAAGGTTCGTCTCTGAAAGATAATCTTGATGAGGTAAATTTAGTCATCATGGATTTGAAGAATATTGATGTTAAAATAGAGGACGAGGATCAGACTATAATTTTGTTGTGTTCTCTACCACCATCGTACGAGAACTTTGTCAATGTGATGATTTATGACAAAACCGTTTTGTTCATAGAAGACGTGAAGACAACTTTGGAGTTGTAGAGGGCGTTTGAGGGCAATGCAGAAAGTTTGGCAAAAGACTTGGTTGATAGAGGGAGAACGAATCAGAACGAAGGGTCTGGCAGCAAAGGTCGTTCTAAGTCTAAGAACAAATCGAAGGTGTTGAATGCTACACCTGTCAAAAGAAAGGACACTTCAGGAAAGACTGTCCAGAGCATAAGAAGGGAAAAAGGAAAATCATATGAAGCTGGTGAGGTGGCTCGTGTAGAGGATAATGATTTAGATGGTAATAACGTTCTCAAATTTATGTCGGTGGCTCTGGCGATAGTGAATTCTTGATTCGGGTTGCTCGTATCAAATTTTTTCAAACAGGGACTGGTTTACCTCTTATCATTCCATTGATGGAGGGGAACATCTTATGAGGATTAATGTGTCATGCAAGGTTATAGGTATCAGTATAGTGAGAACATCGACTGACGTCAAACATATTCCAGAACTGAAAAAGAATTTAATTTCCCTGTGTATGTTGGATTCCATCGGCTGCAGTTATAAGGCTGGAGGTGGAGTCATTCGGGTTTCAAAGGGTGCTCTTTTGGTGATGAAGGGACTGAAGCAACATAGTTTGTATGTACTGCAAGGTAGCACATTCACGGGTTCAACTGCAGTATTGTCCTCGAATCCAAATCCGAATTTAGATACTACCAAGTTGTGGTTGGGGAATATGACTGAGAAGGGGATGGATGTTCTGAGTAAGCAGGGCCTGCTCGGTGGTCAGAAAATCGGGAAGCTGGATTTCTATGAGCATTGTTTTCGGAAAAAAGTGCATAGTGAAGTTCAGTACGAGAATTCACAGGACCAGCGCCAATGGATTATATCCATTCTGATCTTAGGGGTCCCTCTCATGTTACTTCACATGGTGGTGTTAGATATATGATGACATTGATTGATGATTTTTCTTGAAAAAGTATGTGTTTATATTTTGAAGCACAAGAATGAGGTCTTTGTCACATTCAAACAGTGGAAGACCTTGATTGAGAAGCAGACTAAAAGGTAGGTCAAGAGCTTAAGGACAAATAATGGCAAGGAATTTTGTGATGTCAAATTTAATAAGGTTTGCAAGGCTCACGGGATTGTGAGACACTGTACAGTGAAGAAGACTCCACAGCAGAATAAAGTTGCAGAACAGATGAATAGAACATTGTTGGAGAGAGTATGGTGTTTGTTGTCCGATTCTGAGTTAGGCAAAGTGTTCTGGGTTGAAGCTGTTAGCACTTGTTATTTGTTGATTTGGTTTCCACCGACTGCAAGATTCCGGAGGAGGTATGCTCTGGTTCTCCTGCTCGTTACAGTGATTTGAGAATGTTTGGGTATCTTACTTATGCTCATGTTAATGAGGAAAAGCTTGAACTGAGGCCTAAGAAATGCATATTTCTTGGTTATGAGTCCGGGGTCAAGAGATACAGATTAGGGTGCCCAAATGCTTCGGGAAAGAAGTTACTTTTTAGCAAAGATGTGACCTTTCATGAGTTTGCGATGCTTACTTTGCAGAAGGAGGTAGTTGATTCAACTAGAGTTCAGGGTGTCCGGCAGGTGCGGCTATCAGAGGTTTAGTTAGAGAATGTTCGTGATCGGTCGAATGATGGGCAAGTGCAATTTCAAGTTAAGGAGGATGCACAGTTGCAGTAGTACAGTGTGTGTTAAGCCACCTCAAAAGTATGGGTTTTCACATGCTGATTCAGTTCCTTATACACTTAGTGTAGCAGAGAGTATTGATGAGCAGGTACCGCATACTTATCATCATCACAGGTGGAGAGTCAGCACAATGGTCTGTTGAGACAAGTGAGGAGATTGAGTGCCTTTATAAAAACCAGACTTGGGAGCTAGTCAAGAAGCCTAAAGGCCAGAAGATTGTGGTAATTGGGTCTTCAAGAAGGAAAGAACACCAGGAGTGGAAGATGAGAGGTTCAAGGCACACTTGGTGGCGAAGGGCTATACACAGAGGGAAGGGGTGGACTTCAATGAAGTTTTTTCTCTTGTGGTGAATCATAGTTCAATCAGGGTGTTACTTGTTATAGTTACTCTGTATGACTTGGAGCTAGATATCAAGACTACGTTCTTGTATGGTGAGTTGGAAGAGTAGAGGATTTGAGATTTTAGGAAAGGAAAACCATGTTTGCCTACTGAAGAAGTCCTTGTATAGGCTAAAGAAGTCTCCTAGATAGTGGTACAAGCGATTTGACACCTTTATGGTTGGGAGTGGCTACTGTAGGAGTGAGTTTGACAGTTGTGTGTATCACACGAGGCTCTCAGATGGTTCATATATGTACTTGTTGCTCTATGTTGATGATAGGTTGACAGCTTGCAGAAACATGTCAAAAATCAACATGTTGAAAGCTCAGCTTAATAGTGAGTTTCAGATAAAGGATCTAGGTGCCGCGAAGAGCATTTTGGGTATGGAGATTTCCAGGGATAGAGGAGCGGGCAAATTGTATTTGTCACAGATGAAATACATTGAGAAGGTGTTAAAACGCTTCGATATGCAAGCATTAAAGCTTATGAGTACTCCATTAACAATCCACTTTAGACTTTTGGTAGGATTGTCAACACAAACCGAGGAGGTGGAGTACAAGTCTCATGTTCCATATACTAGCGCGATACGTTATATCATGTATGCTATGGTGTGCACTAGACCAAACATTTCACATGCAGTTAATATAGTCAGCAAATACATGGAGAGACCTGGGAAGGTCCATTGGCACGATGTGACATGGATATTACGGTACTTGTAAGGCACAACAGATATTGGATTAGTCTATGATAAAGGCAACGACACGTCAGGGAATGTTGTTGGGTATCTTGATTTGGATTACGATGAAGATCTTGATAGGAGGAGGTCCTTGACAAGGTATGTCTTCACTCTTTGGGGGTGTGTGTGATAAGTTGGAAGGCAACTTTGTAGTCTACAGTTGCATTGTCTACTACTAAGACAGAGTGCATGGTAGCCACAGAGCCAGTGAAGGAAACTGAGTTTGGTTGGTGATATGGGCTTGCAGCAAGATGGTTTGAGTGTGTTTTGCAACAACCAAAGTGTCATACATCTAACTAAAAATCAAATGTTCCATGAGAGGACCAAGCATATTGACATCAGGTTGCACTTCATTAGAGATGTGATTGCACAGGTGCTATTGCAGTGAGGAAGATTGGGATGGCAGAGAAGCTGGCTGATATGATGACTAAGGTCATTCCTACTATCAAATTTAGACATTGTCGGGGATTGATTGGTGTTTGCAGTTGTTGAGGCCCTTAGGGACATGCAAAGGAGGCGAAAGGAGTAGTTGGGAGTGTGGAGCTTGGCGAATTCGAGCCAAGAGGGAGATTTGTGATATTGTGGCCTGAATTTTGTCTCGACCCAGATCTCGTTGTGACCTGTTATTGACCCAAAAAATGGGTTTTGTGTGGCCTTAAGATCTATTTATTGTTATTTAGGTTTTCAAAAGATCTATTCACCCCCTTTAGTTTAGTAGGGATTTAGCATAATGTATTAGAGCCTAGGACGAAGATCCTCCCCACAATAGTGCTGTTAAGAAATCCCTAACAATAAAATTAAAGGCATTAAAAAATACCTAAGAGGCAAAATGTTTAAAAGCTTGTTTAACTAAAATAGATTATATGGAATATTAATTTAATAAACTCATAGAGAATGACAATATAATGGTAATGATCCAAGGCCTAAAGCTTACTCAAAATAACCATTTTTGAAAATTAGATTTAATAATGCAAAATGATGGAAAGGTAAATGAAAATATAATTAGTAAACTTAGAATAAATTCAACAGAAATAAAGGGTAGTTAGTTGTATATTGTGTAATATACGAATATCAAATAAAGAAAACTATAGGAAGGTTACAATATCAGCTATATTTTATGGAATTGTGTGCTAGGCGTTATAAAATAGCAAGAACATGTCATGTAACTTAGATGAGAATGTCAAAATGAATAATAGGATCTACTAGAAGAGAGAGAGAGAGAGAGAGAGAGTAAATAACCACCGCATAAAGGAGAAATTAAGGATTTAGTGAGAAAAAAGAGGATTAGTTAAGAGATAAAGAGACTAATCAAAACTAACATGAGATTTAAGTAATTAGAAATTAATAAAAAAGAATTAACAGAAAAAGAGAATTCATGTGGCCGACCCCGTTTATATAGAATAAAGGTAAGATGATGAAGATTCACAATTTAGACCAGTCACACCTTCTCTTTGATATTTTGAATGTAATATACAACAAATCACAGAAAGGACTATTATATAGAAAAGATAAAGCAATACTTGTTGCAGCCACAAAAAATGCTAAACTAATTCAATTGCAATCCAAGATACTAATTCCAAATTGAAAAAAAAAAAAAACAGTAAAATAATCTATTAGCCCAATAAATTTAGAGAAAATATAATTGTAAGTATCATTAACTAGCGATATCAGGGCCATTGCCCGGTGCCAAGATAAAATGTTAAGGCTAACAACCAGTGACAGACCCAGGAATTTATGTGTGTGGGGGGGGGGGGGGGGGGGGGGGGAGAGGAGGGCTTTAACAACAAGAAGATAAAAAAATTTAAACCATCATAATAACAAATGAACAATAACTTTCATTGAGTACATTTATAATTGTGTATTGTGCTAAGGCAAAAAAAAATTGCGCTTATGTATAATGCACAATGAATAAAAAATTTAAAAAAAAATAGATGAAAGAATGTGTTAAGTAGGTACGGAATAAATTAATTTTTTTTCTCTTAATGCTATGATAATAGTGTTTGCAAGTGGTCCATTAGAATAGATATAGATTATACAATACTATTTTGTGGTACAATTTTTGGGCTGCAAAACGTAAAGCTTTTCATGAAAAGTGGTTCCCTAAATAAAAAACAATTATGTTTTCATATGGATGTACTTAACTTAGAACAATAAATATTAGAAGTACGAGGACCATAACAAACAACCAAGTGAGTTTAGATATATAAAAAAATAAGGGGGCATGGTAGGATATTTTTGTAATTTCAGGGGGGGCAATTCATCATAATTGATGATATTTTATAAAAATATACATATCTAATATCCAAAAAAAATTCCAGTGGGGGCATCCCCCCACTGCCCTAGCTGTTGGTCCATCCTTGCTAACAACTGTGAGGACGCTCCATGTATGAGAGTAGCCACTTTGGAATGTAATATTAAAAGTTAGGTCTAACTCTAATCTTCTCCAAACACACTGTTACATGAGACAACATTGGGTTATGTCGTTTTCTTTTTCAAGTCTCAAGAACTCATTAATATTTGGCAATAAGTTTGAATAAAATATATAAAGAAAATATTCAGAAAAAAACCCTTAATTTTGTCTTTTCTCCTATGATATTTTAACGTTTCAAAATCATTTTCAAATGCTTCATCCCATGTTCATTTGGATATCTTTTTCTGCCTCTTACCTTCTTTGTGAATTAGACTTCCTCTTCTTACATCCAGAGGTCTTTTTTCTTCTTTTTTGGTAAATATGTAAGTCTTTGTTATATATTTCCATGCCATGGTTTGCAATCACGGTAGCGACTATAGATGCGGTTGCGAACGTGGTGTAACAGAATTGGTTATCGTGGGCATAATATTTTTTTTTTGACTTCACAAATAAGGCCCATAATGCCTCGATAGGTTACTTTTTATAACATAATTAAATAAAAAATATTTTTTTTGTGAATTTTAGTTATTTTTATTGAATTTTTTAAGATCATTTAACATAAGTAATGAGTTGTTTGTGACTTACTAAGTCATCGTCACTATTAAATGCTTAATAATTTATATTTAATACTAAGTTGATGAGTAGAAATGGACTTAAACTTGAAACAAGTAAAATTTATGACATAAATACATATGGGTATTTTTAATATAAAAATATATATAATACGATGGGCAAAGCCCACAACGGCATCTTTGACTCATTTAATTGTCCACCAATGAGATATATTAGAGACAATTTGTATAGTTGTACGGTGCAACTAGTACTACACTTATACTAGACCCTCTGCCAGCTTTGGTAAAAAGTAAAAATCAAAGGTTCTGTCATTCCCAATTCTCTTGTAGCTGCTGGAAGAAAACCCTAGCAGCCATGGCCAACCCCTACGGCATTGTTTTTCAACTTGAAAAATAAGGCAAATCATCTAATAAACCCAATTTTGATTCGAAATCTCAAATAAGGCAAAATTTTCAACCACCACAACATCAAAATCATTGAAATTGTTAGATCAAAAGAGGTATGCAGATCTTCTTCCTTCCTCCTCTTCTTCTCTCTATAAGAGAACCTAGCTTCCTTCTATATTTTTTTCAGTTTTCACCACAGAAATTGCCTTCTGTTTTTCTTTTTCCACTGAATTCCGTCTGTATTTTTTTCCTCTTTCTTCTTTTCCCATTTAACAAAAGATAGGCATTTCTTCTTTGTTGTTCTTTCTTCCCGCAAGAGAGATTGAAACAGTCATTCACAATAAAAACGAGAGATTCAGACAGAGAACCGGACTGGTTCTTCAAGAATCATCCGGTCAAAGAATCGGAACCAGCTGGTTCTAATGTGAGTTTCGAGACTCACTGGTATATCGATAGGCTCGTAAAGCTACGAATCGACCAGCTCACCAAACCATGGTCCATACCACCTAAATCTTCTTTCTCTTATTTTATCACTAATAAGCACCACTCCTAATTTCTCCCTCACACTTCGATTAATAAATCTATATCTTCTAGTCTCTCCTATTATCCATCTTAACATCCTTATTTCAGTTATATGAATTTCTTGTTCACACTCTACTCTATATAAGATAGTTGGCCTAATAACTATTCTATAGTTTTTTCCTTTTTAACTTTAATTGTTGTTCTTTTAGTGCATAAAAAACCACTAGCCTGTTATGGCCCAAGCTGGTACCTATAATAACACAGACCCAAATCTAAACCGTTATGGCCCAGGCTATATATACTAAATGGGTATGAAATCATGATCCAGATCTGAAAATTAAACTACCATTAACCTTAACCCAGTCACTTGATAAAGCCAGATGATAATAGAAGCATGTTACACACTATACATTTGATATTATAAGTTAAACTGGGTGCTCCTAATGCCATCCTAAAATCATTTTCAAAATTCCAAGTCACTATTCCTCATTTGGAAGTTATTTCAGCATGCATTAGTAATTATGGAAAACCAGTTCAAAGAAATAAAAATCCCAAGCTGCCTATACAAAGCTAGTTCTCGCAATACCAAATAATACAACTAGAATGCAGGTCAGGATCCTTTCGGATTCTATTAAAGTGACTAGAACAACAAACTTTGCGCTACTTTACACTTAATCAACACAATATGTGCCATCAATTAAAACCAAAACCATGTACGAATCAATTTATTGAACTTTAGAACTGTAAATGTACTCTTCAAATGATATTGCCTATTTTCCCTTATCAAAAAATTGATTTTTGAATTCAGACTTGGAACTTTTTCTTTTACATTACCTCCTTTTCACACATCAAGCTTCTCATCTTCCACATCCTCAATGTCATCAGGAGCTTCTGATTCTGATTCATATGTTACCTGTAAAATAGCTAATAGATTATATGAGGGCAGCAAAAACATAATTTTTGAAGATGAGGGAGGGTTAGATCTTACCAACTCCGGACCTTCACTTTCTCCTTCCTGCAAAATTTAATGATAACATGAATTTAGAAAAACTTGAAGCAATCAAGTTATGAATTCAATCAGATCACAAACGAGCAGTGCACTTACTGAAATAGATGAACCCCGTGACTGTTGCTGCAATATTCCAGTTGGCCTTTCACCCGGATTCATACATAATAGTTGTTGAACGAAAACCTTATGCTCTTCATACTTCCAGCTTTTTGGAAATTCTTTTTTCTCCCTCAGATTTTCAAAAACCTTGACCCTCTCATAGTCTGTCAGCTTTTTGGAAATTCTTTTTTCTCCCTCAGATTTTCAAAAACCTTGACCCTCTCATAGTCTAGATATGTTGTGAAAAAGCTCCACAAAAATGAGACCAAGGCTGTATATATCAGCCTTGGTGTCGACTTCGATTTGTTTGTTACTTACTTCAGGTGCATTATTCAATTTATGCCCAATGGATCCTGTTCCAGCTTCATCATTGACTCCATTTACAAGTTTTGCTGAAAATTAGAAAAATGAATGAGAAAAGGAGTACTTATTTACTGAATAAGCAATTAAGAAAAAACAAATAAAAAAACAGTTGAGAAATGGCTTTGTTAAGTTGAGTTGAAGCAAATAAAGTACATAAGAGTACCTACCCAGCCCAAAATCAGATATCTGGACATTATCCTGTGCATCTAACAAAATATTTGGTGGAGATAAATCACGGTGTATGATTCCAGCAGCATGGACTTCCACTAGCCCATCCACAATCTGAACAAATATCCTCCATGCTTTTTCTTTATCCAAATTGCCAGAAGTTTCCAGAAATTTCTCTAAGGATCTGCTTTATCCAAAAGAAGAGACAAAAAGGAAATAAAGAATTTTCAGAAAATTTAATGTCTCCAATTTCCTAGATAAAGCAATACATTAAAGCTCCAAGAAATGCACTCCATGTAAGGGGAGAAAACTATAGCCAACCAAAACCTTATCTCCCTAAAATAATCACAAAAAAATAGATAATCGTACCCAAATCTCAGCAGCAAATGCTTTAATTCAACATAAGCAGTCCTGCCCCTTCAAAGGTGAATATTACATTCCTTTAAGGCACAGAACAGTGCCAAAACCTCTCATGCTCTGGCTAACACAGCCACCCTTCATCTCTCCATGATCTCATCTACCTACCTAGCAAACTTCACCAAATCCTAGACAAGGAAAATAGAATAGACCATTACTCCCTTACCACCGCACTATGGATCTCCATGAGTTCCATTGTTTCCTAAGCCCCTTTACTCATTGCACCAATTAGCGGAAATATGCCCCTGTGCACCACAAAAATATACAATTGTCTTCACGACTCGTGAAGGTCTGTATGAGTGGCTAATCATGCCATTTGGTCAAAACAAAGCACCATGCAGTTCTATGCACGTGATGAATCAAACCCTTCAATCATTAATTGTAAAGTTCAAGCTCATAAAAATTGATGATATCCTCAGCTATAGTTCTTACCGAGACAGTCATGCATCAGACTTCAGGCAAGTTCTAGAGACCTTGGAGCTCACAGTAAGTGCAGATTTCTGATTAATAGTTTAACTGTATTGGTGTATACTGTGTTGACATAATGAAGATTGCCTTATAAAAGCTGAACCGTAAGGAATTGGCCTGTGCCTAGATCCATCAACGTTATGCATCGTTCTCATGGGCCTGCATATTTCAGTAGGCCATTTATTCACAATTCTACTTCTGTGGTTATGCCTCACTAAAAATATGAAGAGAGAAGTGTGTGTGTGTGTGTGTGTTTTTTTTTTTTTGGCTCTCAAATATGAGAAGAGCTTTAATCTCGCTAGCAGGGACTCCTCGCTGTCACTTAAGTGATCACTGCTTGGCACATGACTACTTGACTACAACCCTTCTTACACTGGGGTTAAGATGCAATCAATTTAGGAAATACAAGCAAAATTTGTGCCTAAACCCCAGTTTCTGAAAGGCTTTGATGAAGTTTCTAAAGAACAGAGGTTTCAACCAATCTCTTCCCTTCTTTTCCTCCTCCTCTTCTTTGTTTTTCCTTACTACCATCATCCTTCATCGGAAGCTTGCATTGAAGGACACTAGTTTGATTCTTTACACCTGTTTTTTAACATATTTTATGCTCAAGAGACTTGGAAGTCCACTTTAGGCTCTACATCTACGAAAGTTCTATTTATTCTTCCCTTTCTTTCTTTCCGATCTTTATGTCAACTTTTCAACTCTTACTTTATAGTTTTTTTGTTTACCCTCATAAGTCTAAAATTTGTGCCTAAACCCCAGATTCTGAAAGGCTTTGATGAAGTTTCTAAAGAACAGAGGTTTCAACCAATCTCCTCCTTTCTTTTCCTCCTCCTCTTCTTTGTTTTTCCTTGCTACCATCATCCTTCATCAGAAGCTTGCATTGAAGGACACTAGTTTGATTCTTTACACCTGTTTTTAACATATTTTATGCTCAAGAGACTTGGAAGTCCACTTTAGGCTCTACATCTACACAAGTTCTATTTATTCTTCCCTTTCTTTCTTTCCGATCTTTATCTCAACTCTTCAACTCTTACTTTATAGTTTTGTTGTTTAACCCTCATAAGTCTTGATCTCGCATATTATCCTCCCTAATGGAAAAGAGTTTACTGATGTTTTTGTTCAGTCCAAAGATGCTTGATATAGGGTGCTCCTTCATACAATTTATTATGCTAAAAGAAATTTAGGTCATGTGCTAATTCTTGAGCTGATTAATAAGAATTTGAAGTTCTAATGAATGTATCACTTGCTAGGATTTTCAACATTATCTTTTATCCATCTTAGTGTTTCTTAAAGAAAATATATGTGAATGATCACTTGCAGTCTAAAAGTTAAGTGCTCAATTCAACTGTGCAATGGCTGAAATACATAAAGGAATTCCTAAGGAAAGTACTATTTCTTAAAGATATTATATGTGAATGATTACTTGCAGTCTAACATTAAGTGATTGATTTGAATGTGTGAGGGATAAAAATACAAAAGAATTTTCCTAACAAGAGTGGAGAAACATATACCTAGGACAAAACTCCATTTGAATGTACAGGCATGGAGAGTCGAAATCAAAATTCTCAACTGAATTTTCATAGGAGAAGCTTTTATCAGTTGAACTACAAGAAACACCAGAAAAGTTCTCCTCAAGCCAAGTCTGAAATAGTGAGCATCAACTATGACAATGTAAATAAAATAAATACATACAATAAATCATTTCAAGTATATTCTTGTCCTAAAAGAGTATGTTGTCTGCAACACAATGTAATTGCTTGCAGCTTTGCATAATACATGTATGACATACATGTGCTTACATATGTCATATAAATGAAGGTCATATTATACCCTTCTAAGAATTGAATAAAAAAACTAAATCAGACAGTATAGATAAATAAAACATCACCATCTTTCCTCTTCTACATGTGAACGTGTCATTTTTCTCCTTTATCACTCTTAATTTCAGTTTAAACTTGTACCATGCTTAAGAAAACAGAAGTTTTTTTTTTAAAAAATTGCTATGCATTTGATCTCACTCGAATTAATTTCCGTCTTCATTTTTGTTTAATCTTCTTTTTCGTTCAGATCAAAGTATTCTTTTGTAAAAACAAAAAAGGATAAAAAAAAACTAAACAAGAAAGAAACTTAACTCTGGATGCATTCCACCTTGGCGTACAAACTATCAAATTAAATGCATGTGTGAAATTGATACCCTTTAAAGAATTCAGAAAAATAGAAAACATAAAAGAAGAAGCAGATATGTGAAGATAACCATCATCCTAGCCAAAGGCAACAACTGAATCTGGAAAGCATGCCAAAAAACAAGTTGAATTGATGCCCAATGGGGAGTGGCAACAAACTAATACTGGTTCTTGTCATCACTAGTGATCATATGCAAAAGAATATTCATGTGCATTACAGTCCAGTTGATTAACCCTTCATTATCGTAGTGCACTTGCATTCAAGCAGGCTGGGTAGAGAAATATTGGAAAGTGTTTGCTCTTCAAATGACATCCACCAAAAAGCAAAGAACACCTAGAACAAAAGAAAAGTATCTCATGCTTATATGCAAAGAATTAAAGAGTAAGAGAAAATTTCCTCAGGATTATCCCTTTAGGTTAGTTTGCATCTCATATCACTCCAAGCTTTAAAAGTTTTAAAACTCAACTTTTTTTACTAGGGAAACAAAATTTATATGCTATGCAATTCACCAACCTCAACCAGGACTAGAACTCCCATAATAAGAAACCAATGGAATTTGACTACTATGACCATTTAGACTCACCATATATCAATCACATATACAAATGGACTCAACTCAAAAAGTCTTTTCTAACCTATTTTGGGTCAATTAGATGAATTTTGTTTTATCATTCCCTCTATCTAAAGCAATATCAATTTAATGCGCATGTTATCATCCCTTTCCTAACTATCTCAACGTGCGTTAATTCTGGTCTTTCCCTTCCCCTGGCATTACCCTCAAGAGGTACCATGTGACTTTTCCTCATCAGTGCAATTCGTGGCTATTGCTGCACATGGCGACAACATTTTAATTTATTCTCAAACATTTTATCTCCAATTGGTGATCCTTAAATCATCCCTTGAATGTGTTTGATTCTAAATCTATCCTCTCTTGTCTTTCACTTAAGGATTTTAACATCCTCCTCCGGCACATATTTTAAGACTATGTTCTTTCTCAGCCACTCCAAAATTCTATCTCGTATCCCGGCAGTTATTAGAAAGAAAAAAAAAAAAAAAAGAACAAAAAAAATCTATCCCATAAGGAATTTGCTTATCTAATAACAATTTTAAAATTACTTTTCAATTTTTTTATGTATACGCCAATCACACCATAAGCCCAAACCACTCCTCTATTTGACCCATCTTGTTCTAATTCATGATTACCATCATCTTCATTTCTCCTCTTTGTGTATGTTGAGTCTATATAATGAAATTTTTGTTTATTAATATCTCTCGACCGTCGATCTTCACTACATCCCTACTTATTTATCTAATTTTACTAAAGCTAAATTCCATATATTCAGTTTTAATTCTAATCTTAAACACACCATCATCATCATCATTGCCTTAATTCCATTATTCCCATATAAATGCGGTCGGCCACATAAATTCTATTTTTCCAATCCTTTCTATTATAAGCAATCTCTTGCATAATATTTAACTTTTCAAAATCATTTCTAACAATTTCATCACATCCTACTAGTTTTTTCACCCTCTTTTGTATCTAGTTTTTTATATAAAGCATTGAATACATCTTGTTTAGATTTATTATCTTCTTAGCTTTATTTTTATTTTTTTAATTTCTCGTATATCTCCAAATCTTCTTCTTGTTTACTTTTTCGCCATTCTTTGAAACTTTCTTTTGTTATAGTATTTGTCGTTTTTCTTCATTCTATCACCATGTTTCCCTTTATCTTAAATATAACAGATCCTAAATCTACTCTCACATCTCTAATTTAACACTTGTCCTTACTTTAATTTTAATAATCAAAATGATATCATAAACAAATAGCAACTCCATGGACCACTATTGCAGCCTAGTTCCAGTAAATGCAAATATTACCAAAACACCCTCAACTCTAAAACAGGAGAGCATAAATAAATTCGATCCTACAGTATGCAAACTGTATAAAAATATAGATTACGACTCAAATTAATTAAAAAAATGATAACGCAAAGTTGCAATCAGATCTATATAAAGTTCACAAGTTGTCTTTTTTCTTGTTATCACACCCCTGATCATTCATCCCTACATTACAAAGTATCAAACATCAAGCTTTTAAATGGTGTAGTATATAACGAACCATGAGTTTTGACCTTACAGCATCGGGGGCATCAAATTTTGGGGTTGGCATAATTCAACTGTGTTTTATAGGAGAAGCAAGAAGAATACTAAGAAACCACTCGTCTCTATTGTACTGTTCAACCTTTTATACAATGATGAAATCACTAGTTGGAATAGTTTAAACATCAAAAAATCTTTAGATTGGATGACATGAAAACAAATTGTATTCTATCATTTTCTTGGATATCCTTTAATTTAGTGCTGTGAACATCGTGTCTCTTTGTGTTTCTTCCTATACTACAACAATTTTAAACATACCCTCCCTCCCTGACTTTAATCAACTTCTCACACATCTTTGTTGAGAGAAAAGGTCATGTTTCAAGCACTGCTATAGCCTCAAATTTTATTTCCTTGGCATCAACAACTTCTTCATAGCATGTATAATTACTAATTCACTTCGCTAGGATAAGGCACTGAAACGAAAGTTGGACAACAATTTGAGCATTATAATTATGGACTTTTGTCTTCGGGAAATTTATCACCTAGAAGAGTAAATGTGGTTTCCTCCAAATTGGATTTGATTGATCCAACTAAGGCCAGGAATGTTTCTGCAGATTTCACCTTCTTGTTCAATTGAACCAATGACTAATTAGTGTCCTCATGGTCTTGGATGAAAACTTCAAATATTGAATTCAATTAAGGAATAAACATGAACCCCAATTAGTGAGTGCATGTATGAGTGCTGAAATTACCTTTTTGCCTTTGATTGTAGCTTTGACTTCCAAATCTGCCTTTTAGACAATAGATAACCAACTACTCTAACTAGCATTTAAAAATCCTACATAAAAGTTAAAATAAAAAGGCAGACTCATGTTTTAGTAACGAAATTTGCCAGCCTAGGTCCTATTAGCCTAACAAACTCCCATCATATCAACAAACAGATATATAATTTTTTCCAAAAAACTTGCAGTGAGAGTCACTCTCTCTAGTACCAAACTAATGTAGGATAACATTTATACATTCACAATAGTGCTGACTGCGATGCGTTTGATTTAATAGACTTTGAATGATAAACAGGAGGTAAGAAAGAAATGCTTTGAGAAACCTAAAATAAACTTCAAATCAAGCTTTAAAAATTAGAGATAAACAACATTAAAAAAATCCAGGAAAAAGGTGTAGGGTAACCCCTTTTGAATTATGTTGTAACGCAATGGATCATTTAAAGTAAAAGCATGCTCTCTCATCCTTCTCTAACTTTGCCTTCTCATCTCCTTCCTCTCCTCTATTCCAGTTCTAAACCAAAGAAAATCATAATTTCCAAACCTTTTGGCTCACTAATAGTAGAAATGCAAAAAGACTTCGAAGAAGCTTGTTTATTGTTCCACGTAAATACAAACAATAATATACGAGGCCAAAACAAGTGAACATAAAAGAAGTACATAAAGGTGTATCTTAAATCTAAGAATGCAATTTGTGCAAGATTTATTAAAAATGCATCCGGGCTAATAAACCTGGTGGTATCGCACAATATGCGGGTGCTGTAATCGACATAGAGTCTTCCCCTCCCTGAACAAATTACCATAGCAAACACAACACCAATGAAAGGAAAAAACATGAGCGAGAGAGAATAGAGAAAATGGAGATGAAATGCCCTGTGACCGGAGAAGTGATTCGAACGTCACTGTTGTCTGAATCAGAATCCAAATATTTGACTGAATTTGAAGATCAATCATTCATAGGTATACATTTTCTTGATTTTCATCTTTCATAAAAAAATCTTTAATATATATAGATATGTTTTTTGTTTTATTGAATTTTAGGACGTGTGCTTTCGGCATTATCAATAAATGCCGAAATCTCCTAGACAATGGAGTCTATGCGATAAAGATCATCTCTCTCAAATCTGCAAACATGTCATTCAATAAAATCTTGAGGTAAAAAAATATATTCGTGTGGAGGACTAAACTAAAATAACGAAAGGAAAAGAATATCAATTAATACTCCTATAACTATACTATTGCCGGATAACTGGAAAAAAATATCAAACACAAGGAGTCCTACACACAAATATATTTTCTTACGTCAAGATTTTATTGAATGGCATGTTTGCAGATTTGAAAGAAATGACCTTTATCGCATACACTCCATTGTCGAAGAGATTTCGGCATTTCTTGACAATGCCGACAGCACACTCCCCTAAAATTCAATAAAACAAAAACATATATCTATATATATTAAAGATTTTGGATGAAAGATGAAAGTCTGTATACCTGTGAAATATTCATCATCAAATTAAATATTTGAATTCCGATTCGTCGGCGACAACATTGAGGTTCGAATCACTCTGGTACAGGACATTTCATCTCTATTTTCTCTATTCTCTCACGCTCTTAGTCCTATCACTCTTGCTCTATCTCTCTTCGCGCTCGCTGCGGCGTACCGGTCACCCTCTTCGCGCGTCGCTGCCGCGTACAGCCACCCTCTTTACAACTCTCTCTCCTGATGTGTCTCTCTAGCGGCTGCTTGCTTGTTGTTGGTCTTTGGTGTTTAATGGGTAATGGGCCAAATTGAATCCAACAGGCCTAATTTTCAAGAGTTTTCACAATTATTTTTACAATTGGGCTTGGACTGAAAATTTTAAACTCAAAATATAGGTGTTATCAATTAAAGCCCAACCCAAAATTCTAATTCTAATTTTATTATATATTTTTAAATTCTAAATATATTGTATATATTTCAAATTTTGATCACTTCTGCTCAATTTTATTAGTAATTTTTTCTTATCCTTGAATCTTTTTTATTTTATTTTTGTATCATTGTATCTTGCAAAATGGAAACTTAGGTAAGTTTTTTTTTTTTGGTCTTTTTAAATATATTGCTCATTCATGCCTATTATAACTATTTATTTCACTCTCATGTTGGCGGCTTCAACTATGACCCTAGTGCCATTTTCAACTTATTCGAAATTAATTGAATGAACAAATTCACAATTATATATATATATATATATATATATATATATATATATATATATATATTCCTTTTCGTGTCATGCCTTGTTAGCTTCGCTATTAATGCTTCATTTTAGTGCCGAAGTTTTTCAAGTAGTAATAAAAAATTTTTTTTTTATTATATATATATATTTTTATTATATATCACTATCACTTAAACTTTATTAAATTTTAAATAACACTTACCTTTTCAAGTAATCCTCAAATTATATTATCAGACGCACTTAATTGGTCCATATAAAATGAAATGTTGAATTAAGTTATCGAAAAATGCATTTGCTCTTCACTCACTGTTTTTATACAGATGATCTATTTCTGATTGCTAAAGCAAGTGTGATGTCAGCTAAATGTATTTTGGCTATCTTTCAAAACCCTTTCTGGTTTAGAAGTGAGTTTTGATAAATAAATAAAAAACACAAGGTGTTTTTTTTCTTTCTAAAGCAGTTAAAAGGAAAAGAATTTTATGCAGAATCTTGAAGATGAATCGTGGCTCCTTGCCTTTTCAATATTTAGGTCTTCCTATGATTGATAAAGGCTTGAAAAGAAAGATCGTAAAGCTCTAACCGACAAGATTGCTGCAAAACTCAATGGTTGGAGCTCTCTTAGTTTATCACTTGCTGGTAGGGTAGAGTTGATAAAATAAAGGAAAGGATATAATCTGAATTCCATGGTTAAAGAACCTTTATCTTAAACATGATTCTATTTGGTCCTGCTCATTGATGAATTATATTTCCACCTTCTGGAATAACCTGTTAGAGGTGAAGGAATTTATGATAGCAAATGTCATATTTCTGATTGGGAATGAGCAGTCTCTGAAGTTTATTTTGGACCCTTGGTGGAATGGTGCTTCCTTAGTTCAGACTTATGGCCACAGGGTTGTCAGATTATTTGATATTCCTAAAGTTGAGTTAGACCAAAACATATGGCGAATGAGGTTACTGAAATATGGGATCAAATTACTTAGGTTCCTATCTAGCAAGGTGACGAATGTTGAATAGTGGATGTCGTTGTTTCTCTACATTTTATACAAAAATAAAACTTGCGAAAACTTTACTAAAAATTATATAATGCAAAATGAGTGGATCTTGGTGCAGCCATGAATTGACTCACTACGTGAACGACATAAGAGATGTCTGGATGAGTGACAATGAGGTATACCAGACTACCAACCAACTGTCAATATAATGTGTCATCACGAAGAGGTTCACCATCATGTGGAGTAAGTCTCGTGTTAGACTCAAATGGTATGTCTGTAATCTTGCTGTCAGTTATCCTAGCCTTTAAAAAGAGATCGGAGTTGTTCTTTGCCTAAGTAAGATAATACTCCTTAGTAGCTGTAGTGATCTCGAGGCCAAGGAAATAGCTGAGTGATCCAAGGTCTTTCATCTTAAATTGAGAAATTGTTTAAGCTCCCGAATGCCCTGCAAGTCATCTCTAGTGATAATCATATTATTGACATAAAATAGGAGAAAGATGATACCACAGTCAGTACGTTGAATGAACAAGGCTGAATCATAGAAGCTAGCAGAATAACCATGATGAGAGATAGTGGAGCTGAACTTGGCAAACCAAGCATGGGATGCCTGTTTAAGTCCATACAATGCACGGCGAAATCGACACACTTGGTTGGAAGGATGAGGAAAACTATGAAGAGGCTGAATGTAAACTTCCTCAAGCAAATCACCATTTAGAAACGCATTTTTCATATCTATCTAAAAAAGATTCCAGTGACAAGAGGCAACTACGACAATAAGACTACAAATAGATGAAAGACAAGCAACTGGAGCAAATGTCTCTTCGTAGTCTATGTCATATTCCTGTGTGAACCCTTTAGCTACAAGGCGAGCCTTGTAGCGTTCAACAGAGTCTTAATCTTATACACCCACTTACATACTATAGCAGATTTTCCAGGACGCAAATTAACCAGATCCCATGTTTGTGTTTTGGCAAGTGCATCTAACTTTTCTTTCTTTACTTACTACCACTAGGAATTAGAGGATGTCTCATGAAAGGTGTGAGGCTCATATAGAGTTGCAAGTGCATGATAACAATGAAAATCACTAAGATGCGAAGGTGGAACTCTTACTCGAATGGAATGACGAAGATCGGAAGCAGTTGTATTGCTAGGTACCTCAGATGGGCTAGATGACTGGGACTCAGTCGCAGGAGGATCTACTACTTCTGATGATTCTGTAGGATGAGAATCAATGAAAAGATCTACAGAAGATGATAATGTAGGATGAGAATCAATGAAAAGATCTACAGAAGATGATAATGTAAGAATAGGAAATGTATGGTCAGGAACATTAAATGTGGACATAGTATGAAACATCTTGTGTTTTCAGAATATAACATGACGAGAGACCCTATGTAATACCCCACTCCAACACATGGTATGATATTGTCCGCTTTGGGCCTGAGCCCGCACGGTTTTGCTCTTGGGTTTTACCCCAAAAGGCCTCATACCATTTGAAGTAAACATACTACATATAAGCACATCCCTTTTTCTATACCCAAGCGATGTGGGATTGAGCACCCTGTACCCTGTCAGTGTGGTAGCTCAGCCCAGTGTCTGTCTTCACACCTGCCCACTCACACCAGTCCACAAGAGTTACTACAATCCACCCCCCTACGAGACCCGACGTCCTCGTCGACACACTTCTGGCTGGGTTCAGGCTCTGATACCAACTGTAATACCCCGCTCTAACACATGGTATAATATTGTCCGCTTTGGACCATAGCCCACACGATTTGCTCTTAGGTTTTACCCTAAAAGGCCTCATACCATTTGAAGAGAACACACTACATACAAGCACATCCCTTTCTCCACACCCAGGTGATGTGGGATTGAGCACCCTGTACCCTGTTAGTGTGGTAGCTCAGCACATCCCCCCTGTACCCTGTTAGTGTGGTAGCTCAGCACATCCCCTTTTTCACACCCAGACGATGTGGGATTGAGCACCCTGTACCTTGTCAGTGTGGTAGCTCAGCCTAGTGTCTGTCTTCGCACCAGTCCACTTATACCCGTCCACAAGGGTTACTACAATCCACCCCCTACGAGATCTGACGTCCTCGTCGGCATACTTCCGACTGGGTTCAGGCTCTGATACCAACTGTAATACCCCACTCCAACACATGGTATGATATTGTCCGCTTTGGGCCTGAGCTCGCACGATTTTGCTCTTGGGTTTTACCCCAAAAGGCCTCATACCGTTTGAAGAGAACACACTACATATACGCACATCCCCTTCTCCACACCCAGGTGATGTGGGATTGAGCACCCTGTACCCTGTTAGTGTGGTAGCTCAGCTCAGTGTCTATCTTCGCACCCGCCCACTCACACCAGTCCACAAGGGTTACTAAAATACTTGATTATATATAAGAGCATTTTTTTTATTTAATTTTATGTACCTTTGTTTAATAAATAGAGGTAGGCATTCTTCAAATTACCATTATTTGGCAAACACGAAGAATCTTCTTTCTATTTTTTTTTTAAAAATAAAAACTCAGAATAAAATAATACTATTAGAAAGAAAAATTATACAAGAAAATAAAATAACTTATTTATATTTCAGTCATGGTGGCTTCATCACTCCCTTAAGAGGGGTGTTTACACTAGCATATCAACAAAAAAATTAACACGTAGAAATAAAATAATATTTCATTGAATGAAGAAAGATTACAAGAAAATAAACGACACACTATTTTTTTCTCTACAATTTTCTAACTCCTTCACCAACCCTTAAAACCCCCTATTTATAGAGTTAAAGGGGAATGATTTAGGTGGGATAAAGCAAATTGAAAATACAAAAATTTTAAATACAAAATTTGAATTTGAATATCCAAATTTTGATCTTCATATCTTTAATTTGAATTCTGGATCACTGGCATGTAAAAAATATTTTTTAAAGTTTTGAACTTAAAGACCCTCTTGTGGAGTAACTTTTGCATAATATCATCTCTTCTACAATGCCTTTTGTGTTCATCTTTGGATATTAACAAATATAACTTTCATTTTTATAGCAATAACTTCTTCCTTATTTATCATTTTTGATTATTAAATCTCATTCTGGAATCAATCCCTATAAAACATAAAAACACACATATAAGAATATTTAAATAATATAAAAAAGTAATTAAATACTTATTTTGGGATATAAAATAGGAAATTTTGTGCACTTATCACTAGGCTCTGATTCCATAAGATGGAAATATGGTACTTTTTTTAAGTCCTGGAAATACTATAGAACTGAAACCTTAAGAGGTATTGCTCAAGTGTGACCTCTTGTTTGGCTATCTCCCAATTTGCCATAATTGTATGTTGAATGCTAATTCAAGAGATCATTTGTTTTTCAGTTGAAGCTTTACTCAAATTATTTGGAGATGGTTGGTTGAGCTGTTCAATTAGGATTGGAGCAGGGTAAATAACTTTGATCAAGTGGTGGACTGGTATGTTTCTTAGTCCAGGACCAGAACTAACTACAGCAAGATTTTGAAATTAACTTTCACTTTTACAATCTAGAATATATGGTGGAATAGGAACCAAAAACTTTATGGAAATGTCGATGTTAATCCTCAGCAAACTTCTCATCAGATCATTTGGAATATGGTTGACACTTTGCCCCTCCTCTGTTTGCCTTAATGGCTGTTGAATAAATGCTTGTTCAGGGAAAAAAAACAGAGGTTAAAATGGACATTTCCAAATGACAACATCGAATATGTATATTTTATATATAAATGGTTACATATGGTTCCTGTGCAGGGATTGCAAATTGAAAGTGTGAGCATGTAATTTCCCTGCCTTTAGATGTGTGAGGATGGTAAAATTTAAAATATAGTGATTTTGAATTTTGTTTTATGCTTAATAAATTAGTACAGTTGTATGCATTATAAACTACATAGGCTAATTATTGTGTTCTTATTTAGTTGTATCATAATAAGTTTAAAATTGTAAATGTGTTAGTCCCTAATTAGGTTACCATCCTATTCAACTCAAATTTCTAGAGTCATAATGTATTTGCACCCTATGTTGTCCAAATTTAAGTAATTCAAATTGCAAATTGTAAAAAATAAAAAATAAAAAAGATCAACTTTTAAAACTATGCAAATCACCCCCTCACGTTTGCGGATCGTGACAAATGTGACAAAATATGATGCACGTGCAAAGCACGTAATAAATAACCTTAAATTGATTTTATATCCATGAATCGACCGGTAAAAAAAATGGGTTATTCATATCTTGTATCACACACACATACACATATTGTCCTAACCAAACTGAAGAGTAGGATCCCCATTCAACAATTGAACCACCATATGGTTCTCATTTTCAAAACGATTGTTGTGGTTTCAAGGTTAAGAAACCCCAATTTAAGTTGAAAGATTTGGTTCAAACCTTGAATTGCTAATTTGCTATGGTTTAATTTTTGCAACAAATGAGTACCTTCACTGTTATGTCTCCAATCCTACAATTTCATGACCCAAACTTCAAAACCTCACTTGCATGTAAATGGATTCACTGGTGAAGAGGATTGAGGGCTTCACACTTCAAAACCTCACACTCTTCTTTGATCGTGAAATGAAGCGTGAATCTCGTCAGTTGTGGGTTCTTTCGTAATTTTCTGACAACAGTTTTCATTTTTTCTAGTCTTTGCAAGGGTAAAATTGTAAATGAATATAAAGGTTAATGCCACTTTAACCTAGTGAGGTAACCTGCAACTTTTTAATAATTGAGAGGGTTGGTTGAATCACTAGGGGTAGTTAATCTTAACCTTTGATTTAGTTAAATTATGCATGATAAATTAAAAAATATTAGTGTATAACAATTATTTTAAATCTTAATTAACTTGGTCACTAGAGTCTATGCATTACTGAATTTGCTTTAACATGACTAAAGATGTGTTTGTTGCAGGGATGGGAAAGAAGACAGAGAATCGGTGAATCAAGTTTTTATGTCCATGCAAGAAAAAGTTGCAGGGATGCAAAGGATTGATGGATAAGACATCTTTATTGTTTGGAGGATAAGAAGAGAAAAATAAGTATGGTATATTATATAAAATAACCCAGGATTTATCCTCACTAATTTTTGGGACACCGTGCAAAGCGCCACTTCCACATTAATCGGATAAAGCTTGACTTGCGCCGGCGTAACCTCTAGCGGAGTCGAATAAAATAACGTTATTGTTGATAAATAAATAAAAAAAGAAGTTATTTGAGTATAACATAGGAGGAGACAATCAAGTATACAAAATGACTCTCTTAAATTTGAATTATAGATTAAACTCATATTAAGAACTAAAAAAAGGAAGGAAAGATTCATCTATCTATGGACTAAAAGAATAAGTATGGTATATTATATAAAAACCCGGGCTTTGCCCTGAATAATTTTCGGAAGCGTCCCTTCCACATGGATCGGATAAAGCTCAACTTGCGCAAGCGTAACCTCTAAATAATTGTTTGCAATCTAGGAGAATCAAATAAAAGAACGTTATTGTGGGAAAAGAAAAAAAAAAGTCATTTGTGTATAACATATGAGGAGACAATCAAGTATACAAAATGACTCTCTTAAACTTGAATTATAAAGTAAACTCATATTAAGAGTTAAAAAAAAAAAAAGAAGGAAAGATTAATCTATCTATGGACTAAAAGAAATTTAATTTTGTAATGGGTTTTGTTTAATTTTGCAAGGGGTTAATTTGGGATTTCTTGAATGTCCTTCAAATTCCATACATCATCATCCCAAACAATCTCTTCATCATTATCGCCATACAATCCACCACTCAAGAGCTCTCCAACCAAGTAAGGATACCACATTATTTGTTTCTCATAGTAACCCCAAGAACAAAGCCACAACCACTCTTCCCAACTCAGAGTACCACCACTCTCCTCCCAGTTATTGTACAATAAACAAACACAATCTCCTGCATCATCAATCTTCTCACCCACCTCCTTCTCTTCAACCTCTGCCACTTCTCCATTACTCTCCTCTATCAAGCTCGCCGTCATCGTCGTCGTCATCGTCGTCGTCATCTCCATTTTATCTCTCTTTGCCAAGAGCACGGAACTTTTTGTCGCTAAAAGACTTTGGCAACGAAATCTATCACAATTGCCCTCTCTTAATTGCCTTCATACGCACAAGGACATAGTGAGAAAGAGAGATCGAGCAACTTCTAGAGAGAGAGTTTTTATGAAACTAAAATTGGATTCTGAATATATATAGGATGGCTCGCTAGGAGGGAGGGATTTGTATGTGAAGAGATATATATATATATATATATATATATATATATATATATTGTATGTGTGTGTGTGTGTGTGTGTGTGTGGATCTGTGAAATCTTTTTGAGGAACTTTTATTTTGAGAAGCAAAGACAAAGTTTGGAAGTTACCCTTTTTTTGGGGAAGTTATTAATTTGCATGCATGCACAATAACACATTACACGCGTTTTCCACGTTTATAAAAGACTTTTTCTTTTTCAGTTTTCCAGTAATATATATTTTTTGTATTAAAGAACTATGATATATAATAAACTTAATTATCAAGATTTTGGTAACAAACCAATCAATTAAAGACACGTAAATCAGGTAAGCCTATTAGCTTTGATCTTTATCACCAATTTATTTTGCACCTTCCTTGAGGGCTTTAATTTTGGAAATCTGTTTACTTTATTAATTACTATTGCCTTAATTTTCAAGTTAGGGAATATATATATATATATATATATCTCTGAAAATCTCAAACTTTGACTGCATAATTTTTGTGACCGACTTCAATACTGATATAAATATCACGCAAATCTATATCTCAACACAATTGTTTTGGTAAGTTAATTATTTAAAACAATTTTCTTTTGGTAGGTAGAGTTCACTGCATTTAATTTGGTAAGTGATTTATTTTTGGTAGGTATCATTTACACATAGTAACATCCATTATTTGTACACTTGTGAGATACGGTTTTGTTACCAAAAATTTTTTATTAACTATAATTAATCACCTAATTTAAGTCCGAATCTTTCATTTCAGTTCAGTAGTCAATGGGCTCGAGGCCCAAAATGAGGGATGGTTATTGGGCTTGGTTCTGCCCAATATCCTGATCCAGAATTAGGCCCAATTGGCCTAGCACTCTGTCTCCACTAATGCCCATCCAAATAAAAATAAAAAATTGCATTATTTTATTTGTGGTATACTCAATCTGAATATCACTTCAAAAAAATTAAGGGCATAAAGAAAAAAAAAACCACGCTATACAAAAATTGTGCACAAAACACTGCACCAGTTTTGTAGCATATAACTACCAAACATTAAAAATTATGTGCAAATACTCCCTTGTTGATTACTTATTTTGAACAAAAAAAATCACTGAAAAACTCCAAAATACTCTTTTAAATGACTAGAATGTCTCTCAGACTTTAACACTATTGTGCCATGTTTAAGGAAAATGTCACTTTTGGACATTTTACTACTCCATTGTTTTTTTTAAGGGTATTTCAGACATTTCAATCGGTAAATTGACAATTTGTTCTTATTTGAACGATTTGGAAAATGCAAGGGATTAATTAAATATCAAAGGAGTTTTTGCACATTTTGTGTATAGTAGTATTTTTTATTTATTTTTGCACTTTAACCTAAAATTAAATGCCACTTAAAATGACACTAAATTTTAAGTGAAGGAGGTTTGGTTATCACTAAACATTTAAAATAAAAAAATAATAATTAGTTTATTACTAACTTTAAAGTCTCAACATTTAAATCTTTTTCGCTTAAAATTTTCAGTTTTATCATATTGTCCAAATTCAACTTTTAAAGGGGAAACTGCAATTGTAACATTGACTCTTCACTAGGACATTTATTTTGGGCATTCCAAAGAGACAAGAGGACGCTTGTTACAAAGAGAACAGTAAATATAAATATTAGCAATTTATTATATCAGTTTATGCAATATAAAATTATACATAAAAAGTACAAATTATTAAAATATTACTCCCAACCTCTTCTGAGAAAAAAAAAACTCATATTATTACTTACTGAATAATGTTACCATAAGTTCCAGTAGCTAGGAAGCACAATACGGACAAGAACAGAAACACGGGTACGATAAAATATGAACACGGTGATACAGAAAAATTTAAGAAAGTAGGACACAAATACGACGATGATACGACTATAAAACAATAATATAATATATTAATAAATATTAATTATTTAACAAAAAAAAATTACATTACAAAAATACTTCAATTCACTATCAAGCAATTAAAAACCGAACAAACTTATAAACAAAAATAAACAAATAGATTAAAATAAATTAAAGAACCAAACTTGTTTGGTCATCTACAAATATGTAGTTTAGATTTTTAATCATAACTTAGTAGCATATAATTTTCTTTCAAAATATTTGAATATACATCACTGCTACGAAGTGTTCGACATGTGTTCGAGGAGTGTTCAAGAAGTGTCTAAGAAGTATCCAAGGAGTGTCCTAGAGAGAAAAATGTCAAGACACTTTCAACACATGTCCGAGTGTTCGACACGGATACAACACACTCAGTGAAGTGTTCATGTTTTTTAGATTGTCACTAGCACTCCATCTTTTTGTCGTGATCATATACAAATATTGAGACATGCATTTGACTATTTGAAAGAGAATATTGTGGAAATTATACTGTCAAAATTTCGTACCAAAATTCATTTAGTGTAAATTATCCAAATTAGACAAACTTTTATATTCTCTTTATTTTGACTTCATTTGATCGACCAAATTAAGTTATCAAGCTCACTCTGATATTAGCTACATGGGTATGTAATTTGTACATTATTTATTTATTTATTTTGCTCAAAAAATGCTAATTTAAATGAAAGTTTGTGATAATTGTCATAAGCTCAACCTCACAGCAACATTACTCTTAAATTCTCATCATCAAGGTCCTAGTTTGAATCTCCTTTTCTAAATTTCTCATATTACATCTAGAACGTGAGAAGCTCGAATGTAATTGTCTTCATTGTTCAAAAGTGAATTATTGAGTATTTTAAGAATTTGTGTTGATCGTGATGGAACCTTTATTTTACCGTTCAATTATAGTTTGAGATTCTCTAAAATTAAACTGAATCAAAACTTTTGTTTGAAATTTATTTTCTACGTATTTAAATCTGAAAATTTGAACCGGATTAAAAATTGAACCAAACTAAACCGTTATAATTTCTGTGAAACAAATAGGCGGAACGGAATCAAAACTTGTACACTCCCAATTAGGAGGAGAATTGAACCCTCCACCTATGGTTGAACCTCTACCTGTCATTTGAAAAAAAAAAAGAAAAAAGTTAATGCCACCGTGCCGGCCTCATTACAAATAAGTTAAATAACTGTACAAGTTTAGGATGATGTCGATAGTCTGATGCTATAAGTGAGAGAAGTGAGAACTGTATACGAGTGGGAATAATGACCCTGCTATTGCTGTGTGTCCGTGTGTGTATATATAATCTAGAGAGAGAGAGAGAGAGAGAGAGAGAGAGAGAGTTGTGTTTGTGGAGATGAAAGAGAGGGGATCTTAAAGCTATTGCAGCATATATATATATATATATATATATATATATATATATATATATATGTCTGATGTCTCAGGTACGTCTCTCATGCATACTCTTTCTGGAAAAGGAAATTTTAGAGTTGATGTTTTGTGTTGTGTTTGATCTACGTGATAAAAAAAGGTCAAAAGATTCATTTACTAATCGAAATTATTGAATTCTCAGCAATTAAGCAGAGAGTTAGGGTTTTGGCGGATGATTTTTGGAAATTTTACTCTTCGAGTTCTAGTTACCTTTGATTCCCATCTTTTCTCCGGATTTTTCATCCGTAATCGTCCGGTAACATGGTTGTCTTATTGAATCTGTTCACTTTTTATATTTTGAACCAATTTCATTGTGATTTCTTTTGTTGAACTTCATTAATTTCCTTTATTCATACAAGCTAGGTTTTTTCTCATGATTGATATGTCTCAATTAAATTTTACGCATGAACCCAACTAATCCCTTTTTTTTTTTGTTATTTGTGTAACCTCTTACTGAATAATTTTTTTCCCTATTAATTGTTTTAAATTTTTTTATAAAAAAAAAAAAAATTGTAGTTTACCTTATAGTCAGATATTATTTTTTAATCTGCATTTATTGCATTTCATGCAGAGCACGATAGAATAAAAAGTGAATCACAATGTTTGACCAATGTTAAGCTAATTACATGAACTCGCCGTGCTACCCTCTTCTGGTATGACATTGAGTATAATCTTGAAATTTTTTTCCTTAAAGGATACAAGCTGAAACTAATAATTTTAATGCTATATCTCTCTAGGACGTGTCCCATGTTACGAGAAAGAACAGAAAGGAAGTCCTTGTTGTGGTCGAGGAGCATGGCGACCTCAAGAAAGGTTAGCTTGCCAATGTTTCTGTTGTTTGTTAGAGATCTATTCAAAGTTTGCTATATGTTGAAATTCAACTACTTTGCTAAGGTACATCAAATAGGAGATTGGCAAGTGATTAATTTGTAGTCAAATTAGTTCCTATAAATTTCTTGCCCAACTTATTTCAGCTATTTCTTTTATGTGTTTCAGATGAAGGAACACTTAGTGCCACCGTTAGAGTACTACATAATTAAGATTTGCTCCAAGCTTGCAGTAATTTGTATACTTTATCCATCTCAACATTCTAAAGTGACCAAAGACACACTTTACAACTTCAAGACTCAACTTTCAAAATCATATTTTCCAGAATAAAAAAAACTTTCTTTTTGTTTTATTTTTCAATATTATTTTTCTTGCTTTTGGACAACTCCATAAGATGACTAATGGTTGAGGCCATTACTCTATAATATCATGAAAAGCTAGCTTCAACAAAAAAGTTCATGCTGTTTAAGGCCTTTGAACAGATATTGATGATCCAGAACAGCGATAACATCAACCAGTACGCATGTCGCAAGAGAGCATATGTGATAATTTCTGGATTGAGAATATTCTTATTTATAAAGAAAAAACAAAATAATAATTTCTGGATCTTCAAGGGCAACATGAATCTTGAACATGGTATGACTAGTGGCTGATTTATTGGTGGAAACATTACTACCATTGTGTAGTCCTTAAGCCCATTTGATTGATTCTAGTGATATAAAGTTCACAACTACAAGTACAATAATGGGATCGAAAGATTGCTAGCATTGAGATTGATAGTCATGCATAAGGTGACCTTATGAATATCAAGGTAGGTTTAAATGCTTATAAATATAGATGAATTTCTCAAAGGTTTTAGAAATCCTGATAGTGAATTTTTCACTCCACGTACAATTGGTAAGTATTATTGTGGAGAGTAAAATAACCCCACTGTTATACTAACTTCACAACCCTTGATTCACGCATTCTTGCAAAACAAGAAATTTGGCATCAATATGGTAGTGGTTAAAGGAACTATAATGCTTAAGTTTGGCGTAATTTGGCAGAGTTTGAGTGACGAAGATTAAGGCTGCATCCCATGCTTTGATACCACTTACATTAATAAGCTACAAATTTATATAATGGACGAGGTTCATATGCTAATATTCTTGTCATAGACTATATAGTGTTGAGCCCATGAAGTCTTGAGCTATTTATTTGGTGTTGTAGGATTTGAGTAAGTCTCGGTTTCCTTACTAAGGAGTTGTTTCTTGAGCTTACTTTGCTCATGATTGTATCCTAAGTAAAGGGAACTAATGTCTCGGTTTCCTTACTAAGGAGTTGTTTGTTGAGCTTACTTTGCTCATGATTGTATCCTAAGTAAAGGGACCTAAATGTCCCGGTTTCCTTACTAAGGAGTTGTTTGTTGAGCTTACTTTGCTCATGATTGTATCCTAAGTAAAGGGACCTAAATGTCTCGGTTTCCTTACTAAGGAGTTGTTTGTTGAGCTTACTTTGCTCATGATTGTATCCTAAGTAAAGGGACCTAAATGTAATTGGATCAAAGTATACGACGTCAATTGGCATAAAATCTGCCTTGAAACTTGGGTTGTTCAGGCCAAGGCCTTGATCACCCATATAATGAATGAATGGGCTGGGTTGTATTTTAAATTGAATTGGATGAGCATGGACTCAACTTTGGGCCTTAATAAAAATTTCAGTTGGACTTATGCTGAACTTGCCCAACCCTCAGGGGTCCAGCCTGAATATCAGATTTTCTTCTATAATGTATTTAGTCTATTACTTAAGCATAAAGCTTCAATAATTAAATTTTTAAGTCACGTGGCAATCTGAATGAACTTAATTACAGAGTTGTTTTTAAAGAGAGGTTTCTTCTTTATTTAGCGTTAAAGATTTATTTAAATTTAGATCTAGATGATTTTAGGACTTCTAGATACTTGTCTCAATATAATTAAACATTCTCGAGGTGTACTACACATATAATTTATATCAATTTACAGTGAGATTTGGATCTTTTATGTCAAAATATTTAGAACTTGTGTTAATATTGTTGTGACGTCCCACATCGCCTGGGTATGATGAAGGGATGTGCTTATATGTGGTGTGTTCTCTCCAATTAGTATGAGACATTTTGGGGTAAAATCTAAGAACAAAACCGTGTGAGCTCAAGCCCAAAGCGGACAGTATCATACCATGTGGTGGAGCGGGTTGTTACAAATGGTATCAAAGTCGGAATCCAACCGGAAGTGTGGCGGATGGCATACACAAGCCCATGAGTGGAGATGTCAGCGAGGACGCTGACACCCAAGAGGGGGTGATTGTGACGTCCCACATCGCCTGGGTATGATGAAAGGATTTGCTTATATGTGGTGTGTTTTCTCCAATTGGTATGAGGCCTTTTGGGGTAAAACCCAAGAACAAAACCGTGCAGGCTTCGGCCCAAAGCGGTCAGTATCATACCATGTGGTGGAGTGGGTCATACTAAAGCAGGGGCATCCAATTGTAGGGCACGTATTTTGATAGGGCAGATCTGGGTTTACCACTATCAGAATAAATTGGATTGGATTCAGCTTTGCTCGGCACATGTTCAGTCCTAATGTAATATCATTCCTTAACAGCAGCAAAAAATCACATAGGAAACATCGAAGGTTTTAGGGAACCTTTACCAGGGATTCTACTTTGAGGGACCTAAATGTAAATTCTTCCTAGTTATAAGACGTCAAGAGGTATAAATGGATTTCTCATTTAAAGCTAAAAGTAACATCGGAAATATCGGAGTTAATAACCCTCAACCAGAGATTCTCTTTCTGCCTAAATCATTGTAGATGAGGAGAAATAAAGGGTGAGATTATCTCTTGTTTTAGCTAATTCTGTTTCTGCTTCTTTCCTAATTGATCTAATACAATCTTGCTCTGTTTCCAGTTATTATTTGTTACTTAATCGCCTGCTATTGAAAAGTTTTCTTTCTTCTTTTGAAATGATCCATTCTCATCTTTGATTTTGTATTTATTGCTTTCTGCAACTCATTCCTTTTTTTTTTCAACCCAACCCAGAAAAACAATTTGTTCAAGTGTATATTGCATCATTGGTAATTTGAGACTGCATTAAACAATAGTAGAACTCAAATCTAGTAAGTATTTGTTTAGGTTTTGTTAGGAAGGTAAAAGGCAAATGTGTGGCATTTAAATTTTGAAATGTATTTATGTTATTGCTAAGAATTCCCTACCCCCTTGTACCCCCATATTTTGAATCCTCAATCTCTTTGTAAACATCATTAGATATCATGTCCATTTTTACTATTGTAGAAAAATTAGAAAAGGATTAAAAAAACACTATCAACTTTTAATGCATATAAATGAGCATATACCAGATTCAACCAGAAATTTTTTTATCAAAAGAGAAATTAATGATAATTACCAATTGATTTGTGTAATAAAAAAAATCATACAGTGATTAGTAAGTACGAATACCTACAATCTATTTATGCTCATAAGGAAAATACTTAATGAAAGGATAAAATGAATAAAAATTGGAATGCCTCCATCAATGCTATTCTGCAAAATGGGAATTGGGTTAAACCAGTGTTTATGGAGGGAAGTATTACTGATATTTGGGATCAAGTTGCTTCTATCCCTGTGAAGACTGGTCCTGATAGGTTCAGATGGAAACATGGGGATGCCTCATTCAATTCCTTTGGAAACATTATAGGTCTGAAACACCCAAAAAACATTGGTCCAAATTGGTATGGAATGTGGGTAGGCCTGCTGCCAGTGTCACTACCTGTTTGGCCTTGCATAATAAACTTCCAACTCTATCAAATTTGCAACATAGAGGCATTTGTGTTATGCCTATCTGTCATAACTGCATGAGAGACTCTGATTTGAGAGATCATGTTTTCTACAGTTGTCCTACTGCTCAATTATGTTTGGAAGTGGTTGGTGGAATTATTCAACTGGAACTGGGGGAATGTGGGGAATTTTGATCAAATGGTAGATTGGTTTGTCTCTCAATCCTCTAGGAATCCTCATTGTAGGAAGATGTTAAGATTAGTCTTCACTTTTACTGTTTGGCAGTTGTGGTGGACAAGAAACCAGAGTTTTCATGATAATGTTGTGGCTAATAATTCCCAAGTTGCTAGACAAATCATTCGGCATGTTTCTGACTCTCTGGGCTTGCACTTGCAGGACTTGGTTGGAATGTTTGTCATTTGATTTCTGGTTTGGTGTTATCAGCTCCTTCAGGAGCTTTGTTCCTGTTGGTGGTGCCTTCGCTATTTCATTTTGTTTGATTCTTCCTTTTAAAGGTTTCTTTTCCTTATTATTTTTGAAATCCATTTTTTTGGAAATGGGCTTTCTCAATTGTGTTATAATTGTGGGGCTTGCTGTTGCATCCCTGTAAAATATTCTTTGTTTTTTTTTTTTTTTAATAAAATGCTTGCTTAGGAAAAAGAAAAAATTGAATAAAAATCAATTAAGATTGTTTAGCCATGTGAATCATAAACAATAGTAATGTGGTCCACATTGAGAGTAATGTTAGGAGATGGGAAAAATCAAAACTAACGTGGACTGAGATAGTAAGAAAAGATATGATCGCATGTGGCTTGATTAAGGCTATGGCCTGACCCCAGGTAACTGTCAAAATAGTATTAACTGATTCTGGCCCACAAAATATTCAGTTCCAGTTTTTACTGTGTTGTACATAATTCTTTTGTTTTGGACTGATTCTCCATGCCTTGTTCAAGATCAGAGTTCTTAAAAAGTTCAATTAGCTGTGTCTGTGTTTTGATGAATATTCTTGCAACACATCTATGACATGTTCAACTGATTGTTGTTAGGTTCAAACGCAATAGATCCAAGTAATATTTGTGAATGATAGCCTTTAAAAATCTAATATTAACGTTGTAGGCTTTAGCAGTATTAGTCACATCGCCACTTTCGTATATCAAAACTACAGAAAAGTAAAAAACAAATAAAAATACTTGATAAATTCTTAGGGGGGTAAAGTATGATAATCAGGAATCAATCCCGAAATCTCACCATCTTCATGAATACTTGATGAGTATTGGACCAAAAGATCACCAAACCATCTTCTTCTTCTTATTATTATTATTACTTATAGGTACTATGGCCATTGTCGAAGCCTTTGTTATTGACAAGGATGCTTCAACACATTCAAGCTGACTATTACCACAAAGATTAACATTTTCATTCCATAATTTTATTAAGTGTACTCATGGAAGCCAAATGGATCAACTTTGGGGTTTATACTTTAGAGTGCATCCATACAATCAGAATCTGCTAGTTATAGTTTACAGCTCAGAAGTATTTTATGTCAGACACATTGTATCTTTAGTCCCCCGGGGGGAAAAATTCCAGATAAAGACCAAAGCATTGACATCTACAAGTCTGTTGAGTAGCAAGGCAAGAACGGATTGGTTGAAGAATGTCATTACGGACTTTTAAGGTGAAAGAAACTTTAGACGAGGGATAAGTTAAAAATTTTAAGTGAAGCCTGGTGACTCCCATGGTACAGAGTGATATAATTCAAGATTAAATTTAACAAGAAACATAAAATTCGTGTCCCTTTATTTTATTTTTTATTTTTTCTTTTTTGATTCAAATATGTGGCTCTTTGTTTTCAAATTATGCATCTTCTAATATTAATCTAAATCTGTGTAAAAATATACAGATTTATGTTACTTTTTTTTTATTAGTAAGATTTCATTAAAGAGTGCTCAAAGGGAAGCTCAACCAAAGAAAACCTACACAAAAGAAGTCAACTGTAAACTCTCTACACTTGCAAGCTATCCAGAAAATCTACGAAGTCAAAGTGCTCCACAGATTTACAAATCTGCCCTTTAACTGAAAAAATGGAGAATTAAAATTAAATGCTTTAAACCCGAACTTTAGCTTCCACACCATCGAAGGCCCTCTTGTTCGGTTGTTCCTTTCACACCACATACCCCACCACATACAAAGACCAGCTGCCCACCAAGCATCTCAAACTTGTCTTCCCGCTTTACATCGCTCCAAGCCTCAAGTATGTGGAGTTTATATTGCCAAATATGCATAGTCACCTTCATAGAGCACTATCAATAGACAATAGGTAATGATTACACTGTAGTTACTCTCCCAGAGTCATGTGTGATAGGGTGGGAACGAGCAAGGGCTCAAGTTCAAGGAGCAGAAAGAGTACAAGCTATATGGTAAATTTGGAAAGGAAAGTACAATCCCTGCAGGAGGAAGCAAGCAAACTTTATGAAGAATTAACTATTGTTATGGTAAATTACCAATTCCTTTTTATTTTTTTATCTTTCTTTTTTTCTTAAAGCATTACATGCAAGCTTGTGACCATCTTTTTCTTATATGGGACTCTAATTGCAGATTCAAAAGAGTGAACTAATGGCTACAAACAATGAGCTTAGATGTCTTTATCAAAAAGTGGAACAAGAGCTTGAGTCAATCACTGGTGAGTGCATTACAATTGCTAGATTCACATGTATTAGTTATCATGAGATGATTGGGATTACCCAGCTAGTAGATAGATCTATGCTTTGTTTAGTACCAAATTAGATTTGTTTTTGTTTTTGTTTTTGTATTTGAAATCCTTTGCCCTATTATACATGCTCATGTATTTAGTTTCAATGGTAGAGATGAATAATGCACTGAAAGAGCAGATCAAGCTTCTTAAACTGTTGGCTGGAGAAGAACCCTTCAACTACTACATATCTTCTCCAAGCCGCGAGGATGAGCAGGATGTCGAATCATCCCCATAAAAGTGAGTAGAAAAGTGGACCAACTGTAATGACTGGCTTGTAATAGAAGAACATATATGACTTATTTGCATTGACAAAGATGTTTTACCCTATCGTGTCAATTTTTATTTTTCCCTTCCATTTTCTTCTTTCCTCTCTCTACATCTGAAGTCTAGTTATGTACAGGAAGTTTTTTGCGTTTTCAGAAAAGCTGAAAATTGCAAATGTCATGTTTCTTCAGTGTCCAGTCTTAGCTGGTATGATTGCATTAGTTTTGTTATTTAATTAATTTGCATATATTTCTTCAAAATATTAAACAAGGTTTCTCATTCAACCTTGATAATGTTTAATTTTTAATTTCCAAAAATAGAAAATTATTTTTTTAGAGTGACAACTGACAAACCAAACAAGTTCCAAGAGTCCTATTCACTGTGATACCCATGTCCCCAGACAAGTCAGGCCTTTCACCTTTGTGGGTCAAAGTACTAAAGAAACATCCAATTTTACTATGAAGAAGTAAAGTAGAGACGTATAAAACCAGTAAAACAGGAACATTAAGGATCAACAGTTGATTTGCATAAAGAATATGAAAAAGTTAAGAAAGATAACCTCTATGGAATCACAAGATAAATAAAATCATTGTAAGTAAGGTGTTGAAGATTAGGTGTGTTAAACTCAATCTTGTACTTGCAATCAACAGTATCAAAACCTTTTGAAGTCCAGCAGTCTATAATCAAACTCTTGAGAGCAGGTGCAGAGACATTGAAAACACTAATATTCTTCCACTGGCATCTTATTATAGCCAAATCTTCAAGCTGAGGGCAGCCAGAAAAGAGCCTTTTAGTTTAATCATCATCCAAAAATTCAATTGCATTAAGATGTAGGATTTTGAACAAACCATAGGCAAACCATAGGGGGAACCTTGAGAACAAATCGAGTACCCAGTTTTAAAACAACGAGAGAATTACAATTGAAAAAGGTCACTGGGCGGCACAATAGGGATAGAAAGATCAAGTTCTCGAATATTACACAAACAGTGCAGATGCTGACATCCACCTCTCTCAAACCCCGTTCAACATCCACCTCTCTCAAACTCCGTTCAAGTGAAAGCCTTGTGTACGGGATACGAATTTTTAATACGTTACGTTATAGCATCACCCGATTGACAATTTATGAAACTCCCTTTTCTTGTTATTGACGGAACACTGTTATCCTCTTGAGTATGTTTATTAGAGATTGATGTCCAAAAGATACTTCCATTTGGTTGACAAGACTCTAGTTGCCACTTCATATTTTGTTGGAAGGAAGGAGAGAATATAGCCAATAAGACTGCTCGGCAAATTGCTAATCCTGTCTACCTTACTTTCCTCAATAAGTTTTTGGTGTTTTGAAATTGAATCCATCATTTTGTGATAACAAAAGAAACGTGAATTGCTAAATTAAATTTATGAAAAATGTGAAGAGCTTATCATATCTAAATGCAATTTTTTTCTTCCTATTTCTATTTCAGCTCTAATCACACAACTTTTTCCAATCTATTGAGACTAATGGTTTTCAATTGCAAAATATACATATATATTGTTCATAAAAGCCTTTTTATTGATAAATGTGTATGATATACACACACAGAAATAATCTCTTGTTATAAATTCTTCCGCATCATGTATAGTAACAATTGGATATAATTACTATATTTTTTTGTAACTATTTTTTTACACTTATTATGTTTGGTGTGTAAAAAATTTCTTGCTCACTGTGTGAGCAAGAGATCATTATTCTGTGTGTGTGTGTGTATTAGTTGTTGAGATTTTATATACCTCCATTTATAAGTTTTGAAATCCAAAATTTACTATTTTTCTTCAGATGAAGTTGTTATTAGTAGGTGTAATACAAAACGGCACCATATTTTGGTTAAAATTAAATTTGTTGATAGGCATACTGTTGGACCATTAGGGATTGGCGTGCTCAAAGATCCACGCAGAGAAGAGGAGCCCGACCCGATATGGAGTGGGTTGTGCAAATTCAAGCTAAATATATATATATATATATATATATATATATATATATATAAAAATTCAATAATAATCCACAATGCCCAAAAAAAGTGAAATATAAAAATTTCATGCCCTAATTACTAGAACAGAAATCTTGGCAAGAACAAAGCGATACATTTCATGAACCCATTTTTCAGAGAATTCTCTGGAAACTAATCCTTTTGGTTGTCCTTCAAAGATATATCCAAAAAAGAACACCATTAGTGAGAAAATTGTTCCTTCACAACTAATACAACTAATACATAGGTATATATATGCATACGAAAATAATCTCTTTTTCATCACAGTAAGCAAGAAATTCATCCACACCAATTAAAAAAACATAACAATCATACTCAACGGTCATTATGATTAATGCGGATGAATTTTGATCACCCGTGTGTGTATGTATGTGTATATATATACATCTATATAATTTTATCTTTATCTTATAACTAATAAGAAAGTTCAAAAGCTAGGTAGAGAGAGAAAACGCTTACCGGTTATTTGGGAAGCAAATGAGAGAAACAGAGAGCAAAAAGTTTGGCTGATCGGTTAATGACTTTACTGATTCTTAAGTGAGTAGAACTTGGCGGATTCACTTTCCAAGAGCCATTGAATTGGATAAAGAATTGGCGTTTCGCTTGTCTAGAAAATAAGTAACCTTTAATTATTATTATTACAAGTGTCATGAAATATAACATCCGTTACTCTAATTGACCTTTTTTTTTTTTTATAGATTACTTGAAATTCTCTCCATAATCGTTTCAAATGTGGCAAAGGATAAAATTCATAAACAACTTGTGCGGCTTGGAGTGCCAATATGAAATTTGTCTTACAAAGAAGATAATTTGGACCCCAAGAATCAATCCATGCAAAAAGAGGTGGAGCTTTATCAGGGCAAAGAATTACAACTTCAGTGCTTCTTAAACAAAGTTCCAGACGCTTACGAAAGCCTTTTCAGAGGTGATAAGTACTTTCTGGTTTCCATGAAAGGGCTAGATAGCAGCTTGTAGCCATGTATCCCCAGCACCATCCACGTGTGTGCCAGTACAATTTTATATGCAGAAACCTGGCATTGTCACAAAAACAGTTGGTAGTCAATTCAATCACCATGGTTGGTTTTGAAGATCTTTAGAAATTAATCAGCATAAGCCTTGTAACTAATAGACCACATCTTCAAACTAAACTTAGTCCTCAATATCAAAGGATTGGATAATCCTGATTCCAGGATAACAGGTTACTTTAGCATGTGTTATTATCCTCTGAAAGTAGTTCAGTGACAATTGTCCAAGTTTAGTAAATTTTGGGCCATTGGCCTGTTCATGTGGTGGTATGCACAGTATATGCTCTCTCCAAAATGATGCTTTGTGTTGATATCAGAGACAGATAACCAAACATTCCAAAAAATGTGAGCAATATCTTCATGTGATTACTCTCATAAAATATATATATATATATATATATATATATATATATACATACTTGCAAACATGTATCAATCTACGTAAATCATACCCAAACCGCCCAAGTTGTATTGTCAAGAATTCCAACGTAATGGTGAACTAACCAGTCATCTTCTTCGCACAGCAGAGCTTTGCCCACGTTGTATTGCTGCCGCAGGTTGTTGTGCTTGGGATGCTGATTGGCCAGTAGCCTGCTCCTCTGGCATGTTCATGGCTTGCGTAATAGCATTCATGACAATTAGTCCAAGAGGGATTAAATACATCCACTGGGCCAAAAAAAAAGGCAGCTTTAGAAACTTGTATTTTTGTAACAGTAGAGGAAAGGAATATTATAAAAAGAATGAGTACTCACATATTTAGCCCAAAAGGACCTTTCTAGTGGTTTTACACCTTCACCTTCTCCATCCTCACCACCAAGGATTTCTTCAGCAAATGCTGGAGTCCTATTTACAAAAAAATTGATATAGTAAACAAAAATACAATATAAATATCATAGTTATGTAAATGATCAAGTGAGATATATAGTTAAATAATCCGATTAACAGATGGGCCTTTCAGTCAATGAAAGTTAAATTTACTTAATGACTGTAAAAGGCAGATCAATATCTTATCTTCTAACATTTCTTCTTAACTGGTATGAAACAAGTTAAATGATATAAAATCAACAGATAGAAGTTAAGAATCTTCAGATTTGGCGAGCTTCAGATGTATTAAATCATCAGCGGGCACAAAACATGGCAATTATGGGGTGAGGGGGCACAGCGGCACCAAATTCATTACACCACTTAACTACACATACTTCTTAAACAGACTATGAAAAAATTTCAACTTAAGCTACATCTTGTCAAAGTTGATAGTTGATATAATCAAATCCTTCATAAACAAAGTTACAGGATGGAAACAAGAAAAACAAAAATAAAAAAAGGATAAGTTGGTACCTTGGTGCCACCTCAGTGCTCTTTAAGACTGTGTGCGAGTTAAAGGACCACTTTGAAGGCTGAAATAAAGGACAACAAATTGCATATCAGTGGTTAAGCAATGCAACTAATACATTTTGTTAGACATTGCATCAATCCTTTCTTTCTGTCCTCACCAACCAAACTCAAGTTTCTGTTTGTGGTCTGAGAGGAGGGGATGAAGAAACGAGGAAGCAGATCCAGCAGTAAATTCAGCTAAGACTATGGCCCGCTATTTGGGAGGAGAGGGGGGAGCAGACAAGTTCACCTCAGAAAAAGACCTAGCTATAAAGGACAGAATCTAAATATGAGCCTTGAATTACCTCAGGCAGTATCACGAGCACCCATACAAGGCACAGACAAAGTAGCAAAACATATCCCCACCCCCAAACAAAACAAAAAAACAAAAATCTTAAAATAGTTTGAGCAGGGCTTTGTTGATAACAGTGGATTCCAGCCTAAAAAATCAGCTGGTTCTAGTTTAACAAATTGGCAAACTAACATGCAATTAAATTGGTCATTGGTTAAGGCAGGACAACCTAAGTCCATCTAGCAATATATGGTACAAGCTTGGGTCATTCAACGCATGATTTAGGTTTTCATGGTAATCCAAGTCAACCTGGTATCTTAGCTGTCTGTGTGATTACGTAAATGTAATCAAGAGATCGTGTAAAGTATATAGTAGTTAAATAAGGGATGAAAATAAATTAAATGACAATATACAAGTAATAAAAAGGAGGCAAAATTTAACTGTTGGAAAATAGTGACTCAACCAATCAAATCGCCTAGGAGGCAAGAAAAAAAAACATTAGTCTGCATGGGCAAGTGTCTTTAAGCTGGAGACATGATCCATTGCAACCCCAGCTATAAAAAGACTGGGATTAAAAAAATTGGTAGAGAAAAGGAGAATGAAAGAAAGGAGAAGGAAAATAAAGGAAGAATGAATGAAGGAAGAAGAAGAGACTGAGGAGAAATCAGGAAGAGAAAAGCAAAGAATTCAAGGAAGAATTTGACACTTGATAAGTAGGGGAATTTTCTGTTCAATCCCCTCAACAATTAAATTCATTTCTCATGAAATTCACAAAATAATATTATACGACATTATCACGATTGTGGGTTATATTTCAATGTTAGTGGCAATTTAGCTTATAGTAGTATTAGCTTGTTTAACATGGATTAAAATCTAATCATGTATACACTAGGTTACACACACACACATATAGCATATGTACATGCAATAATTGAGATGAATGTTGAATGTTAATCCCCGAAAAGGCCCTGTTTGTTGTTGTTTGATTTATGTTGAATGTTAATGTGTTTTGTTGTATTGATATCGTTGGAAAAATTGAAATGAATCACAGTAATGTTTGGAATTATGCATCTCATGTTCGAGTTCATGTAATGTAAGCCATTTTGGGTTCACGTTCTTATGGTGGGAATGCATGTGTGGAGAAATTATACGTTGGAAATTTCTAATGACTGCAACATTTACATGAATGTTGAGAGAATCCGAGATCTTCGGAATTTTTCATTTTATTATGACAATGAAACTGAAAAAAGATTGGGCGAATTATGCAGAATTCTGTGTGAGTGTGTGTGAGAGTTATTGTGCGAAGGCCCATTAGGAAAGATATCATAAAGTTAAGATTAAAACATAGGAATAACCATTGTTTGTAGGGTGACATCAGGAGATCTCATGGGGGTTACTCCTGAAGAATAGACACATGTATGTGCCAGGTTGACCAGTGGGGAAGAACATTTGTTACCCAGTCTCGCTGGTTTACGCCCTTAACTACCCATGTTGACACAACAACACGTGCAATAAAGCCTGAAATCCTAAAACTTGGTGTTGCCTAAATGAATTCTTTTCTGCATATAGCTCTATCTGGGGCCAGATATAAATCCTAATATATAACAAACCAGTTATGTATTAAAAACAACCCCACGTTATAAAAATCTTAACAATCAAGAGAAGGACATTTGTTTATCTATGGATAGAGAGTCACCTGCCTGCATTTTTAAATAACAACTCCTCCTGGAGAATGTTCTTAGGGTTTTGTTGCATGAAAAACAGGATATATATTAAAAACAATCCATGTAATATCCATTAGTTTAGCCTCTTCTCTGTACAATGTTATAATTTTAGCATATTAACAAGAGACAAGAGGCAGAAGATCTCTCTTACTTTTGAATTCTCATTTCATAAAGAAGTATGATAAAAATTAAAAACAAATAGAGGGTAACAAAAATAGGCCCGCTAAGACTTACAAGTTTCAATTGCCGAGGATACGGGCATGCCCCAGGAGAGCCATAATTAACGGCCAAAATATTAACACCTTCCTGAAATAATAATACATTGGGATAATATATACATAAGAGAGATGCAGTTCTTCGCATAAACCCCAGAACAATGAACAGTATATAATATTGAACCATAAAAAACAATAGAATATACTAAAAAAAAAAAAGTTATCACTAGTAGAAGTACACAACGACTAGAATAACATAGATAACAGATCCACCTAAACTAGTGCACGAGGCTCCCGCCACTGTGAGGCCTGGGGAGGAAAAGTAAAACATATTATAGAACTCAAATGGTCCATTTCATCACCTCATAAAAACAATAATTTGCCTGATATTTGCGTTTTCCACGCGTGCTGTCAACCAAAGCTTCCCAAACTCATTTCATAGATAGCAAATCCATGGAATGTTCTCATAAAAACAAAAATTTGTACAAGGACGGTGGCTAAGGCAACTTTGGGAGAAACCAAAGGTAAGAAATTTATATATATATATATATATAAAAAAACATGGTGGTGGAGTGTTGAAATACAACAGGCTATAAAAAACAAAAGAATGAGTTTTAAAGAATGACAACAAATTTAAAACCAAGAGGATCTAGGAAAATACAAAAAAAAACCCTTAGAAACGAAGCTAAAAAGATGGTAACTAAAGCTAAACAAAATGGATTAAATGAGTTGTATGAGAAATTAGGTACAAAAGAGGGCGAATGGGCTATTTAGAAGTTAGCAAAAAATAGAAAAAAAGGTTGATTAGGGATATGGACCAAGTTAGGTGTATTAAAGATATAGATCAATCACTCTTAGTAAAGAGAATGACATGATACAGATGATAAAGTTCTTTCAACAATTACTAAATGAGAAATATATTAGAGAAAAACTTATAAACAAACGAATCTTACCTTAGAATGATAAATGAAATTACTAATAAGAAAGTAGAGGAAACATTTAAGTAGGACCTGATAACATACCTATAAAGGTATGGAATTAATGTCATACAATGAAATTATGGAAAAGGATAATCGAACAAAGATTTAAGAAAAGAAACCTCAATATCTGATAATGAGTTTAGATTTATGCCATGTAGACACACTATGAAGGCCATCTATTTAATAAGACAATCAATAGAAAAGTGTACAAGTAAACAAAAGTATCTACACATTGTTTTCATAGACTTAGAAAAGGCACATGATAGAGCGCCAAGAGATGTAATTTAGTGGGCTCTTCACAGAAAACAAGTCCTTGTAAAACTTACAAATCTCATTTAGGATATGTATAGTGAGACAAGGACTAGAGTCCATACTATATGCAGAGAGACTAATGATTTCTCTATAGAAGTAGGATTACACCAAGGCTTACTTTTAAGTCCATATTTATTTGCAATAGTTTTAGATGAAATAATAAAAGATATCCAAGACGATATTCCATAATGCATGTGACTTGCTGACAACATAGCTTTATTGGATACTTCTAAGAAAGCCTTAACAATAAAATTGAAAATATAGAGAAATGCCTTAGAAGCAAAGGGCCTAAAAGTTAGTAGGACTAAACTAGAATAGATGGCGTGTAATTTTAATAAAATAGTAGAGGATGACAATATAACTGTCACAATTCAAGACCAAAGGATTACTCAAAATAGTCATTTTTTATAATTAGGGTCCAATAATACAACAAGATGAAGAAATACATGACGTTGTAATAAGTAGGATTGGAGTAGGGTGGGTAAAATGGAGACAAGCTAGTGATATTCTATGTGACAAACAAATACCAAATACTTTAAAAGAAATTTTCTATTGACGGTTATTAGGCCAGCTATATGGGCGTTAAAAGAAAACAAGAATAACACATTCATGTAACTAAAATGAGAGTGTTGAGATGGATGACAGGAATAACTAGAAAAAATAGGATTAATAATCAACGTGTGAAGGAAAAACTATTACTGACAAACTAAGAGAAAGTAAACTTAAGTGATATGGTCATACCGTCATATACAATGAGGACACATGGATGCACCGGTAAGAAAAGGTAGATTTTTTTTGCATACTCATCAATAAATGTGCCATCAGAACACAGTTACCATTGATCCAGATAGGTTAAATTGCGTTTGGACAGTCATCTTGTTCATTTGAAAGGGCCGGATACAGACCAGATTTATAACCATTTCTTTTAGGTAAAATGGCTCCATAAAATTTATAGGGCTCAAACAAGTCTCGCAAATTATTGAATGCAATTTCATGTCAAAAGGCCTAATATGCAAAGAAGTGTCCTACGGATCGTAGTTTGCGTGCTTGTGAGGGAAGGAAAGGCAACACCTAGTGTCCCAGCCCAGCCTACCCACCAACCCAAGTGACTGGTGGTACAACAATTTAAGTAAGGTAACAGATAATAAAACAAGTATAACCACTAGAGTGTAAGACAGTATTTCCTATGAGTTGAATATTACCATCTGTACAACAATTTAAGTAAGGTAGCAGATAATAAAACAAATATACCCACTAGAGTGTAAGACAGTATTTCCTATGCATAAAACTGCTATTTACAGAGTCGAATATTACCGTCTGTATGACAAAATGCTCATCCAAACTATCCCGTGGAAGACATCTCTGGAGGTAAACAAAACTGGTAGTCAGCATATCAGAAAAACTCAATTCTATACCTATCATATAAAGGTAGGAAAGAAATAAACTTTTCACTGCAGGCTGCAGCTAGGATCCACATAATTATAAGTAGAAATAAAATGGAATATAAATTGATTTTCAACCAATTAATTTGGTAAACATAAAGATATAGGAAAATGACACAACATACAAGTATATAAATTGGGGGTAAAGGAATTTCTTATACACTCCTGAGACAAAATAAATAAATAATTATCACTAAATTTTCATGAAAAATCACTAAGAAGAGAATTCATAGAACTACAAAATATACAAGTCACAAAACTACTATTTAGCCACCACTTCCTTAGTAAAATTGTCTGAAATTTATCTGGAACTCCAGGAAAGTAATTTTTCAGCTTATCAGTAAGAAACCTCGTTAATACATACAGATATGCAAATTTTCAGAATTTTTGTATAGGCAACTTTTTAGGAATGGCAGACAACTTCATGGCATAGAAACGAAATATTGGGAATAGGTCTTGAAACTACCATTTAGGGACCAAATTCTGCTCATACCCTTCGTAATGGGTATATGTCACCTCAGCACTTTAAGGTCATGGGTTCAAGGATCCATATCATCAAAAAAAAACTATTTAGGCAATTAAATATAAGCCCTTAAAAGATACTTTGGCACGATTCTTACATACAGAGAAAGTAAGAAACAGGAAATATAATACTGTGATGTCATTTCAATCCATGTCCTGTAATAAAGTTTTAAAGGCAGATTTATAATAATCCAACTTGTCTTTAAAAGAAAACATGTGGAAAGCCTTATAAATTTATAAAGGTTAAATATTGTTATTCAACTTGTCTTGGAGCAAATTATACAGGAAATTTATCGTTCAATATGCGTTTATAGGAAATTACATTTTAAAGCTGATGGGTTCAAAAGCCTGTCTCCAGCAGTCAACTGACTTGTACAGTTTCTTTGATAATTTCATGAGCTAAAAGCATAAACTGTGTGTGTGTGTGTGTCTGAATAACAAGCAAAAGTGTGAGTCTGTGTGCAGAATTGCAGATGTGTGCGTATTATTTTCAAGCATATCTTTTTGTGTCAAAAAATGATACAATCCAATATATAACAAGGCTAATTGACAACTTACTGCTTTCACTGATGAAATGACGTACTCCCTCCCAGGAGGGCTCAACACGTTGGATGCTACTCTTATCCTATAGAAATCATCGTCTTCCAATAGCTTCTGCAGGATTATTGCACAATGCTTAGGTTAGTTCTTAAATGAAATCAAAATAATATAAGACAGAAAAGGTCGGACCATTGATGATGAATTACCTTGAAATTTTCCTTCTCTGTCTCAGTAAGACCGTTCCTCGAAAACCTAAGTTTCGTGACAGTCTGTTAAAGTTAAATAATCATGTCAACCCAGCAGAAAAGGAACAATCAATCAAAGATTACTGAATTCAATAATAACCAAAGGCAGGCAAAATCCAGAATAATAAGGAAAAAAAAAAAGCAGTTGCAAAAAGATTCAAGTCTCCTTATAAGCTAAAAAATTTGCGTTCATAAATCATCTTAGCCAATAGTAATGGTAAACAAATAATTACAAGTCACATAAAACATTTCAATACCAAATAATCAAAATATTTCAAACATTTCAAAATATCACAACAATTCCTTAATTTTATGACATTAAAAGAAAAATACTAAAAGAATTAAGAGACCATGAGACATTCTCATTACTATAGGAAATTACAAGTCATCTAAAGTATTAAACAGCTTCCAAAACTCGTTCATATCTATTTATACATATAAGTAATACGTATAATACGTATATGTATATATATTGGAGGGAGTTTTTTGGGAGCTTGATACAATTGGGTTTTTCCCCCAATTTTCAGATGGCACAAAATTCGTGATTTAATTTTCTCTCCATCTCCTTTGTTCTCTCTTTCTCACTAACCAAACAAAATAAACACCAAAATCACATATATTACACCAAAATAAATTGAAAAATTAAAATAATATTAAAAATTAAATAAAACATAGCCTAAAGCAACAAAATTCCAATTATTCAACTTTCCTTTTCCTTTCAACCAAACAGAAGAGAGAGAACAAAGAAAGGAAACCTGGCCGCCATGAGACCATGTCTTGAGGCGAGCGGAGAATGTGCCGGCGGAGGAGAAATCGGAGTCTCCGAAGGCGTGCTCGAGCGAGAACTGGATCTTCGAGTCCGAGTCCGTATCCGACGACCTCTTCCGGGTCGGTTGGGTCCGAATTGTGGGCTGTGGAGGATTAGGAGAAGATCGGGTAGGGATTGTGACATGGAGATCAGGAGATCGACCCCCTTCGAGGCCGAACTCTTCGTCGTCTACGAGAAGCTCGTCGGATTGAAAAGCCAACAACGGCGAAACCAAGAGAAAGAAACATAAGCACGAGAAGACGAAGAAGTTAGAGAGAGAAAATAGTGGGTTTTGGGGTCTCATCTTCGCCGAGATTGGCAGTGTCGAGAGAGAGAGAGTTCCGAGTTAAAACCGGCTTCAGCTGGTTGTGTATCGAGTATTGACATATTGTATATCCAACTGGTTTTGGAGTTCCGAACAAAGCACTTGATGGGCCCACACTTCTCATTTAATTTAAAAAAAAAAAAAAATGACATATATATATTTTTATTTTTAAGTGAGTAAGGTGATAAGTCTACTCCATAATATCAAATGATGAAACCCATTATTCCGACAAATTATAGACTACCCGGGGTGCCACCTCAATGACCGTGGTATACCATACCAATAAATATACCCCCATGTGTTAAAGAAATAAATATATTCACATCTACTTTTTTGGTGTAATTAGATTCAAAATTTAAAATTCAAACGTTGCATTAGATGTTTGCTCTCATTTTAATTTCTTCTCATCGTCTTCAAAATTCTGGAGAACCTTCAAAATCACAACCACAAAACAACCGGTGGTTCGACTCCTCAAGACTTGGGTGTTGCCATCAACTTCAACGACGAGTATAGTGGAAGCATCCCCGGGATCATTCGAAGTCGACTCCTCAAGACTTGGTGTTGCCGTTGACTTCAATGACGAGTATAACGGAAGCATCCCCGAGATCATTTGAAATAGCAAATGGTGTGATTGTAGCGAGGTACTTGAGGACATATTGATTGTGGGATATATTTTTAGACAATCAGTTGGGTGATTGGATTATAGTTTGGGCATGCTTCTTAGTACTACAACTTTACACTCACCGAATATTAATTTTTATCTTTACAACATTGTAGGTAATTAAACCTCATGCTTTGTTGCACTCATGTATGTCGACCAGGGCTAGTGTTGTTAAGAAGAAAATTCCTCTACTCATCCTCTGCAACAAAGTGACTGCACATACCAAGGAGTTCATAAAAAAAAAAACAATTGGAAAAGGAAATGTACGATACTGTGGTCACTCAGTGTTTAATTTTAATATTACTGTTTCTGTGGTTGTCTCTCTCAAGAGGTTGAAGGAATCATCTGGCTACTAGGGCTATCAAATTACCTCCCTGTGCATGTGATGACGAAGAGATCTAAATTACTGAAAAAAAATTCACAGCAATTTATTACTTTCTTAACAGATGTAGTGATCTTCATCTATTACCCTTCCAATAGAAAGATATGTATTGGATTTTTTGGGCGATTTTCAATTTTGAAGTGAAACATTACTAATATATTGGTTTTTGTTTAAAAAAAAAACAATTAAAGTGACAAACTTCTGGCATCAGGAACTGCTATATCAGTTGTAGACATTGATACCGAGTATACACTTGGGGTACCTGGAGAAATGTTTGCATTTTCTCAATGCCACAACTGATTGTTGCTGAAGCTTTTGGTTTGACTGGTGAGATATCTCAATTGGAGCAGATCATCTCGGAACATAATAAACCTTAACCTGATATTCCATAGATATCCGGAATTTGTGATTGTACTCGAAGAGAATTCTTCTTCCTTAGTTACTTGAGTAATCCAAGGGAAAGAACAATTTGATCCTTCTTTTATGCATATTAGCCTTGTATTTTTTAATTTTTGAGATAATGGTAGGCAGCATGTCATTGTCAGGATCCATTGCAAATGCTAACTTCATTCTGATTGTTCCTGATCAACTGATATATAAGTGAGTTTTGTTTGATTTGGATAAAGCCAATTTACCCATTCATTGTTGACTAATTGCAATAAACTTATAATTTTGATCTACTATTAATTGTTTACCATTCAATGCAACTAAATTAATAGATTGTCAGTTTATTAACAAAAGCATCAAAAACCTATATTAGTGTCTGCAAATTGAGTCCGAGCTTGTGCGACTAGGTTATTTTGCACCAACTCATAAGAAAAGAATGAAATAAGAAACTGATGTAAACAATGTATCCATCTTCTGGAATCTCTACTTCGCTTGCATTCAATATTGCCTCATTCATCATCTCCTTGTTCTTTGCCATCTTTGCTACCATTTATATGTAGTTCATGAGTTTGATTTTGATCAGTTGTGTTCTATATATATATACACACACACACACACATATGAATTTAGGTTGGAACTAGCAGCATCTTGTTTGCAAGACAAATAATGGAGCCTTGATTAGGAAGGGGAACTAGCAGATGTATTGAAATACTTTGAATTTATTTATTTGTGTTATAAATTTGAGAGAATTTTGCTAGTTTTCATGTACAAACAATAAAGAAATATTCGAGTATTAGCCCTGGTTTTGAATCACTATATTATGACAGCAATACCAAAAGATATACTTAACGCTAAAAGTCAAGCCAAACTAACTGGGACCTAATAAATAAAGAACTGCATGGTCCATTTTCAAAATTAAAATGAGAATAACTCAGAAGAGATAGCCATTTTAACATAAATATGGAAATAAAGACAAGTTTACTAAAAACTCTACAACTATATGGTTGTGTTAAAAGAAAGGGTAATCACTAATTTCAATCTAAACATTTCATAATATCCTCAAAGCAATCAAAATTTAACTTTTGAAAGCAAGTAGGACTCTCCAAAATAAGAAAAATAAGACAATGAAGTTTCAACTTGCATCTTGACCAACTGGAAGAGATCCTGCAAATAAATAAAAAGTATGTGCTTAGCCCCTATAATATATTTCAAAGAAGTGATTATAGGAAAAAATAGAACAAGTTATACCATTTAAATCTTGGTCTTTTAGGGAATTAATAGGATTTATGGAGTGCTGAGATATTAGCATTTGCTGACTTATTTTAGGATCATCGTGTTTGTTTGAGAAGACGTCCTACAAAAATGTGTTGAAAATGTCACTTACAAAAGAATACCATATAATGAAATAAGCAAAAATACACATTACCTGGCTAAGATGTGGCATTTGATTATTGTGTCAAAGCAATCTTATAAAACTAAACCCAAGTTGATTAAAATTCCAACTCGAACTGAAAGCCTGTAAATCATAAAGTTCAAATAAATTATTGAGATATGAATATAGGTTGTTAATGTATTTTGAGTTAGTTAGGTAAAAGGAAGATTATCTCATGGGAAGGACTTGGATTGTAAAAGTTTGCATGCATTGGCGTATCATATGAATAAGCATTTGAAATAGGAACATGACTCACTATGGTGTCTGAACTACCAAAGGTGTTCTGTGAATGTTTTACACTTGTTTGTGCTCTTTGTGCTGTAAAAAATAATTAGAACCTACAAGTTCAAATGTGTAAATCTAATATAAAAAATAAAATGAATAAATTTGGATGAAGTTTTTGTTACCTCCTTTCTTCTTACATTTCTTCCTTTCCAGATGGCTTTTTATCCGTGCATTTGATACTCCCTTTTCCCTCACGCATAAGGGATCCAATATGGGCATATCATTTAACTGTTCACAACTCTCCAAGGTATGACTACAACTAGAATCACCAGTTTTTTTATTTAGACTGTAAGATTCCGTGAGCTTTTAACATCATCCAACATTGATTGCACATGTCCTTTGGCCACATTTTTTCCTTCATCGCTTCAAATAAAGTAATTGATAGCATAATAAGTTTGTTGAAGTAAGAAGTTCTTTTCCAGCGTCAACAATGAGTTTTTCTTTGTGGATAACACACCATGTTCAAATACAACATTTCTAGCTTTCACACATTTCCTCCATCTATCTCTAATATATTGAGATGGTATCCTGGTGATATTCACAAATTAAGAACCTTAAGTGCATGCCGACACAACCATCCAGTGGACTCAAATATCCTACAATAGCACGTGACATTGCAATTAGAGGAGTCAAACTTTGTAATGCAATGTTTTTTGTGACCTTCCTCAAATGCACGATAATTGTGGAGTGTATTAAGACTACCAAGTTGTTCCAAATGTACCATCAAACTAGAAAGAAACTCTTCTTCAAATAGGTAGTAAATACTAACTGTGTAAACACTAGCTGCTTGTTCCAATATTCCACTACCTATTAATGTCAGTTGCACCATACCTTGTTTACAACGAAGATCTTCATTACTTTCCACCAAATACATCTTCTCACACTGTTCTTCATAGTGTTGCACAAATTCTATTAGGGTCATAGTCTTGCAAGACATCTTATGTAAAACATTGTTAATACTCTCACTTCTTTGAGTGGATTTAAGACGAAGAGTGAGAGTATCTAGGCTAAAAGCGGGACACCACTTTTCTCTTAATCCATAAAGTGGTTTAATCCATTTGTTGCCTTCATCACCAAATCTTGTAATCATCTCATCCCAAGTTGATTCAAATTCATCATTTGTTTCACAATTTAGACACTCATGAAATAAATCTTTGAACTCATAATTAGCATGCAAACTCCTAATGTTTTGAGTTGCATTCTTTGAAATATGCCAAGAGTAAAGACGATGACAAGTATTTGGAAAAACCTTCTTAATGGCATTTGCCATTGCTTGGCACTCGTCAGTAAATATAGTCATTGGTGCTTTATTTTCCATTGCCTCAAAAAAAATCTCAAACAACCAAACAAATGAATCAGTAGTTTCATTTAAAATAAATGTATAACCAAATAAAATATTTTTCCTACGATGATTAACCCCTATGAATGGAGAACATATGATATTATATTTTTTTTTGTTCGATATGTGGTGTCAAACGCCACAACATCTCGAAACAATCATAATCCAATTTCGATCTCCCGTCCCTCCAAAAGAAATTTGCCAAACGACCTTCCTCGTCTAATTCCTCACAGTGAAAGAACATATGGTCTTTAATTCGATAACACTTGAAGTGATTCATTATACTTTGTGCATCTCCTCTTTTAATCAAACGTTACTTCTTTTGATTAATAAAATTGTGACAATCTCTTTGAGTAAACCCAACATTTTTAGATCCACTAACTTCTTTTGAAAGATATGAACAGGCTTTCGTCCCTTTTATACCCGCATCAACGAAGGAATTAATAATACTAGCACTGGTAGAATCTATATTTCTATTTATTCTTAAAAATTGCCTCTCCTATTGAGCAACAAACTCATGGTTGTAATCATCATTGAAATGACTTATCTTCCAAACTCCATTTAAACAGTAAATCTAATTAACGCCTTACAACATATTTGTGTCACCAACTATCTAATCTTTTTCGAATCAAAAGGATCAGCATATGGATTGTGTCCTGAAAATGCACACAAATATTCTCACTGGCTGATTACTTCGTCACTCACATATCGAAAATTTCTTTTTCGAACACTGAAACCCTTCCTCATAGCATATTCACAGTACAATCTATATGCTTCATTATCACTTAAAACTTCCATTCCAATTTTTAGTTCGTTGAAATCTCTGTTCCCTTTTTCCCTTTTCCCAACAAATCCAATGACTCCATTTTGATGACTTGCCTATAAAACCACCAAGACCTATTTACAATAAAAAGAAAAGTAAACGAGAAAATAAATCGTTGCCAATTCAAAAAATGAAGACACTTCTTATATAAAAAAAAACACTTATTGCATATAAACAAGCTATACAATAAACTACTCCAGTAAACATGGTGTCTAGTGTCAATTAACATATTGAATCATGCAACAAAACATAAACTTTCTATTGAATAACAACTACATAAAAGAAATTAGTGAAAAAAAAATAAGTAAGGAAGAAATCAAAGCAAGAATTTAAATTTTACATTTTTAAAGAATTGAAAAGGATTGCGGTTGGACGACCTATTTTTTAAGAGCTTGTCAATAATAAGCTATTTAATTTAGATTACGTCAGCAATAGAGTATGTAATTTATAAAACAACTAATAATATGACATCAATCAGCTTTTAAACAAATCTAACTTGCACTTTAGAATCATAGGCTATTAAATTTTGTTACTTTACGTAACTGTAGCCTATATGTTAAAAGATAAAAAGCAGCCAAAAGAACTATCCTATTTTTCTACTGTACACATAGGTGTATTTGTACAAAATAATTTCGTTTGTCATCTTATAGTTGGCATCAAAAGCAAATAGAAGAATGATCTATAAGATGGGGCTAATTGATTTGGACGTTGATCTCTGCCTTATTATTAAGTTTCAAATGGGTCCTTTTATATTTTTGGATTTTTCATATAGGTTGAGTATGAATTATGATTAGCATGTGTTGGATTAATTGCTCAACCCATGCCAGTTTCAATCAATTTGTTCCATTGCCACTTAAACACGTCAGAGTAGAACTCGACAATATAAATATACGCAAGATCAAAAGAAAGTGACCGGAGAGGAAAAGAAGAATGATCGGCGAAGTCAAACCTTTTCAAGATGGGCCTAAACCTCAAAGAGACCGGAGATAGAATGATCGGCAAAGTCAAACCTTGTCCGGCAACTCCAAACGACGGTGCAATACTTCGTTTGCAAATTTTTGACGTAAATTCTTCTAGTTTTTCTTTTCTTCATTTTTTAGGTCGAAGAGAATCCTTTCTTCATTTTTTTAGGTAAAAAAAAAATCCAATTGGTTACATTTTTCTACGTTTGGGTTGGATTTTTTTTCATTGACAGAAAATTTCGATCACTTTTCATTATCTCATCACGAGTTAACATCACGGTTTAACACGTAACCTAAAAATATTTCAGACGTGGATATATTTATTTCTTTAATCACATGGGGTATGTTTATTGGTTTGGGATACCACGTTTGGTCATTGAGGTGGCACCCCTGGGGTAGCCTATAATTTCTCCACCACTCCACTTACATAAAACTATTCTCGGCCTAGTCGGATTCGAACTCTCTATTATTACTCTTCACTTAATTCTTGTTTGTGCCTTATAGATCCCTTCGACCCTTACGAAGATGGTGCAGTGTCCGTCTTGTCGGATGCAACATTGGTGAACACGTTATAAACACGTGCTTATAATTTGGAAATAAATTTTTTTATTTAAACACTTATTCATCACAATCCGAACACTTATTAACACATCATATAATCTAAAATACAGGTCTTATATACAATTTTTTTATAAAAAAATTGATATTATTTAGATGTCATAACATGTAATGATGATTCTTAATATAACAAAGCTCTAATTATAATAACAGGTGGAAAAGTAATAACATGTATAATGTTAAGATATTCACATATTTCTCTCCTCTAAATTATATAATACATTCTAACTATCTTGTTTAATAAAATTATACATGATAATATATATTTATATTAAGTCGTGTTCACACTGTTTATGTGTTCTATTTTTATATAGGATTTGATGTGTCACAATATACATTCTAACTATCTTGTTTAATAAAATTATAAATGATAATTTATACTTATATTTGTTGCGTTCATACCGTATTTGTATTTTATTTCTATAAAATTTGATGTGTTACTGTATTCATGTTGTATTGTATTTGGTGTTTGCGTCCATGCTTGAATAACTTCAACCATGATTTTGGGAGGCAAACGTTACCAAAATAAATTTGTACGTTATCATCTTGTATAGTCACATATTAAAAAAAAGATGAAAATAAAGTCACCAAACAAGTACATTTCTTTGCCATTTACACGCTTTTAGAGACAAACATGCCCACAGTGTTTTTACCAATAATGCTGACTCAAAAAAATGATGGCAAAACCACGTTTCATGTCTTTTAGGACTTGTTTGAATAACCTGGAGAGAAAAGAAAAGAAATGATAACATAAGTTAAGAGAAAAGAAAGAAAAAAGAAATAACATGTATTCATGTTTAGATAAATTATGAAAGAAAAGAAAGGAAATGATAACATTTTTGTTTGGATGAGTTAAATGAGAGAAAATAAAAAAAATAATTTTAAACAATTTACTATTATACCCTTTTTTATTTATATTACAATATATAACACAAAGAACCTTACCTGGTAAGCATGAGTTCAAATTGCAATAGAATATGTTGTGCTTAGCATATTATAGTGAGTTAATGACTGATAGATTCTCTTACCAAAATAACATTGATTATTTATTAGAAAAAAGGTTATATTAAAATATACAAATTGCTTCGGTAATAATCCATACTGTTTTGTAATAGAAACATCTTTAATGAAAATTAGTCAACACCTATATATAAATGACATTTGCTTTGTAATACCCCGCTCCAACACATGGTATGATATTGTTCGCTTTGGGCCTAAGCCCGCACGATTTTTGCTCTTGAGTTTTACCCTAAAATGTCTCATACCATTTGAAAATAGCACACTACATATAAACACATCTCCTTCTCCACACTCAGGCGATGTGGGATTGAACACCTTGTACCCTGTCAGTGTAGTAACTCACTTGATGTCTCTTCTTTGCACCCGCCTACAAGGGTTACTACATGCTTGATCACTATAAAGAAGTTTTAATTTTTTTTTTAATTGCCTCCAAATGAATTCTAAATTTCTAACTAACATTAGAGATAGGAGTAATAAATTCATGTTCAAGAACAAAGAATGCAAAAATAAATATAAAATAGGACAATGAGATTATTAACAAATAAAGAGTTTTGATTCTCAAACCTTTTCTGCTAATTGAACTTTGGATATTTAACCAAGTCCAAGTTGTGACATCCTAATCGGGACATAGATGTCTTTAAGAATTCTCTCCTAAAATGTTGAAGCCATTTTAGGTATTATGAAAATATCATTTAACTTGTTCTCCTTTCTCTTCAAATCTTCTCATTTTTGGAAAGATAGCAAGCGAGGGATTTGGAGGGATAAGCTATCCCTCCAAATCTCTCCAAATCCTTTCTTTTCTCTCCTAATTAATTATTCAAACACAAAATGTCCTATCCTTCCCTTTCTTTTCTTTTCTTTTCCTTCCAAATCATTTAATCCAAATAAAGCCTTAGGCAATAATATAGTTTTATGATTTCCAATTAAACATTATTTATTTTACTTATATTATATAGGAGTGATATGGTAATTTTACGTTGCTTCTAAGGGTTCCAGATTCTGAAAAAATTACTAAGTACTCACAGGCCCACTTATTTCAGGCCAATAATAAAATGTCACCAAAACAAGTGTTGGGATAAAAAAGGACGTATATGCATATATGGCGCGTTGCTATTGGCCCAGAATCATAGTCTCGGAAGCACCTATAAATTTATCTCGAATTAGGATAAGGTGCACATTTGGAAAGTTGAGAGTGGTTGTTTGCCACAAAAACAATAGGGTAAGGGGATAAGTGCAATTAAGACTTTTCTTTTCTTTTCTTTTTTTGAGAAATAACACAGTTACCCTCTTTTCCTTAAGAGGACTTGAATAATCAATATACCATTTTGCTTATTACAATTGGTGGTAATGAATAAAAATTTGATATGGACAAGCCAATCTTGAATATTTTTCTTTTTTGCAAGAGATTTTGTACATTAAGGCTTAAGAGCACACCGGTTCTTTATTTGAATGATAAGGTGCTCTAGAGTGGTATTGACAAATCTAAAATGATGTACATTCTCTTCTCACTAGCAAATAGAGGTGTAACTCAAACAGTTGAGCGAATTAAAAAGTCAACTTTATCCCAACTCATGCTATGAGCAATGTTGGCCAAGCATGGGTTGAATCGTAACTCGAGTTAAGGAGACCTATCCCAAACCGGATCATGGTCAGGTTAGTCGAGTTGGCTTGGTTGATATCTGAAGATGAAGAAGAAGAAGATGAAGATGAAGATGAAGATGATATAGAAGGGCAATCATTTATTTTCTATAGGTAATAAATAGCCTACACAAATCATAATGGAAGGCATATCATCTAACACAAGATCGTATAAAAGATGGTAGTACAAGGGATTAATTATAATAGAAGCAAGGAAATCCAAGCTACTTACAGCTGAGTTGATCTAGTGTGGATCTTGCCCAAATAGTTTAGTGAGACCAAGAAACGAAAACAATTACAGCCTAGATGATAGAGCCCTGCTATTATTACGCCATCCTTTGGTTTGTACACCTCTTCTAACCTTTTCCTTTTGAGATCATAACTCATGATCCTAAGAGGAATGCTAAAGAAGATGACATCAAAAGTCGGATGAAAAACAAAGGGTTGAAAGTTGAAACCACAAAAGCTGAGCATAAGAAAGCCCTTTAGAACACCCTCAAATCTTTTATTAAAGTTACAATGTAGATGCTATACTTCAAAGTCCATTCCATGGCTTTACAGTCTCCTTCAAGTGATCGACCAAATGAGCAACTTGGCGGGAGTTTTCTTCGCATAACATAGATGGCCCATTAACACCCCAATACATCCAATCATATATCGACGTGCAATTTCTGTCATTAACACCTACTTCATTGACCTCAAACCTCAAAATTGTAATATATATGATCTTAGATTATATATATTTTTTTAAATCATATAGGTTTCTTACACCTTCTCTTAAACTATTTAGAATTAGAATTTCTTCTATCTTAAGTTTACTTAGCCTCCAAGATTATATGACTATTTATATAATTCGATAACATCAATTCAATCATATACAATTATCTTTCTTTATTTTCTAACAATATTTGCACATAAAGGCGAAGTACAGGAGGACTCCAATCGAAGTCATGTATATATATATATAAAAACGTAGATATATTCTATTTCCCTATTCCATCAACTCATTTACCTTGGAATCTGAAGATTGTTCAAAACTGTATTTAATCGGAGTACTTGCATGAACTAGGGTTTCGAACCTTGAGAGGAAGGACTATTACTAGAGGAGGACTGCAATGCAAATAACACAAGCTGACACATCTGGCTCGACTCCACTCATTGTTGCTTCATTGAGTAGAATCGTCCATATTTTGGGGAGGTTAACAATTAACATAACTAAATCCAATTAATTTTTTATGTATTGAACTGTCATTTTATAAATAGAAAAAAAAAATTGTTTTATCGGAAATTATATATAACAAAAATTGTTTTATTTGGTTAGGGATAAAAAAAAAAAATTACTCTACGACTACTTAAACAAAAACAAACCTTAAATGATTTTTTTTATATACTCTTTTTTTGGTAAAAATCTAAAAGTCATAATTTGTTAAGAGTTACATTTTTTTCCCATAATATAATTCAACTATTAATCAATCGGGTTCTGAAATTGTATTCTAAACATTTACAAGAGTTGGCATAGTCATTAAATTACATTTGGGTAATTTGACCCTCCCCGTCCTAACCAATTCATTTTTTATGAACATAGTGTTTTATGTAAATTATTGTTATGGTATGGAACCTCTTGAAACACCTCATAAAGATCATACTAAACACATCTTTTTTGTCCCACATGTACCAGATAAATAATAATAATAATAATTTCCTTCTAAACGCATTTTTAAAAGAATTTTTTTTAAAAAAAAAAAAAAAAGGAACCATCTTTTTCCAAACCCTTTTTTTTTTTTTTTACAAGAACCCGTACTCATTTGCACTTGGGGACATTTGAACTCTCACCTTTACTTCGAGAGAAAATAGATATACCACTACATTACATTGTGGTGATTCTTTAAAACAATTTTAATAATAACAGTTAATTTCACTTGTGCTCTGTTTGGTAAGAAGGAAGAAAATTAGATGAAAATGAGAGAAGGAGGGATGAATGAGATATCCCTAGAGAAGATATTATATTATTCCTTCTTCTTGTTTGGTTAGATGGAATGGAAGAGAATGAGATAATACATTATTTTGTTTGTTAAGAGAGAATGAAATAAATATAAGAAAAGATTTGTAATTTAATACATGTATAATAGCCTTGTCTTTCTTCCTTTTTGTCTTCTGTCCAAATTTGGAGGGATGAAAATTTGTGAAAGAGGAAGAATGACTCATCCATCCTTTTTTCTCTTCTCTCCTTGCATCCACTCTACCAAACGAAGAAAATTTGCTCATTCCCTCCACCCCTCTTTATTCCTTCTTGCAAAATGAAACATTAGGTTATATTTGGTACAATGGAAAAGAAAAGAAAAGATAACATCAGTAATGAGAGAAAACAAAGAAAATGATAATGTTAAACTTTTATCGTGTTTGATTGATTAATAGAAGAAATGATAATTAACATGTTTGGGAAAAGAAAGGAAAGGAAATTATTTAAAAAAATTATCATTATACAATTTTATATTTAAAAGAACAAATTTTAGCTTAGGTAAAATACACTCAAACCCCCTGAGTTTTGCTTTAACTACATATATATTTACAATTTGCCAAAACCTACACTCACACTCCCTTAGGTTTGGCACATGATTACCCTCAACCCCAACACTATGTGTATTATCTGTTTTACCCCTCCATTGACTCAAAGGACATTCTTGACCTCATTCTTCTTTTTCAATTGCATTTTTTGGTAAAATATGTAATATAACATATATTAAAAATATGTTTAATAAAATTTGTGATATATTTTTAGTGATGTAACAATATATGTATGTGTGTGTGTGTGTGGCTTAAGGTTAAAAGAAAAGTAATGGTAGCTTTGTTTAATTGGAAAAAAAAATGAGGTCAAAAGTATGTTTAGCTAGAGGTATTTTGCCCTTTTAGCTTTTATCACAATAAGAACAAAATTGGTATTAACAAAGTGTCATTAAAAAATGCTAGTACTTCCTTTCATTTTTGAAAGGATAACAAAAGTTACTATTCATTCTTAATTTATTTCTTCAAATCCTTCCATTTCCTTTTCTTTTCATTAAATAATTATACTAAACACAAATATATATATATATATATATCCCTCCATTTTCTCCCTTCTCTTCCTTTCATTTATTGCTAACCAAAATGGTGAACTAAACACTCATTTTGCCAAAAATTAAAAGCAAAAGGACCAAAAAAAACCCTTGTTCTTTTAAAAAGGTGCAAGAACCCCCCCCCCCCCCCCCCAATGTTATATTTTGAACCAAATCACACCTCACATTTTGTAAAATTGATCAAATTACCCCCTCTTGCACATATTATCATTTTTTATGACCATTTTACATTTTTCATTATTGTAAAAAATAAAGAACAATAAAGAAAAGAAAGGTTTTTTTATATTAAGTTTTTTTTTACCTTAATAAAAATAGAATGAGTTTTTTTTTCAGAAAAAAAATTTATAGAAAAAAAAAACTAAAAAATGCACAATTACAAAATAAAAATTTTTGATTTTTTTTTTTGTTTTCCGGAAAATTTTCCATTAGAAATAAGCGCTTTTTTATATCAAGTTTATTTTTTTACTTTAATAAAAAAAATGAGAAGTTTTTATTGGGAAAAAAATTCCAGAAATAATTTCTGGAAAAAAAAAAAACTAAATATGCACAATTACTTAATAAAAAAATTTTGATTTTTTTTTGTTTTTCGGAAATTGTTCTGGAACTTTTTTCATTAGAAAGAGAGAATTTCTGAAGAAAAAAAAATTTGAAAAAAAATCTGAAAATTATTATTATTGTGCATATTTAGTTTTTTTTCTCGAAAACAATTTTCGAAATTTTTTTTTTAATTAAGGTAAAAAAAACTTAATATAAAAAAACCCCTCTTTCTAGTGAAAAATTTTCCGAAAAACCAAAAAAAAATCAAAATTTTTTATTATGTAATTGTGCATTTTTATTTTTATTTTTTTAAAATTTGATATTACTTAATGTAAAAAATAAAAACCTCTATTCATAATAATAGAAACGGTAAAATGGTCATAAAAAATGATACAATGTGCAAGAGTGGGTAATTTGTTCATTTTTGCAAATGTGAGGGTGTAATATAATACAAAATATAGCATAAAAGAATTTCTTGCACCTTTTTAAAAGAAAATGTTTTTTTGAACCTTTTACCAAAATTAAATAATCAATAAAGAAGCGCCTATAAAAGTGATGGAATTGTCTTATCCGAAGAACGTTAGTCCAATCTTGCAGGTCCCACGGTGGGACCAACGGATCAATGTGCAATCTCATATGGTGTTTTCGAAAGTGATTTTTTATAATGAAGCTCAAGCGTGTAATAAAGATTAAAGGCCTCCTATTCCCTGAGCTTTTCACTATGATTAAAGTGAGACATTTAACAGTGAAAATTGTTATAAAAAAAATAAAAAATTAGGAGTCTATGAGTGAGGAAGTAGAATGAAATTGAATTATAATTAATAAATGATTTAAAACTATATATTTATTTTTTATTTTGAGAGTCTATTAGTATTAGTAATTGATAGAGTGAATAAATAGAATAAGAAGAAATTCTAATAGACTTAAATCTCCCATGCAGTCCGTTAAAAATCCGTTAAGGCCGTTAGAGATTTTTTAATTAATGCCAAAATTGCCTTCCTATGAGCTAAATTACTGAGTTACCCCTACTAAACACTGGCCAATTTAAACTAATTACATGAAATGACAGAATTATCCTTTGTGTTCCTCTTAACTTTCTATTTACACCTTACTAATACATAGATATGTAAGTACGTGTGTGTGTATATATATATATATATATATATATAACTTATCCTTTTTTTTTCAAGACAAAGAACCGAGGTATTATTCCATAGCAGCGGAAGAATTACAATCCATAACTATCACCCTCTCAACATCAGATGGCAAATTCATAAGATCATCCACAGAATGGTTAACACACAAAGCCAATTTAGCTAACAAATGAGTAGCTTTGTTAGCACCTCTTCTAACATGTTTCACTGATAAAGACTCTTTATGAGTTAGAATATCTCTAATATCCTCCATGATTGACTGGTTCGAAAAATCGACAGAGAGACAACAATGGGTAACTTTAACTACAGTAGCAACATCAGATTCAAACCCAGGATCGTGATAACAGTGAAGCTCCAACCTTGCTTAGTTTCTCATCCTTGATCGAAGAGGAATGGTACACATACTCGCATGAATCAAAGCCTGTGGTCATGACGACAATTTGATTGATCAGTTGATTGAGAAGTAGAATAGAATCCAAGCTTAGACAGACATAAAGACCAGATCCAAGTGAAATCGGACCAGAAATGACCCCAAATTGACTTAGATTACCAGAACTTCCTCAAGAATCAGGTCCTTATTACTCACTAAACTTGATAAACACTGAGCTTGGATTAGAAAAAATTAATTTCAATTGATAGATTAAACATTTAAGGCAAAGTGCTACCAAAGATTTGTTATGACATGGATGAAAATTTTTGAAAACATTTTTTAAGAAAACATTCCTTGGACATACAATTTCACTAGTTAACTGGAAGTTTGAGAGACAGGAGAGAGATAAATTTGAGTGAATAAATGGAAACACGACCCATTTGCAAATTGCCTTACATTGGGTTCTCCAATCAGGTCTTCAATATTGTATTTAAGACTTGAGAGCATAACAACCCAATCAAGTCTTTCAATATTGTGTTTAAGACTTACGAGCATAACAGTTTTATGCCATTAGGCACAGCCATACATAACATAGAAATCACACTTGGAAAGGGTGGACAATTAGCTAGCGTGACACTCTACTGCTGAGTTTTCCCTTCCCTGGCCCCATCGACAAATATAACTGACTAATCCTAAGGCAAAGGTCCAAACTTATTTCTCTCCTTTGAATAGAGGATTTAGCAATTTCTTTTGGATTTCTCAGTCCTGGCAGGAGACAATATACTTTGACATTATTGATCCTTCTTTGATTCAAAGTATCATTCCATCTCACTATATTGAATGACAGGGTGCTCTAGAGTGGTATTGACAAATCTTAGATGATGTACATTATCTTCTCACTAGTAAATATGGGTATAACGCATACAGGTTGAGCGGATTGAAAAATCAACCTTATCCCAGCTCAGCTATGAGCAATGCTGTCCAAGCCTGGGTTGAACCCTAACTTAGGTTGGGAGAGCTAATTCAGTCTAATTGGATTGATTTTCAGCAACAATTCAGTTTTTGTAGATGAAGCACCTTACACTATTGCACACATATTCATGTGCATATATACAGAGAATGAGGAAGATCTAAGGAGTCAAGCAACACAAACACTTAGTGTGTGTATACATACACGTGTCTATACCCAAAAAAATAAAATAAAAACTTGTATAAGATTAATAATATCTTTGAGTAAGGGTGCAATTTGGACGTAGGGCAGGTTCAGGGTTCAACTCAAGCCCAACTCAACATTCAATCTAATCTCTCTAACCTGAGCCCAACCTACGTTCAAATTTGTTAATTTGGGTTATGCTCAGGTTAGAGAAATAAGGCTGAAAATCGAGTTGTTCTGGGTTAATTTCAGCTTAGATTACTTATAATCATAACAAATAATTACAAACAAAATTTTAGGAAAGTAATTCTCCAATATACATTAAAGTAAGATTTAAACAAAAGAAAGTTGAAAAGAAAAATGTGATCACAATTTGATATATATAATATATTTAAAATAAAAATAAATAAAAGTAAAAAATTGGTTTTGGGTTGAGGTTGGCCCACCCGAAAGTTACAACCCTACTAACAATATTACTGAGACGAGAAACAACAAAAAATTAAATAATTAGGAGGGTATTGTTTAACGTCAAATACTATGAATTAAAGAGCACTTGCCTGACATGTTAAATCAACCTTGAGAAGCAAATTCAGCAAATTGCACTGACAAAGACAGGACAATGATCCTACCATATAGGTTCGATTTATCATGCATTTCCATTGGGTAAATCATCAGGTGGCATTTCCAAACTCAAAACCTCCATGCGTTGGGAAGCCGATGCTCTGTAAGTTAGGAAAAAGGCAAAAACAAAAAGTCAGATGCTAAGACAACAAGATCATAATTTGTTCAACATGCTAAATATGTGAAACAAATTTGGAGAGTTTGAAGCAATTAAGTTAAATATTTAAGCAGATATGCATGTGCCACATGGAATAGTGTGCATTCATTTTCATGATTAAGGTGCTAATGTTTCACATCCAAGTATTCCCTTCTCTTTCGGTTATACTAAGCTCTCTAAGTGCGCAATCTAATGGTGGTAGAAAATGGTATTGTTTCTGTTTCCAAATCTAGATCACTTGCTTGTATTTTAACAGATTATGTGAGATGCTGTGGCCTGAATTGTCTCGGCCCGGGTCATGTCGCGACCTGATTTTGACCCGAAAAATGGGCTTTGTACCCTGATTAGGACTATCTTGTAGCCCGTATATAAGGTTATCTAGGGTTTGGAGTGGAATAATAGAAAACACTGAAAATTGCAGAAAAGAGAGTGAGAGCGAGAGTTAGAGCTAGAGTTTGGGGGCTGAAACTTGTAATCTCCTGATTTTCGCATAGTGAAATTTTTTGCCAGATCTTTACTGTGGACATAGGCACATCGTTGAACCAAGTAAATCGTTGTGTTCTGTATGTACTACTTGTTTAGTATTCTATCATGTTTCGTGATTGTTCTTGGTTCTTGGCTGTAATGATTAGATGAGAAATACTTTTGGGATGGGCATGGCTGATGAACTGAATTTCTTCCTCAGACATCAAACTACAAAAATGATATTGGACTTTCATCGCAATTAAAATATGTCCGTGAACTTGTGAATAAATTTGGTCAAAAATCTAGGCATACAAGTACTCCAGCGAGCACTAGCACTAACTTGAGCAAAGATAACTCGGGACAAGATGTAGTTCCTTCATTGTATAGAACTATGATAAGTAGCCTTCTTTACTTAATTAACAGTAGACCTGATATTGCTTTCAGAGTAAGAATGAGTGCTCTATCAAGTAAAACCTCAAGAGTCACAACTAACGGCTGTAAAATGCATTATTCACTATGCGCCTTGAACCCTTAGTTAGGATTTGGAATATTCTGCACGGGTGTTTGTTACTTCGATTACTTGTACCTTAATATTGAGTGATTCATGGGAATTACTGTAATAATGCAGTCAAACTGCATTAACTGTTAATAAAAGGTAGAGTACTGTGAATAATGTTGTTACAGTACTTAATGCTGTCCAGTCTACACTTGCTAAGGAAGCAGCAATTGAGGCGGTGGCTTGAGTGAAAGAAAGTTCTACACAAGTTCATATACGGGATATTTGTAGGCTCAAGTGTCATTTGGCTTGATGTTGTAAGTTAATGACTGTGGGTGTAACATTGAAGTTTTAAATTCTCATACCTAGAAAAGGTAGAAGGTCCACTTAGTTAAAAAGGAACTCCTAGGCAAGACTGCTACTTGGCCTTGTAGTATCCTTCATAATATGTTACTACTTGTCACCTACTTGCTTGTCAGTTGTCACCGTCACCTAGTAGGTTAGTTCACTCATTAACTATGGAGTAATCTATATCATAGGATGTTGATTTTCGCTTAACTTTTAATAGCGTTATTGAATGAGGTCTAGTGAGTTATGCTTTTCTTTCTTACAAAAACATTTAAGGCTTCTCTTTCTTATCCTAGTGAGTCCTACTTCTTCTTCGCATGGTTTTCTTTCTTCAAACCATATTCTCCATTTAGTTTCTTATTAAATATGTCTATATATGAATAAAGATGATGATGATGAAGAAGGAAAAGAAGAATATATAGAAGAAATCATTTTTTCTCTATAGGTAATATAAAGCCGACAAAATTTAAAAGATAATCCTAGTAAAAGGAATCTAAGCACTTCCTTTATGCTCCGTTTGGTAGGAAGGAAGAAAATTGGATGGAAGGGAGAGAGGAAGAGATGGATGAGACATCCCTAGGGAAGAGATTGTGTCCTTCCCTCTTTTTGTTGGGTTGGATGGAAGATAAGAGAAGGAGAATCCTGTTTTTTCATGAAAAAGAAGTTATTGGAAGGAGAAAAAAAAAACAAGTAGCCCACTACCTATAGTACTCCTTTGATAAATATTAATCACAGAATGTCAGATAGAATTTGCTAAAAAAAGGTAAATCAAAGACAATTTTAATTTTTGATATTATTTATATAAAGTGATTATTGTCATACTTGAACTCACATTAGATTTTCATAAGAGTATTTAAAATAAATATGACAAAATACTTTTCCAAATTTAATGAATCAAATAGTACATATCAATGTCAATTCACAAACGTAACATCATATCATTAGGCATTCGTTGCAAAACCTCACCTAAGAAGCTAATAATATACTCATAAACAAAACATTAGCCAAGTGCATATATTTCAACCGTAGGCAATTGATCAATCAAATATTTGGAGAGATTGGTTGATATAGTTTTGCGTGAAGGAGGATGCTTGATAGGGTTTTGTCTGAGTGATGTGAGTGAGATGAGATTGTGGAGTTTCTCTAATAATTATGAAGGATAGTATTGTAATTTAAAACTTTTATAATAGCCCCACTTGTCGTCCTTCCTCTCTTTCATTCGTATTTGAAGGGATGGAAATTTGTGAAGGAGGAAGGATGACTCATCCATCCTATTATCCTTTATCTCCTTGTCTCCTCTCCACCACACGAAGGAAGATTGTTTCTTCCTTTCTATCCTCCCTCAACCTCTCTTCCTTCCTTCCTACCAAACGGAGCATTAGGAAAAGCAATAGGGCAACAAAAATCATAATGGAAGGCATATCATCTAACATAATATCGAATAAAAGTGGCAGTACAAGGGATTAATTGAAATAAAAGCAAGGAAATCCAAGCTACTTACAGCCGAGTAGATCTAGAGTGGATCTGGCCCAAATGGTTTAGGGAGACCGGAAAACGAATACAAGTAAAGGCTGGATAAAAGCGACCAGCTATTCTTATGTCATCCCTTGATCTGTACAACTCTTCTAACATTTGCCTTTTGAGATCATAACTCAGGATCATAAGCGGACTGCTCAAGAAGATAACATCAGAAGTTGGATGAAAAGCAAAGGGTTGAAAACACAGAAACTGAGCATGAGAATGCCCTTTAGCAAGCATAAAATCGTTTATTAAATTAGCTATGTAGATGCTATACTTCAAAGTCCATTCCATGGCTTTACAGTCTCCCTCAAGTGACCAAATGAACAAACCGGTGTGGGTTTTCTTCGCATAACATAGACGGCCCATCAACACTCCAATACATCCAATTGGAATTTGAGGTGCACTTTCTGTCAATGGGAGTTCAATGGCACGAACACCAACTTCGTTGAGATCAAACCTCAAAAGGTGCCGAGACCAAGATAAGCGGTATAGTGCGCCATCAAAGTAAACAGAATGCCTTATCCAGGTGCGCTCATTAATGCAGGAATCAATTTGTATAGGGTGTCTAACCCATTGTTCAGTATTAGAAGAGTATATGTCCACCAACACGTGCTTTTTTTCCATTTTGCACTGTGTAATGTGTACAACTCTGTAGCAAAGGGACTCGGAGGGGTTAAAAGCCAGTGCTGCATAACAATGACGCTGGTGGCAGCTCGCTTTGGGAATCCGCACATATTGCCTCATCACAGGGTTGCACACATAGTACCGGCAATCAGAGGCATTGAAGAACAAAAACAAGCCATTGCAACTATCAAGAAAGTCATTTGCAGAAGTCTTTTGGAACGGTAAGTTAGCCAAAAATTCGGAGTCAACAAATCCTCCTCCACCACCATCAATGCCACTGCTGTCTTCTAAGGAAACATAGTCCATGAGGTCTTCGTTGTTAGGGCGCGACAAAATACGGAAAAATTCATCCACTAATGGGCGACTCGCGGCAGTGGTTATAAGGGGCATATGAGATGGGTGGGCATAAGTGCGGAAGAAAAGGCCGCAGAGAGGAGGAGCCGCAGCAGACAAAGCTCTCGGCAAGCATACCACAGAAATTAGATAGTCCCATGATTTGCATACACATTTGAACCTAATCAGAGGCTTTTCAGGCAATCGACACAGTATCTCAATTAACACATCATCGGGAAACAACCCCAATTCACCATGAGCATCGAGCAAAGCCATTATTCGAATAAGTAACAAAAGGCCTTTTGTTATCCTAATTGCAACAATGAAGAATCATATATATACACATGCACATAGAGGAGGACTGCAATCAGAGTCATGTGTATATATAAAAACGTAGATATAGCCTATTTCCCTGTTCCATCAACTCATTTACCTTGGAATCTGAAGATTGTTGAAAAGTGTATTCAATCGGAGTCCTTGCATGAACTAGGGTTTCCAAATAACACAAACTGACACTTCTGGCTCGACTACACTCGTTGGTTCATTGAGTAGGTAATCCAATTTATTTTGAAGTATTGAAATGTCATATTATATTATATTTTTGGATAAAGAGCGAAAAAATAAATAAATAACGTACAAATTTGCAAGTAACCCTCTAATATCACTAAACTATCACATTTTTGTTACAAAATTTCCTTCGTACCTGTCATGTAATGTAATGGTATGTTTTTCATTAAATGACCTTTATATCTTTTTTTATTAAATTACATTTAACCTAATTTTTTTATTAAAATAAATTATAAAAAAATTTCTACTATTCTGAGGTCATATTCTCTATCATATTTGTATAAATTTATCTATAATTCTTTAAATTAATTGTTTTAATAAAAATCTTAAGTAGAAAATTTTAAAGCAATTTAAGTAATTTATTAATTTTCCATGAATACACTTCATAAAAAAGAAAGTATTTTTCTATTTAAGTAATTTCTCAATTTTTCATGAATATATTATATGAAAAAAATACGATAAATTGATACCAGTAATAAAATTAAGGTAAATGGTATAATTAATATTTCGATAAGAGAAATTATAATAAAGATAATTTAATAAGAAATGACATGTTTAATAAAAAAGGGCAAATTTGTCTTTTGTGATGGGTATGCCCTTGATTGCAACAAATCATTAATTCAATGGATAATTTGTAGTTCAGGGATATATTTGCAAAAAGGTAATAAACATCCACAATAGTTGAATTGCATATACATACTTTAACCCTCCCTATCCTTAGTACCCTGTTTTTTATAAACCCTTTTTTGTATTTTTTTTTCTAGTTGAGAGACTCCCACATTTTTTTACCCACGTCGAGGCTCGAATCCCTCCTTTCCTCTTTGAGGATGAAGAAGCTATACCATTGAGCTTCAAGTCCTTTGGTTTTGTTTTTTTTTTTTTTTTTTGGTAAATTCTTCTTTAGACGATGGTGGTATCGAGTCTCTTAGAGTACCTAACAAACTTCAGTACTAGCCATGTGTAATTTTCTCGTCCCACATGAACAAAAGGTTCCTTTTAAACACATTTTAAAAATAAAATTATTTAAAAATTGTTTCATGGAATTTCTAATGTTGCTCGTACCATTTTTGTCAAACCAACAAAATTTTTTTTTCATGGAAATAACTCATACACTTTGAGAGAAAATGGATATACGATTGTACCACAACTCATGGTGATTTCTTAAAACAACTTTAACAATAACCATTAATTTCTTTCAAGCATTATATGTTACTAAAGTGATAAGTTAAACGCTCATCTCCACAAAAAAAAATAAACAATGAATAAAGATGTATCTATAAAAATGACATTTTACAACTTTTGTCTTGCCACAAGAAGGTATCAAAAAGGAAAAACTTTAGACAGTACGACTTAACATTAGCCCAAATATAATCTCTCGTCCCTTTAAGGGAATGTGAGGGGTTCGAATGTGGACATTATTGTGTATGTGTGTGAATACTTACCTAACAAAAAAGACGTAAACTTCATTGACACCTCCTAAAGTTTAACCTTATTTCACCTAGATATAACTTGGCGCACGTATTGTCCCTTCAAGTTTGTTCCGTATTTCATTCACACCCCTTCCTGCCAAAATTACATGGTGTCGGCGCACTTTTTCATGGTAAAATGACCTTAGTATCATTTGACTTATGAACTAACCTTTTTAATACTAAATTTACCATTTTACCTTTTGTAATGAACCAAAATACACTCAATTAAACCTATTATTATATCATATAACTGCTGGTCCTGATGCTATAAAAATACCCCAAGCAACAACCACTAAACCTTTGCAACAATAAAATATTGGTTAGTTTTCTATGTAAAATTTATTTATTTATTACCCTTTATTTATATATTTATTCTTCAAAGTTCACCAACTAAAGCTCAAGTGTAGAAAATTGCAAAATTTTGAAATCAACAACCCATTCAAGTGTGAATAATATTGTTTAGCCAAACTTTATTACTTTGAATCAAAATGAATTATATGGCATTAGAAGATTTTTTTGTGGCAAAAAAAATAGCAATTAAAATATCTCAATCAAACATAAATACCGAAAGACTATATTACAACTGTGAATATAGAAGATGTCATTACTTTTCATGGTGTAATCTCACAGAGCATGCAGAACGTCGTAATATTTATGATAAGGGTCAAAATATTGTTGTTGGTATTGTGGATGTTAATGTTGATATTCTGTATATTGTAATGTCAATGATAAAAGTATTAGTATTTGCTGGTATGTTAATGTGTATTATAGTTGTCCTAACCATATTCATTGCTTTCCTAACCATATTCATTGCTTTCATATCTAAGTGAATGGTGTAATGGGGGACATGTTATGGGTAGAAATATATGTTATATTGTATTGTGATTGGATTGAATAGTTACACATGCAATATACCTCAATTAAACTTGCCAATGATAACTAACTACAATAAACACCAAATAGTAGCAAATTTCAATACATAATGCCATTGTCATGTCCCAACATTTCAATATATAACTACAGTAAACACCAAATATAACTTGGCAATTTCAATACATAATATCACCGTCAATACAACTGTCATGTCCCACCATAGTAGAAATTTCAATACATAATTACAATAAACACCAAATAGTAGTAATTTCAATACATAATACCATTTTCATGTCCCAACATAATAACAAGTTCAATAAATAACTACAATAAACACCAAACAGTACCACTATCATGTCACGTGTGTCATTTACAAAAGAAAAAATAAAATAGTTTTGTGCACATTTTTGTCAAAAAAAAAAAACATGTTATTATATGGACAAAAAACTTATTATTAGTGTTGAGGATTTAAATATTTAAGTTGCACCCTCTTTAACAACTTAAGCTTTTAGACTAGATGGTGGTTAACATGGTATCAGAACAGGTTTCTGCCGCAGGCAAGATCCTGAGTTCAAACCTCAACGTCACCCTAATTAAAATTGAAGCATGTGTTGGGCCAAAAGAAAGCCACACGTGAGGGGGCGTGTTGAGGATTTAAATATTTAAGTTGCACCCTCTATAACAGCTTAAGCTTTTAGACTAGATGATGGTTAACAATTAGTCCACAGTGACCTACAAAATACATGCATAATTATAAAACCACTCTGTCATGGTATGTGTTATTTATAATGAAATTAAGTATTTAAAAAGAAACAAAAAATTGGCTTACATGGATTGAGTGTGCTGTGATGGTCCTGTTGCTATGCTCTGCAAAAATACATGTATAATTAGAATACCACCATTTATTATTTGAACCAACCAATTGCCTTCTGAAATTTTTCTAAAAATTTGGACATTAGTTTGGTTCTTATACCCTCCAACACAGTAATTATTGATTTTTGCCTCACATGCCTAATGCAAGAGTTTAATGACTCAACTGCATTATTGATAACAAAATCACATTTCACCCTTTCATCAAGCTTGTGTCTTGCCCATGTTTTAATTGAATGGTCCATCAACCATTGGCATATTTATAGAGAACTCGTATCTAGCTCTCCCAAGATAAAGTATCCTAAAATGGCATAAATATGTCTGCCACACCTCTTATTAAAAATATTAAGATATACTTCATCCACAGCCGATAGTAAGCCTTTTTGGCCATCAATCATAATAATTTAAAGCAATTACCTAAGTGCATCACTAGTGATTTTGTATAGGTGTTCCAAACACCATTTCCAACTATCTTTATTTTCAGACTCAATCACTCCTATTGCAAATGGGAATAACCCATTATTCCTATCAACCCCCACTACACTAATCATAATACCACCGTATGGACCTTTAAAAAAATAATCATTCAGACCAATAAATGGTTTACCCATCCCTGAACCCATCTATCACTGCACCAAATGCTAATAATATCCTCCTAAGCCTTGGTGGCTCATCAGTTGAAGGTTTGATAAACACCAAACTCCTAAGGTTGGTGTTTTCTGAACCTTAATTACATACTGCCACAATTTCGCATATGAAGTTGCATAGGTTCCTTAAGTCTCTTTATTAGCTTTCTCTATAGTTTTGAGCAAACATTGTTCACTCACACCCGCCTTGGATTTCTTTCTAACTTCAACATCCAAACTGGGTATATTAATTTTAGGTTGATTTTTAAATGTGCTTGTAAGTTTCTTTGCTCTGCAAATAGAAGTCACCACTTTGTTCTCAGTCGTTCTAACACAATTGGGACATGTACCAAATGTCCTTAACTTAAATGTGATTTGATCTGACAATAAGCTTGCATGGATTCTCCATTCACAGCTTGGATTCTTACAATGACTAGTCACTTTAGTCCTCTTATTAATGTCCATCACCAATTAAAACCTCATTTGAATAGCATAATCCTTTAACACACCCCTGAAATGTCATTAACCACCAAGGAAAAGGCATATGAGTACAAATCTAAATAACTATATCTATATAGATCTATACACTCTAATAGACATGTGTGATAATAAAGCTTTACTGGAAGATCATGTAATCTGTCCATTTCAAAATGGTAAACATAAATCAAATAACAACAAATAGACAATCTAATTATCAAGCATTTATAAACAATGTAATTGTAACATTAGATATATACAAGAGTGGGACCAATGTTCGTCATGCAATATACATAGTCATTGTCCAATCACTAACATGCAATGAAGACAAATGCAAACCTAACATACATAGGCAGTAAGCACAGGGTTTGTAAAAGCCCCAAAATAAAAACCCTAATTGCAACAAATTTCAGTCAATTACCATAAATTGTTGAAAAGCTCCAAAATTAAAACCCTAATTGCAACCTATTTTAATTAATTATCCCAATTTGTTTAAAAGCCCCAAAATTAAAACCCTAATTGCAACCACTTTCAATTAATTACCCCAACTTGTTGAAAAGCCCCAAACATAAAATCCTAAGAGGCTGTTTGGTAAGGTTGTCGGATTTCATTTTTTTATTCTTGAAAAATAAAATTTAGAAATGTGTTATGCTGTCATTTATGTCAAAAGTAGAATCTGTTTGGTTACATCATCCTGTTGAAATTTTGAAAACTGAAATCTAAAAATATGTTTGGTAACCCAAAATTATATCTAAAAAAAATAACATTATCCTTGGCTATAAATTGTGTTTGAGTAATATGGTTTCAACTCATTTTAAACAACATAAATGAACTATATATATATATATATATATTATAACCTTATTTTAATATTGTAAACAACGCATTTAAATTGGTACATATTTGTCCTCACATTTTTACCATAAAATTCACATAACACAGGATAATGTTAAATATTACATGTTTAATCTTATACAAAACACGTGTTCTAGTAAGTACCCAAATAAAAATATTACATTGATTATTTTACTGCATAATTCATTTTGCAATCACTATTATAAGTACAAAAAATATTACAATGATCAAAACAAATAAAATGCTAAGTCGTGTTGCTAGTAAGTTCGCAACCACTGAATCTAACTCTTTATCATCATAATCTTCAGTAGCATTCTGTTGATGTTGACGATTATCCAACCAATCATTATTATATAGTTAATGAAAAAAAAGAAAATCAAATAGTTAATACCTTCCATGTCGAACACTTATAAAAGTAACGGCCATAAATTTGTGAAGTTTTAATCATATAAAGTCTCATTGAGCCTCTACCACATGCACAGGGAGGTTTACCTGTTTGTGGTCCATAATGTCAATGTTTAATTAGAAAATAAATTAATTACACATGCATGTCCTTAGTCAAAATCACACATGTCTTTAATAAAAATCATACATGTTCTAAATAAAATTATAATAAACTAATCTTCACGCATTACCATCATTTCATATTACATTGGTAATAGAATCACGTAACTCATTTGTTTCGCGAAGTCGATTTTGAGAAATATCAAGTCTTTGCCTTCTTTAGTGAGTACTAATTTTTTCTTGACTGTTGTCAACAAAACCATCTCTCCCAGATTTCATAAATATTCTATCATGTTGTGCCTGTATTATAATAAAATTATGAATAGTACAACAAGGAATGGCAATATATAACTTCTCCCGACCACGGGGCTGCTTTCCACTGAGTATGTACTATTGCATGTGATATCTTTCACCCTGATATGGGGTCAAATAATCAGGCAAATTTGTGTATCCAAAATTCACAAGATAATATTTTCCTATAAATAAGTAACTAACTCAACATTCTATTGTCTCACAGACATAAACAAATCAACTATAAATTTTATAAATAATCTATATACCTTCAGGTGGTCGTGAGAATTTATTATCATAGTTTTCTACACACTCCCTAAACACCCTGACATTATTTGTAGTCCATTCCCAACCTGCCATGACAAAAGTAAACTGCATATCGAATGAATATGCCGCCATGACATTTGTGTTAGTGTTTGATTTCTTACCATGATAGGGAGTTTGTTGATTAGAGGGAACCCTTGCAAATACGTGCATTTTGATAAGTGCATAATTCTTACATAATAAATCTTCAAAATTATATTTGTTAGTAATTTATTTTATATTATTTTATTTAATAAATGTGGTTTTATGTCTTTTTAGGTTTATGATGATGTTCGTGAAAAAAGCCAAAATTTAACAAATATAAAGTCCATGACTTCTCTTCACAGCTTTACTATTTGAGCCATAACTTTTTGCTCGAATATCGAATTAATGCAACCCCAGAGTTTTTAGAGATATTATTCATAGAGGAATAGATTTGTATTTCATGAAAAAATCCTAATTCTAACTTTAAGAGGGTGAGAATCGCATGTCAAGGTAGACAAAATATTCTGCACGAATATTACACCAATTATGATAATTTGATCATATCTCTTGACTTGGATATTGGAATTGAGCAAACTTAATGGATGTGAAAACTTAACTTGAAACCCAAGATATTTGTATTTCACAGAAATTTCATGAATCACATTAATTCAAGGTCAAAATTGAATTTCAATTCAGAGAAAATATTATGGTAGATTTTCTCCTCAACACTTTCCTATTTTATTTTACTTGGAGAACATCCTAGAGGACCTTTATATAAGAGAAAGAGATGAGCAGGGTTGAGGGAGGAGAAAAAAATAAGTGGAGGTTAGGGCAGAGAAGACAGAGACAATCCGGGTTTTATTTATTTATTTTATTTCATTATGTCTTTTATTTATTTATTTATTATCTTCTTCTACCACGTGTAACTAAACTCTTCAAGTAAGGTTGAGGAGAAAACCTCCATTAATGAAGTGAAGTTATTTTGTTCATTAATTGATTCTCATGTGTGTGATTTAAATGTTTATGATTTTCACTTTTTGTGATTAATTATTTTATAGTTATTTCACCATCTATATCATGAATATGTTGTAGTTAGAAAGTATTATAATTAATCTAAGCTTGGGTTTGTTTTTCTTAAAAGTGATAATCTTTGATCTTATGTTTTTCATTAAATTGGATTCATAAAATACTTAGAATTTTACACTAGTAAAATGAAGAAAAATTTACCTTTTTAATATATTTTTCATAGTGCTTTATTGTTCAATCTTAAGTAAGCAATAAATTGATTTCTTGATTGCTACTCTAAAATTGGGAATTTATAAATGAATATTAAAAGTTTCATTAATTTAATGGTGGTGGAATCTGACACCTTAATTATTTTATCTATTTGATTTCAATCGTATTATTTTATTTGCATGTTAGTTTAATCTCTCTCAAATCAACTAACTTTTGTTTAAACTATATTAGTTTTAAATTAATTTGAATTTGTATTGGTTTTTCTTCTCAAAGCATTCCCTTGGGTTCGACCTTGTTCTTGCCAATCTATACTTCAATAGATTCGTACACTTGCGAGTTATTTTACACTTTTAAAACAACATCACGTTCCATCAATAGCTCTAACGCAATTCTAAATAAAAAGAGTATACAAATGATCACATTAGTAATATGAATTCTTATAATTATTAAAATAATAATAATATGTGAGTCTCACCTCAAAGTAAGGATAAGATATTAATTCATATAAGATATGCGGTGGAACCACGCCAAAATTTAGTGGGATAATAATCCACTTCCCCGACTTACATATAGCTATTAGGATCGTATGAAAATACTTGGACGCTGTCCATCTAGAGTACTGAAATCTCTCAGTCACAACACGGTATCTCTCATTATGAGCTAAAATCTAAAGAAACATTGCAACATGTTCTTGAATTGAGAGATACATATAGTTTATCATTCTATCATTTTTCAACTCATCACATAAATTCAAGAATATATGTTTCTCCATTCTAAACATTTCTTGGCATCTAAAGCCATAACCATGAATTATTTCGAGTATATAATCATGGCCTTGTAAAGCACTATTCTTACATGGCTTATTAGATATCAAGTCCCTTTTATACCCTTCTGTCATACATAAAAATATTATAACTTGTTGTGCCTCTTCTATTTCAGATATCACATAAGTCTTGTATCTCTCGATATTCATCTATTAATAAATGACAAAATTTGAATACAAGATAACTATTAATATATAATAAGAATTAATTCATAACAAATAACTACCATAAATACAAAGCAAATAGAAGATATAAGTTTTTATATTACATTACCAAATCCAAATTAAAAAGACATAACTACCACAAATACAAAACAAATAAAATACATAAGTTTCCACCACTTTAGAATTTACAAACTATAAAAATAAAAATTATTTGAGTTACTGCAAACTACAAGCAAACAATTACAAGTGAACAACAAGGCCATCACATATTCAATACTGACGCTTTCCTCATTGGTTCTGGAAGTGTAAGAAAGAATTCCCTCCACGATATATTATCAAACACCCTATTAAGAGATTTTGTCATATAGGCATCGTCGATGCCCTCAATAGCCTGTAAAATATCAATACAATCCTGAACCAAATACATCTTATCCACCTCTAGAGACCCAAAAGAGCATGCATCAATTTATTCATGCACTCTTATGAGTAGTGGAGGAAGTGCCTATATTCAAAAAGTCCTCACGAGTTATTTTTGAATTCCCTTCAAATCTATCCATAACTCTTTCCATGGCCAATACAAAAGTATATTCATTTACCCTCCGACAAGACACCCTCAGCTTTTCACTACATACCCTTTTGACTTCCTTCTTAGGCAAATGACTTTCATCACTATCTGAGGGGCTTAAGGTGGAGGGATGTGCCTTAGAGCCAGTTGCATTTGTTCCATCAAAAATTCTACACAACCTATCAAAGTGCTGACAACCTTTTTTCCTTAAACCGTTTCACTCTTGGCATAACCTACAACATATAATTTTTAGGGTCAAAATAAACTAAACATAAGCAAATTAAAAAAAGTAAATAAATATAGTACTATACACACCTTCTTCAATTTTTTTTACCTATCATCATTCATTATCACTGTCCCAGTTGTTGAGTTACATCCAATTCCAATCTCTTGTAACAATCTTTCTAATTCTTTTTGTGCAATCCTCACTTGACTGTACTTGTTTTTCAATTGACATTTATTATAACTATAGTCAGTGAAACTTTTCATTCTTGTGATGAGGTTATTCGAACCAGAATTGGAAAATGTAGTCATAAGTCTATTCCCCATTTTTTTTTCTTCCTCCATCTGTTGGATAAACTTCTCTTCTTCGGAGGCATTCCATATATTTTTGTCATCTTTAATAACCTCAATCACTTCATTATCTTCACTAATCAAATTGATGCTCATTTGAGACAATGGATCAAGCTCTGTATCCATCTATTAAATAAAACAACATTCACGAGTAAGGATTCAATCAAAATTACACCACCATAAAAAAATTACACACCTTTTATCTTTTTTCGACATATGCCTACAAGTATTATACAACTAGCATGTAAATACTGCATAAAAATGAATAAAAAGACAATTACGATTGATTTATTATTGACGTAAGTGACAGTTGTATTTCGCTAAAAAGGCATGGCTTCTAATAACAATCAAATTCATAGTTCAAAAGCAAGATTGTAAGTTATAAATCAAGTTTTTTTTAATAAATAAAAATATTATTATTTATTAAGGTATAGAAAGCAAGAAAATAAGCTTCATTCTCAAACCACATAGGAATTGGAATAAACCGAGAGACTTAAACATGAACGAGGATAATTGGGTCAACTAGTATGTATTGTCATTCACTTATTCTCATGTCTTGGGCCTCATAGCTATGTATGTAATGCCTTTATTCCACTTTCTAATCAATATGATCCCCTTCCAAACATTGATAAAAGACGTACGTAATTTGAACAAGAGCAAAATGTTGTGAAATCCCAAATGTTCTATAGTTGTGTGATGGTATTATGTATTGGACCCCAATAAATTGACATATAAAACATAATTTCAAGAGAATTACTACATTGTTAATGACCATGCTCATTTTTTAGATTCTTCGATGGGTAAATATTTTGTCATGAGAACTTTTCCCTTCTTTAAGGTACTAATAATCAATGTTTGCATACTTCACAAATCAAACCCTAACCTGAATTTATAAATAGAAAGAAGTCCTAATTCAACTAGTGCCTTCAAAATTTATCATCCTTTACTAAATTTCCATAAAATTAAAATAAAAAAGTTATCTCTTTCAAAGAATAAGAGATATGACTATGGGTGACCTTATGCCCCTCAATAAATGTTTAATAGTTTTAAAAACTTCTCACATGTAGCATACTTTTTTAACTAATTATTTATCAGTGGGTTTGGATCAAGAGACTATATATATATATATTGTAACAGAGACCTTTGAAATTTTCAGAAAAAAATTGGAACAGAGACCCACAAATATTGTAATAGAGAAAGAGAGTATTGACCTATGATTCATGAAGATGGAGCGAGGTTGCGACGATTTGGAGCCCTAGCTGCTACTACAACGAAGTGATGAGATGATTTGGGATTTCTTGTTCTAGAGCCCTACCCTATTATGTTATAAACGATTTTTTATTTTGTCCGTAAGTTTTAAGTTGCACTGTAGTGAAATTGTAGCTTCACTACAGTACTCGTAAACTAGAATCACATTTCGGAACACTCAAATTTTTGCTTTTCAAAATATGCCTATCAATTGCCAAAATCTTAACATTGGATTTTAAAATTTTATAAACGAAAACCAGTTACCAAACTTGTTTCCTAACATAGATTTCGAAATTTTAAAAATGGCAACCAAAATCTGGAATCTAAATGGTTTCCAAATAGCCCTTGATTGCAACCAATTACAACAATTTGATGAAAAACACCAACAATTTGGAATAATTTGATGAAAAGCCCCAATAATTGCAATAATTGATGGAAAGCCCCCAATATCGCAATAATTGATGAAAAGTCCCAAATTGAAAATGAAGTCCGTCATGCAATATGCAATACACGTGCAATCAACATAAATTAAGAAGAAAAAAAAAAAACTGAATATGAATACCTAGCATGCAATCAAGACAAACATATCTAACATGCATGAAATACACAAGAAGTTGATACTCAAATTATAAGAAAAGATCAAAAACTAAACTAAACCCACAAGGAGTTTACCTTTGTCGAGTGAATGTTCAATTGACAAATAGAATGAAGCAAACAACATGCTCAAATGAAAGTAGAAGTTGGTTAGGGTTTGTACTGACAAAGTGAAAATGGAACAAAATTTGGTTTTACACTGCCAACTTACATAAACTGATAAGGTGAAATCAGGGTTAGACTTGCAGTCAAAGATCTTCTATGTGGAGCATAGAAGATGTAAAGGTAGACAGGCTAGTGAGAGAGTAAAGAAAGGGCTATTAAGGTTAGACGATTGTGAGAGGGTATTTAGGGTTACATGATCTTAGGGTTAGACGACTGTGAGAGGGAAGAGAGAGTTGTGATCAGCTATGGTTAGAGATTGCTTGCAGATTAGGGTTAGGGTTACATGATCGTGTTTGTAGAAAGTGAGAAAGTAAAGAGAGATAAATGGCTGGTGTTTGTGTGTGTTGGTGAATATGATGGTGGTTCCAAGACATGTAATGATGGAAGGGCATTTTGGTCAATTCACCAATCTGATACTTTAATATAAGAAATTATTTAAATAATTAGGGCAATCGTACACAAAATTTTTAAATGAAAAAGCGTACAAAGGGTGTTTGTGAAAAAAATTTACAAAGTTGTATCTAGATGAAATAAGGTTAAACCTTTGGGAGTGTCAGTGAAGTTTATAGAAAAAAAAAGTTTGTATTTTACAAATTATTTACATGCCAAATTTTTTTTTTTGAAACATAAAATTATTTCAACCACTGATTCTTTGGACTTACAGCTACAAGATAAATTTCGAATATGTGCAATCAGACGCAAATCACACATTCAGAGTTTACAACTCCTCCCAACCCCCAAGGAGATTCACTATCCATGAGCCATCCTGTGCTCAAACGTTTAGGAGAATAAATTATTATATGATTCGGGACTACATAATTCTATGGATCACTACTGATAAAATGTGTCTATTTTATTTAATTTTTTTTGATTGTGATGTATCTTATGATTGACCGATACTACCGTTTAGGAGACAAAAAGTAAATACCTAGATTAAAACGAGAATGCATCAAACAACAGGGGCATACACAGAAATTAGAAAACCTCCTTACTGTATTGTATTATATACTAGGTTCGAAGTCTTTTTTTACCCAATTCTCCAAATCAAATCCACTTCAGTACACAAAACCCTAGAGAAAGAGAGAGAGGGGGGTTTTTGAGAAAGACAAAATGGATGCCCTAAGGAAGCAGCTGGACGTTCTGATGGGAGCAAATCGGAACGGAGACGTGAGGGAAGTCAATCGAAAGTACTACGATCGTGACGTTTGTCGTCTTTTCTTGGTTGGTCTCTGCCCTCACGAACTCTTCCAATTAACTGTACGTATACCCATCCGAATCTCTGCGTGTCTTTCTTTCTATATATGTATTTATATGTGCCGATATACATACATATAGAAAACCTTTTGATTCTTAAGTGATATAATTGTGTTACATTGTTATATTGTTATTGTTTCGTCTTAGAGCTGAATGCTAAAGTTTCAGCACAGACAACTGGTGTGTGAACCCTAATAGTTGGATTGGTTTCTGAGAAATTTGAGGAATTGAAAAGAAAATTGAGGGCGTGTCCTCTTGCTTCAGAAAACTTAAAAAAGACGATGATCAATGCAGAAAACATGCAATTTCAGAAAGTATATTTTGGAATTAGATTTTATTTATTTATATATTTTTCTGGGCGTTCTGATGCCTTAAATAACTTTCTTACGTTATTATCCAATTATATAAGGTTTTCGATTTTTTTTTATTTTTGGATAATGTGATCAGGGGTTGAGGAGAATATAGCCAGGTTGCTGTTTTTTTTTTGCGTTTATCACATTTTTTCTGCTACGAGAAGAGCATAGAATTTTTGTGTTTAGTATTTTCTATAGGTGCAAACTAACCTTTAAGAAAAGAAAAGTGAAGGGAATCTGAAACTTCGCATATCTGTCGAAATGGTTCTTCAAGTATGAGAAAATTTGCTCCATCAAGTTTTGTTCAACTGGTTGCTTTTGTTGGCTATTTTTCATCTTCTTTGGTGCTGAACTATGTAAAATACAACAACATCAACCAAACTTTTTCCCAATTAGTTGGACGGCTTCATGAATCCTATGTTTTTATTCTGCCCTATTCAAGGGCATAGACTTAATCAATCCACATGTTATCATATATTTCTTTACTAACTCTACCCATGTTAACTTAAAGGTCTTCTTTGTACATGTCCGAACCATCTTAACCGATTTTCTCTCATTTTATCTCTAATTGGTGCTTAACTATGTAAATTTAGCTTCAAATTTATTCTTTCAACCCGTCCTTTGCTTTCTCAGTAGCCTCACTGTATCTAATTGTTTTAGCCATTGAAAATTGAGAATATATTTTGGTTAACTGATAAAATATGGTTGATAAATTGCTTCTTGAGGTAGAAAAGATGTCAAGGCTTGTGTTGCAGAAGTTTTTTTTTCAAACTTATAAAAAAAAAGAAAAAAATAATAGGGTCGCCTTTTCCTCTATTTCTGTTGGGAGGTAAAGGGAGTAAGATGAACAACCCAATGGCAATAGTATATTATGTGAATAAAAGGGGCACCAAACACATTAGTAGTCAAATTAAATATTACAATCTTGAATAAAATTATTGTGCATACAAATGGTATTACAGTCCTTTATCCACCCTAGAGGTCGTCCTAACCTTCACAAGGACAACCATAATGGGACATTTGGATAATTCTAAAATTTTCATTAGATGAGCTGTCCAATTTCTTGGTTTGGAAGATACTAATGAATGGTTGTACACTGACCTATTTGTTTCAGCGAACTTTACTTATTGGTTATTATGCTATAGTTATCTTGATCCTAATGTATTATTTGTTCTGCATATATTTCTACTTCAGAAAATGGATATGGGGCCGTGCCCAAAGGTGCACTCGTTGCAGCTGAGGAAAGAGTATCCTTTTTCCACTATCATGGCGAATTTCATTCGGTTTTGTGTTTTTCTTATAAATGTCAGATTATATGAAACTAAGAGGTGAACCAAATATGGGACAATCAATAATCGTGTGTTAGCGTGATTTCAGGGTTCAATTTGCTATTTATTTTGTAAAATCTTAGTAATGCCTTTGTAAAGGATGAGTTTGGGTCAATTGAGCAATTACTATAAGTTTAATTAGTTTTGTCATTAATGGCAATGAAAAGGATGGACCAAATAATTAGTTGCTAAAACTATTTTTTGCAATACCAACATGATTGTCAATTATCCACTCCATTCAATATCCTGTTTGATATTTTGCTGTTGCTTTTACTCCTCCCTACACCTGATCCTTCCAGTTTTGAATCTCCCATTTTTATTCCTTGTAACGTCTTGCCTGATTTTGAGAATTAGGGGCATACTTTAAGAATCATGACTTGTGCTGGGAATTCAAAACGAGTGAAACTCTCAGGAGATTTTTTGATTTCATGACCCTGAATATGGTCACTTGGTTTTTCAGTTGATTGCATATCCCTTTTAGAGCAATCTAGATGCAAAAATTACAATTTTGTGGATCTCTTTCTTGTTTATGTCTAAATGAATAACCTAAGATATTTCATGCATTTAACTGAATATAGGTATGAAAAATTATAATGAGAATCCAGGTGACAGAATGTGGTCACAGCCTGTGGTTAATGGGCAACACTTTTTTGCTATGATCCAGTTGATAAATAATTGTTTTGGTGGTAGAAATGCATTTGTTATTTCTTTGCCAGTTATTGCTTCATCAATTACATTGCCGAATTGTAAAACACCAAGATACTTGAGATTACTAAGGATGTTAGTTCCTTAAAATGTAGGCCCAGCAGGGATTGATTTCTTATAGGAGGGATTGATAAGAATGGTTGAAAAGAATTCTTATTTGTAGGATCCTTATTGATGGGTAGTGATAGGGGCAGTATAATGTCCAGCGTGTGTTTTTCTATTTGATATATATATATATATATATATATATATATATATATATATATTGGTTAAAAATGATGTATGATGTGAGCCCAATATCGTTACTTGCAGTCCTGGTTATTTCATGCTGCTTTTTTATGGAAATACATCGCAGAAGCTTCATGGTCTTGGTATACAGCTGTCTGCGCATGTGCATAATCCATTGTGTTCCTTGCTGCAATCATTAGAGTCCGATCATCCTTTGACGGTCACGGAGTCAATGTGTGCTCTCAATTTGCGTTCAGCAAATTGATATTTGATTGATACCAGGTAGTCAAGTGATTGTTGGAAAATGAGAGGTCTCCAGACATCACCATCTGTTGGTTAGAATGGTGTTCTTTAGAGGTGTAGGTTTAATTGGTTGTTTAAAATGAAAGGTCACCAGACACCACCAGCTATTAGTTAGAATGGTGTCTCTTGATAGGTGTAGGTTCAAGTTCTAGTTGGACGCGGGGGCAGTGGTGTGTTCATCTCTTTTAGGAAAATTTAAAGTCAGAGGTCATGTTAACACACCCCATCCTCTTGAGAAAAAGGAAAAGAAGACAACAAAGGTCATTTATAGGTGGTGTGATTTTGGACCAAAATTTAGGGCCTACTTGGTTTGTCACTCAGAAAACACAAGAACTTGGAACATAGAAAACTATTTTCAGAGAACTATAAAAGACAGTTCTCTGAAAACAAATGTTTGTTTTAACTGAGTTTTGAGAAACAATTCTCAGAAATTGTCAACCAAGTAGATTTTTGTACAATTTTCTGGTTTTCAGTTCTCAAACAGAAAATTGTTCTCAGAAACTGAACCAAATAGGCCCTTAGTTTCTTGTTGTGGAAGTGTGCTGTCAGGACCAGCTTCATATGGTGCAGATATTGTCTGCTTTGCACCCTTTTGGTGTTCGCGATTTTAAAACGCTTCTACACTGGTAGGATGCATCCCCCTTACAAGTGCCAATAACTCTCTCCCAAGAATGTGGGATGTCACAATCACCCCCTTGTGGGACCCGGCATTCTCGATGGTGTGAACCCCTTATGGGTTTGTTCGCATCCTCCATATTCTGGTTGGGGTTGGCTCTAATACAATATGTCAGGACCTGCCTCACATTGCTTTGCACCCTCTTGGCACTCACGGTTTTAAAATGTGTTTACACCGGTAGTAGACATCCCCTTTATATGTGCCAACAACTTATCCTTCCCAGGTGATGTGGGACGTCACAATGGCATCTTCTTCAGTGGATGAGGACATGGGTGTTCTGAAAGTAAAAATAGGCCATTGACAACTAATTGAGGTTCTGTTTGCAAAGGCAGATTGCATTGTTGACATGAATTCATTTCAATGTAAATAAACTAGTATTTGATTGCCACATTAGAAGAAGTTGCTCTATTATTTAATTAAGAATATCATTTATAAGTTATCTGACTTCTTCTAATGTGGCAAACCAATTTTGGTTACTTGGTGTGGAATCAGAACACTGTTTTGTTAACATAAAGCCATTCTTCAGTTAAGCTGAGGAACTTGTCATTGATATCATTAAAGGAAAACTTTCTTAAACTAACAGTTTTTTTTTTGTTATCGACTTATTGTCCATCAAGCAACAAACAAAATGTGGAAAAAATATCTTTATGGAACTTGAAGAGTTATTGATACACATCGGATATCAAAGTCTTCTTCTTGGATGCTTTATATTGATGTAATTAAATTTGATGTGTTATATCATATATGTACTTTTGATATTTATTTTTGACATTTCTTTGGTTCTAGCTGTCAAAGCCAATGAATCATCCTCCTAAGTTTGAACAATGATTGTAAAAAAAAAATATTGTAATGTAATACCTTTGTATATCTTCTGTCAACTTGTATATTCTTTAATTGATTATGGTTGCTCATGGAAACAATCTTGATTTTGAGCTCCTATTGTTGTATTTTCTTCTCTTCATAGTTAGATAACGAATTCTGGTGATATTTGTTGATATATAATATTTTAAAGTTTTCAATTTCTCCCCATGTTACTTTAACTCTTTCTAGATATGAAGAAGCCAAAGGGAAAAGTGTTGACAACTATGATAGTGACTTGGAGAATGTTATAGATAGGCTTATTGTTGAGTGTGATAGAAAAATTGCTAGAGCTCTTAAGCGTCTTGATGAAGATGATGCTAAAGCTGCTATTGCAATTTCTGTGTCTGAGGTTACCCAGGTTTGTTTGAGCTTCCAAAGCCACATTCTTTAGCCATCATTTATTGTGGCCTTCACCTATCCTCTCTTTTTCTTTTTGATGATTTATTGAGTCATTTATATTGCAGACACCTGAGGTTCTTGAGTTGTCAAAGCAGATCACGGAAAAATTAAAAGAAGCTGATCAATATGGTAAAGTTCTTTATGTATATTTTGTAAGCTGATCAATACCCTTTTTGTTGGCCTTGTATTTTCTAAGTTATGCTGGAAAGTTTGTTGCACTGCAACTTCTTATGCTTATGTTCTTTTGTTTCAAGTTGCCATTATAGTATTTGAGTATGGTGTTTATTTATTCGTGTGGAAATGTGGGTGTAAGAGCTCACTTCTTCAGGGGTGGAAATCGTTGTTTGGTCCTATTGCTTGGTGAAAATTCTAGTTTTCATACTCGTCAAAAAAAAAAAAATTCTAGTTTTCATACTCGTCAAAAAAAAAAAAATTCTAGTTTTCCTTTTACATAGGTAGTTTCCCTTTATATATTGAAAAGGAACTTATAGCATACCAAGTATTGGTTTATTCAAGTGAATTCCAATAAGAAGTAACTTTTTGATTGAGAAAGATGATATGCAGGGTATGGTTTCATAGGCTGCCATATTCCACACCTACTATGTTATGATATACAAGTTTCTCAATCCATTCGGGTGGTTTAGATTCACACTTCTGTGTTATAATAGGAATTCTACTTTCATTGTTGGTGATTGTTCTTGTAGCTAAAAATAATTGTGTTTCTTTTGATGGACTGTCTAGAGGGATACAAGTTGATTTTGTGGAAATACCCTCTGTAAAGGGCCAATTTGTTCAGATAGCAGATTATATGCTTGAACATTAGCTCAAATTTGTAAATATGAGATCATTAAGAAGATGCAGGTGAATGCAATAAAGATCGGACCATATTTACATTTTTAGGTAAATCAAGATGTGACACAGAATGTTTTGGTTGATTATATAGATTGTTGGTTACATATGCGTAAAGGTGCATGCAACAGTGGATTACAATTGTGTTTGTATAGGTCGTATTTTTAATTAAATTGTACCAATATGAGATTAAGAGCAGTGGTAAAAGCCTAAAACAACTGATTCGGTTGGGACCAACTCTCTCACAGAGGGTGTGGACTGCACCAACAATGGTTTCAATCAACTTGGTTGAAAAGGAATTATTCATGAGATTATTGTATATAACTTTCTTCCTTTCCTGACAAATGGTTTCAGTGTTTTGTTTGCCATTTGTGAAGGCAGCTCAGTTTTTGACATCCTCCTCTGTGAGTGGAAGAAACTAGCTGATATAGATTTAGTGAAGAGTCTTATTTGAAAATTTCATTGTTGCAGATCTCGAAGGCAATACAGATATGAAGATTCGAACTTTGGAAGTGGTTGAAGAACTCAGAACAAGAAGAGCTGACAAACAGGTAAATAAGACCATCTTGAGACATTTTACCTGTCACTTTTGAATTCAGAGTGAAATGCTGCCTCAGTATGTGGTCACATGATTTGAATAATGTGTGATAAATGGTTATCTTTTCCTGTGGCAGTCAACGCTTCTTTTAGACGCCTTCAATAAAGACCGTGCTTCATTACCTCAACCCCTTCCAAACCCTCCACCACTGGCACCCTTACCTGAAATTGCTCCTGATGCTCGCACACAGGAAATGATAAATGAGAAGCTGAAGAAAGCAGAAGATCTTGGTATACCTTTAAAGATCCCTTTATATTCTATATGCATGTATATATATTTATTTATTTTGTGGCATTTCTTGAATTTGTTACTTTGTAAAAGAACATGTGAAACCTTCTCCATGTCCCTTCCTCTATTTTCCCTTTCATCTTCCTGTTCATATTTTATTTCAGTCACTCTGCAGTTTCCTAAAATTGTCTGTTATATTATGGTTTTGTCCTACTAATAATGTTTTGCATTTATGACTCTGTCCCTGTTATACTTGAGCAATTACAGATATCTTATGAGTAATGCAAATTGATGTTAAAATGGATTCTTCATTCCTTTTTCCTTTCTTTTTTTTTTTTTGGTCCAAGTCTTGTTTCAAGAAAACATTATTGAACAAACATGAGCGAATTAGTCCAAGATAAATGCGTCAGGAATCACCAGGTAAGGCCCTTAAATGACAGCTTACTGATAAAGGTAAGAATGCCCATTAGCTCAAAGATATAATTCTTCTTTTCAACTCTTAATTTTTCATATAGTAGACGCAACAAACTCCTAATGTCGTTGTTCTTTGCAATGAGATTGTCTTTTTAAAAGAAGATCAATCATTAATTGAATATTTAGACATGTCAAAAAAAAAAAAATCAGTGTTGTTACTGCTCTTCATTGACAATGGTGAACAGTTGGTGAATGTTTAGTTTGAATCAATAGATTGGCAAGTAGTGCTTAAATGGTCTACAACTGTCTATTCTAGTTCTTAGAAGCTAAAAGAGACTTCTAATTTTTGTTTTAAAAGAAAAGAAAAGCATAGAAATGGGACTGTTATCAATCAGGTAGAACAAGTTGAATCACGAAGGCCTGAGGCCCTACTAAGGGAAAGGGGGTTCAATTCTAGTCCTCATATATAAATATTGACAAATATAGCTAGACAGGTGTGGTTATAATTGGGAAAAAAGTTGTAGCTGAGAAAATTAGCCTCTAGAATAGAATTTAGACTTACATTGCAATAAAATCACGGAAGTCTCTTTTTCACTTTTCATTACAGAATTTGATGTTGGTTACTTGATTCCCTTAGAAAAAAAGGTGATTTGACTTGAAGATGCCTTCCTAAATCCTTTGCCATGTGGAGCGGAATTCTCTTGAGATTCCATTTGTTATTTCTCTCACCATAAATAGCTGCAATTGCCAATCTTCAGTCTCTTTTGTCCATCTCAAAGCTAAAGGGCCGTTTAGCTTGGATTTTATTATTGAGCTTTCATAAATCAAATTTCTTTTCCTCTTTGTTCAAAGCAAACAATATTTGCATCCTCCAAGTCTCGCTACCTTTACCTATCTCCATAAAAAGAGATTTGAAGATAAATATACATATTGACCATGGAGTTTTCTCTTAGGTTGCCCCCCTCCATCAGTGTTTGGCATCAGAAGAAGAGATTTCTATGTGTATTGAAGACATCCATGTTATAATCAAATATCCATGGTTCCTCTTCTTCTGGTGCCCCTCTTATGATACATAGTATTTGTTTGAAAGGGGCGCTTGCCGCGCTTCATTTCATCGCATAGTTGTCAAAGGCGCGGGGTGCAGCGAGGCGCAGCCTCTGCGCCTAGGGTATGCCCAGGCGAGGCCCCTTCAAAGAGGTGCACCTGAGGCGCAAGGCGCAAGGCGTGCTTGAGGCGCGAGGCGCACCTGCAGATGCTGTTTTCTCATTCTGAAACTTGTTTTCCTGTGTCATTTGTTGTTAATTGCCATGAATATGCTTTTTATTTGCTCTCAATTGTAGTTGTTCTACATTGTTTCACTCACTCACTACAAAATGTGATATTTTAAAAAAAAAAATTCAACTTGCGCCTCACTTCAGTCAGGTCCGCGCCTCGCCTCGCGCCTCAGGCTCCAGGAAGCCTTAGCGCCTTAGTGCGCCTTGAGCCTTTAACAACTATGTTTCATCGTGAATGTTACCAATTCCATATTTTTGCTCAATTAATTGTCAAACTACCTAAAAAAAAAAATGAAGAGAAAAAAGTTAGTTCTGAGACTGGAGGTGGTTAAAGCAGCTCAAATTATGTTGAATGACCTTTTTTGGGGGGTTGAAGTGCCATACAAAAGAGCAGGATATTGTTAGCATACCTAAGATGGTTGATTTGGTGTCCTATCACATATGTTGTACGTATACTGAAGCTGTTCACCTGACCATCTTTCCTAGCTATTATGCTGAGTTTGTTGAACGCTCCCCAAAGATACAGGATAACAAAATAGAAATAAGGACCATGTTTTGTCCTTTAAGAGCTTTTGAAGAAAATTACACAACAAAATTTGCTCTCTTCACCTCAGTCCGATGTCTACACATTTCATTTAGTTTAACAGGTCCGATAAATTGGGATCACAAGCCCTCTCCATGTTCACTCCACCAGGATGCCACCTCTCATCTTGTGTTCTTGTGTCTATACATTGAGGGCTCTCCTAAAATTCTGGAAGGCATGCTGTACATTTGACATTGAGCTTGGTGCCATTAGTATGGTTTTCATGAAAACTATTGTGGTTGGTTTCATGGTTGCTCGAGTTGATGGATATTAAATTCAGTTGTTATAATACTGATACCAATGTCATTAAGTGTATCAATAATAGTAGAATATCAAATCACAAAAAGGTTTTTTTTCTCGACTTGGACTACAAAGCATGAATTTTTTTTTCCGATTGGATTGGTGTAGAAGCACCGTGTAGCAGGCTTGAAGTAGTCCATTTGTGGTTTGACTTGTATGAGTGAATGTGATTAAAAGGCTTCCTGAATTATTTTAATTATGTGGCCACAATTTATTTATCAAAAAAAAAATTATGTGGCCACAATTTAATTACCAAGGGAATAACATTTTCAGTGTTTTGATTCTCAATTTCCTAATCACTTTTCAGGTGAACAAGGAATGGTCGATGAAGCACAGAAAGCACTGGAAGAGGCTGAAGCACTTAAGAGGGTTTATTTTCTATTTTTTTTTTTAGAATATTTATAGCATATTGTTTAGAACATCGAACATCTTAGGTTCATTGTTTTAACTGCTGTTTATTTCATCTTAACTCGTGTTCATGAAATCTATTTTTTCTTCTTCACCTCTTTTGATAAGGTAAGAAATTTTGCTGCCTGTGGCACATGCTTAATATTATACCTCTTTTTCCTTCAGCTGGCTCCCCGGCAGGAACCTGTTACGGATTCCTCGAAATACACTGCTGTTGATGTGAGAATTGTGAGTCCTTTCTCATGTCCTTTCTAATATTCTTGCTATTTTCTTTAAACAGAGAGAGTCTTATTCTCTAACAATTTTTGAGTGTTATAATCCTTGTTACCTTTATGGCGAAATTTATATGCTTTTAGTCATAATAACTGTTTTGATTAACAATGTTTAGAGCTGACATGTAAATTCTTTTAAAAAACGTAGGACAGTGGTCACAATTTTGGTTTCTTTTCAGAACATTGTGTTTTCTGAAAGTTGAAAAAGTCTCTGCTCCACAACAATGTGTGTTGTTTTCATGTGTGTATGCATATTTATTCTACTGATTTAGAATACATATGCATATTTATTCTACTGATTAGAATATACGAAGTTAGTCAACTTAGTCTTAAATGAGATTGGTACTTGGGACAAGAGTTTTTCAAACTTGAAAATTTACAGGCTTGACTATGTAACAGTGTACAGCTTTTCTCATGTTGTAATTCGGTGTTTTCACAGACTGATCAGAAGCTACGCGTCTGTGACATTTGTGGAGCATTTTTGAGCGTTTATGACAGGTAATTTTCTATTTTGCCCTCGTGTAGTCAGATATGTATATTATAGCATTTTTGAGGATGGCAAAAGAACTAGTATTTGGGGTTTCAAGTGCTTCAGCTTTTGACCTGGCGATTATACCTCCTTGTCACCAGCAGGCTTTTGGGCCCAGTTTTACGAGGATAAACTTTTGGAGCTAAAGAATGTGCGTCTTTTTCTGTTTTATGCTTGTAGATCATGCTATAATTATTAGCTCACAGTTATGGGGCAACCGTATTATATTTTATTATTTGTCAAATCTTCTGAATAATTTTATTTTTTAGTGAGTGAAGCATTTTAATTTTTATGTTGTTTTCAGTGATCGCCGTTTAGCAGATCATTTTGGAGGAAAGCTTCACTTGGGTTATATACAAATCCGTGAGAAGTTAGCTGAGCTTCAGGTAAGGTGGTTCATTTTCTTGTCTCGTTTACTTCGTTTTCTTAATCATGTTAGTATTAGCTAAGAGGGGACTAGCCGTAATAACAAACAAGGTGTGTTGAGCCTTAAACGGTTTGTATTTCATCTGTTATGTCTGTACATTTTCGGAAGTATTCTTATTTTTTTGGAAGTAATGCTGCCTGCTGTGCTCAAGTGGGATTTATATGTTTGTTTTGCCTATCGTGTATTTGATTTTTACTTAAGTTGGTACTCTGAATATGTTGATTCAGGTGCTGGTATAATGTTTCACTTTCTTCTATAGAGATTCTCAGTTAATATTCCATCTGTGAGTTTTTCTAACCTCGGAGAAGAGTGAGTGTTGTCTATTTTCATTATCTTTTCTTTGGATATGGATCTAATTGAGGTGTCCCAGAAAAGAGAAAGGTAAAGTCAGCTGCTTTATGTATATGTTAATTAACTTCCAACAGCACAAACATCCTGAAATGTAGTTGAAAGAACCAGTATTTCATTTTAGGGCAATCAGAAAGATACAAAATCTGTGTAACCTGTGCTCATGTTTAAGGAAAACAGGATGGATGGACTCTAGACACTTCAATTGGTGTATATGTTAATTAACTTTCAACAGCACAAACCTCCTGAAATGTAGTTGAAAGAACCAGTATTTCATATTAGGGCAATCAGAAAGATACAAAATCTGTGTAACCTGTGCTCATGTTCAAGGAAAACAGGATGAATGGACTCTAGCCACTTCGATTGTTTGATAGATGCCAAATCTGGAGTAGAACTGGAAAATAAGTCAAGTAGCTTGAAACCGGCTTGGTAAAAGTCCACAGGCTTGTCTGGTGGACTTCAAGAGCCAAGCTCAAGCTTGATTTTTGGTTTGTTTGACAAACAAACTGATATTGAAGTATTTTTTTGCTGCATGATGTCACTTAACATGAGCTGACTCTCCAATTGCTGCTTTAAATTTACAAGAGAAAAGTCAAAACATAGAAAAGTACCAACTTTTATGTGACATTAATCATAATCAGATTGCTTTTATAAAGTATTATTCCAACTCTATAAAAGCTGCATGATGCTGTAGTGTTCTCTTGTCCTTTTACTCACATGAATAAAAATGTCCTATTTTTAACGCATAAAGAAGCTGGATTGACATGCCAATTCATCTGTTAATCCAGCTAGGCTGAACAAAGGCTGATCATTTTAAGTTAAAATTGGTGGAGCTTGAGCGAGGCTGCCTATTATACGACTGAACTGGACTCAAGCTTGAGCATTAGCTTAGTTTACAGATCAAGGTTGGTCAGCCCTATACTTGACTTTGGCTGGTTGACACCCCATAATCTGGAGGCATGTGACCTCATGCTCAAACTAGGAACCATCTTGTCAGTCTTGTATTAGAATATTGTCTTGTTCCTGTTAGTGCTCACTCATCAAATCTGAGAAAATCTGATTCTGCAGATCACTTGTTGATATACTCATCGGTCAATTGTTATTTTTAATTTATATACGACACTTGTGCATCCTTCAGATGACGTTTGATGATATTTTTTTATCAATTATTTGCTCCATTCTTGTTCCAATTTGGCTCTTAAAATGTTTCTAGGGGCCTGCTGTTGAATTGGTGCTCAAGCAATTGTAATTTAATATTTGGTGGTCGTCTGGTTTGACTTATCAGGCAGTGTAAGCAATAGTGTTTGCTTGCTCGTCTAGGCGCTCAGGCAAGGGGAAGAGGATATTGGGTGTCCTAAGACATCCCTGGCAAGGCAGATATAGTCAAGCTTCCCTAGGGAAGGACTTTTTTTAGAGCTCCTTGCATCGATGCCAGTGCCTCATGGAGGCTATGTTTTTTTAACTTTGAATATTTTAGTGGCTTAAACCATGTATGGTCCATGCTTTACTCTGCGGGAAATTTGCACTGCATATTCTTAAAAACAAATGAAAGAGACCTCTATTCTGCTTTGTTATTCTCTGGGGCATATGAGTATTGAGCAATTTAGAATAACAAGAAGAGGAAAAGAAGGAAAAAGATTAATAAGTGAAAGAAAGGCAAGATTTTTTGTTTTAGTTGCTTATTGGTTTCTGTCCGTATTTTCAGTCATAGTTTCTGGCTCCTGCTTTTTGTTGGCCCCGTTCGATTCAGAAGGGACTGAGGAGAAATCTTTAGTGTATGAACATAAAGTTGATGGCTCCCTTGCATGTTCATTTTATTATCTTGTTCTATTTGATATTTTGGAACTTCAAGTATGAATATGTGCTTTGATGCAGATTTCTTATCCCTTCCTTGATGTGAAGAAAATTGATGATTTGAATGGTATGTGTTATGATACATGATCTTTGACAAATTTTAATCTAGTGCTAGAAAGACCTTCAACCTGAATTAGTCATTGTTCTGGTTTAGTTTATTAGTAAACCAAATTGTTTAAGAAATTAGATATAACTTATAAAAATTACTTCAACTGACTAAGTCAGCCTGTTTTTGCTGTTCTCTAAGAACCAATTCAAGTAAAATAATTTTTTTCTTTCAAAATTACAAATTAAAAAAGAATCTGATAATATGCATGTTATAGTTATTATACATAACTATTGTTGCTTATATATCAAGTCTTATGGTAATATATGTCATTGGCATAATTTTAGACAAATTTAGAACATCGATTGACTAATTGAATGAATAAATTGTTTGTGATCTTTAATATGTAGCAAGTGTATATTAACTCCTTAAATTGCAAAAAAAAACTATATTTTAATTATGCATTTCTTTAACTCTTTTTCAGCGCAATTCAAGTGATTCAAATATAGAATTTTTAGTTTTCTGATTTGATCAATTGAACCACTTATCGGACCAAAAAAGATTGGTCTAGTGTTTATATCATTGTTTTCATCATTAGTTGATTACACTAGGTTAAGTAATGTTAAAATGTCTGTTGAATGGAATTTCTAGTATTAAATAATAATTATATTGATTGTGCTGATATATCTCTACTGATTAAGTTAGATATAAATAGGATTTAATTTCCCATATATTTATTGATTAATTTAGTTAGGCTAGTTAGCTCCTTGCTTCACTCAGGTGGGCACTTTGCGCCTCAATTAATGGGTTTGAGTGCCTTTGAGGGCACCTCTTGCCTTCAAGCACGCTGCTTTTAGACATGATTGTTCTTGTGCCATCATCAGTGGAGTTATCATGTTTCACGTCTTTATGCCTTCTTAAAACTGAGGTTCTTGTTCAGATTGTTTCTGAGAAGTTTTAGTGGCAGAGGCAGCTCACATGCACCCTCTTATGCTTTTAAGTGAACTGGTATGAGAGTCGAGGCTTATGCATTTTTTCTTTTCCCTTTTTCTTTTCTTGGGCCAAAGGGGAAAGCTTTATTTGATGTGTGCTCCTTTGTACTTTTGATATTTGGCATTGGTTTACTAGTTGCTTAGGGTGAGTGAAACATATTGGTATGTGACTTCTGCTTTATGCTTTTGTTACACCCATTTGTTCATTCAACTCCATTGAATCCAAAGATTTTGCTTCTTGTGGCCTTTGTGAAGGGCTAATTAGCAACTTGTTTGAGAGGGAGTGAAGAAAAGGAAAGTTATTGGGCAAAATAATTACTGTGGTTTTGAGATTGTCCCTTTAGTGAAGTCTCTTTGCTCTTTATCATGGCAAGGTCTGTGAATGATAAGTTGAAATATGGGTTCTAGCCTTCTTGGTGCTTGAATATCAATGTTGTCTTTCCAATTGGTTCGTAGTTCATCCTGATACTGAATTTTTTTTTTCTATTCCCTTCCCTTTTTCAAGGAAATTGTCATAGAAAGAACATTAATAAATTTAAAAGTTCCATTATTTTTGTGTGTGGGGTGTCTACTTCTTGCTAATATTTCTAGTTCTAGTGTTGTGGAATTTTGTCAAGAGGAGTTTCAGTAGTGCTTTCTTGGTAATTAATTTGTCAGGAAGAAAGAAACAAGAAAAGGAAGATCCATGAAGACGATAGAAGGTAATCTGGATTTCTTAACCTTTTCCTTCGGCTTTTCTGGTTCTTTTTCATTATTTTGTTTGGGGGGGGGGGGGGATGTCGGGTTTTTTTTTTGGGGAAGGGAAATGTCGGGTATTACTTATATTTATTTGCTCTCTCTTTGGTTTTGTCTTGGTCCTCCTTTTCTTACAAAATTTTCATTGTAAAGATCAAAAGATCGAAGTCGAGAACATGACAAAGAAGCCAGCAGAGATCAGCATCGAGGAGAAAGCCGTGAACGGGCAAGGGATCACGATCACAGGAACAGAGATAGTGATAGGCATTATGATCGTGATCGTGGGCATGATCGGGAGCGTGATAGAGAGAGAGATCGGTCTCGCAGCTATAATTCAGGTCGTCGCCGGAGATCTCGCTCACGGTCAAAGGAACGTTCCAGGGATTATGATCGCCACAGGTATTTGTTATTTCTATATATTAAATGTTGTAAATGCATCACTGCCATTCTCTATGTATGGTTCTTTCGTTTGTTTGTTAATTGCTCATATTCTGTTGATTTTCAAATCTAACGAGAGTGAAGTGGAGAGTTTAACTGCTTTTGTGAGTATGTTTTACCAGTACATATCTTGCATCCACCTTCACACTTCATAAATTATCTTTATGTGATCTTGGACCATTTGTTCTGAGTATTCTCTGCAGTATCTTTTTAGAACTAGTTCTCTATATTAAAAGAAAATTAAATTAAATGGATTCAAATCATCTGATTATTTTCTCTTACTTGGTAGGAAGTTCAATATATATTTGAACAATCTAGATTTTTTTTTTTTCAAAAAAAGAAGAGAAATTTTTTTGAAGACATTGTGGTATAGCCTATATGCTCTGTAAGTTTATTGAAGTTTATATGTATGGAAACAATCAACCATTTCAAAACAGTGGTACATGTGGATCTGGGTAATCCACTCCAGCAAAATTTAGATCTTTGAAGCATCTGGGAGATCCAGTGCTTGAGTTTTGGCTCTGAAAACATCTCAAAATTTCCCTCAGACTTATCTTTTCTTTGTTTCGAATCTCCATTTATGATATTAATTGTTGAACACTCCGGCTTTTTGTGAAATATGTTCATATAAATCAGTTGACTTCGAGATGCGTATGCAAAATAAATTATTTTTTAAATAATGAATTGAGAGGCATATGCTCACATATTACACGCACAGAAGCACAAAGGCTCTTTAAAGAGAGACCATATCATGTGAGGCATATGCCTACGTCTCTGTAATTTCTTTTTTCTCTTAATTTGCATCGATGCAACTTAACCATACTTGCCTTTCAGAATACGAGTACTTGTATTGAGGTTTTAAAAGTTGCTTCTAATCATGAATCCAGAACCACGTGACATCATGTTTGGACTATCAGATGAATGAAGGCCTGGGTTACCTTTCACACATCTGAGGGTTTCTTTGAACTGACCATTATGTTGGTGTTGCCCAACAGAACTTGATTTGATCCAATTATTTTGGGTACTGATGATACAATTAATATCCCCTCTGCTGGGGGTATTTTCTGTGGTTCCATCTTGCACACGGACTTTTGTTCTTTATTCATGTTTCGTATGTGTGTGTTAGTATATGCATAATTGCTATATGGCTTTTTATATTTCTAATCTGATTTTGATTCTTTCTTAATTTGCCTCTTGATTATCAGGCGTCATGATCGATATTAGTCTGACAAGTGCAGTTGAGTGGATGAATCTGGAATATGTATTCTCGTCTTTATTCTATGCTATAAATTCTATATAGGAAGAATGTTTGCTTCATTTTAAGAACTTTGTTCTGAATTATTGATCTTGTGATGGTAGAAGAAACACTCTGTAGATCTCCGTGCTACAGTGTCTTAAAAGATTGGCTTTGTGCCATCTGTAATCTTTTGTGCTATCGGAACTTCACTTTTATGGCTATGCTGTGCCCAACTTCTTTGTATTTTGGTAGAAATCCCTAGATTGAACTTCCAAGCAAGCAGATTTAACTTGCCAATTAAGCTCAATTTATAAAATTTGTTTTCTATGTGACCGTTATCTCACATTAATTTGTTCTTTATCACGTGATTTAATGTTCGTCTAAATATTACATTGAAGGTAGCCGAATTTGTAGATTGAAACAAATCCATTTCGAAGGCCACCTCCACCTCCAGATTTTATGAAATTTTCATATTAGGGAATGATTTTATAACAATGATGTGAATCATGTCTTTAAATGATGAGCCTTCTGCAGGCAGGGCACATCCCTTTGGGTCTTGCAGTTTTTTGAGAAACCTGAAGTTAAATAGAATGATGTGCAGTTTTTTTAGGATTGGGAGTGCCTCTGGTTTTCTCACTTCTCTCTCTTTTGTTTGCAACAAACATTGTCGTGGTTGAGAAAAGTATTGGCTACTCTGAGGGTACCGGACTGACTATGTATTATTCCCGGCCAATAGTAAGTAGTTATTTCCTATTATTAAGAAGTATTCAATGGTTGTCCTACTATATAGTTGGTACTTCCGGGCTGTATTCAATCGTCTTGTGGGGGGGGAGTTTGGTCTTTTTGGGGGTTATAGGGGAAAAGTTGAGAGATAAGCCACTCTTACCGTAAATTTTCACCTCGTTCAATTATATGGTTCTTTTACCTCCTCTACTCGGGCACAGAGTGTGTTCGGGTGCATGAAATTAAAGTCTTAATGTCAAGGCACCATTAATAAATTTTTTTTTCCAATTCCATTAATACTAATGTCAAGACTCTAATTTTATGGAGTTTCGGTCTTTCTCCAATATTGGAAGATATTTCACGAATTCATGAATGAATAGAAACATATTTACTTCTCAATCACCTGCATGACATATTTGATAATCTCAATCAAAACATAAGCATGTCTATCAATATACATACATATATACCTGTCATCATGGTTACCAATCACATATAGAATCACGTGATCTTTGATTTTATGGATTAATGCTGCAAAGTTCTATTCTCTATTTTTACACCAAGTCCATTAAGGAGACTAGGGAATAGGAACTAACCCCTATTTATATTCATGAATGCATATTCTATACATAATACATTTTATATAATCTTTTGGGATTAAGGTGTAGCAAGTTCAATAACTGTCGCGTCCAACTATTGTGGTCTATCTTAGGGAGAAATTATTACATTCCATTTAGGAAAAAAAAGAAATTATTAGATTCTATTACACCCACTTGTCATACATTTTAAAATATAATTTTATTTGACGTGGCTCTTCGAATTTAACATGCAACGCATGTGCCACTATAGATGAAATGATATAAAAATAATACCTCGGTTTTTATTTGGATCAAAATATTTTATATAAATGGATTTAAGTTTAATTGTGTAAGAAATATAGCTTGATGAATTTGAGAGAATTTCAAATGAACATATTTGAGAGAACTATAACAAGAAAAAAAAAATAATATTTGAAATTCATACGGAATCTAACATCCGTAGTATTTGAAATCTAGTTTTAGTACAAAATCATTTATGTGAGTTCATTCATTTATTGAAATTGCACATGTCCGGGGTTTGTCTTGTAGACACAAGTCTAAAGAGCTGATGGTTGAAAAGATTTCACGTCAAAAAAAAAAAAATTCATTCATTTATCCAAATGAACCTTAAATATTTCCTTCTCAAGTGAATTTATAAGCATACCCAATCATTCCCGGTCATAAAAAAAAAAAAAAATCATTAATCCACAAAACTCCTTCCTTCTCTCAAAAAGGAGTAGAGGTTAGAGTACTTCAGCTAATGACTAGCTTCTTTTGTTTGGATGGAAGGGAAGAAATGAAAGAAGCAACTAATGCACGTTTTTTCATTGGTCCAAAATTAGACAAAAGATAGGAGGAAAGGATAGAAAAACTTTATCTATAACTATATACCCCTTTTAGCCTTCAAATATCTACAAGTATTAAAACTCTCATTTTCAATCCCAAAACAAAATAATGCGTCACATTGTCTCTCTTTTTCATTATCTCTTCCATCCAATGAAACAAAAAAAGTGAGATAGATACCATCTATTTTGTAGAAATGTTTCATCCATTCTTCCTACCAAACCAAATATTAAAGTTTAAAGTACTTTTAGTTTAAAATTTTATCATATAGAGAAGTTGCAATACTGTCCCTGGACTTAATCTCTCTTTTATGCTTTGTTTGGTAGGAAATAAGAAAATTGAATATAAGAGAAAGAAGAGAATGAATGAAATATTCATATGAAAGAAGTAACATTTTTCTCTCATTTTGTTTGATTGGACGAAAGAAAATGAAAAAAAAGGTAACAGTTGACTTTATTTGTCAAGGAAGAAAAGAGGATTACTAATATTGAGCCTATTTAATAATTATAAAATATAGTATTATAATTTAAAATTTTCATAGTTTTACCTTTTTTTCATACTATCTTCCATCTATATTTGGATGAAGATTTATAAATATCCATCATTTTTTCTCCTCTCTCTTGGTCTCCTCTCCGTCATCTTTTCCAACCACCCCTCTTCCTTCCTTCCATTTCATGGCCTGTGTTTCATATCTGTCACCCAATGTCCTCTTTACCATAAAAGGAACAAAAAAAAAAAAAAAACCAATTTTTGAAATAAAAATTAAGTAAAAGTAATAAAAAAAGAAGAAGTGAAAATCTTTATATATCATCGTCCCCCATCAGTCACCACAAAAACAGGAAGGAAACAAAGAGAGTAAACAGAAACAAGAGATCTTTATACGAACCCAATATTTGTTTCTCTCTCTAGGATTTGATACCCTTGAATAATTTTTGTTTCGCGAGTCGTTGTTGAAAGCAGTGTTGGTTCACAATCACAAGGAGATGGCATTGAAAGCACCCATTACAGGGTTAGGCATGGCTTCAACACCATCTGCTTCATTACAGATCCCTTCTTCTAACAGGCTCGTTATCGTCAGGGCACCACCTCTCAGAACACGTTTCTTTGGTGATGGAGGTACCGAGTCATAGTTTGTGTATATGTGTACATATCTTTTTCAATTCTCTTTGTATTTCTTTCTGGGTTATTCTCAAGTCCTATTTTTTGATATTCAGTAAGCGGTGATTTGATGTTTATTTTGGTTCTCTAACTTTTTGTTTCAATTAAGGAAAAAAAATTAAATTTTTTGTTTAATTTACGTTGGATGTAAACAAGATTTCTAAGAAACTAGTGTGAATTTAGAACTGGGTTTCTCTGTAATCTGTTGACCTATATGGAATTCTTGCATTTTTTGTGCTGTATACTATTTGTTATAAACTATTCGGAACAAGAGTGAAATGTTGTGGTTTTGGTGCATGGAATTGGACCCTCCAATATTAGAAGCTCACAGTTAATCTATTTTATCTATTTATGGATTTGGAATTGAATTTGTAGATCACGAGCATACAAAAGCACATTTATTTTACGAAAAAAATGTTTTAAGTTCGATGGAATTGAGAACCCAAATCATACTATATTCTGCGTGGCAAATTCAGACTTGGGATATTCTTGGCTGTTTGAACATTATCCTAAATATATATTCAGAATTTTGAGTGAGTTTGCATTTTTGTTTGCAAGTTTCCTTTTATATATGCAATGCATTATTGATCAGTAAGAAAAGTGACTTAGCTGAATTATCAATTAATATGCCAGAAAAAAGAATTATCAATTAATATAACGATTAAGACACGAGCACTTATGTGAAGCAATTAAGTGTACAAATACTCAGTCAAGTTTCTGGATACATAGATGGTCATCGTATAATTTTGGTAGAGAGTGAATTTGAGGGATATTTATCATATTTTCTTACCTTATTTGCTTATCACTATGGGTCGGTAATGTTGCTGCTGTTTGCTGCTGTTTGTCTATCTGTATCAGTATGCCAAATTAATAATTTTGGAAGAGAGTTTCTGATATAAGTATTCCATCAGTTTCTTTTTGGGCTCGGAATCTATAGAGTGATGATCAATTGTACTGAAGCTCTCATGAGCCCGCAGAGGTCAGTTTAATTCAACATATTGTGGGGAAAGTAAATGTTAACCTGCATTTTCTTCTTTGCATTGAGTTTCTTAGGTTTTGCCAATTCCTTTCTAACTCTAGCAGGCTTAAGGTGGTCTAGAACCCTTCTTTCACTACTCAGCCAAAACTAGATCAAACAAAAGCCTTCATCAAATTGAGAACGGTTCTATTTATTGTCTTTACTTATAAGAATTCTTATGAGGTTATCATATTGATTTGATTAATGTAATTTTCAAATTAAATGCATGTAAAAATGCCTTTTTGCAATGGTAGAAAGATTGGTGTGCCAAGTGTGAAATTAGGGTTTTCAGTTTGCAAGTAACCACTTTGTGTATTATTTTTTCAAAGGTTAGGCCCCCCTCCCCCGAGTCCCAAGTACCCTGTCTTGGTTGAGGAAATAATGAGTAATGACTTATAGCTCATTCATCAAGTTTATACTATTGATAACACTTAACAACTGAGTCTGAACTCTTAAGAAATCAAGAAGAAGCTATAGTCTTGTACAGAATATTTGAAGATTAATTAAAAATAATTATAAGATATCAATTGATAAATAATGGTCTTCAAAATTTTTGAAGAATCATACATATTAATTACTGATATGACAAATACCGCGAACCAAGAACATAACTAGAACCATGATAGAAAACGTAAACACGCCACACACAAAGAACACAAAGATTTATGTGGTTTGGCGTAAAGCCTACGTCCACGATGAAGATCTAGTGAAAATTTTCACTATGCGAAAAACAAGAGATTACAAGTTTCAGCCCCCAAACCTTAGCTCTCTATCTCACTCTCTTTCCTTCAGTTTTTAGTGTTCTCTCATAACACACCCCAAACCCTAAATGCCCTTAAATACTGAGCTACAAGAGAGTTCTAAAACTGGATCCACGACCCGCATGAGAAAAATAGGTCAATTTTTTTTCCAAACTAGGTCGCAATGTGGTCCGGGCCGTAAAAAAAATCGGGCCACAACTTCAGAACTACTTTGAATTGATTTCACACCTTTGGAGAAATCTTCTCTAGTGCAACGAGTTGTGGGGTTGGCTATAAGCATTTAATTGTTAGAACCTACATGAACCTTAAGTGTCGAACTAACAAAGTGGAACTACATAACATGTCATTAGTTTTTTTGTATGATTACTGTAATTGTGTCTGAGTTAGCTTTGTCTGCTCTGGATCAGTAGCGTCTTTAAATTTTAGCTGCTTGATATCTGACTGGTTTACTCTCGCACCATCTGCTAAAACCTTTAAAATATACTTTGCTAATTATATTTATTACATTGATCAGGCTTTGGTTGATTGGTATTGCCATATGGGAAATGGTATTTTCCTTTAACACACCAAATCATTCATTGCAAGGATGCTGGGTTTTCTAGCTTTTTCATATACTTGAAGTTGTTGTTGTTGCTCAATGATTTTTAACATGACCATCATGTTGACCCGCAGAATCACATGAGAAACCATTATAGAACAGAGAAGTAGGTTGAATTACAGTTACTTGCCAGGGAAAGTTGGTTCGCATTTTCTTGCTCTGTCCTGTAGTTTTCACCCTTATTTCTTACCATCTGTAGTTTATCCTCAGCATGCATGTTAGTTATTCAGTTACTAGGATCATAATATTGTAAGATAGGGAACAACTTGGAAATCTGTCTTTTCTCTTTGTTGCTGTTTTCATTTTATGCTTTGTTATAATGACATCTAATTCCTGAATCAAAAGATTTCTCTCTTAATTTTTGTGCTTCAATGACTTCTTTCAGAATTCATTCATTTTTCTTGCAGTGGCAGTTCGAAAAGTTGCAGGAATTCAATTAGCTCATTTCAATAGATTCAAAAGCAATAATCATGGTGGGGGTGCTCTTGGTGCTCGGATGAACCTATTTGATCGATTTTCTAGAATTATCAAGGTTATCTGAATGTTTACATGTTTTTATCTTTAGTGTGACACTTATGGATTCAATTTCTCTGAGAGTTATACAGTACTAAAATGTTTTTGTCTCTTCTTTTTTCTCTCATAAGCTAGTCATATGCGAATGCAATTATAAGTTCATTTGAAGATCCAGAGAAGATCTTAGAACAGACCGTGCTTGAAATGAATGATGATTTAACAAAGATGCGTCAAGCTACAGCAAGAGTATGCCAATTTTTCATATGATTTATTTTTTTCCTTGTCTAGATACAAATAAGTCCCTATTTAGTTGTTCTCCTATTTATTATGTGTTATTACTTCTCTGTCCACGACAAATTAGAAAACTAAAATGTTGAAACTGTTACTGCATGAAGAGATATAAAGATGGAGGAGAGGAAGTGATTTTTTCCCCCCCTTCCTTTTAAAATATATCCCTTTTTCTGAAGGTTCTGGCATCACAAAAGCAGTTGGAAAACAAATATAAAGCTGCACAGCAAGCTTCTGAAGATTGGTAATATTCTAAGGAACATTTTATTAGTGCATTAAAAAAATTGCTCCTGGGAGCTGTTGGGCCCATTATTTAATTAATGACAGGTACCGAAAAGCACAACTTGCTCTTGGGAAGGGAGCCGAGGATCTTGCTCGTGAAGCACTTAAACGGCGTAAATCTTTTGCGGTAAGTGCGTTTTTTAAGAAATTGTTTGCGAGTTGTTATAAAGGTTCATCGAGCTTGCAAGATAATTTGTATGAAGTTGTGGATATAATATATATTAAAATATTTGACAAGTTCACATGATACACCATTATATTTCTTATAGATTCTCCTATTTTCTAATTCTTCTTCTGATGACTAAGTTTATGAAACTGACAAAACACTAAAAAAACATGTTTTTATATTTTCTGTGGCCCATAATGACTAACTTTATTAAGTTGTTGAATGTTATATATGATTTGGCATTTCTTGAGTTTTAGTGAAGAAGTCTGCTGAGGCAAAATGATAAAAGAACACCATGTTCCCCTGTAATTTCATAATAACACTGGCCTCCCAGAAAATTCTGTCATGTGCCGTTAATGAAAATTGCAAAATGACTTATTTACCCTTGACATTTTAAATAATTAAATGACAAGTAGACAAACTGTTTTTTCCTCTCTCTTATTTTTTAATTTCTTCTTGTACCAATTTATCTCTTAAAAGAACAGACACATTTAGAAATACATACACATAAAGATTTGTATATTTATATATGTATGGATTCACATACAGTGGTGGTCGGACATAATGGTTGAGTTGAAGATTTTTATTTTATTAATTTCCTTTTTTTTTTGGGTGTGTGGTAAAGGACTTGATTGGAGAGTTTTAGAGCACCCAGATTATTTTTATTTTTAAAATTTTATTATTTTAATTCCAGAGGTTGATGATTGCTTCTTTTTTTTTTTTTTTTCCTGGGATTTTTGTGGATAGGTAATTGTGCTTATCATTTGCAATTAGTGGGGTCAAAAAATGTTGAGAGAAAAGTTAACATTTTCTAAACGTGCTTGTGTGTGAGATTTTCAGTTGGCCATTAAGATATAATATTAACAAGTTTATTGGATTTCATTTACATATTATACTACCTAATGGCAACATAAGAGAACTGGATGTATACTGAACAGATTTAACATGGTGGTGCATGATCATAAATTGCATGGAGAAGTCTGTATCTCTGTCCTCATATATTTGATATCTCAATAAGACTTCATGAAAATGGAACTTGCTCAAGTGTAAGCACAGAAAAAGAAAAAAAGGTACTTGGCAGTAATTGTGGTGGTAAATAGATCTTTGTATTTGGAAAACAAATAATGAACTGGGTTATCTCGTTCACTTAGAGTTGATTATATGCCTACACACACACACATTGTGTGTTAATGACAGAACTCCTTGACCTTTTCTTTTGTTATGGATGGAGAAACTTATATTTTTAGATAAAGAAGAGAGAGAAAAACAAAGGGGGAAGGGCAAAAGTTTCTTTAAGCTAGAGGTGGAGAAAAAGCTCGCGCCATCTAACAGAAAAGTGAACATAAATTGATAGCCACAATGAACAAGATAAACACCTCCCACATCCCGCTAATTTTGAAAATTTATTCTCTTAGGCTTTTGTTAGTCGGTGTTTCTTTGGAATGTGGATCTGTTTGGTATGTGGATGAGATCGAGCATGTGGTATACCACCTTTCCTAAATTAGTATAATAGGGGTAGTCTTATATAGATCATATACTTGACTGTGTTAGGGTACCTTTATTTTCTATCTGTGTAAATTATGCAAATATGTTTTATTTGTTTGTTACGTAAATATAAAACTCTCGTGAGTGAATTGTTGAGTATTATTGACGACGCAGAAGCTAAATTGAGAATTGTGTTAATTATAAAAAAAAAATTTGAGAATTATGTTAAGCAATTGACAATCACAAGTTGGAGAGAAAGCTGAAATATTATTAATGTCTGTGTAAATCTCCAATGTATTACTTTTGTATATACTAGTAAAGAAATTCTAAAAACAGAATGAATCCTAAAAACAACCCTAATTGGCACTATCTCTAATTTTTTTTTAAAAAGTAACAATAAGAACCTAAATACTAAAATAATATAACTACCAAAAACTGGCTAAATCTAAAGTCTGATTCAATCACTAACAAAAAGTTTGAAAATTTTGATTGTCTTGTAACACTGAAAAACTCCCAAAAAAGAAAGAAAAAAAGAAAAAAAAAAGGCTTAAACGATGGAATTTGGGCCATAAAACACGTGATAACGAGCAAACTTATTGAGTATGATCGTTGGGCCGATTTTGATCGGCTGTTTTTGGGTCGATTCTTTGCATTGTAATTTAAGTTCTTATATATTTGTCACGTTAGTTGAAAAAATGATTATTTTATAATGTTCAATATGCCCTCCTCAAACAAAATCCTGGCTCCGTCCCTGATTAATATCATACTAGATTGTTCTTAATGGGAAAGGAAATGAAATGAAATAGTACAGAGACTTTGGTATCAGGTTGAGGCTTCTCTTAACCAATTTCACTTAATTTGTACTATTTTACAGGATAATGCAAATGCTTTGAAGGCTCAACTTGATCAGCAGAAGGGTATTGCTAGTAATCTTGTCTCCAATACACGGGTGGGTTTCTATTTCCTGTCACCACATTACACAACTACCCTAATGATTCTTTACCGTCCATTAATGTTTAAAGTTCTGGATGGTTAGTGTTTGATTTTGGTCACTTGGAGTCTCCATTGGTACAGTCATTGGATGAAATTATACGTGTTTTTCTGGTTACCACATATTTTTCTTGACATTAATGATGGACGACCAACCAAGGCGTACACTTGGTGTTTGACTATTATATTTTTCTTTTGACAGCTTTTGGAAAGTAAGATACAGGAGGCAAGGTCAAAGAAAGATACCCTGAAAGCACGTGCTCAGTCTGCAAAGTTTGTGCTCTGTCTTCAATTATTTGCTTTCAGTTATCCTGCTTGCATAATAGTTTATTTCATCATAATTATTACTTGATGCTAATTTTTCTTTAGGACTGCAACCAAAGTGAGTGAGATGTTGGGGAATGTGGATACAAGCAGTGCTCTTTCTGCTTTTGAAAAGATGGAGGAAAAAGGTTATTTTTTTCCCCTCTTTCCTGTTCACACTATTAAGTTATATGCCTTGCTTTTTATCAAACTAGCTGCGGGTGCTTTGGTAGAAGTATTTTTAAGAGTAAATGTTGAAAAATTAAAGAGTTCATCACATGCTATGAAGACCAAATGTCGGGTAGCAAATTCAATAATGATTGTTAATGCCATGCATATACTAATTTCTTCAAACTCAAATATATGCTATTAGAACTACAACTAAATCAGTGTGTTTACCACTATTGAAAATATCTGTATACTTTTAAGAAGAAACATGTTTGAAAAAACTGATTTTTAAAATCATGAAATTCACTGGAAATATTCAATTTAATGTCTACGCAAATTCCAAGCTTGAGAACACGGGATTGATTCTAATGGTAGTCACTTTATTCAAATAATGTCTAGCTTAGGTTTATCATCAGTTGTCTCTCTCAACACCATTTATTAACAGGGATCAAACTGGATAATGGCATTTGGACTGCTCAAAATATATGCTGACAATATAATCATGTAAATGTAAGAGAGATTTGAAAGAGAATGACATGCTTGAATATCTGAGGTAGTGAAGTTTTCACCCTACCATAGTTTTTGATTACTTCACACAACTCTTTCATGAGTTTCCTTTAAAAACAAAAGTAGAATAGCTCATGCATTCAAAATGTGATCTCTCTCCTTAAATAATAAAGGCACAGGGAAGCAGAATGTAATACTGAATTTATTTTTGGAAAAAGAAATTAGGTCCTTCCAGGATGCCCTGCTCCAACCATTTAAATCCTACATGAGTACATGTCACAGGAAAATAGCAAGGTAGGAGGCCTGATAAGACGTAATTTATTCTGCATGATGGGTTTCAATGGCAAACCTGTTCCATAGGCAACTGAGACTGATTGCATTGAAATTTCCAACAAATGTTAAGCTGATGGGCTTATAAAAAATATTTCTATGCACCAATCCAAACATGTCAGGTCGATCATGATGTTCACTAATATTAAATTATCCTTCATGCTAAACACAGAAAACTTAATAAGTATTACTACTTTTTTTATAGAGGTTGGAGAGAGCATCTTGGTTTAGAAAAAATCTTGATGACTACTTGTGATGAGATGTCTCCACGACGTAAAAAATATTGTAGTGCATGAAGTTGATTAATCTGAACAATAAGAGAAGATATTTAGGAAAAAAAAATTGAATATCTGATACTGACCCCATGTAGCTGCACTTTTGAGTAGATACCCTAGTGAATTACATATTTTAACCTACAAATTTCATGTCCGGGTTTGCCATTGTCAAAGAGTAATTCAAAATTATTATTATTGAAAGCCCAACCTCATATTTCTTTATCCCAAAAAGAGACAACACTGTTAAAATAAAGCGAAGTTCTAATGGTCAATAAAGCTCCTCATGGATTTGAATATCTGAGCAGTAAGATAAGAAATATAGGAAAAATGAAAGAGTTGCAAATTTGATATTGACTCCATTAGCTGCAATTTTGTTCTCCTAAATAAGTACAAAACTCGTGTCCAGGTTTTCAATCATCAAATTAGAACCCAAATTTTAGGAATCCCAACCTCACAATTTGTTATCCAAAGAAAAGACTAAGCTTTTCAAGAATCCAGGAGTTGTAACATTCATGAGGACTCTTGAACTTAAGTAAGAGGTGTAAAAAACACACATTCATATCTGGGAACTTTGTGTCTAGGATTCCAAATGTTGAAGTGAAAAGAAAAAAAATTGTGAACCTGTTAGGTCAAAGGACTTATGTTGGTTAGTTTCGTTACAAAGCTTGAGTCTATATTTTTCTTAAACTTTTAGATAGTTTCTAAAGTTAGTTAGAGTTAGTTGTGTTACCTCAGTCCAAGGATGAATTTGAAAGTCCAAGCTATAATCAAGAGCAAAATGATAAATTCGTTGCTCAGTTGTGCACTCACCATTAGGGTGATGTTATCATGCAATGATTCAATAGGTTTCATACATTTTATGTTTTAATAAATAAAAAACCTTTTTGAACTGCGTTAACGCGTTTTTGAAATTTTCTTAAATTAAAATCCTAATGTAATAAGGATAGGATATTTTGATGATCGACAGATCTACCAAAGGCTACTGGCCATGTGTCGGTCAATCAACACTTGGCTCGATTGATAGAGACTTGTGCAATTCAGTTTCCTATAGAATTGAATATCTTTTTTTAACTAGTTTCTATAGGCTTCTAAACTCTATATAAAGACCACATATATTCAAAAAATCTAAACAACCAAGGTAAGCATTCTCTGAGCATACATAAAGCATATTGGAGTGTATTCTAGCAATACCTTGCTAGAGTTTTTCTTTCTTTATACTTCATCATTGCATTAGATGGTGAGAATATGTTCTTGACGTGTTGATCATTGGCGTTACTGTGCTGACGGATAATTCAACACCAACATGTTTCTACACAACGAACACACTGCCTGAACGACTAGCTACTGGGACCAATTTGCTTGTGGAGAAGCAGATCACTTGAGGAGCGGACCTGTTGATATAGCAGTAGCTAGGAGACTCGGCTGGAGAGTTTGGCATCAATATATGTCAGGAGGTACCTAGAGGTGTCTAGGCTTTGGGAAACTGGTAATCTAGGTTTAAAATCTCTTTCTCATAGTGGTTTGATCTGTCTAGATGAGGTCTCGTGGTCTTTCCCATAGTGGTTTGATATGTCATTGTGTGGTTGCATGTTTTACTTTACAAGTTACACACACACACACACACACACACATATATATGCTATCTGACATGATGAATTGATTAATTTACATGCGTTCTAGTTAGTTAATGTTTGAATTTCTGTTTAGATTAAAAAATTCGTTAAAACAGTTAATTAGGTAGTTAAGACCAATTCACTCCCTAGGTATATATCATGATCTTGCGTAATCCATATCAGAGCCTAGGTTACGGTCCTAGATTTCACAGAACCTAACTTTAAAATTTAATACTATAAGCATGGATTAAAGTTCGCGTTTTTTAGGGTTTGAGTGTTGATGTAGAGAAATAAAAGAAAAGAAGAAAAATTTAAGGAAATCTCATAATCTAGCCTTTTGATGGGAATCCTTCCAAAGTAATCCTCTTGGTGCTCTGGCCATGAAGCACTTTTATCATTGCTCCTCTGGGGTTAAATCATGCTGTATGCAAAAAAGTATGAAAACCCTGGAAAAGCAGTTTATATATATATATATATCTGCTGAATGAATTTTTAGTAAGAGTCCAAGAACAGGGTAACTATGCAAGGAAAGTTGTAAAGTGAGGGCACAAGGATAATATAGACTTGTAAGTGGCACGCAGAAATGGAGACTGATACTGCCTTTTTTCATATAGGACGTAAATAAAGGGCTATACACTTCACGTGCATTGAATTGTCTGTAGAAGGTCTACTCTTCTTTAAGCAAGTAAACTGACTTTTTTCTTTTGATAAAACGCTCATAACCCTTAAGTTACACCACATAATGTATTCTTCTCATCTCAATGATCTAGCTGGTGACAGCAGTCTTCTCTTAACCTCTTAAAGAAATATCTTTTGTATATACAGCTAAATTATAAATAAAAGCAAATTCAATGGAGATTCTTTTGTCTTTTGTGGATAGCTTGAGGCTATAGTTTTTGTGCAGTTGTTCTGGGCCGCGTTCCCCTTTTGGGCGCCCTTCAATGATATTTTACTTATCAAAAAAGTAATTAAAATAAAAGCAAATTCTATGACCTTGAAAATTTAGAAAGAGCTATCACCAGCTAGCTTAACCCATAAAAGTACACATGCACAAATGTTAAAAAAAAGGCCAAAAAAAGAGGAAGAAAAAAATCCAACATTAATGAGAATAGAAGAGAGAAATTTACTCTGTCACTCGAAATTTGAGCATTAATACAACATGCAACTATGTGATCTGCAGAGGTGTCTTCTATATTCTTCACGCTACTGAATGTATGCTCATTTTTCCTTTTAAACATTTTAGGAAACAGCTGCTGACAAATTTTCCATAATTGTTACCATTTTCTTATTCCGAACCCTGTAACCTGCCAAAATAGTTGGGTTTGATGAAGACACCTTTGTTTTGTAACAGCAAGTACATCCATACAGCATTTGTTAAGGCATAGATATGTCAGGAATGGTCTAATGCCAAACCTATCTTGCCCACGCTGCACCATATATTAACTTTTACTTGAGATAAGCTCTCCCTATATATATAATCTGTCACTCTCCAAATTAGATATACTTCAAGTGGTCTATTTTGTGTAGTAGATAACTATGTTGGAGACACCATATAGCCTCGCTTGCCAACTGCTATTGGCCCACGCTTGATAACAATTCACCTATATTTTGCTGCATTGTTGATCATGGTAGTAATGGCTTACACAAATTTTAATTTTTCCTTTCATTATAGTTTTGGCCATGGAGTCTCAAGCCGAGGCACTTAATGAGTTAACAACTGACGATCTTGAAGGAAAGGTAGCATTTTTCACTTAATCATATTCATACTTGGAAGTTTTCTCACTTTTGTTCTAAATTCTTTTTCGTTAATGTTTAAGAATCAGCATGCAACTCGACTTATAGAAGGGGTCAGGTTCCTTCTGAAAATTGATGAACAAGTGGAACTAAATTGCTCTTTTTGTTGCATAGACTTTGTTGCTTTATTTTACTCCAAGATTTTTTAGTTTGCAGCATTAGGACTGCTTTATATTGGTTCAGTGTCCGGTTGTATGTCCAACTTTGGAATCTCTGTTATTCAAAAAAAAAAAAAAAAGGGAAAGAAGTTAAAAAAATACTTTCTGGTCATTATTACTGAATATGTTTCCTTATCAATTGGGTAGAAGTTGTTTAGGAGAAATGAAAATATGATGAAAAAAAGCTGTCAATGCCCATAGTTGTTTCTATTTGTTATTACATGTTTTTATCACCTCATCACTGTCATAATCAAAATATCGCTTGTGTTCTGTTGCTAATAAATGTAGCCAAAAGAGGAATAATATATGAATTTAGGATTCCACATCTGTTCTTTTAGTGCTATCCGGAATTTTAGGTCTTGACGTCAGAATTTGATAGGCCTTGTTAAGAAAATATTTTCAAGCAGAATTTTACTTCATATATAAAATTTTTACAATTTCAATTGCTTTGTACCTTTTACAGTTTGCACTGCTAGAGAGCTCTTCAGTTGATGATGATCTTGCAAATTTGAAGAAAGAACTATCCGCGAGCACAAAGGTAGTTTCGACTTATCTTTTATTGGTTATGAGTGCTGCTGTGGAGAGTTAGCATATAACTCATTATAATATGAAATTTTGAAACCCCTAGGGGTTGGTTCAAGTGGATAAAGAACTTAGCCCTCGTGCCTAGCAAGCATTAGGTCTAAGGATCAAGTCCTCTTGGGTGAAAACAATTCTTTGGGGGTGGGTGTGTGAGTACCTAGGAAATTTTTTTTTTTTTTTGAATCATTTGTCTATCTCTTCCACTATATTTTTATATTCCGGGTGAGTGTGTAGTGCTACATCCTATGAGTTAAAAGAGTACATTTGAACACCACGGTAGAAATGCTTTCTTCAGAGTGCCACTTGAAATGGAGTACTGAGTGGATTTATTTATTGCCCTTTTTGGTGGGAAACACAAACTATAGTTTTACTTGTTTTCTCATCATTGTTTTAAGAAGAATTTTTGCATATTTCTCTGCATGATATTAGTTTATACCAAAGACTTCGCAACTCACCAATACCCTCAAACATCATATATAGCTTCCTCCAAAATTCCTATTATAAATCTTATCTTATGAAGTGCTTGATGTTTGTCTTTTTATATTCCGGGTGAGTGTGTAGTGCTACATCCTATGAGTTAAAAGAGTACATTTGAACACCACGGTAGAAATGCTTTCTTCAGAGTGCCACTTGAAATGGAGTACTGAGTGGATTTATTTATTGCCCTTTTTGGTGGGAAACACAAACTATAGTTTTACTTGTTTTCTCATCATTGTTTTAAGAAGAATTTTTGCATATTTCTCTGCATGATATTAGTTTATACCAAAGACTTCGCAACTCACCAATACCCTCAAACATCATATATAGCTTCCTCCAAAATTCCTATTATAAATCTTATCTTATGAAGTGCTTGATGTTTGTCTTTTTGGCAATTTGAAGTGCTTTCTTTAACCTTCGTTGAACATGTTTATAGTGGGGCAATAATGTTTTCTTTTTATATTCTTGAATTTTTCTAACAAAATGGAAAGTTAAATCTTTGTGTTTATTTATCACTGGAGCAGTAGTAATAAAAAAATGTACCAGTTCTTGCATTGTAATATAGAGGAGCAATTGTTTGGTGCTATCATCATCATCATGGCCTTAATCTTATATGAATAGAGTCGGCACATGAATTCTCTTTTTCTACTTTTTCAGAACTGGGGCCTGGGGGGTTCAAAATATAAGAGAAAACACTTCATGCAAATAAACCTTTAAGTCATGTCTCTACCCAATTTACTCTGCCAATGTCCAAAATTGATAGGATCACTAACGAGTAATAGCTTAAGAAGAAGAGGCTAGGGTGTGGGGAGCCCACCTGCTGTTAGCTTGAGTGATATTTTTCAACACCTATAAAGGTGGAGGTGTAGGTTCAGGTCATAGTTATGATACAAGTGCGTGCATATTACTTAAAAAAATGGAAAGAGAAAAAAAAGCAATAAAAGAAAAGAACAGAAAGGCAGCGCCATGACTCCTTATAAATAACAAATTTCCTATTGTATATGCCAGAGAGGATGGGATTTGGGCACCGATGGAGGAAATGGATACACTTTTGTATTTCTACTGTCTGTTTCTCGGTCCTGGTGAATAGTTCCCCAGCTGGGTTTTTTGCTAGTTCTCGAGGAATTCGGCAGGGGGATTCTCTCTCCCCCTTCCTCTTTCTTATTGTTATGGAAGCCTTCAGTAGGCTGATGAAGAAAGCAGAAGAGCTGGGCCGTATTAGAGTATTAGAGGTTTTTTGGTGGGCAGGGATCCTAACCAGTTGCTGGTCTCTCACTTGCTTTTTGCGGATGACACCATTGTATTTTGTGATGCGAGGGAGGACCAACTGAGATTCTTGAGATATGTTTTGGCTTGTTTCCAAGCAATTTCGGTGCTAAAGATCAATATTGGAAAGAGTGAGTTGGTTCCAGTTGGGACAGTCGAGGGGATCCATGAGTTTGCTGATATCCTAGGGTGCGGTGTTGGCTCTTTCCCGATCTCGTAGTTGGGCTTGCTGCTGGGGGCTGTATTGAGAAGGGCTTCAGTTTGGGACCTTGTGATTGAGTGCGTTGAGAAGCGGCTGGCCGGTTGGAAGAAGCAATATCTTTCGAAAGGAGGGCATCTAATTCTTTTGAAAAGCACTCTTTCGAATCTTCCTAACATATTTCACGTCTCTTCTTCTGATCCCGATTTTTGTCGTACGGAAACTTGAGATGATTCAGAGGAAGTTTCTATGGGGAAGTATGGGTGATGAGTCTAAATACCATTTGGTGGATTGAGGGAGGGAATTAGGAGGCTTAGTTTGTTCAATAAGGCTCTATTGGGCAAATGGTTGTGGAGGTTTGGTAGAGAAAGGTCCAGATTATGGAGGGTTTGTCGCTTGTCAGAGTGGGGAGGAGGACGGCGCGTGGGTTTCCTAGGGAGATGCAATTCCCTGCAGGGGTGGGTGTTTGGAAGACTATCCGAAAGGGTTGGGATGAGTTTTCCAAACGAATTTGATTCAGAGTCGGGAGTGGAAGGCACGTCAGATTCTGGGAGGATCACTAGTGTGGGGATGATTCTTTGGCTCGCAGGTTTCCTCGTCTGTGGAGGATTGCTACGGATAGGCATGCCTTGGTTTCCAACTGTTATCATCTTGATAGCGGGAGGACGTTTTGGAATGTGCAGTTCCGGAGAGATTTCTATGACTGGGAGTTAGTGGAGGTAGTAGAGTTCCTAGCACTACTCTATAGTCAGGTGGTGGAGGAGGGGATGGACGAGATGGGTTCGGTCATTCCATCAGAGTCTTTTGGAGATTCCAGGCACCACCTTCCCTTGGAAGGCCATCTGGAAATCGAAAACATCCTTGAAGGTGGCTTTTTTTGCATGGATAGTTGTCCTAGGGAGGATTCTCACTTTAGACAATCTTAGAAGGAGGCAGACGATTGTGGTGAATTGGTGTTGTATGTGTAAGAAGGTGGAGGAAGCTGTGAACCACCTTCTTCTTCATTGCCCAGTGGCGAGGAATGTTTGGTCCTTGTTTTTGGCCGCGTTTGGTATATTTTGGGTGTTTTCCGGTTCCACAGTGGACGTGATCGAGGCTTGGAGATGGTGTATAGTGGATAGCTGAGCCACATATGCTTGGAGGGCCACTCCCCTGTGTTTATGGTGGGGTTTGTAGTGCGAGAGAAATAGGAGGTCCTTCGAGGGGGAGGAGGCTCCTATTTGGTCTCTCAACTATAACATTATGACTTATTTATTTTTTTTGGGTCAATGGGCAGAATTTTAGCTCTGTTGATCAATTGATGAATTTTGTGGATAGTTTAAAAGTATAGTTGGCTGGGTGCGGCCTCTTGTGTATTCCTTTGGGTGCGCTCTCCTGTTGAGTGCCTTTAATGAAACTTTACTTGTTGAAAAAAAAAAAACAAATTATATGACTAGGGCATACCTGGTGTAATCCCGCCCTTATGCAGGGTGCTGAGAGGGGGAGGCTAAAAAACATAACTAACCTTCGGTTAGGTTCAGGTCATAGTTATGATACAAGTGAATGCTTATTACTTAAAAAAAAATGGCAAGAGAAGAAAAAAGCAGTAAAAGAAACGAACAGAAAGGCAGCGCCATGACTCCTTATAAATAACAAATTCTATGATTAGTGCATACCTGGTGTAATTCCCTGCTTATGCATGGTTCTGAGAGGAGACAAAAAAACATATCTAACCTTAGGTCTAACGGTCTGAACTTGTGGTCTGAACTTGTGGAAACAATTCGTGACTAATCTTTGAGACTTGAATTTTGCGACCTCATGCTTGTTAGTTTAAGATTTCACCATTTTTATTGAGAAATGGCCTCACATTACAAATTTAATGACTACAATCCATTTTCATAATTACTAAAAACTTCAAATTTGATACTCAAGTATGTATGGTTATTAACCTATTTTATATGATGCATAATTTTTCCTTTTTTGACTAAACAGAAAGGAGAGCTTCCTCCTGGGAGGACCCCCTTTGCCAGCACAAACTCGTCATTTCCATTTCGAGACGCTGAGATTGAGAATGAGCTGAATGAACTAAGGAGAAAAGCGAAAGAATTTTAGGATCCATGTTCTTCTTAATGTGCCTTTATACTCCAAGTAACTTGTTTTTCTGCAACTGAAAAGTCCATGTTCAAAGAGGCATGTTTTGAATTTTGGATGTTAATGAAGGTTATTTATATCTCGATACTAGCTGTTGACTGATGTAGATGTGTGTGTATCTTGTGAATTACTATACAAGCAATCTCGTTTTTTATTTTATTTTATTTTTATTTCTGTAAATTTTAGACGTATTTTGTTTGTTACTAAAAGTTTTTGCTTTGATGCTCGTCTTACGTTGCGAATTTAATGCATTTCACCATATTATTTAACTTGGCCGTGTGTTTTGCTGACATTCTTTTAGTGTGTGTGTGTGTTTTGGCCTGGACTCTGGAGGCTTTATTGAATTCAGTCATATTATACATTAGCTGGATGTGTATTGGACAATCTTCTTGCCACCAAGGTTCCAGAGACTTGCTTTTCTCATGCTTATTTTGAAATTCGGAATTTCTTGAATGTTACCACTTTTATTGAATTTAAGAAGTCTGAATTGTGATATATATATATATTCTGAATTTCGAGGCAAAATTTGGTAGAATTTTTGGTATATTTTTAAATATGAAGGATTTCCATTTTCTCAACCATATTTTGCGTGAAGTTAGTGAAAGACATTAAATTTCACTAGATTCTTCCTAATTTACATCTAGGCTTATTTAACTAAAAGCAAAAGAGTAGTAGAAAGAAAAACAGTGCTTAGAATGTAACTTTTAGGAAGAACTTTACCTTAATTGAACTAAATAGAAAAACAATATAAATGAAAGAGGACCATCTTCTCCTTTCTTCACACCTTCGAAACTCATAATTTTTCCTTTCATTTAAAACAAGTTTAAATAAAAAACAAATTCAATACAATTTCTTACAATAAAAAGTTCAAAACGCATCAAGAAGGTTAAAATGTTGCATATATCCTGCAAGAAAGTTCATGATCTTTCACATACTTTAGTGAATCTTCAAAAAAAATTGGCCTAGTAGGGCATTCTTTAAGTCTAAATTAGGTGATTTCTATTAGGAATGGGGCTTCAAAGACTTTGGATAAAATTTATTTCAAAATCACTTTATTGAAGACATTTTGAGTTAAAATGTTTGCTCCTCTCATTCCACCTTGGGGGAAAATGATCTTTCATTTCCCTCCTTTTACCCACTTTTCTCTAGGATTTTATTCTTCCCCACCCTACCAAACATGCTCTTACATTGTCTCCTCACATGCAAAAAGTTGGTAATAGTGTCAACTACCAAAGGTTGTCTAGTAATTACTTCTCACCTTCAAAAAGTGAAAGGTTGATAGTTCAAGTTTTTATAAAAACAAGAGATTGATGGTTCAAGTCTTTCGTAAAAGCAAGTGATGAGGTTGATGGTTCAAGTCTTTCGTAAAAGCAAGTGATGTGATGCGTGTGTTATTTACGGGAATAAAAAATAATAATATTGTCAACTTTTTCTAATTTGGTGGTGCGGGATTTTGGTCAACTTGGAGCCATGAGCTGGTAATCCATCTGTTAAGTCTGTAGAATGAATATATTGCAGAAACAATGAAATTCTTAACTTTTATAAATCAACTTTTAAATTAAGAGGAACTTTTGATTTCTAAATTAGATACTTTATCTAGTTTTTTTTTGCATAAACCTACTTCTAATTTCAAGAACAAAATATACTGGGAGGATCAGAACTTAACTTTTGACATTATTTGCAAAGTGACCCTCCTCACATTTGAACACACTACTGATTGACAAATAAACTTTTTAACACTGATTGAAGGGTCAAGAATATAAATAGTTTTGTTAATTATATAAAACCCGCCATAAATCAAGATTAATTTTGGACTGAAGAGTTATCTAGCCCAGTAGTTAGGGGGTAGCAACAGTGCCTAGTAATATCATTACCAACAATCTTCTAATTGAACAAATCAAGAATATCAATAACTTCCTGACTGTTTCTCTTATGTAGGTGGTCTAGGATGAAACTATCAATCAATTTTTTTTTTTTTAACAATGCTGGTGTTGGGCCTCTTAGATCACTTCATAATCTACTACCAGGCACATGCAGTCTCCTGTCCTGTCCTACCTACCTGGACAATTACCGAGAAAATTTCGTGGGAGTGAATATTGACACATGCATCAAAGAACATTTTAATCTAATGTCAACTCGCATGCTTACAGTATGTCAAGGCAGTGTGCCCATGGCAAGGCCCGGCCGAGACAATGGTGCAACCACAGCCATGGCAGAAGCAACCAAGGACATAACACAACTTCTTTTCTCTTCTGGCAGGTTTCTCCTGCCAGGTAGGGCTTCAAAATGGTATTCACATTTTACAAGTTATATACCAATCTAAATGGAAAAGAGCATAAAAATGCATACCTGAGTATATTTTATATTAAAAATACATAAAATGAAACAATATTTTGAATTTAAAAAAAAAAAAAGTTTCAACACCAGCCACAAACCTCAGTCATGAAATGGCTTTGACGCAATTGAGGTGTACACGAGGCATATGTGGGGCTGGCTCCAACTTAAAACCTTGATCTTCAGGTCTCTCAACACCATCCAATTTTCATAATACCATATGTAGTGCTGGCTCCATTCTAAGGCATGGGGTACTGCCTTCAAATGTTATAGAGAATTAACTGAATGGCTTTCATTTTCAGATTTAATTTCTCAAAAACCTTATCTGTCTGCCTATTATCTGGACTTTCAATAAATGATAATTAGACCATACCTTCATTTCAAATATAATATTCTTAGTAATTAAATTATTGGACTAGTTTAAGTATCCAAAAAAGAAATATTCTCAACTTAATAAAATCTTCAAATAAAGTAAATGATTTATCAGAGGCTCCTTCATTTCCATCTCCAACTATCATCTCATTCCAAGGGAAACATTTTAATTGCAACAAAACAACGCGGCATCTCAAAACATTACCAAGAGAAACACGCTCCTCCTAAACTACACTTGTACAGTTTACTTGCTTACCCACAGTAGTCTCTAGGGTTGAATCACAAGCAGAGGCTGTAAACACATAAAAATTGAAATCAACATAACCCCAAGAAAATTTCAAGAAAAACGAATAAATGTAATGTCATCATTTGATAACCAGAAAAATGAATAAATGTAATGTCATCATTTGATAGTAAGGTTATCAAGAAAACTTACGACGTCAACACTGACAGGCTTGCCATCTTCTACAAGGATCTCAAGTATAGTTCCCGATTGATCAGCCTAATAAAGGAAAATAATAATAATTACAAATGTGATCCTGTAGGCATAAGTTTATTGTGGTCAGTCATATCTTTATATTTTCACTCAGTACTGCAGGCAGAAAATGGTATTAGAACATTAAGTTAATCCCAAAAAATAGTATCTTGCAAAACCAGAGGTATCTTTTGTACCCCAAACATGAAAAAAGATTGATAATACAAGGAAGGTAAATGAGAATGCACAAACTGCCGAGAAGTTTGCATTTTTCGGATAAGCTCCATGTTGTAGGCAGTTCTTGTTATTTAATTATTTATTTTCACAGTAAGTGGCTCTTGTGAAAGTTGTGCATATTCATACATTCATGTAGATATTTGGCACACATGAGAACATCACTTCAGAATTTCAGAAACATTTTTAAACGTAACTTCTAGCAAAAGGGCCATATACCCACCACCTACACTTGGTGTGGGTTGGGAAAGACTATATATAGATCTACCATTTTGTATTATCTTGCATAAAGTGGCTGCCTAGGAAGGTAGTCCCTCAGCCCCAACTCCAAGTACACGAACTCGCAACGCCCCAACAAATCTGCCTAAATTCTTTTATTAAGGACAACTAAATGAATCAGTGAGAGATGGCCCACATAATAAAGAAGTTCAATATGGGGCCTATGGACCACCTAATAAAGAAGTTCGATAGAAATATTCCAACGTCATATACCAGCGGGTAATTGGCCTAGTTGGTATGACCTCTTCTCCCCGAAGGCGAGGTGAGGGTTCGAGCCCCAAGGAAAGCAAAATTGTGTGGGTGGGTGAGAGTTGTTTACTTAACCAAAAAAGAAGTCATATACTCCTCTGAGTACCTTCTCCAGGTACCAGTACCACTGAACTTTGACAAGTATTTATACCAGAGTCATTTAGATCCTACTTGAACATCTAAGGCCCTGTTTGGCAGAGCTTTTGCTTTGGCTTTTACACAGAAGAAAAAAAAAATAAGCAGAAGCTAAATGAGGAAGTTGGTACTCACCAACTTCCTTTTAACACTCTTTTTGGACTCCAAAGCTCTTCAGCCTTACCAATCCAAACACTCTCTAAAACGGCTTTTGAGCTTGAAAAGCCGAAAGCAACTTTTCAAAAGCCAATCCAAACAGGGTCTAAGAGAATAATGTTCTTCTAGATCTCTATCTCTGACAGATAAACCAAAGCAATTCCAATGTAAAATGTTCAAACTGAAATTCCATGGTCAAACTTGTCTTTGGCACAAAATCTTTCTCAAATAGATGAATAATTACTTGCTGCATACCAATAGAAATTTCAGGAACTAAGGTACACAGATAACTTACTGACACAAAACAAATGTGGTTTCTATAATTGTGACAGAAAGTATTAAATGATCTACTAAGAACTCAATGCATAATGCTTATGAATCCTATTACATTTTCATTTGGGAACTTAAATAAAAGTCAAAGTTGATAAATAGTTCTCAAATTACAATGTGTCTATGACTGCCATTGGAATACATATATATATATATATATATATATATGTAGAGAGAGAGAGAGAGAGAGATTAAAATCTTGAATCTTACAACTGTTCAATTTGAATAAAACATGTTCCTAGTTAGTATATGACGCAAACTATCATAAGTAAGGATATTCTAGAGGAATGATACCTGCGTGCATCAGTGCCTCACACTGATCCTTGAGGCAGGCGCTAGTGCATCACACAAAAAATCTTTTGTGTGCCTTACATTAGGAAATCTAATGGACACATCCCAGCCAGAACTATGATTGATGGCTTTCTCATGAACTTCTAAAACCCCTAAAGCCTGACAAAGCGGAGTTCTATCACATCCATCATGCCCAGTTCTCAGTGGATTCAGCCAATTAAAGTTAAATTAACAAGCTCTCCACACACGGAATTAGAATAGAGTTTCACTAAAAGACTAAAGGTCTCTCAAATTCCTTACCAACTGCCATAAGCCATCAGGTTTTATCATCTATTTCTGGACTGGTTTGCATAGCTTGAGCGGAATTTGGAAACAGAAGACTATTACCAGAAATCTGGTATTCAGAGTTAAGAGAGCCTGGAAGATCTGGTACCACTTACCAGTATGAAATGTCCTAGACTAAATTCAATATGTAACATCCATGAAATTGGTATTTGGGGGGGGGGGGGGGGGGGGGGGGGTGTTGTGGGAATGAGGAGAAAGGATGCCTAGAGTGCTATAATAATAGCTAGCGCCGCGCAGGACCAACGACCTTCAAAACCAAAAGATGCAGCCAACTCTTAATACTAATCATCCATAAAAGCAAAAAAAAAATGAGAACGCAGATTCGCTTGCAAATCTTTTGGTAAGATCTTAAGGCACTGGACAAATCACCATAAAATCAAAAACATGAAGCTAGGTTTCAGATGAAAATCCTCTTTATTTTATTTCTGTATCGTGTTCCGCCAATTTTTTACCATGCAATTGTATTGCTGTAGCTAACATCACGATAATGGCATGAAGGGAAAAATTAAGTAAAAGGAATTTGGCACACATGAAGGAGGCTGACGGCTCTGCAAATTGTGAACAAATGTGACATAGGAACAAAAAGAGGCCCTTTACATATGAAAAAGAAAGGTCACTGGATTGATCTATGGCAAAGCTGAACTATGTCTTTCATCAAGATTACATCCCTTCAACCTGGCCCTATAATTGTTGGTTCCATAGAGAATATATTGTGTGAACATCACTTGGATCTAGATGGTCCTTACAATTTCATTTGCAAGGTCTAGGTATAGACATCTGGATGAAGCAATCAAAAAGTAGCCATGTCGCAAGGACAATTCTAAGAGGGGCAGTATATATGTCAAGATCTGACACTTCTTATATATCTATGGACACTTTTCCAACACAAACTGGAATATTTTCACAATTTGAAAATATAACTTTTAACATCAAATATTTAATACTTCCAATCATTCCTGAAACATGTCTGTCACGCCTTTGGACTCAAGGCAAACATGTTGAAGTACAGAAATATAGAAAAGTTTGAAAAAAGAAGTAGAAGAATGTATACAAAATTGTCCAAATTAAACAATTTTTAAGAAAGAAGTGAGATATAAAGCAGTTTTCCCGATCAAAGGAGAAGGGGGAGGCAAGGGGAGAGGGGGGAGGAGGGAGATGAATTATCATGATTTTGCAAGAACATGTGTATATGCATGTTTTGCCTTATGTAGCATGGATACTTCTAAAAGAGGAGCCTTTTCAAGTAAAATTATGACACTTCTTAAATACTTCAAGACATTTACCCAACATATCTTGAATGTCATCATAACCTGAAAATAAAGTTTTAATTTTCTACGTACACGGTAAACACTTCAGGACATTCTTGAAGACATGCCCAAGAGTCCTAGAGACCTTATATTGTAAAGGAAAAACACAGTATTCATATAAAATTATTATCAAATTGAACCCTTTTTAAAACAGAGGAAATGAGATATAAATTATAATCTAAGAAGCATGGATATGGACACCCGATATGGGTACGACACGATACGAACAAAGAGATATGACAATTTTTAAAAATATATATAGAATACGGACATGGGCAGAGATACATAAAAAATAATAATATAATATATTATTGTATATACAAAAATATAATTTTTGCTTATTTTATCTAAATTATCATGAATGTAATCACTAATTTACAGCCTAGAGCTGGATAAATTTTGTTTTTGTTTTTGTTTTCTAAACTTTATATTATTTTTCTAATTAGTTTATAATATGTTTAAAATCACATTGGAACCCCGCCTTTCTAAAAAAAGAGTTGCAAAACCACCCCACCGTGTCTTGAAAGTGTCCTCGTCATGTCCATGTCATGTCCAACTAAGAAAAGAAAATATTCAAATTACATGACACTTCTAGCCGTGCCGGACACATGTATCTCTTTAAATGCCAAGCTAATAATTCCTTGAGTTTCATGCTACCTTATGATGTGAGTTTTAGTAAGTAACTTTACATGCCTTTGGACCTGCATAGCATATTAATTCCATGTTGTTCTCTGATTCTCCATCATTGGGCAGTGACTTAATATTGAATTTACTTCGTTATTTAGTAAATTGAAGAGTCAACTGTAAGCATCATCATCATGTTATGTTCACAAACTGAAGAAATATTCACACATATGTCTAGCCAGGACTTTTCATCTCCTAGTAAGAGAGATAAAAACTTAAAATTGACCAAACTGCAGAAGTTAATTAGAACTACTAAAGAAGAAAATAAAAAGAAAGTCCTATTTGAAGAAGTTCTAGTGGCAGTATCTTAGGGAAAAAAAAGTTAATAGAGAAAAGAAAAATACTCCTTACTTCTATTTCATTCATCAACTTCATGGCCTCAATGATGCACAGAACCTGTCCTTTCTGTACTTTGTCTCCAACCTGAAGAAAAAGGCCCTAGTGTAAGACCACAGGCAAATATATATATGTGTATATGGACTATAATATCAAACAGAAAACAACCACAAAGGTATTAATCGAGTTCATATGAATTACAGAATAGAGAAGTATCACCTTTACAAATGGCGGCTCCCCAGGTCCTGGATTTCGGTAGAATGTTCCTGCCATGGGGCATTTAAGAGCTGGAAGGGATGACTTAGCACCAGGTGCAGAAGGGGCTGGGGCAGGGGCAGAAGAAGGTGCTGGGGCGGAAGGTGCTGGCACAGCTGCAGGTGGGGGCGCTTGGAAAGCTGGTGGAGGAGGTGAATGCATGACAAAAGCTGGAGCAGAAGGTGGTGGTTGAGGCAAAGCCTCTGTTTTACGGATTAAGAGTTCACAGTCAAGCTGTTTTAATTGCAACTCCACAATATCCCGAGAATCAACTAGCCTGAAAGACAAGACGAAATAAATACTCTAAAATGGAGAAGTGGCAAGACAAAGATATTAACCCTTTTTTTGTTTGCCAAGAAATATAAAGAGGTGAGACAAATAACTAAAAGATTGAGCTTGCATACTTGACGAGATTTGCAACTTGATCAATAAACTCGGACATTGATTCCTCTAAAGCCAAAGCTGCAGGAGAAGAATCACTTGATGGCTTAGCATCCTTGGTTTCCGATGCTGGAATATCTGATTTGGTTGGAGCAGCTGCAGCATTTGAGGATCCATCCACAGCAACCTTGAATGCAACAGATGGCTCCAAATGTTTGTCCATGTTGGAAAGAAAATTTGAAAATCTATAACGAAAACCACTGAAAGAACCTTACCTTATTCAATTGGGCTTTCACAACAGTGGAACGGTTCCAACTGGACTGTAAACCCTGTAATGCGATCGATTTCCACAAACATGTATCAATATAAAAGTTCTTATGACCTAAATATAAAATAAACATAATGATGCAACTGGTTTCATAGAGTTACATCAAGCAATATGCCAACTTCTGTAGAAAATCACAACCACCCAAGTCAAGGTGGGAAAATGATGAACCCCACGTGAAAGACCCTCTCAGACATTGCACTGTATTGCACAAGTATCAACTCCTGAAAGTACAAGGAGAATAAACCAGCAAGGCATAGTTTCAGAAAACTGCGAAAAATCATGCACTAGATATGCCTTCCAATATGGATTGGATAAGTTACTACTCCCACCAACAGAAAACTATGACACTGTTCAGAATTTCCATGATTCTAACTCTAGGCTCTAACTTCTGATGGTGGTCAGCTAAAGTTCGGTGAATAACCATTCAACTAGAAGATGAACTCTATACCCTAGAACATGAAAAATAAATTTCTTAAATCTAAATGAACACGGGATTTAAAGAGTCGTATAAGTATGGTCAGTCTATACAAGTAAAGGGTTTATGTGATGGAATTAGTTGACTTTAAGTTAAAGATATACATGTAACCCATGAGCCTCATATGCTTTTCTTTTGGCACAATGATGGAAGGTACTTTAAGAATAGGAGTAGCTTACCTAAATTGCAAAATGTGAAACATGCACCAAGGCCGAGTTAACTAGAATATCTTTAAATGATTGAAAGAAAAAGTACTGATAAATTTTTTTAGTTCACTTGGATGACTGAATTACAAACATCCTAGACATTAATAAAATAAAAAGGTTATCATTCACATATCCCGCTTTTTCCCGGTGATATGAGGGCAGCACGAATTCATACGGTAATTTGGTGTGTCAGTAAAATTAACTAGAAAAAAGTTCAACCCTTATGGAAACTATTCATTGAAATGTTTACCAACTGAACAGATTCATTAAATTGTAACAACTTTTTACATCATTAAATTAACCAAACAGATCAGGCACCAAAATCTAAAAGAAGTAATTTTATGCTCTACATTCGACAACAACACTCATCTGTCTACAGATCCAAATCACATCATGCCAACAAAAATAAACAGAACAGTAAATTCCAAAAATCCTCTGTTTGGTTCCTGAGAAAATGCAGGACAAGATTTATAAAAATAAAATGAAAACTTCAAATATTCGAATAGTTCAAACCAAAGGGTTCATAATCCTCCACTTAACAGAACCAGTTTTTGTATTCCCTATTTTTATTTTATTTATTTTCCTTTTCCTGAAACCGAAATAACATAAATCAAAAGACTCACAATGCATCATTTTCTTTTCTTTTCTTTGGATCAGTTTTCTCAGCAGCCAAACCGAGACAAAAAGAACAACAGAGAGAAGGGAAAAAAAACATCTTGCATGACAAATCGACAATATATATATAAAACACAGAGAGAGAAACAGAGATTGATCTCATAACAAAGAATCCAAACAGAATTCAAAGAATACAATGACTTTACAGAAATAGATAAGAGGAATTTCTAGAGAGAGATTACAATTGCATATACATACATACATATATACATATATACCTTGGTGAAGATTTGGAGCCTGGGCTTATGAGAGAGACGAAATGAGACCCTAGAGTGAGAATGAGAATGAGAATGAGAGCGGTGGCAGATAGGTAAAGATGAGTGTGCATTGGGGGCAGTTCTAGTAACAGAAGCAGCTGAGGCCGAAGCGGTTGTTGTTGCAAGAGACGACGCCATTGCTCGGTCGGAGGTTAGAGAGAGAAAGAAAGAAAGCAAGTGCTTCTTCAGTTTGTGAATTTTCTCTGTGCTTGTGTGTGTTTGTGTTTCAGACAGAGAAAGATAGAGTTTTTAGAGAGAGAAAGTGAGAGTTTTGGAGAATCCGCCAGGGACGTGACTGGTGTGAGAGTTATCGATCGAAAGGTCCAAGAGAGAGAAAAGACGCCTTTCAGCGTCGATGAAACCAAAGTGGAAGAGAGCGAGAGAAAGTGGATAATAGTTCACTTGTGCCAGTTCATTCCATGGGCCCACACGAGTGGACTTACCTGATTTGGTTGGACTTGGGTTGTTACGGCCGTCATCCATTCTAGGGATTTCTCTAAACCCTACATCACTTCTGCTTATATACAAATAATGGAGATTAAGCCAGTGTGTTTGTGTTTCGTTTGTTTGAACTTGTAAAAGGTCACATGCGGATTTATATAATTTTATTAAGCTATTGTACCAATAATAAACATAAATAGTGGAAGCAAACGAATCGATAGCTTGTTTTATGAGTTGTCCCTATAGCAATATGATCCTCGTCAATAGAGCGGCTACAAGAGTCATCTACGTGTATTTCACAATTCAAGTCCTATTGATTGATGACTATCAAAATAGAGAGTAAACTCAAAGAAATAACGGAAGGAAGAATACCAAAGGAAAAAACTTAGAGAGAATTATGTTTCTCAATCATCGTATTTTTCTCTCTCTCATTGTTCCCTTTTATAGAGATTATGCATCGCATAATCAAAGATACACTCTATATATGAGTCTATAGTGGATCAACCACTAAATGGGGGATAACGTGTTATTCTTACCCATTTATCTAATATCTCTCACTCAACCACATAGACGAGTTTTGAAATTTTCATATCTCTCATCTTTTATCTCATCTCTACATACAGGAAATAGATCGTGCGACTGGACGAGAAAAATCAGGGTAGGAGTACTATATTAAGTTATCATCAAACTAATATAGTACCTCACTACGAACTAGTAATCTCATCTATGCCCCCAAACTATTTCGTTACACCTTAGTCACCTGATTCAGCATCCGTTATCCCATTTGAGAATCATTCTCAAAGCAATGTTTGAACCCCACAATCTGTATATATTGTACTCAATACTATGTTTGAAAACAAATTCCAACAAAGTCGCCCGAGCTATAAGTCACAACACAATAGTCTATTATGAAATTATCTTCCCTAGCTACTTTTGTTAATCCAATTGGACCTAACCACTTTCCTAGATATGCCCCGTCGGACCGCATAATTCATGGTCCTTTAGGTACATACTAAAGTAGCGACATTAAGTCTTTTCTTCATAACATAGTGCTAGGTTATAAGGGTATAAGTGGAACCAAAATTATATGGTTCTAAGATCTCACACAGTGATGAAACAGGGATATTTTCAGTCACTCTCTTTTAGTGGCCATTTAAATAGCACATACAGTATGTTATGTATGCTATGATGAAGCTCCCACTTAATTGGGCATGTCATGCTCATAGAACGTCGTACGAATCTTAGTCTAGTCGCTATCTCAACGCCTAACCCGATCACTCTAACACGGTCACTCTTTCAACTCCTGTTTGAAGGTTCGCATTTGGTTAATGTCAAGCTAATGAAGTATGTGGTATACTTCATGTTCAATTCTCACAAGAACCTCATCTTGATCCTGTCAAGGGGACATATATAAAAAAAAATTCTCCCACTCACAAAGAATTCTATGTCTCATCTTGCTCGTTATCTAAGCACCAAGGGGATTGCTCGTGTAAGAGAGACAATCCATGATCGGTGACATTTTAAGAAATGTATGCAAGCATCTCAATATGAACATAAAATTATTTATTTATAACAATGAATAGAAATGTCAACGGTGTTCAGTACATCAAATATTAAATAAACCCAAACTTTTAACATGGGATGTAAAAACATCTCTAGGTATAAGTTTAGTTATTGGGTCAGCCACCATACTGGCCGTGGATATATGTTTCAGGACCACCTCTCTTTGCGCAATCATATCTCGAATGTAGTGATAACGAATATCTACCCATAATACTTGTGAGCAAATCCAAGATTACTCTGGAATCTACTGATCAATCCGACTGCAAAACAAATGTCTCGTCGAGTACACAACATAGCGTACATCAAACTACCAATTGCACTTGTATAAGGAGTTTTAGACATCTATTTCTTTTCTTCATCTGTCTTAGGGCACTAACCATGATGTAAATCACATATTTTTTTCTATAGGAGTGTCAATGGGCTTGGAGTGATGCATTCAGAATCACTCAATAACTCTCTTTATATAAGTCTCTTGAGAAAAACAAAGAAGTCTCTTTGACGATCTCACATGATCTTCACCCCTAAAATAGTACTAGTTAAGCCCACGTCCTTCATCTCAAAAATAGAGGATAACCACTCTTGAGTGGCGACAATCTCCTTCATATTATTTCTAGCAAGCAAAATGTCATCAACATACAATGTAAGGATAAGAATACTTTTTTTGTATCATTTTACATACACACAATGGTCTTCCTCTATCATCTTAAAATGATGAGAAAAAATGGCTGTTTGAAACCTTTTGTACCACTGTTTATATGATTGTTTGAAATCATAAATAGAATGTTTGAGACTACAAATTTTGCACTCTTGTCCTTTGACTACAAAACCCTCTGGTTGAGTCATATAAATCTCTTCGTCTAGTTCTCCATTGAGAAATGCAGTCTTAACATTCATCTGAAAAAATTATAAATCCATATGTGCGAGAATTACTAGGATAAGACGAATAAAGACAAATCTCACCACTAGGGAAAATGTCTCTTCATAATCTATACCCTTCATTTGGGTATAACCTTTCACTACAAGACGCATTTTATATATGTCAATTGATCCACCCATTTTGCGTTTTACCTTTAAAACCCATTTAGTTCCAATGGCGTTGCGCCCATTTGAAAGATCAACTAACTCCCAAACATGATTCTTATACATTGAACTCATCTCATCATCCATAACAATCATCTATTCTTTACAAGCCGGTGAACAGAGCGTTTCATAAAAAGAAACAGACTCATCTGTATCCAACGAAGTACATAAAAGTATGTCCCCCTCAATTGCAAACGACAACGAGGAACTACTCCACGTTCACTCCTACGAATTTGAGTCTCCTACGAGTCTAATTGTGTACTCCCATTGGATTCCAACTGTGAAATGGATTGAAGATTACTATTATTCTCTTTGGCGATTTTAAGATGAAAAATTAATTCCCCACCCTCACTAAAAGGAAAAAAATTATCTTCCAAATCCACCATCTCGTATAGTTCAAGATTTGTTTTAGCATCATCAATGCTCGGGAAATCATCCTCGATAAAATGACATCTCATGACTCAACTGTAGTCATTCCTTTGTTAGGTTGTTCACCATACATCACATATCCTTTTGAGTGTTCAGAATATCGAATGAAAATATTCTTATTAACTCTTGAGCCCATCATCCCATACTTATGAGAAGTGTTGACCCCCGTGGACATAAATGTCTCGATTCTGCCTTCCGGTCATGCCAAAGCTCATAAGGGATCTAATGAACTGACTTGGAAAGCACACGGTTGAAAATATAGGCAGCAATCACTAAAGCATCCCCCAAAAATAAACGGGAGGTTAGCTTGCGCCATCATTGACCTAACCATGTCTAATAATGTACGATTCCTCCGCTCTGCAACACCATTTTGCTGCGGCGTATGTGAAATTATCAAATGCCTACGTATCCCCTTTTCTTCACATAATTCCTTGAAATGGTCTGATAGATACTCGCGTCCACGGTCAGTGCAAAAAACCTTTATTATTCGCTCTACCTGATTCTCAACCTCTCTCATAAATCGTTGGAAGTAATCTAATGTCTCACTCTGGTGAGAAATTAGATAAACATAACCATATCGCGTATAGTCATCTATAAAAGTGAGGAAATAAGAGGCATCATTGTGTGCCTTCACATTTATTGGTCCGCAAATGTCTGAATGGACTAATTTTAGAGGACAAGTAACTCTTGTAGCTTTCCAAAAGGCTTTCGGCAGCTCCTGCCAGCCAAACAAGGCTCATATATCGGAAGGGTAACTTTAGTGAGAGACCCTAATAGGCCTTCTTTAACTAATTTGGTCATCCTATCTTTTATACTGTGACCTAGTCTCGCATGCCATTTTATAGAATCATGATTATCAATATCACATGCCAAATATTTAGATGAACAATTATAATCTAACAAATCCAAATGATATAAATTATTTAAAAGAAAATCATGTCCATAAAACACATCATCAAGATACATGTCCATTTGTCTATTACTTATTTGAAAAGAAAAACTAAGTTTAACTAGTGCTGGAATTAAAACTAGATTATATCGGACACTAGGTGTATAAAGCAAATCATGTAGAAGCAGCACACGCTCTAAGCGTAGTTTGAGCTGATAAGAACCAACTCCTATAACCGCTTCAATAGCACCATTGCCCATAAAGATGCTCTGGCTCCCTATTGGTATTCGACGATAATCTACAAAACCTCATCTATTTTGCGTCACATGTTTGGTTGCTCATGTATCCAGTATCCACAAAGGAGATAATTGAGCAACTAGTATGTGTGAGCAAACCAATGTAAATAGAGAGTTTTGTTTAGAGAATACATTCTTCGGCTCAGGGCAATCACGAGCGAAGTGTCCCAAGTTTCTACAATTGTAGCATTTCAGCTTAGATTTCTTTTTCTTGCCACCACGCTTACTTTTTTGCGCTTAGCAATATTGCTATCAACATTTTTAGCATTTGGTGCTTAATTTTCAACTACACCCTGCTTATTCTTACCACCTCGTTTTTTCAATTAGGCACACGTGCCTTATTTGGGCCTCTTTGGGTGATAAGGACTGTTTAGCGAATCGCCTTTTGGCGCTCCATTTCCAGTTCTAAATGATGCGAAATATCAGAAAATGTTTTGATATTTTCATTATGAGTTAATATTTGCTTCATTTGGTTCCAAGAATCTGGCAGAAAACGAATAACTACAAGTACGTGCTGCTCATCTGTAAGATCATTTTCGATAAACTTAAGATCCCATATCATTGCTGATATCACCCTAAAGTATTCAGCCATATTCTGCTTAGAATCCATCTTATAACTTTCAAACTTAAGCGTTAAGGCACGAAACTTTGTGGAAGTGGTTCCACCGAAAGTAATTTTCAATTGGTCCCACATACTCTGGGTTGTGGAGCAATTTTCAAATTCTCCAATTAGATTGTTATGCATGCTACTTAACATAGTAAAGCATGCACCATGATCTTTCTTAACCCAGTCTTGATAGACTTCCATGTTTCAACGGTGTTGGGCCTTATTGCCCTCCTCAGATGGGGTCATGCTATTAGTAAGGGTTTTTAGAACTTCTTGCTCATTAAGCAAGTACTGAATTTTCTTATGCTACATGTCATAGTTGGTACCTACTAGCTTTTCACCTCTTGTGAGATCACTGATAACATTCTTAGAGACTATTTACATTCAAATTGCGCAAGGTGACATTAAGCATACATTTTTGACTATTTATTATTTTACTTCCAAAAATTCAAGTACAAATATTTGATTGTTTAATATAATGAGATCAAAAATTTTGTCATGCTCATAATCATCACCCAATTGTATTAACAAAAAAATATATATATTTGCAATTGATTTCGAACAAAATAATTTTGAATTAGAACGTATCTAATCCATCCATACAATCAATTATCATACATTCATATGAGCTCCACCTGAGCTTAATTGAAATTTTAGTATCTCGTGTCAAGACAATTATAAATATATAAGTATTGTGCGTAATTATATCCCCATACAACTTGTTAGAATTCTCGAAGAGTGATATTTGCTAAAAATACAACCAGGTAAGTTGCAGAAAAGACTAGAAGGGTCACATTGGTCCCACTTAAAAACTAATCTCCTGAACTTGCTTAGACATTGTATTATTTTAATAGTATCACATATCCAAGAAATAACAACTCATTCATAAAGAAGTCACACCAAAAAACTCATATATCTAAAATTAGACCTTATTATAACACTACAACTTAAACACGTGTACTAGAATATCAATATAATAATCTCATTCAATATTGTATCATCATACATCCATAAAATCACAAAAAAAAATGAACTTTTTTTTATGGGATTTACCATACTCACCACAGTAGGAATAGGAATTGGGTCTTCACATATAAAGGATCAATTCAATAAGCAATATGAAAATAAATAAAAAGATTAAAAAAAATGATCCATATTAAAACTTAATGCAATTACTATGAATATAATGTCAATAATTGCAAATGTCCAAAAAAATTAAGGATAAATCTCTAGGATCACAAACACCACAAATCGGATCACCAAACAGTTCCTCACGCGCCTTCATGCAAACGATTAAGTCTTTTCCCTTTGAAATTTAATACTTTTATTAAATAAAATTTGCAAACAAAAAATCTGTTTTAGAAAAAAAATTGCAAAAATTATGAAAATGTGTAAAATTAAAATCCAAAGCTACTGAAAAAAACAACGTTCCAAATAGAGACTTACAGTGGTCTCACGCGCCCCCATTCGCCATTAGGCGTGAGTGGGAGACATTTTTTTTACAATGCATCACCGCACCTGGAGGCGCGTGGGCCCCACATGCCACTTTCCCAGTGGCTTTTCGCGCTTTCGAGAATACCACTGTAATCGTCTCACTGTTTCAAACAAGATGGTGCTTCCGTTGGTGAATTCCGAGCTTCCTAACTATGGGGGTGAATTACACTCTCTCTTGGTGAGAGTGAAACATGAAAAAATTGCTATATTTTTCATTTAACACATATTTTCGACTCAAAACTTCTCGGATGGATATCTCACAAACCAGGCATAAAAAAATTGTAAATAATATATGCACAGAAATCTTATAATATAAGAAATATTTTCATATAGTTTTCATGCACCAAAACTCAATGATGAATGAGAAAAAGGCCTAGCAAGTTTATGCCATATCATCCTTATTTTATTTTTAAAAAATAAAATACATGAATTTTTTGTATAAAAATTTTCAGATTTATATATTTCATATTGGCTACAACATACTGAAAAATCAGTCTCAGACGATATCAATTTCATGAGAAATAATTTTGTATAAATTTTAAGCATAATTTTATATAATAAATTTACAAAATTTGTTCTAAGCATGCTTATGAAAAATCAAGTGAACAACATATATAAAGGCTTTGATACCAATGTAAGAAAATCAATCTATATTATTGAAATATTGAGTTACCTCTTGTAGACCAAAATAGCAGAAGCAAACGAACCGATAGCTTGTGTTACGAGTTGTCCCAACGACAATGTGATCCTCGTCAATAGAACGGCTACAAAAGTTCTCTATGTGTATTCCACGATCCAAGTCCTATTGATTGATGGCTACCAAAGAGAGAGATCAAGATAGAGAGTGAACTCAGACAAATAACGGAAGGAAGAATACCAAATGAAAAAACTCAAAAAGAATTTTGTTTCTCAATCATCGTATTTTTTTCTCTCTTATTGTTCCCTTTTATAGAGATTATGATTGCATAATCAGAGATACACTCCATATAGGAGTCTATGATGGATGAACCACTAAATAGGGGACAACGTGTAATCTTCACCCATTTATCTAATGTAAAACAATCTTAATATTTCAAACAAATATATAAATATATATAAAGGGCACAATATTAACCACAACAGAAGAGAACAATCTTGATTATTTAGCTGGAACGAACATTTTTCATTATTTTAATACGATCGTATTTCATTAGTGGATGATATAGATTACTAAGGTATATGATATATGTAGTGTTGCTTTTCATATTTTTTTAATCAATTCATCCGATGACTCATAGTAGTTCATTAGTGAGTTTTTAACACTATTATCATCTAGGTAAAAAAGTATTAATATTTTTGACTCATTGATTTCTTGTTAAATTTAATTTTATATTTATCTGGAGCTATAAAATTAACATCTATCATTGTAATCATGTTTGGCTTCGATATGATTTTGGCTACACAAGTCATAAAATAATTTGATATGCATATTTTGAAGTCATATGACAAAAAATTATATATATTAGTTACAATAGCACGTTATAAAGTCTTACACAATCATATTCAAGGATAAGAGCTTCATATTCATAAATTGAACCATATACTTTTAGTAACAGTATACCTTTGGATTCTAAAGTTTTGCAAAAATTCTGTTTTATGCTTTCACAGAATTATAGAAAAGGCTTTTTTTTTTCTTCACATACCCTGTATTCAATTGTGTCCCAAATTATATTATTATTACTATCATTATTATTGAAACTCATATAATATTTAATATCAATCCAACAAAAAAAATAAGTAAATCAATATAATATATTAACATAATCACTATTATTATTGATAATATTCAGATCTAAAGTTTATAATTAACTACATAAACATATTAATAACCACCGTAAAATAAAAACACATTATAAATTATTTAAGGAAAACAAAAGATATAAGAAGAGTGGAGAATTTATGTTTTACCATCACTGAGGGTCACCCCAGCACAACCCATCACCAATGGTGAAAACTTTCTTCATTTTACTTCTGTAAACTTCTTTTTCTCAAACAACCTACAACAAAGGCCTTAAAGATCAGTAAAAGACATAAAATATGGGAGAAATCGAAAACTAGATAACAAATTTGCAACTAACAAAAAAAAACCTACAATTAAATTAAATAATTTGAAACTCTGTACGAGTATATTAGTAGGTGATGGAGTTTAGGTTGTAGAAGTCTATTAGTATAAGAATTGTGGAATAACTAAAGAGTCTATTAGTAGGCGATAAAATTTAAGTTGTAGGAATTTATTAGTAGAAGAATTTTGGTATAACTAAATGATTTAAAACAACTTGTACTTTTAATACTAGTATAGATATAGATATATATGATTCTATACCCATTTCTTGTTCACAAATGACACTCAGTGGTCTATTTTCGCACCTATATATGGTAAAAGTGCAAGAAATCTCCCATTATATAAAAATGTGCGGCAAACTTCTTTTATATTCGGAGCATATAACCTCTCAATATTTGAAAAATGTGTACAAATTGTCCCCTCCATTTAATATCTGTTAGAAAGTATCCTTGATTGTCATGTTTAACCAAAAAAGTTATATGGAAATTCCAAAATATCTTTTTGAAATGATCACAGTGCCCCTCATAAACTTTTATATATTTTAGGATAAAGTGCAAAAAATAACTTGTTATATACATAATGTGCAAAACGACTAAAACTCTTTTACAATAGAATACAAAATAATAATAAAAACACAGAATATACAACATATATCCAGAAAGGACATGATACTAAACGATGTCATGCGCATGGTGTAAATATGGTCCTTTTTCACACTCTCCTCTCGATCTTCACAATTTTTAAAAATCTTAGAAGATGTCCACACAAATAATTATCAACAACCTCTTTCCCAGGCGATGCGGGACGTTACAATCACCCCCTCATTAGCGTCTTCGCTAGCCAAACTCGCTTTGTGCACACTTTCGCATTTTGGACTAGGGATTGACTCTGTTACTATTTGACACAATTCGACCCGTTCTATGTAGATATTGTCTGCTTTGCACACTTTTCTTTCGATGTTCACGATTTTCAAAATTCGTCTACAAAGTTGGGAAGTGCTAGGAATTTCTTTCCTCAGACGTTATGGGACATAACAAAAATGCTTACGAACTCCAAGGATTTGACATCCATACTAAAGATCTAGAGTTCGAATTTTCTTGGAGTTATTCTTAGGCATTCTAAGAAGCCCGACACCATCATTGTTGATAAAAAAAAAAACATTTACCATCTCTAAACAACATGTGCATGTATATTTTCACATTAAAGCTACCAAAAACAACCATTGTTCTTGACATGTACACTCAATTTTGGGAAGAAAAAAAAATGTACACTCAATCGCGTGTATAAATCTTCACCGTTTTCTTGATAACCACTATGATCATCATTATTTTCTTTGAATATGATGAAGAACTGAATGTTAATCAACAAAGGAACAAAAATATATTCATACGCATCATTATTTTCTTTGAATATGATGAAAAAATAGATATTAATCTACGAAGGAACAAAAATATATTCATACGACGAGGGAACAAAGATAAAATAAAGGTTGGTTTGATGCACTTCTCAAATGACAATTTTCATAATTTCATAAAGTAGACTAGAAAAATACAAAAAATAATTCAATTGCTATAACATTTTAGGTAAATTATACTGAACTTTCCTGTAAGTAGACTAAAAAATAGGACCTTCCCTGTGTTTCTAAAAATAACACTGCACTTCTCTGTCAGTGTACTTTTTTGTAACGCTGACCTACTTTGTTAGCTTTTTAGGTATAAAAATTGCTAATGTTATGGTATTTAGCACCTATTATATAATATAATATAATATTTCTTCTATTTTATATATATATATATATATATATATATATATATAGTGTAAAGTGCAAAAAATCCCCTTACGATATCGATATGGTGCATATAACCCCCGTGGGTTAAAAAACACCCTTTAAGTTGTAAAAGTGTTCAAATAAGGACCTATGGGTTCAAAAATACTAATTTGACCTTATATCATTATAATAAAATAATATTAAAAAATAAACTCAAGTAAAATGACCATTTGAGACATGAAAAAAATAAAGATGGGTCATGCCCATCTTTTATGGGCTAAGTCGAAAGAGATTCAATTTTGAGATTCAATATGTATATATGTGTGTATATGTTGTTTATATATGTGTGTTTGTGTATGATATTTTCTACTACGGTTATGTTGATTCACAAAAACTGAAATCAGTTGGAAGGGAAAAGAATCTACTAAATTCTTTGGCGAATGTTTTTTTTTTCCCAGTAGTGATTGGGCATCAGGGGGAAGTTTTCAGCGATGGATTTGCCATTCTTGCCATAGCGCTGGCTTGTTCATCTTCTTCTCTCACATTTGCCATTCTTGCCATAGCGCTGGCTTGTTCATCTTCTTCTCTCACATTTATTTCATGCTCTAGCAACCTCCTTTATACCTTATTCACAACACCCAACTTCCGATCCTTAAACCTGACCTTAAACTCCATCAAATCTCGTTATATTACTCACCAATCAACTCTTTATGATCCAAACTATCCTTTGAAAAATCATCAAAATCCATATCCTAATTTGGTTATTCCCAAATTTAAAATTCTAGGGTTCCATGTATTCAATTCCAATATTTCTTCAAATCAGCCGTCCAAATACATCAATTAATACAATAAATCATGTTTAATAAGTAACACAACACTGTATTCATTAATTAATAAAATCAAAACCACAACCTCATTAACTAGCTTCCAGCGATGAATTTGTCATTCTTAAGAGAAGTTTCTGGCAATGGATTGCCATTTTTGCTATACTTATTGTTGTGCTGTGTAACTTCTCTGTTTGTGTGTATATTCACTCATTCTGTCCATCTATGTGTTTGTTAATGAATTGCATTTCCTATTATTGGAAAAATGAATCATTTCCTTTTATAGTGTTTTACTTGGGATTATATCTTTGAAACTATGAAGCATAGACGCTGTATGTGGGAGAGTATCAGTTTATATATATATATATATATATATATATATATATATATATATCATATATCGATTCACAGTATGTGTGTGTGTGTATATATATATAACATGATACACACAGGTTCTTTTGATTTAATTAAAGTTCCAATCTGTTTTAGACTTGGTTGGCATCACCTTTAATCAATGAGTTGCAAACCTTATTTCATTAGTTCAACCTAAGACCAAAACAATTAAAAATATATAACATGGCATTTTGGGCATGTTAAAGGGCAAAATTGGAATAATACATTTATCTTATGTCAAAAAGTGGTTAGGGTTATATATACGTTTTTGCAAAAATAGGAACTAAGACAGCTCATTTTAAAAAGTAGGGGATATATATATATATATAAGTGATCGGCATTGAATGTTACGCATTATATCCTCTTAATTTGCATATTTTATTCTCTTAGTGATAATTTATTTGTGATTTTACTCTATTTTTGTATTTTCTGTATTTCATGACCTTAATGATTATTTCACTTAAAATCATGATTTTTGAGCTTTTAAAGAAGACGTTCAAGAGGGTTATATGAAGCTTACATCAAATGGATCAATTCAACTCCATATTTTAACTCAAAATAGTCCAAGGAAGTAACCCAAGAGAATTACAACTGCTTAAGAAAATTTCGGACTGAAGTCCAATTCTGCGCGTAATCCAATTTTAATCCCATTTTAGAAAATGACCCGAAACTCTTATTTTCGAGTGTCAAATTGACTCAATTCTTACAAAGGTTAACCGAAATTCGATTCTGGACATATTTGTATTTCACAAAAATTTCGTAAATCACACTAATTCAAGGTCAAAATTGGATTTCAATTCAGAAAAAATATTATGGCAGATTTTCTCCGAAATACTTTCCTATTTTCTTTTATTTGGAGAACACCCTAGAAAATCTCTATATAAGAGAAAGAGATGAGTAGGGTTGGGAGGAGAAAAAACGAGTGGAGGTCAAGGCAGAGAAGACAGAGATAATCCGAGTTTTATTTATTTATTTATTTTATTTCATTATGTCTTTTATTTATTTGTTATTTTCTTCTACCATGTGTAACTTAACTCCTCAACTAGGGTTGAGGAGAAAACCTCCATTAATGAAGTGAAGTTATTTCGTTCATTAATTGATTCTCACGTGTATGATTTAAATGCTTATGATTTTCGCTTCTTGTGATTAATTATTGTATAGTTCTTTTACCATCTATATCATGTATATGTGGAAGTTAGAAAGTATTATAATTAATCTAAGCTTGTGTTTGTATTTTTTAAAAGTGATAATCTTTGATCCTATGTTTTTCATTAAATTGAATTCATAAAATGTTTAGAATTTTACACAAGTGAAGCGAAAGAGAATCTACCTTTTTAATATATTTTTTATAGTGCTTTATTGTTAATCTTGAGTAAGTAATAGATTGATTTCTTGATTGCTACTCTAAATTTGGGAATTAATAAATGAATATTAGAAAATTCATGGATTTAATGGTGGTGAAATCCGACACGTTAGTTATTTTACCCATTTGATTTCAATTGTATTATTTTATTTGCATGTTAGTTTAATATCTCTCAAATCAACCAACTTTTGTTTAAAATAGATTAGTTTTAAATTAATTTGAATTTGTATTAGTTTTACTTCTCAAAGCATTCCCTTAGGTTCGATCTCGTTCTTACCAGTCTATACTTCAATAGATTCGTACACTTGCGAATTATTTTATACTTTTAAAACAACATCAATAAGATGAGGAAGAGAAACCCACAAAAAATAAGACAAATAAAGAATATGTTACAATAGATATTTTGATATATACGTTTTTGTAAAAATAGGAACTGACACAACTCATTTTAAAAAGTGGGGGCTCATTGTTGTGCACAGATGATATATCGTAGGGGGGTTGTTCAATTTTCACAAGCCCTCAAGAAAACAAATGAATATAGAAGAGTACCACTCAAAGTAAAGCAACAACAAAGAAAAGGTCTTTGATCAGAGAGAGAAAGAGTACTTTTTGATGAAATAGATAATGATGTGGAGTCCAATCTTCTAATGTGTACTATGTAATTCTTGGGTCATCAACCATTATAAGAGATAATTATGAATTTGATGATGTGGGTGTAATATCCTCATTTTTTTTTAAGTTTTTTATTTGGTGATTAGAGTTTATTATTATTTAGGGGAAAAAATTAATTTTAGTGGTGGCTGAGATTTAAATAAAGAAAATAGAGGAATTTGATAATAAAATTAAAAAAGGTGGATTTCTTGGAAGAATTGTAGGTGATGTGTACACGTAGTGTTTATGCGTGTGTAAAGTTAGTATTAGAAATAAAGAAACAATATTTGTATATGATTGAATTGATATATGAATTGATAATACATAAAGGCCTATTTATAGGCACATAATCTTGGAGGCTAAGTAAACTTAAGAGATAAGAAATCCTAATCCTAAATGATTTAGGAAAGGGTATAAGAAATCCTAGGTGGTTTCGGATAAAACCAAAATAGTAAGTAAGGAACATAATATTAAATATATTATCTAACAACCCCCTTCAAATTTAAGGTGGGTTATATGAAACCAACTTGAGTTTGGAGCAAAATCTTGAATGCAGCTTGTGAAAGCAATCTAGTGATGTAATCAATTACGACTGCAAACACATACAAAGAAGCTGCAAAAGAATCGAAAAGACCGAAAGTGGCTCGTTAGAGCGAAAACTGATTTGAAAATTAGAAGAAGAAGCTCGTTGAAATCAATGACTTTGATACACAGATGTTATGGTTCGTGAAAGAAATCTGGTGATGATATCATATTAGAAATAAAGAAACAATAATTGTATATAATTGAATTGATTATGTACCGATTTATAGGTACATAATCTTGGAGGCTAAATAAACTTAAGAGACAAGAAATCCTAGTCCTATATAGTTTAGGAAAGGGTATAAGAAATCCTAGGTGATTTAGTATAAAACCAAAATAGTAAGTAAGGAACATAATATTAAATATATTATCTAACAGTTAGCAATTAGATTTTAGCTCTTAGTAAAGAAAAAAAAAAGTGAATTAGCTTGTAAACTACACTTATGTATTAGATTATGTTCACCTGTGTGTGTGTGTGTGTGTTTGTATAGTTATGTGGGGTCTTGCACGTGACATGAATGTAGGAAGAATTCTATACTTTTTACATGTATTTAAATTTAGGGTAAATTGTACTGACTTCTCCTGAAATTTAGTCAATTAAGACTTACTTTTCCTCTTATTTGTCAAATTACACTGACCTTCCTTGTCAAAATTATTAGATGTCGTTAACGGAAGTAACAAAATTACTTTTTCATCCTCATTTTTTTAATATTATTTTAGTTCATAAACAAAGCAAAGTGAAAAGACATAATTATCCAATTGTATTCTAACGTTTGCTTACCCTTTTTCTTTCGCTCCACCGCCATTAACGACACCGGTGAGCTCAACAGTTCATTTAAAAAACAAAATCTAAAATTGATGAAAAATAAAATATTTTTGACAACTTAAACCTAATTGTAGTTTAAATAAATAAGTGGAGAGTATGTTATTCACAAATTTAACAAACAAATTCATGAATAGAAATGAGTTTGTATTTATGTATGTAACCAAGGAATAACAGTAATTTTTTAGAGATGTGACCATGAATTGAAAAGTATAATTGAGTTGGCTTGCTACTAACTTTTATATATGGGTTGGTTAATTGGCTTTGTAATTTTGTATACTAGTGTGTGTGTATATATATATATCTATATTTATGTATGGCATCAAAATAACGAACTTTTGTACTGTGACTTTTAAAAACGTAAAAAAAGATTCAAAAAGAAAAAAGAAAATTTTATTACATAAACTGAATCCAGAATCTCCAATTCAAATAGTTTAACTCTAATTCTTCTAAACCCAATTACGAAATCACATATATGTTTCATTGAAGCCAAGTTACACAATTAAACTCTCTAATTTCAAAATCATAACTCTTGATTGAATTAAGTGAAAAGAGAGACAGTAGGGAGAGGGTGATAATGAAAATAAAAAAGAAGAAAGAAAAAAATATCTTATCATTTCTCTCTCTTGCCACTAGAAATTATCGCCGACAACTTTCGCTGGAGATCAATTTTTGACTTTTTGAAATGATAAGAAGAAGAAGAAGGGGATAATTTTGTCATTTTTATTAAGTTAAATAAGTATCTAAATATTTCATGTGATTTCATAGGGATAATTACATCTTTACATGTTTTTCAAGGGTAGAACTGAAATTTAAAATATACATATTGCTGACATCATAATTTTTCATCATTGACTATGTTGACCATTAATGGAAGAAATGTTTGTGTTATCTCGTATTCAAATCTCATGGGAGGTTAGGGAGGTTAGTGTAATATGACAAATAAAAGGGGAGGTAAGTGTATATATTGACTGAACCTCAGGGGAGGTCAATGTAATTTACCCTTAAATTTATTAGAACTGAAGAAAAAATAAATAAATAAAAATCTGTATAGATAGTGTGGAGGCGGATGAAAAAAAAGGGGTTATACTGAGGTATATACCGTGTATCTTGTGCCGAGGTGTTTATTTATATACTCTCTCCGTCTTATTTTAATTGTTGAACTTTTTTTTTTTGTCGTCCCAAAATAATTGTCTCATTTCAAAAACCCTAGCCTCCTTTATTCTTCAACTTTTCTCTCTAGAATCTAAGATTGCATAGTGGGAATTCATCAAAAGTCGAGGAACAAAATTTGTTCCTTTTGAAGAGCTTTATACGTCTATGGTTTTGGAAATTTAGAAAAGTCATTTCAAGCTACAGGTAGGAGTGTTCTAATTTTTATAACCCTAAATTTATGTCTTGCTTCTTCCTTGTAGTTTTACATGAATATTATATAGTGATGGTTATTGTATTTTTATTTATTTACATGGTTGAATGTTGCCATATGGAGTAGACTTACATATTTTGTATCATCATGAGAATATACATGCCGATGATAATATGATCCTAAATTGTTATTTTTTCTTGAAATTATCTTAGTGGTTCTGGTATTAAAAGTATAATTTATGAATTTGGTATTTTATTTGAGGTTATTGTTGTTTTTGGTTGTGAGAAAAAAATGTTGGTTGATGGGATTGTATCCGTTAGAAATAAAGAAAGAGAATTGTGTATTTGATTGAATTGATATTGTATAGAAAACATATAATTTAACAGTGCCGTAGGAGTTCTTGGATGATCGAAAAGCTCTAATTATGGTCAAGTGGTATCGAATTCCATTAAGTTAGTATCCCGTAAATTTGACAATTGTGTTACGGGACTTGCTTAGGTAATAGGTAAGCGAACGATTGAACGGGGCTTGCTTGTAGGTAAACGAACGGTAATACGGAACTAGCATAGGCTTTCTTGTAGGTGAGTGGACAGTAATACGGGACTTGCTTCTATGCAAGTGGACGGTAGCAAGGACAATGTCCAGGTATGTGTGAATTTGACATGTTTAATATTTTGAAAAAAAAATGCCAAAAAAAAATATATATATATTTTGAAAAATGCTTAGCATTATTTTTTTGAATTAATATTGTTTGGTGTACAGTAGAATTGTATTTTTAGGTCTTTGAAATTGTTGTCTTGCTATTCTTGTCATTACTCTCCAACACGGTTATGTTCTCTTTTCCCCTTTGGCATTTTATATATTTTTGGCTATCATTATTAGTATATTCTTATGGGGCTTTTTTTTCCCAAAAAGCTTACTCTCTCACTAATTTTGCAAATAAGGAAGATGGTACCGGAGTCAATTAAATTTTCAAGAAGATGTTGCTTGCTTGTGCTTGTCGAATTTCTAATTATTTGGTGTTGTTAGATTCTGTATTTGCTCAGAAAATGGAATAAATGATTTTATGTTACAGTTGAGAGTTTATTTGGGAAATTGGATGAATTATGGATAATTTGAGATTTGGAATATGTTGATTTTTAATGATTTAAATCTTAAATTTTGGATTGTGGGATGTTTAGTTTTAGTATCTCAGTTAACTGGTATTCGATTAATTATTTTTGGTAATTCTACTTTTTGCTCATACATGTAATGTATATTTTTTTATTTGGTGTTTGTGGTTGGCTTGGAAGAGTATGCAATTCAGTAGTTTAAACAAAATTTATTAGGCACGTTAATTGGTGGAAATAAGCAAGTTTATGGGTCCAGTTAATTTGGTTGAAATGGGTCGTAGAATTAATATGTTTTATTTTATATAAATTGGTATATTTAAGACAGTCAGATTTTGAGTCTAATTTTCTTATTGGTGATGGTTTCCTAATAATATTAATACAAGTGTGTGTGTATATATATATATATATTAACGAATTGTGCATTGGTAATATGAAACAAAAACAAATAACTTCTTTTCTCCAGGTTAGTATCACGTGCTTGACAACTAGTGTTCATTATATATGGGAGTACAGTATATTGGTTTCGTTTTTAACTCTGATTTGAATTAAATTCGAGTCTAAAATGTGTGTCTCGAATAGAAAGGGTTTCGTTATTTTTATTTTGGAAAAAAATAAATTTATTTCTTTTATTTCACTAAACCGAATTTTCGAAACTAGGGCGTGACAATGGGTCTCCTTAATTTCTGCTACTATACTCACTATCAGAGGAAAAAGCTGACATGTCGACTAACATTGAACAAGAATAGTCTAGTATTAGAAACCCTAGAAATCCAAAACTAAATATGGGTTTTTTTTCATTTAAAACACATTAAATTGTACATCTGTATATTTGTTATTTTATAATTTTAGGTAGCCGACAATATTAATAGAGAAGTGCAGTGTTATTTTTGAAAACTCAAAAAAAAAATATTTGTTATTTAGTCTATTTACACGAGAGATTAATGTAATTTATCCTAACATTTTTTTAAAAACTCAATTTTCAGATAGATATACGGCAAATGTCTTCGGATATACAATTTGAATGCAAAGACAATTACTTAGAGAAACTTATACAATGATTTCAAACTTCTTATGAATATATTTTCAGAAAGTTGAACTATAGGTACTTTCAAAGACCTGTAGAATATCATCTCTTAGAAGGAAAAAATAGGACTTAGAGTTTTTGTTGTTTTATATGAACATTAATGCTTCGCCCGGATTTTTGACCCGCACATGTGCTGAGGGTTGTTTTAGAAGAATAATGTCTTGAAATGGAACCATGTGAAATGAAACGTCAACTTAATGCGACAAAAAATATTTATTTGATGTAGGGCTTAGAGTTTTAGGTGTGTTAGGTTACGTTGAAAATATATATTTCATAAAATGCAATTTTAGAAGTATTTTTGAAAAGACTTTTTGACAGTGGCTCCATGTAAGTCTACGTAAGATTCATAAGATTGGAGTTTCGATTAGGTCAAGAGAAAGAACCATCCGCTAAGTATTATGGAGAAATTATTAGGTAGTCTTGGGCTACTTGTCCCAACCAATAATAACACTTCACCGCAACAAGTGTTAGAATAAAGGGGGACACATGTGCATATGACGCGTTCGTAACTTGGTATTGGTCCAAGACCATTGTCTTGGAAGTTACTAATAATTCCAGGTGTTGAAAGAAGAATTTATTAAGTATTTCCCTGACCATGGTCCTGAGTCAATAACAACGCGTCACATGCGTATATGTGTCATCCTTTATTCCAATATTCATCATGGGACATGTTATTATTGATTCGGGACAAGTGAGTCCGGGAATAGGTAATAATTTCTCGTGTGCAAGTGAGAAATGCAGTGTGATTGAGAGTGTAACGGAGTGTGTCTGTACAGGTGTGTAGTTGAAGTTGAAAGTAGTGTATAGGCGTAGATTATGTGTTAAGTTTGATTGTTGGATTGGGCTAAAATGAGACTGGAATTAGGTTATGAGTGGGCTATTGTTAGATGTGGGTGCGATTTTGGATTGGGCTATAGTAATAGTGAGAATAAGGTTGGAAATAAAGACCAAAACCTGGCTAGAAAGAAAGTTGAGTATGGGCTATTTTAAATTCAAATTTGGGCTAGTACATTTGGGTCAAAATAAGGCTGGAAATAGTTTGGGTATGAGTTGGTTTAAAATGGGCTAAGTCAAATTTTAACAAAAAATGGGTTGTCTGGTTAAAAGTTAACGGATACAGGTCACTGGGGTTGGTTTGGGCCTGGTTTATAAGATGACCCAAACCATACCTTCCCCAAATTAAATTAAAGAGCGAAGAAGTGAGGAAGTGGGCAAGGTAATGATCTGGGATCTCTATCCTAGAGTCTCTTTCTTACCCGCGCACTACTAAAATTACTACAGTGTGAGTGAGTGCACTGTAAAATCATGAAGTTAAATTTTTTCAACAAACTTAATCTCGAATTCAACACCCTTAAACTTAATCTCATATTCTTCTAACTAATTCAGATATAGTGAAATTAAATTTTACATTATATAAATTTAGAGAGCTCATATTGGCACTCCACTAATAACTTTAAGTGCTACACTTTCTTTTTTTTTTTTAAATAAAATTACAAAAGAGTTCATACACCACATAATGTTTGGTTATTATATTTTTAATGTTATAATTGCCCTTGTTCATTAAGATTAGGATTTTTGACCCTAAAATGAAAATTCATTTATCTTATCTCTCTATACATAAATGAAATATCTTAGTAATTATACAGTGTCTGAGTTAGAGTAAATTATTGAACTTGTTAAAACAAGTAATATGGAAAAATCTCATAAATCTATAAATTATTAAATGCTTCTAATTCTCATGGTAATGGTGAATTATTTTTTCTTTAGAATATATTTTGTTGATTTTGAAAATAATGACTTGAGAAAGTATCGATGATTAGGATAAAAAAAAATATTTGAATTGAAATTAAATTTTATATCAATGAATAAAACCTATTTATAACATTATATTGAAAGCAAAACAATCTCTACGATGCATAGTAATATTTAATTGAATTGAAAATCAAAGGAAAATCAAGTTTTTATTTTTGAAGGATGAGAAAAATATAGTTTTACTTAAATAGAAACTCTGTTGTACAGTTTAATAAGTAAGTTAAGAAAAAATTGTTTGATTTAAGAAGGGAACTTTTAGAAATTATATTATTATGTGATTAAATTAAAATTTTATTATTATATAATATATTATACATATAGTGTGTGTGTATATATATACTGTGTGTAATTTCAATATGAGAGAGAAAATACTTGAGAGTGAATTCAAGTGTTCTGACTTTAATAAAAAAAAGGGTAATTACGGTATTAAAAATGTGAGAATCTAGGAACTCTTTTCTAAACTTTATTTAGAAAAGAAAAAGCGTTGAGCACCTCAGATCATAAGTGGAGCGCGAATATTAGCAGCCATAAATTTAATATGTATTAGGGGTGCACACGGTCCGGATTGGTCCGATTCTGGCCTTTTTTGGAACCAAAACCGTATGGTCCGGCTCCACTAAAAACGGAACCGGACCAAACCGTTTAATAGTATGGAACTGGACCGAACTGAACCGCGAAGAACCGGTTTGGTCCGATTCAGTTCCACGGTTCACCAACCTGTATCAACCTGTTTTAAATCTCAATTTCAAGCCTGCTGCAGACCAATTTCAAGCATCAATTTTAAATCTTTTAAAGCTATTATTCGTCAAGTGTCAACATAATTAAATCATGATTTAATTTCTTTAAGGAACTACTAAAAACTAATACAAGTAACAGTAATAACATAATAATCCAACCAGTAAAAACATAATATCTAGCATTAAACAAACTTTAAACATAATACAAATTGAAATCCCAAGCAAAAATTAAACTTCCAAAAGTTATACAAATTCAAAGTAATTAAAATCTCAATACAATACAATATATTATAAGTATAATATTTAAATATTAGATATAATATATTTTATATTTATATATATAGAATCGGTTCGGTCCGGTCCTGAGGGACCTGAAACCATAACTGGACCGTTACTACACGGTTCCAAAAAATTGGGACCATGACCGAACCGGACTGCAAAAAAATCGGACCGAATTGTCCGTTTCGGTTTGGATTCCCGATTTGGATGAATTTTTGTGCACCCCTAATATGTATATTATATGCAGGGTAAAATCCATAAAATCGTCAGTAGTTTGAAAAGTGTGCAAAAAAAATTCTTTCATTTCCACTTTCTTCCCTTGTTAATTGTATTTAGTGCAAATAAATTATTCGGAGCTAAAAATACTCTTTAATATCAATTTTACCCTTCTACCAAATTTCTTTATATATACTTTTCAACAATAGCATTTGTATTCTTTTTATACACTTTTTTTGTTGTAAAATTTTAATTTAATTTTAACTTAAATATTCTTGTTTTATTATTATTTCATAGCTCAACCGAAATAATAATAATAATAAAAATTCATTGTTTCAAGAAACAGGGCATTGTTTTAAAAAAAACATATCGTTTTAGCTTTTTTTTTTTCCAACTGAACCATGGTATAATAATAAAATAAAAATATTTAATTTATAATTAAATTAAGAATGAATATACATATCCTTATGTCTCATAAAAAATATATAGGGTACGGTCACGAGTGACAGTGGTGTGGTGTGGATAAGACAATTTGCGGAGGGAAGGGACTCAATGCAATAAAAGACGGGAGAGAGAAAAGGAGAGTAGCAGTAGTAATAAAAGCAACTATACGTGTGTGTACACACACTTATGAGGAGTGCTAGGGGCATTTGTTTGGCGACTGTTCTTGTACAATCTTTTTTTAATTGGTTAAAAAATTAATTATAAAATCTCATTTATTACTTGTTTGTTATTTTTAAAAAATATTAATAACAAATGTTTTTAGGACAAAATTATCCTCATATATATATATATATAATAGATTATTTCACCACCTTCTCTCTACCATCCTCATCTCTCTTTCCTAAAAAAAACCAACACTGAAAACTCAATTAATTTTTTTTAATCAGAAAACCAACACTCTAAACGATGAAGCAAAAATTCACCCTGAACTGGTCAAACTCCAACCTGTAAAAAAGGACAAGAGAAGGGTAATCGAAAGGGCACCGGCGCGGTGCCGACCGACTACGCTCCGATGATCAAGTTAGATATCGAAAAAACTTTTAAAGCTGTAAAGGAACTCAAAGGGTATTAATTGCGTACCTTGGTATATGAGCCGTCTCTATATTTATAGGACTTATCTTGAAATAGAAAAGTCATAATCAAAGCATACCTCTTGTCCACGTCACCTTGCCGTTTAAACAATTTTCGGTCCAGTTTAAATGATTTTCACAATTGGAGTATTTTCAGACTTGACTTTTATATTAAATTTTTCTTTACCTTAAATAAAAAAAAGAGGAGTTTTTTTCAGGAAAAAAATTTCTGAAAATTGTTTCGAGGAAAAAAAAACTAAATATGCAGAATAATAATAATTTCTAGATTTTTTTTTCTAAAAATTGTTTTATTTTCATAAATTCTCTCTATTTCTAATGGAAAAAGTTCCAGAAATAATTTTCGGAAAAAAAAAAATTTATTAAGTAATTGTGCATATTTAGTTTTTTTCCCCTTTAAAAAAACCCATCTTTTTTTTATTTATTAAAGTTGACAAAAACTTGATATCAAAAAATCCTTCTTTCTAATGGAAAATTTTTCGAAAAAAAAAAAAATTGAAAATTTTTATTATGTAACTGTGCATTTTTTTGTTTTTTTTTTCTACATTTTTTTTTTCAGGAAAAAAAACTCCTCTTTTTTTTATTAATGTAAAAAAATTAATAAAAAAACTTTTCTTTTCTTTATTGTTCTTTATTTTTTATAATAATGAAAAGGGTAAAATTGTCATAGAAAATGATAATATGTGCAAAATGGGGTAATTTGCTGACTTTTGTAAATGTGAGGGTGTGATATGGTCTAAAATATAATATAGGAGGTTTCTTGCACATTTTTAAAAGCATAAGAAAGTTTTTGATCCTTTTACGTTATAAATATGAGTGTAATTAGGACAAATTTTAAAAAATGCGAGTGTATTTTGCGTAAAGTATTAAGAGATTATAAAAATAATTTTGTCCTGAAATATTTTGCTTTTAATGTTTTCTAAATATAACAGGTAATAAATGAAAGTTGATGATTGATTTTTTAGGGCCCGTTTGGTAACTGTTTACGTTTAGTGTTTATTGTTTAAGTGTTTATATAAATAGTGTTTATGTTACGATTTTGTTTATCCATAAACATGAGTGTTGTTTGATAACGAAAAAACGCCTGGCTTATTTTTAAAATCATAAACAAAAAAATGTTTGTTAATCTTAAACTGTTTTTTTTTATAAAAAAAATCAACACAACAAACTGTATAAAAAGTCAAGTATATGCTACAACAAATATATACTGTAATAGCAGAGCAAAAAATATGCATAAAAAAGAAATAAATAATAATGGGTTACATATATATTTATTTACACAATGCAAATGATACTGTAAAAATAGAATAACTTACAACTCAGAAGGCCTTAACAAGTAGGGGGATGCACACGATTGAGTTCTTTTCAGTTATTGGGAGAACCTGAATCGTTTCCAACGGTTCTTTAATTTTGAAATCGGAATAAATGAGTTCGGTTCAATTCAGTTATTATAAGAGTTGTATTTAACATTATAATAGTTATAATAACTTTATTGTTTAATTTTTTTTATATAACAAAATGTTATTTTATATATATATTCAACGGTTTTAGTTCCTATTCCAAGGTTTGAAACCAAAATCGTAGTGAACGATTCCTAAAATTTAGAACCGGAACCGTAATGAACGGTTCGGTTCGATCCAATTTGTATGGACTAAGAAGAGGAATTTGGAGGGAATACTCTTTCTCTTGAACTTCTTATGCTATTACTTTTTTTTTCATTTTTTTATTTATATTTTTCATTTCAACACTGAAAATGAATAAATGATATGAGTACAAAATACCATTCTTGTCGAGATGGTTGAGACTTTTTATTTTTTTTCATCAAATAAAGTTTTTTTTTTTTTTTTAGTATGGGTGTTCCTAAATAACTATCTCTTTAATTCTGTCCACACTTAATAATTCTAATATTTTTATCGTTGTATCAAATAATAGTCTTTTATAATTTTTTTTCTTTTCATTTTCTCACTTTTAGTTTTAATTTTTAATTAAAATAATATAATCACCATTTTATATAAAAAAAAAGTTTTTTTTTAATAAACATAAACAATAAATATTATTTTGATGTTTAAAATTTGAAGACTTAAAAACAGTATTGTTTTAAAAATATTTTGATAATTTATAAACAAAACAAAAATTATCAAATATATTTATCATAAAAATTTATTTTTATAACCAATCAATACTAAACCTAAAGGATGATGAAACAGACCCTTAATCTAAGGAGTGACTCTGCTGGGATAGTGTTAGGCGAATGCTCAAATAGTTGGAGAGAGAGAGAACACAAGCATGCATCTCGGAATCCTAACACGGGTAGCTAGAGAGAGAAAGAGGAGATAGAGTTTCGTAGAGAGAGAAAAAGAGGGGATTCCTAACACGGGTAGCTAGAGAGAGAAAGAGGAGATAGAGTTTCGTAGAGAGAGAAAAAGAGGGGGAGATAGAGTTTCGTAGAGAGAGAAAAAGAGGGGAAACCTAACAAGGGTAGCTAGAGAGAGAAAGTTTCATCTCGGAATCCTAACACTGATAGCTAGAGAGAGAAAGAGTTTCGCAGAGAGAGAGAGAAAAAGAGGGGGAGGGGAGCTGTACTTGACGAGAGAGAGAACACATAAAAATCGTTTCATCTCTGAATCCTAACACTGGTAGCTAGAGAGAGAAAGAGGAAATAAAAGTTTCGTAGAGAGAGAAAAAGAGGGGGAGGGGGGATGTACTTGACATAGACGTGTCGAGAGTGGGGTGTGTACCATGGAATGGTGGTATTTGGTGCCAGCTGGGCCCACAAAAGACAAAAAGACCTCGCTTCCTCTTTGCCGACAGGATGGGTTGTATCCCACTGTCTTTTTTTGTTTCCCAGTTACTTACGTCACGCCTTTCGTACCACCCACACCTTAGCAGGACACGGCTCAGCGGGTCCCACAACCACTATGATATTTTCTAGGTCAAACCAATCCAATTCGATGGCCTGTGGTTACGCGTATGGTAAGCACATCAGCTCTCTTCTCTCCCTTCATTCATTTTACCATCCCACCGCTCCTTTTGCTTCATACGTACTAGTCTTCTTCCTAAATTGAGTAATTATTTATTTTATTTTTGTAACAATTCAATTCGGCCAATATATATATATATATATATATATATATATATAGCTTAAGTACGAAACTAATGACAATAATTAACCATTTTCAAAATCATGCATTTCAGCAAAAATTTGAAATGGACATGAAAAACATCATTCAGTTTTCTAATTGTCTTTTAAAAAATTCTGCTCCAACGATGGTAATAAAAAAACTAGATTAATTTTTTATCACTGTTAGTTAAAATGGTGTGAACAAAAACTATTATCTGTGTTCACAAAAAGTAATACCTGGACAAAAAAAATTTAAAGCTTTTTAGATACCAATTAAACATAATAATATAACATTTGTATGAAAAAATCAAAAATAATTTTACCTTAGCTTAAAAGAATACATAGCACCTTGATATCTTATAAATATCAAGTACCTACTTTTGCATACAAGGTACTAATAGTAAGAGGAAAAAATTAAGAATTTTTCAAGTCCAAATGGTATAAACAACTTTAAAAAGTCTTATTTAAGGTGAATAAAAAAGCTGAAAAAAAAGGTTTTAATTTAATATTTAATGGTTTAAGTGAACAAGCTTTTTAAATGTGTAAATAATGTGTTTGCCATAATACAAGTATGAGCTGAAAAAAAAGTTATAATTTAATATTTAATGGTTTAAGCGAATCGAGCTTTTTAAATGTGTAAATAATGTGTTTGCCATAATACAAGTATGAGCTGAAAAAAAAATTATAATTTAATATTTAATGGTTTAAGCGAATCGAGCTTTTTAAATGTGTAAATAATGTGTTTGCCATAATACAAGTATTAAAAATGAGGAAAGAAAAATATTATTTAGAGTCCAATTTCATGTATTTATATATATTTTAATTTTTTTTATACTTTTCAATTTAAAAATTCATCATTTTTCTGTCTTAAATCCAAACATAGTCTTAAATTGAAGCTCTTAGAAGTTTCTTCCTAATCAAAATAGTTTTATCAAAAAAATTCATTTGGAGTATAATTTATCAACTTTTAAGTGGGTAAGAGAAAAAAAAAAGTAGAAAACATATATATATACAAGAAGTTAACTTATTTGTGTGTATATTTTCATGCAAACTCTCACTCATTGGACCCACTTTGGGCCCGGTCTAAAATATTTTAATATTTTTTTATTGATTTTTCAAATTGATTTTAATTTAGAAAATAGGAAAAATAAATTTTAAAATTGTTTTTAAATTCTGAAAAATTTTGAAAAAATTTGGGTAACCTTTTAGGGACAAAATACACTTGAATTTTAAATTTCAAGTGAAAATGAGATTCCCTCGTAATTAAATTGATTTTAAAAGTATGTCTTAAAATTGGATTTTTATCTTCTTTTATTTAGAATTTTTTTTCTAAAATTCTAGAAAATTTTCAGAAAATTTTGGTAATTTTTTGGGGACAGAATGCACTTGTATTTTAAATATCAAGTCAAAATAAGGTTCCGGTTAAAGTAGTATGAGAAATGTGTCTCAAAACTAAATTTTTGTTTTCTTAAATTTTGAAAAATTTTGGGAGTACAGGTTTCTTTGAAATTTCTTTTTATTCCTTCCAACTTAGAAAACTTATGACTCATCAGTTATTTTTATTTTGAAAAAAATTAAATTTATTTCTTTTATTTCAATAAACCGAATTTTCGAAACTAGGGCGTGACAATGGGTCTCCTTAATTTCTGCTACAATACGCACAATCACAGGAAAAAGCTGACATGTCAACTAACATTGAACAAGAATAGTCTAGTATTAGAAACCCTAGAAATCCAATACTAAGTATGGTGAAATCCAAAACTAAATATGGTTTCTCGACCCTTTAGAATACCAAAAACCAAATATTGCCAAGTGTATCTTGCCTGTATCAGTGAAACAAATAGACTAGATAGAATATGACGTGACATAAAGGTCTAAGGCTAATTTGGTCTTTATACATAATAAGATGTTTTCATTTAAAACACATTAAATTGTACATCTTTATATTTGTTATTTTACCAGTATTATTTTTGAAAATTCGCAAAAAGTCCTTATTATTTAATTTATTTTTAGAAGAGATTAGTATAATTTATCTTACCATTTTTTAAAAAACTCATTTTTATAGATATAGGGCAAATGTCTCCAATAAAATAAGAGATTGCAAAGCTATAGAATAGTTGTAGATATACAATTTGAATGTAAAGACAATTAGTTGGAGAAACTTGTACAACGATTTCAAACTTTTTATGAATATATTTTCAAAAAGTTGAACTATAGTACTTTCAAAGAGTGGTAGAATATAATCTTTTAGTAGGGAAAAATAGAACCTGAGCTTTTGTTGTTTTATATGCTGATTCAAATTTTCGTCCCGCACTTGTTTTGAGGATTGTTTTAAAAGAATAATGTTTTGAAATGGAACAATGCAAAATGAAACGTTAACTTAATACGATAAAATTTATTTATTTGGGGTAGGGCATTATGTAGAAATTTTTGGGGTCACCATTTAACATTGGATTTAAGTGTGTTAGGTAATGTTGAAAATATATTTTTCATAAAATGCATTTTTAGAAGTATTTTTGGAAAGACACTTTTTGACAATAGTTCTACCTAAGTTTACGTGAGATATCATGAGATTGGAGTTTCGATCGTGCCAAGAGAAGGTGGTTAGCCTGTTAGGAACTTTTAAAACATCCTTCAAGTATTATGGAGAAATTATTACATAGTCTTGGGTCCACTTGTCCTAGCCAATAATAACACTCCACCATAACAAGTATTGGGATAAAGGGGGACATATATGCGCATTGGTATTGGTCCGAGACCATTGTCTCGGGAGTTACTAATAATTCTGAGCGTTGAAAGGAGAATGTATAAAGTACTCCCGCGACCATGGTGAGTTTGTGGGTGTGATTTTGGATTGGGCTACAGTAATAGTGGGAATAAGGTTGGAAATAAAGACCAAAATCTGGCTAGAAATAAAGTTGAGTATGGGTAATTTTAAATTCAAATTTAGGCTAGTACATTTGGGTCAAAATAAGGCTGGAAATAGTTTGGGTATCGGGGTTTAAAATGGGCTAAGTCAAATTTTAACGGATACGGGTCACTGTGTTTGACCCAAACCATACGTTTCCCAAATTAATTAAAGAGAGAAAAAGTGAGGAAGTTGTCAAGGGTAATATAGCCGTTTAGAGAGAGGGAGCCAGCTTGCATGCTTGTGTCAATGAGAGATTCTCTCGACTCTCTCAGTCTCTCTCTCTCTCTCTCTCATGCAGAGTGTTACATCCCATTTTCATGCACACTCTTATCCACTTTCTCTCACTATCCCATTTTCATGCAAACTCTCACCTAACCCTCTCTCAGTAGTCAGTACATATTATATGCAGGGTAAAATTCATAAAACTAGATTAAAAAATGTGTAAAAAAGATTCTTTTATTTTTACTTTCTTACCTTCAAATTGTATTTGATGCAAATAAAATTTTCAAAACTAAAAACACTCTTTAATATTAATTTTACTTTTTTATCAAATTTCTTTATATACAACATTTGTATTCTTTTTATACAGTTTTTTTTTTTTTTTGTAAAATTTTAATTCAGTTATAACTTAAATATTATTGTTTTATTATTATTTTATGACTCAATCAAAATAATAATAAAAAAACTTTATTGTTTTTAGAAACAGGGCATTGTTTAAAAAAAAAATACCGTTTTAGCATTTTTTTCTCCCTGACCGCATTATTATAATAATAAAACAAAAATATTTTATTTATAATTAAATTAAAAATTGATGAATATATATACAGCCTCATGTCTCATAAAAAAATATATAGGGTACGGTCGCGAGTGACAGTGGTGAGAAGACAATTCGAGGAGGGAATGGACTCAATGCGATAAAAGAGGGGAGAGAGAAAAGCAGTAGCAGTAGCAGTAGCAAATAAAAGCAACTATATATATATATATATCTATCTGTCATGCATCTCCATCATATCATCTCGGAATCCTAACACTAACAGCTAGAGAGAGAAAGAGGAGATAGAGTTTCGGTGAGTCAGAAAGAGAGAGGGGGAGGGGGGCTGTTACGTGTCGAGAGTAGGGTGTTCACTATGGTGGAGATATAGTTACGTCTTGTTAGTGAAAGGTTGTACTTTGTGCAAAGTTTTCATTTGAATGAAATTTGAAAAGGGTAGATATCCATTAATTTTACCTTTATTTTTAGAGCGGCCTAAATTAAGTAATTATTTATTTTATTTTTTTAACTATTCAAATTCGTCAATTCTTACATTCTTCAAAGATAATATCTATATAATATAAAAATTTGATATAATAAAAATAAAAATCAAATCAATAATCATGATTATGAATACATGATAATGTTACAAACACAAATATACATTACTGTGTATATTAAAAGATACATCAGATTTTGGTGGAAGAAACTATAATTCTGATGTGCACAGAAGAAATTGTAAATATGTGAAATTAATATTTTGATCCACGAGAGAGATACCTAAACGATGGAACCAATGCAAGTTACTAGTAAGAGAAACACATGCAATCAGAGTTAATCATTTTCAAAATCATGCATTGCATAAAAAATTTGAAATCAACGTGAAAAAAACATTTCAAATTGTGCTTTAAAAAATTTTGCTCTAAGGATATGTGATAAAAAAAACTAGATCAATTGTTTGTCACTGTTTATTAAAATGGTGTAAACAAAAATTAATATTTGTGTTCACAAAAAATAATACCGAGATGTACAAATATAGTACTTAGTTCTTAAAACTGATACTGGACAAAAAAAAAACTTTAAAACTTTTTAAATACCAATTAGATATAGTAATATAAAAATGATTTGGCTTTAACTTAAAAGAAAACATAACACCTTGATATCTTACAAACATCTAGTACCAATTAATTTTTTTTTTCTTATTATATCAGGCTTAATATGAATATATGTAAGTATTTGATTGAAAGAGACATTTAAAGCTGACACGTGTTATTATAATTAGTAACTTTCCGTCCATCTATCACGTTTTATCTTTACAAAAGTAAATAAATTATTCTTTTTTTTTCACGTATATATATTTTTTTATGATCATTTTATTTTTTCATTATTATAAAAATTAAAGAACAAAAGAGAAAAAAGATTTTTTTTATATTAATGGATACTAAGGAAAAAAAAAAAAAAGATATTGGAGAAAGAACAGACACTTTACCTTAGATTTTCAAACACTAACACATGACCAAAAAAAAAAATTGGATCCGCAAGGAACACGGGAGAGTATATTTTTGTAATTTTTAAATAGATGAGATTAAAAGAGTAAGTTAAAAAGTTAGTGGGGGATTAAAATCATAAAAAACATGAATTTTAAAAACTAAAAGAACAAACATAGTTGAGGTGCGCCTGTGCGTGTGATGTGTATTTAATTTTTTTTTTTCTCTCTTCATCACGAGAGAGATTCTCTCATCTACGTAATATATACAGAGAATAGTACTAATATATATATATATATAAGACGCATCAGATATTGAGTGCTAGTGAGACAAACACACACATTCGTCTTGTAAGTGTCCCTAAACTATATATATCTATATAACATTTCACCCACTGATTTTTCTCTCTCCTATTTTATATCTCTCTTCTCTCTCATATTTAAATCACTCTCTCTTTCTCTCTCCATATTAGTTGACTTATTTATTATATTGCTCTCTCACTTTTGAACCATCAGAGAAAGCATTTGATCAGAGAAAGCATTTGCCTCTTGCTGTTCTGTCTCCATCCGGGAAGAGCGGCCAAGCAAGCCCTCCATTTCGTAGTTTCGTTTGCTCCCTTATCACTCTCACTCTTTATGTTAGTTGATTGCCGGTTCGTGCTCACTCTCTCTCTCTCTTAATTGATTTTTTTTTTATATATTGCAGCCGGTCTGTGCGAGATCTGCAACAAATCCGGCCGATGAACCTTCAGATCTTACCAGAAGAATCAGATCTATGTCGCCGTGGCTCACCCCTCGCCGGCACTCCTTCGAGCTTCAACGAGAGTTGCCCCCCTCTGTCCTCCATTCCAGCTGCTTCTTCCGGTGGTGGTGGTGTTTTGTCGGCGATTCCCAAAAACGACGTCGTTAAGATCTGGAATGACCAGCCTCTTCATCAAGCGACGATCACTACGGCCTCTAGGCGTCGTCTGATACGGCTCCTCCGAACATTCCCATCGATTCAGAGGAGTAACAGGCGTTCCTCAAGAGTCGACTCAATCTGGCTTATGTTGTTGTGGCCATGACTCGGGTAAATTTTGTTTTGTTTTCTTTTTGACCTTTTTGGGGTGTTTGGTTGCCGAGAAATTGAAGGAAATGAAAGAAATCAGGATGGTGAAGTTGATGTTTTTATGTTTGACTTTAATTTGGTTTCCAACCCATTAATCAACTCAGCTCTGCAACACCAAATCTGAGATTCCAATTTATAAAAAAAAAAATATTCAATTTTTTTCCTTTCCCCAAATTTCTCGGCTACCAAACAGAGACATCGGCATTTTTATGATTGGTTGGTGCGTGTTCATGGTCCTTTTTTCTTTTCATTTTCTTCAGTTATGGGAATTATATATTTCATATCCTCAACTGGATTTTACTATTGTTTCAATAATCTGAAATTTTCTCTCATTATATATCTTCCACGGCTAGCCTTCACCATCATGAGTTGTTGCCATGGCGTTTCCGTCTCTACCATCTCATTTAATCACCGGACCTCCATTGAAGACCCACCATGGTCGGACCTCAATCTTCATCTTCTCCGGCCAGCCACTGTTCAATATTCTGTGTATATTCTAGAGAGAAGGAAGAAAGGGTGATCTCGCTATCTTGCGTTGCTAGGTTACCTGTTTCAGATCAGAAGCTTGATATCTAGAAGCACTTGAAGCGCTTGAACAAACCCGTCGTGTAAAGAATCAAGGTCAACCAGCACTTGAAGCGCTTGAACAAACCCGTCGTGTAAAGAATCAAGGTCAACCAACAATGGTATTCTGATTATTTCCCTCTCTTACTGTATTCATTGCTATCTTTATTTATAATAATTTTCTATGTGTTTGTGTGATTTGGCAAGTCTTCTTATAGATTTAGCTCATATCCACTGCTTGAATCTCATTTGATCTATTTTTTTATTTATATTGGTTGGTGTATGGGATGGCAAGCACGTATATAATATGTGGGAGAACGAATAAGGAAAGAAAAAATAATAGAGGAGAGTGCATGTTATGTATAAAAATAAAAAGAGAATAATAAGAAAAGAAAAAGCAGAGGAAGCGTGAGAGTCCTCAGCCGAAAGTTAAAAAAGAAATAAGAATAAATTACAAAAAAACAAAATCTTATACTTTACCTTTTGCAAAAATCGACCTAAGATTTGAGTAAAATTGTATATTTTATTTACATTTTAACATTTTTATAAATTAAAAATAAATTACTAATATTTTTTAAATTACATGACTGTTCATATTTAATTACATTTATATTCAAATACGTCTTTTACTAATTTTTTTTCTACTTTATAATAAATTAACAGTTAAAATTGATAGTAACTTACATAATTTTTTTATTTTTAAATACAAATAAATGATGTTTATTATATATATTATAATCATAAACGTTTACATTTAATTCTTGAACTTATATATGTTTATTGTTTTTATTTTCTAACAATATCATTTTTATTCTTTTCATATCATTTTTAAAAAATTACATTTAACTTCATAAGTTACGTTTATTAGTAGTTCATATTTTTTTATTGGTGCATTAAAATTCAGTTTCTATAAAATTATTAGAGAGTGCAAAAAGAAAAAAAGAAATTTGACAATTTTCATCAATGGATAATTTTGAACTTCAGGAAATTTTTGCAAAATGAGTATAGTATAGTGATGTTTTTTGCATTTTACTCAAAGAATACGGATGAGAAGTATAGGGAGACAATTTTTTGAAACTATCAAGAGTTGTTGTATGGTTCATGGATCATGAGGTACTCGAAACGTATCATGTATGAAAAATGGTAAATGTACTAAAAGGTACTCTAAACAATTTTAAGAAGAAACAAGTATGGACCAAGATGAATACCCACTATATCGACGATGCAAAATAGTTTTTTTTATTCTCTTAGGGTCATGATCGCATGATAATAATTTTGGGCAGCGTAGATGAGATTCAGCAATACCTTGGTCAAATGAAATCAACTTTTATTTCAGTCTAATAATTTTTTTTATAGTGCCGTAAGCACGGACAATACGCTAGTATGTATATATATATATATATAACAATATATATATGTTGAATTCATATAACGTACCTATAAATAAAAACAATGGACATCTTAAAAAAAAATAAAATAATGACAAATGCTTCAAAACACATGTTCATACCCAATTATCCGAAGACACCACAGTAATAACAAAAAGGTCATGATGGTATTATTGTCATTACACTTCCCAACGAACCTATGATGTGTGTTTCCATGAGGCCCCATTACCGACCTTGATCGGCAATTCAATATACAATAAAAGTTTGGGCAAGGTAGGGCTGGAATTGTCATTTAATTGATGATTGCAATGTTGTCAAATCATAAAAGACAACAGCTTTATATTTTTGTATTGCAATATAGTTTATTATAATATATACATTCAGTTGCAATATAGTCCCTTCATCGTGTGCGCTGTGTAATAATCACAGCATTTCATCCTTCACCTATGCACTCTTTCTCTCTTACATTGCACTTATTTCTTCTTTCCATCCCTACCGATGCTCTCTCTCTCTCTCTCTCTCTCTCTTTCTCTCACCATTATTCTTTTTTTACTGCATGGAAGACTCCAATTGCAGCATAGAATTATGATTGATAAAAGATTCTTTAAAGCGCTCATTTTATTTTTCAAAAACATGCTTTTCTTTCAAAAAGTTCGTTAAATTGAGCATGCTCTTCTGTTTCATTTTCTTTATCAATCTCCTTCAAAGAAAACTGCATCTTTGATCACAGAAGAGAGAACTTCAACTCCTTTCTTCCCTCCCTAGTTCCATCTGTTTTTTGGGTAAAGAGTCAACATCAATATCATAGAAGAGAGAACTTCAACTCCTTTCTTCCCTCCCTAATTCTATCTGTTTTTTTTTTTCCGGATAAAGAGTCAACATCAGTGACAAGCATGATACAATGGAGTGGAGAGGAAGAGAGAGGTGGACGGAAGTCGAAACCCCAAAAGATTACCGCTGTTATCAAAGTGTGAGAGGATTTTTTACCCATTTCCACCAGGATGGGCTAAAGATATCTTCAGTCACCTTCTCCGGAGATGAAAGAGCTGAGGCAAATAACTTCAACAAGTTAGGTAAATATAAGAACAGTCACATTGTAACCAAATATGGAGTGGAGAATTTTTCATTGGATTTACCGAAGGAGTCTCAAGTATGTTTAATTCTTTCTCATTTATTTTTATATGTTAGTTTTTATTTTTATTTTCTCTTTTTTTAGGGATAATAGATGACTTAGATTTTCATGAAAATATCATAAATGGAGTCACTGTTTTAGAGGATAAAAATGCTAAAATTTGCTGGCCAGGTAATGCTATCCGAAGCATAAATGGGTAATCGAAATGGCACCGGTGCAAGCATAAATGGGTAATCGAAATGACACCGGTGCAAGCGGACTACGGTCTTACGATTATAGGATTTTTAAAACTGTAAAAGAATTTAGAGGGTATTAATTGCATACTTTCGTATATGAACCGTCCCTATATTTATAACGGATGGAACGTGTCCTATTAGAACATTGCTGTTTAGTTTTTCATCCCTATCGAGGTAGAAAAGTTCTGGTCAAAACATTTTTCTTGTCCACGTCATCTTAATATTAACTATCACGTCATACATTTTATACTAAAATAAGTATTTTTTTGGTAAGTAAATATTATTTTTTAGTTTTATCCTTGATTTATAACTTATGTTTTTGCTATTGATTATATTAGGGAATTGTGATTTTTCATGAAAAACTATCGGTTGTTTCATGATGATGGAGATCGTTACGAGATGGTGAGGAAGATTGTGAACTTTGAATAATCCATAAAGCTGATTGATAAACATTTAAAATTCAAAAAATAGAACAAGCATGCCGAATTGGTATAGCAGAAGACCATGTCCTCTAACGTGCACCAATCGGAATTGTAAAAGCAGAATTCAAGTAGAACCACGAGCCCAACCACCACAAATAGGAAACAACGCAAGTGTTCCATCGAAATATAGGCCAAATATATCAATTTTTAACTTCCATTGCAGTGCATATGAGCATGTTAAAGATTGTATATATTGCCGGCAGATTTGACCACGTGGATGATTTATATTTGTTTGTTATTGACAGTTTAAAGATCGGTCTTACTTGGACGTGTCTAGAGAACTCTTTCGAATATTGTCAGAGTTTGAAGTGTTTGAACTGACAATATTCGAAAGAGTTCTCTAGACACGTCCAAGTAAGACCGATCTTTAAACTGCCAATAACAAACAAATATAAATCATCCACGTGGTCATATCTGCCGAGATCGGTCTTACTTGGACGTGTCTAGAGAACTCTTTCGAATATTGTCAGAGTTTGAAGTGTTTGAACTGACAATATTCGAAAGAGTTCTCTAGACACGTCCAAGTAAGACCGATCTTTAAACTGCCAATAACAAACAAATATAAATCATCCACGTGGTCATATCTGCCGGCAATATATACAATCTTTCACATGCTCATATGCACTGCAATGGAAGTTAAAAATTGATATATTTGGCCTATATTTCGATGGAACACTTGCGTTGTTTCCTGTTGGTTGGTGCACGTTAGAGGACATGGTCTTCTGCTATACCAATTTGACATGCTTGTTCTATTTTTGAATTTTAAATGTTTATCAACCAGTTTCTTGGACTCTTCAAAGTCCGCAATCTTCCTCACCATCTCGTAACGGTCTCCATCATCATGAAACAACCGGTATTCTTTCATGAAAAATCACGATTCCCTAATATAATCAATAACAAAAATATAAGTTATAAATTAAGGATAAAACTAAAAAACAATATTTACTTACCAAAAAAATACTTATTTTAGTATAAAATGTATGACGTGATAGTTAATATTAAGCTGACGTGGACAAGAGGAATGTTTTGACTAGAATTTTTCTACCTCAATAGGGATGAAAAACTGAACAACAATGTTCTAATAGGACACGTTCCATCTGCTATAAATATAGGGACGGTTCATATACCAAAGTATGCCATTAATACCCTCTAAATTCTTTTACAGTTTTAAAAATCTTATAATCGTCGGAGCGTAGTCGGCTTGCAACTGTGACATTTCGATTACCCATTTATGCTTCGGATAGCATCACCCGGTTAGCAAATTTTAGGATTTTCATCCTTTAAAACAGTGACTCCATTTATGATATTTTCATGAAAACCTAAGTCATCGATTATCCCTAAAAAAAAGAGAAAATAAAAATAAAAACTAACATAAAAATAAATGAGAAGGAATTAAACATACTTGAGACTTCTTCGGTAAATCCAATGAAAAATTCTCTACTCCATATTTGGTTACAATGTGACTGTTATTATATTTACCTAACCTATTGAAGGAAGTGATTCGTAGAATGAAGGAAGTGCCTTATGTTAGATGGCCTTGACTCAGGTAAATGTCTAACAACAAGCAATTTCAATTTTTCTTACATGGTGTGATTTCATGCATATTGTATTTCTATCTAGTGATACATATTTAATGAAGTTAGGAATAGAAATATATACGTGTATAGTTTTATTCATATAAATGTTTGAATAGCCTAAAAGTGTATTGAAATTTTAAAATTCTTATTTTGAATTCTATTAAGAGTCAATAACATTTTATTTGTTACCAAAATCTTCACAGCTGTTATTTTTATGCTTATCTAAACTTGCTGCTAGTGTTTTATTTATTTATTTATTCATTATACAAATGCCTTTCTTGCTGTCATGTGGATTTTTTTTTTTTTTTTTCTGGTTATAAGTTATACTAATGGAAAATTTGTATATAAACGAGTCCCTTAGCAGTACTTGCATGCTTTTAGATAACAAATATTTTTATAGATTACAAATATTTTTTATCTTGGTTGAGATGTTTATTATTTCCCGGTTTCTGTATAAACTTGTATCACTTTCATAAGAGTTTGTCAAATGTTTTGCTCTAGTAAGCTAAATTCATATGGTTGACAGTGAGTATTATAAAAAGAGAACCGTTGGTTTATAAGTGAACCGAATCGGTCTTTCATGGTTCGATTTACTTCGATTACAAGTTTCAATGGTTCTGATTTAGGTTTCAAAATTAAATGACTATTGGGATCAGTGCGATTCCGATGCACCCTTACTAATCTCATATTTCTTTTATTTGGCTGCAAGAGGTTCTCATATTTCTTTTATTTGGCTGCAAGAGGTTGTCAAGCGATTGGGATGCATGAGGAGGAAGAGGCAATGAACGTGACAAGATTGAGACCTCCTTTAGCCATGCAAGGAAGACATTTATCAGTTTGCAAAGACACAGGATGACTCAACATAATTTGAGGAATTATGTGAAAAATATAAGAGTCGCTCTTTTAATATGTAATATTTTAATATCAAATATTAGTTAATAATGTTTATATTAAAATTATTATATTTAATTGGATCATTTTTTACTGTGCATAGATATTTGTGAGAATAAAATATAATTTTTGAATAAGATTTTCATTTTTTTATTACTTGGTTCACTTTCTTTTATTTTATTTTTCATATTCTTCGCAAAGAATTTTCTTATCACATATTTGATTATCATTGTGAATTTAAGTCGTTAATATATTTTTATTTCATTATTGTATTATTTTCTAATTCTTTTAGATGACTTGGTTGTTCATTTGTATTTTTCATTTAAACTTTTTAGTATTTTATTATTAATTATAACAAAAAAATGTTGTAATGAGAGGAGAAAATGCAAGGAATATGAGAAAAATGATAGAAGTTAATAAGAGGAAGATGGATAGTTTTATAATTACTAAGTTTTTACAATTATCTGTTAAGTATATATTCATAAATTCATAAAAAAACGTGAAATGAGAAGTGAGAAAAAAGAGGAAGGTTTTGAGATAAAGATAGAAATTATAAGTTTTAAAATAAATTAAATTACTTGGGCCTAACATTACAAGGATACAAAAATTTTAGAAAGTCTAATAATATTTAAAAATAAAATTTTTACAAATTATTATTAAAGAAATAAAATAATTTGGAGGGTTTCTATTGGCTGGGGCCTTAGGCAACCGCCTAAGGGTCCAGCCGGCCCTGCAAAGACATTGAGATTGATTAGATTTGATAAAACTCTAATATTGGTGATGTAAAAATTGATTTGAAGAAAATAGTTTGGTCTTTATTCTTGAGCACTTAGGCGAAAAATATAAGAGTTGATCTTTTAACATGTAATATTTTAATATTAAATATTAATTAATAATATTTATATTAAAATTATTATATTTAATTGGACCATTTTCTATTAATAAATCTCTTAATTTTTTAAATAAAATATGATCTTTGAATAAGATCTTCATTTTTTTTTACTTGGTTAACTTTTTTTCATTTTTTTTTTCATGTCTTCCCAAATAATTTTCTTATCACACATTTAATTATCATTATGAATCTAAGTCGCTAATATATTTTCCTTTCGTTGTTGTATTATTTTTTAATTCTTTTATATGACTTGGTTGTTCATTTCTATTTTTCACCTAAACTTCTTATTATTTTTTATTATTAATTATAACAAAAAATTGTTGTAACGAGAGAAGAAAAAACAAGGAATATGAGAAAAAAGATAAAAGTTAATAGGAGAAGATGGAAAGTTTTATAATTACTAATTTTTTACAATTATCCATTAAGTACATATTCAACAATTTATAAAAAAATATGAAATGAGAAAGTAACAGAGAGAAAAAAGAAGAAGGTTTTGAGATAAAGATAGAAATTATAAATTTTAGAATGAATTAAATTATTTGGGCCTAACATTACAAGGAAACAAAAATTTTAGAAAGCCTAATAATATTTAAAACTATTATTAAAAAAATAAAATAATTTGGAGACTTTTTATTGGCTGGGGCCTTAGACGACATCCTAATGGTCCAGCCGGCACTGCAAAGACATTGATTAGATTTGATAAAATTCTAACATTGGTGATGTAAAAATTGATTTGAAGAAAATAGTTTGGCCTATATTCTTGTGTTAAGAAAATATTTAGTACTTGTTAGTTATGTAATTAATATATATTGCTTGTATGATCATCTTGTGGACGTCCTGCATCACTCTTTTATAATGTTCAAATTGAATGCAAACACCAATTTTTGCTCAAATTGTATGTTAATCATATAAATTTTTTTTTTCAAGACAACGTAAGTTGTTAGTGAGGGAAGAGGGAATCGAACATAAGCATCCAAGCACTGGTTCCCTTTTGGCCTTTGTCAATAACCCAACTTATTGGGTGATTTGGGCTTTGGTGGTGGTTTGTGTTCTCTGTTTGCTCTTAGTTTGTACTGTTACAAAAAAAAATATAACCCCAAGTCGTGCCAAATTGAAATCAAGTAAACCCTTGTTCAAAATCTTGAAAAAAACAATTAAACAGTAAATCAATTTGTGTTAAGTTATGCAAAATTGAATTCTTGAATTCAAAGTCTTTAGGAGTGCTGACCAGTAGAAAAAGGTTTACATTTACAAAATTTAAGAAACAAATAACCATTGCAAAAAATGCTAATTCAGAAAATTACAAAATAAACACAAATGTTGATAAATACAAATAGCAGACAATAAACGCATAAACACAAACGATTGTGTGTATTATATTAGAAAAACATGAGATTCAACCTTAAACATTAGAACTTTTAAGTGAATCTCTTATTAGCATTGAAACTGTGATTTGGTCACTGTTAGGACCTTTCATCATTCATCATCAAATTATGATTTGGTCACTTTTTCCCTACAAATCATTCATCATTCATCAGTAACAATTCAAATTACATAATCAAATAGAGTAGCACCTGTAGGTTAACATATAGAGTAGCAGCACATGTCCTGTCTTAATTACATAAGATAATCACTTAGGATTAACACTAAGTTCCAAGTTATAGACTAGAACCTCTCTTAACTACAAGAGTAGAACTTGTCTTAATTACAAGACTAAGTAAACCTGTCTTAATTACAAGAAGCATATAGAGTAGCATACATAGTATTTGAAAATATCACTTGGCCACAGCCATAAAAGTCCTCCCGCCCGTCCATAGACTGTCCACTCACCCAAAGGGTCATTACTCATTTACCAGGTGTCTTTATCTTGGATGGAAATAGAGAGGCGTTGTTTATTCAAGGAGTGGTAAGATTCTTTCCGTTAGCGCTCCCCACCTATCAGCATCAGAATGGGGAGTAATTTTACAATACCCCAGGGATTCCTTAAATGTAGGAATTCCACCCGTGATAAAACACACCATTTTTCATTATTTTAGAAAATCATAAAAAATAGTCTTATTAGTGGTGAGATTACCCAATACACTGAATTTCCGTGGTATTTAATAATTTCCCCAGGAATAGGTGAGCATAGCATAATCCAAAAAAAACAAAAGTATGACCTGCAAAGTGAATAAGAACCAAATTTTAGATAAATTGATTATTAAAATGAAACTGCTATGATCTAAAACATTATCTATACTTTACAATTCCAAAAGAAAAAAAAGAAAAGAAAAACACAACAATTTAGAACAAAAAAATCATTCCATTATGGAGCATGTAATTACAGAAAAATAAAATAAAATCATACTTTTAGTTTAATTACAGTTGTTCAACTTCATTAGAGTTTTAGTTTAATTAGATAGGGTTTTCATCAATTAAAGTCAGGGTTTACATAGTTAGGGTTTAGGGTTCAATTAGACTTGGGGTTCATATTAGTTAGAGTTTTACGTTTATTTTCAATTAGGTCAATTAAATTTCAATTACACTTGGGTCTACATCTTTAAGATCAATTAAAGTTTAATTAGACTTGGGGTTCATATTAGTTAGTTTAAGTGCAATTAGGTTTGCATAAGTAGGGTCAAATTGAGTTCAATTAGACTTAAATTAGACCATTTTTGGTTTCTAATATGTTTATGATTGAAAGCCCCAATTTTTGTCAACAAACAAAACACTAATTTGAGAAAATTACAGATAATCCAATTTTATAAAAAAAAAAACCCTCAATTTGTATGAATAACCAAAACCCTAATTCGAAAAAATCACAAAGACCATTTATCGAAGATGAAGAAAACATTAAGACAAAAAAGTATATAAGAAAAAGAGAACATGAACCAGATCATTGTGGGCTACGAAGCACTCAAATACCTAAAATGTCAGAATTTGTGTCAGACACGAATTCGCACCGGACACTCCCTAGCACGCCAAAAATCGTATATGATTTTTTAATTTTTTTAATATTCGAACATGGCGGGGACATGTCACGGACATGCCGTGGGCATGCATCCGACAGGCTTGTCGGATTCTTGGAGATTTTTAAGAAGGTTTTAGAAAGAAAGCTAGGTTAAAGTATAAATATGAGTTTTTTTAATAACTTTCAATAATATAGTGGTCATTATATATAATTACTTAAAAGTTATTGGTTCATAAAACAATTTTATATTAAAACAAGGAAAATGATACATCTTCTGAATTTGATTATTTTCGAATGAGTTTATGCGAGTGGGGTGTGATATTATCGTGATGTCATTATGTTGTCATTCCTTACTCACAAAAATTATTCAAAAATTGTCAAATTCGGTGTCTGTATAATTACTCTTACAACAATCACATATTTAGACTTTATATTTTAGTTCAAAGATTCACGCTCTTGTGCGATCAACTTGGGTTGTCTCTTGTTCTCCCACTGACTAAGCTTCGGTGCCACTGGATGGTCACTCTCTTCGAGTCGATCTCTCTCTCTTTGACTCCTCTTCCTCCTCTTTTCTTTCTTCTTTTTCTTCTTCTTCTTCTTCACAAAACTTAGATACTTTTTTTTTCCTTTCTCAACAAAATTATTTCTCTCTCTCTTTCCTTTTCCCTCTTGTTCCATGAACATTTTCTCTTCTATGAATTATTACTTTTATTTTTTAACTAAACCCTAATTTCTGTCTCTTTCTTTCTTTTTTCTAGCAAAGCACAAATTCTAAAATTCAGCAAATTAAAATTTTTTTCATTTTTAGTTTGATAAAAAATAATGTTACTTAATTTCTTAAAGTACAATATCATATATATATAATTTATTTATTATTTGTCATGTCCTCGCCGTGACCTTGTCGTAATTTTTTAGGATTTGTTGTGTCGTCGTGTCCATATTCGTGTCGTATCAATGTGAGGTATTTGTTTTCCTGCTTTTTAAACTGTGGGTGTACAAAAGAAGAAGACATATACTTCTCACAACCTCAGCCACAATCAAACTCAGCAAACAATCAAAACCTCATCGATGACGAAACTCAAGAACTAGGGTTTTGAAGATGAAGATATATACAACTCATGAATTAGGGTATTAGATGGGTGCATAGAGAAATGTAGAGGAAATGTAAAGATGATGTAGATGTTAATGGTTTTCAGAGTGTCAACTTGCATTACATTAGAATGGGAAATCTGACATAACACAATATATATTTTAATCATCAACAGAAGGGTCATTTTACTAATTCAAATATTTTAGCAAGTTTAATAATAAAATTTAAAGGGTAAAACGATAAAATCACTCTATTTTTAGGGTCCGTTTTGCTAAATCTATTAAGAGAGGAGGTTGGTGTAAAAAAATGCATTAGCTTGATGTTGCATGTCATTAGGCCAAATTTCAGTGGAGGTCAGTGTAATTTGCCCATAAACTGATGGTTTCAACTCAAACAGGAGTGTCAGAGTTCTTTTGCCAAAAGTTTTATCCGCAGGTAATTTGGACAACCCTCGAGGAAGTTCTGGGTAATTCACCTTAACAATTATTATAACAGTTTTGTCGTTGCTGATCTAGGAGATCATTGGCAACTTAAATTGAGTTTCAACCTTCTTGTTGGTGTCTTTGACTCGTGTACTATTGGACACGACTCCAACCTCATTTCCTTGAACTTTAAGTGCATATAATAGTTATGTCATTGTTGATCTATTGGTATTTAGGTCTTTTTGTGCGGATGTATCAGGACAATTGAAGGCCAATTTTGTGTCAACAAATAGGCCAAGGTTGAATTCCTAAGCCAAGCAAATATCCTGATAAACTAGGAGCGGTCACGATCAAAGAATCCACTCAATAATATATATAAATACTAGCAAAAAGTGCATGTGTAGTGCACATGAAAGAAAATCAAAATAAAAAAATAAAAAAGCAATTATAGTACTTAAATAAACAAGTTGAAGTATTTTACCGTTATTTTGTATATATGTTGTGGAGTTGCACTTTGTTTTTAAAACTTGATAAATCAATGAGTTGGAAATGGTTCATTTATTTTTGTTGCACTTCGGATTTGTTAATCTAGTAAATTGGGGTTTAGAGAATTAATTTAAACAATCAGGATAAATAAATTTGGGGCTATCGAGTAATTTAGAATTTTTGAGTTAAATTGGTTATATGTGGGATCCTTTGAACTAAAACAAGGTAAAGGGAAGAAAGAAAATTAAACACGATTCTTTAATGCTAACCTTAACCATCCACCTTTGGGATTTTCAGAATTTTCCCTACGGGAGTCAATATTTCAAAGATGGCATAAAAGTAAAGTAAATTGCACCCTCTTAAACTATCAAAAAGTTGCAGTCAATCCAATAATGTTACGTCTCTATTAACAGCTACATAAATTTATCAAAATAACATTAATTTTGTTTAAATAAAAAATCAACCAGAAAATAAAATATAAACACAAAATAACTTACTCTTTTCCGAATCCTCTCATTCCATTTAGCTTCTCCTTTCGCAAGAAGTAAATCTATATTAAAAACACAAAATATATACGTGTCAGGTAACTTACGAAATTTATGGAAGCTTGACTTAAATATTTTTAGATGAAAAAGAATTGAATCTTTTGGCTTTTTCTTTAAAAGAATCAGAGGTAATATTCAACCACAGACTTGATTAGTAGGCATGTCAAATTGGAATGATATCCTGAGGAATAAAAATTAAAAATTGTAGATTATGTGAGATACTGATAAATGATTAATATTTTGGGACTTGTACACGAGTTTTGTTTCTATGTTATAATGCTGCTCTTGGGGAGATGCTATTTCTATTGGTTTACCTTGATTTTGATATATAAGAGTTGTTGATTTTTGAGTAAGAAACAGACAGGAAAGAGATCCTTACCAAATCTCTAAAGAGTGTTTGTGAAAACAGTTTCTAGATTTCCTGCACACTCTAAATTACACAGTTTGCATTTCTTGGTAAGGATATGATGCTCTAGAGGTAATTGATTATAAGATGAACAACTTGAATTGTTTTTCTAAGAAAAAAATCCAAAAGGTTCGCGTAATTCTTGGATGACATTAGAATATATATATATATATATATATATATATAGAGAGAGAGAGAGAGAGAGAGAGAGAGAGAATAAGGGCTAGCTTGAACACACATTTTAATGGTGATTTTGGTCATCTTGAGGGAGTGTACTAATTTAAAGTGTATGTATGACAGATTGATTAAAGGGATTATTGGATATGAAGTCCTTTTCTAATGCTTATAAATGTACCTAGATTGATCAAAAAGGGAACTTCTTCATTTAAAAAGGTATTTTGATGAGTTTGTTCTGGAATCTTGAACTTCGACATCCATCTATTTACTTGGTGAATCTCTTACTTACTATTTTAAGTCAAGTTAGCGGATTGTTTACTTAACAATTAAGAGTGAAGGAAACTGTTTACAATATTAGTGCATCTAGGGATGACCATTGAGATGGCAATATTATATAGGTGTTGGAATGAAGTACTTGAGTGATAAGATTGATTTACATTGGAGGCATGATTGCGCAAGTATTTAAAGGCTATATGTTGAATAAACATAAAGGAGTGTGATGATTTACAGAGGTACAAGGTTTCGATATTCAACACTACACAAAATTTCGATGATGAAATTTATATTTAGGGGGATAGAATGTAATATCCTGAATTTTTATTGAAGCAGAGTAAAATTTCTCGAGATGACATAACTGAATTTGAAAAATTGGTTGAACCCAATAAGATGGATTGAATGAGAGAATTTTATTAATGTCATTATGCATTAAGAAACTTAGAAGCTTGGATTAGTTTAGCATACAAAATTTTGCAATTAAAAAGAACATAATGACATTATTTATTGTGGTGGAAGGATGAAATTTAAGGACTTGCGAGGTTAACTTGGAAATAGTAAAAATATGAAGTAAAACACAAGAAAAAAAAAAGTACTAAAATTTGGGTGATATGTATCTCAGGAGAATACAGATGGTATTTAACATGCACACAGCTCACACACATAAGACAACAATACACATGTTAAATATATGTGTGTGTGGGTATATAACTATATATATACACAATAAGGGAAAAGGTTCCCCGGGAAGTTTCACGATATCATATATAGCATGTGAGGTGAGAGGGAAAGAACAAAAGAAAGAGAGACAGAGATGGGTTTTGGCTAGAGAGAGAATGAAGAAGAAGAAAAAGAAAAGGAAAATCAGATAGGGAAAATTAGATTTTGGTGACCAAAATTAAAAAAAATTAATTTACATTGACCTTAAACTCAATAAAAGGTAAATAGTGATCAATCTTGAAAAGTAATTGCCAATGAGTGACCAATTAACTTTAATGTTCAAAATACCCTCTTTTTTATTTAGAAATTCTCAATCCCTTATTCATCTTCTCCAATCTCAATTCTAAATATCAAATCTTCAAAAGACATACAAAGATTCTAGAAAAGAAAGTATATATAGAGAGATAATATATATATATATATATATATGTTCATCTTACAATTAATGCATGTGCATATATGAATTTTTTTTTCTTTGATAGATTTTAGGGCTACAAAGATACAGCAAGAGTTATAACTTGAAATGTATTAACTATAGGATACCTAATATAAAAAAAGAAATATATGCGGCAGTAGGTAATATGTTTATTAGCCAAATCTATTTATATCCTCCAATATTCCTTATTAATAATTAATTGCACCCAAATTAGGGTTTTTTTTTTTTTTTTGTTAATGAGATATTAATATACAAGAATATATATATATATATAAATATATATATTATATCTTCTTTAGAATGTATATATGTTCATATATTGTATACAAGTCATTGGATTCTTTAAATTTTTTGATATTTGGGTTTTAAAAAAATGAAGAAAAGATGGAAATTTATGGACAAAATGAAGGGTATTTTGAGCTTTAAGATTAAATGGTCACTTATCAGCAATTATTTTTTAAGTTTGGTCACTATTTACCTTTTATTGAGTTTAAGGTCACTAAATAGCAATATTCTTTCAATTTTGGTTATTGAAATCTAATTTTCCCAATCAGATATGCCTTGGCAAAGAAAAAAAAGAGACAAACGTCAAAGAAAGAAAGATGAAAAGAGAGAATATGGAGAAATTTCAAGTTAAAGCCCAAAGAGGTAAGTTTCCCTCAATGATCTGTTTTTTTTTTTTAAATGATTCTAAATTGTTCAAGATTGGAAATTTTTATCATTATTTTCACACGTGAAGCCTGTTTATTTTAAAATTGTTCATTTATCTTGTGAAATCATATTTATGCACCAGTTGGTTTTGGAAATGTATTGTTGCACAAAACTTGATTTTATTGTTGAATAAGTTGTATAATTTAGTGCTAAAATCTGGTACTGGGAAGTGGATCTGCACAAAATGGATTGGGGATGATAGTTGGGTACGAGTTACCCATGGGTGAAAATCTCTAAACCCACAACGGTAAACCGTTGTTTGAGTATTGAGAGTTATGGTCACGCTCGTACAAAAGGGGTGAGACCGTGTGAAAACTCTCGGAGAATCACCATTGTTTGATAAATGCATTCATATGACTATGATGAAAATATTGAAACTATGAACTGTTATGAAAATTTTCTACTGGAAATGAAAAATGGAAAAATAGCTTGAGAATATGTTAAATGGATATTTTAGAAAATGTGAATTGTGTTATGAACTATTGCGACTTTATGAAGTAGCTTTTAACTTGTGATATGGAAATGGATTTTCAACAAAATGAGATATAATTATTTATTTCCTACGGTTATGATCTGTCTTCTAAACTTGATGAAGTTGACGTTATCTTATCCGTTACTGTTGGAAAAAATATATATATTATCCTTACCTTTTTAAAGAAAATTATTGATTTTTCATCAAAATGGGAACCTATTGGGCACTATACTTTATTTTGGAGTTGTATTTATATTGATTTGAGTTTGGATCACATGGTTTTAACGCTATATGTAAATGAAATTGGTGTTTTTTTGTTTTATAATCTATTTATAAATTTGATCATGTAATTTGATTTGGGACTTCAAAGACTTTTATTTGGTGGAGATCTTATTTGGGAGTCGTAATTAGGATGCCTTATTATTGTCATGGAATTGAATCAGATTTGATTTGGAATGGTTAGAGATGTTTAATTGCGGCAGTCACTGTATTACACAATGTTGCACTATTTAAATACTGTAATGACTCAACTTGGAATTCTTGTATATTCCTCTAGTGGTGGACTTGTGTAATTTAATAGAATTTCAGGACATGTTGATGTTGGTGTTTAAAGATTCATTTGACTTCGAGTTATGATTATTTAAAATATAACTCCGAGTTTATTTAAGACTGAAGTATATTGTCTGATATGTGGATAGTTGGTTCATAAGTTTAATTTGGACAGTTTGGATTTTGACCTCATGAAACCTATTGACATTTAGACATTGTTTTGAATATTGGAGATGTTTTGGTTATTTTCGAAAGTAATGGTTATATCATGTATATCATGTTCCGGACTTGATACGCATGACACATTTCCCTTCAGCTATGCATTAGTCTCAGTTAAGAAAAATCTTGTATTATCAAAAAAAAAATGTACCAAAGCCTGTTCAACCATCAAAAACCATTTTGTATCATAAAAACAAAACAATATACCAACTAAGCCTGTGCATCCATTAGAAACAAGACCATCAAAAATATATCCATAAAAAAAGATCAATGACTAGAACCAATTGAAGCAAAACATTAACCACTCAACAAGTCATAAATACAACCCTACAACATCATTAAACTCTAAGTCATGTAACATAAGCTAAGCATCTAGGCCCTGTTTGGCAGAACTTTTGTTTCGACTTTTACGCAGAAGAAAAAGAGAAGTAGAAGTTAAGCTGATAGCGATCAACTTCCTCTGAACGTTTTTTTCGAACTCCAAAGCTCTTTAACCTCACCAATCCAAACACTCTCCAAAACGGCTTTTGAACTTGAAAAGTTGAAAGCCGATTTTCAAAAACTAATCCAAACAGGACCTTACCTCAATGGTCTTCCTTCTTAAAAATGTCCACATTCGAAAAATTTGTGAAAATAGTGGAGTAAATACATGAGATATATCACAAAAACATTTTGAAATTTTGATCATCAGTTTTTGAAAATATCATTCGACTTTATCTTACTTTCACACCTGAGTGGTATGTAGCTTTTAATATATCTGGAATGATTTGATGATGACATGGTCTCATATAGCTAAAATCAGAACACTTTTAAGAAGAATATCTTCATTGTTAATTGCATTGTACCAATCACCGTCAGTCTCTTCCTCTATCACATCTGCCGCCCAACATAAGCACAAACTGCAGCCATATGTCCTCATCTCTCTTTACTAGTCATGAGAGCTGGACAACTTTCTAACTTTGCAAAAAAAAAAATTAGATAATCTCAATAACAAACATATGAATTTTTTTTGTTTCAAAAACATATTTTACTTACGTTATGCCAGAAAAATCAAACATAGATAGAAAATTAAACCACTTCCGATCTCAATTGCTCACGGAAGATACAATAGACTACTTAAACCCTTTCAAATCATTTTCCTTCTCTCCTCTGAAACTATCTTCTTCGTCCATTTTTGTGCCATCAACATATGATCGAATTAGGTAGATTCCCTCGTCAATGACCACATATGACTCCATGTGAGCAAGATAGCCATGTGTCATCATCTTTATGCAAGCCCAATATAGTTTTCAATATATGTCTTTCTTTTAAATTGAACAAAGAAAACAAAAAATAATCCTAACTATTTAATTGAAAACAAAAATAATCAATAACAAAGAAAAAAACACTTATTACTTTATTCCTAGTCTCCATAATTCATTTAAAATTCCATTTGCTTGGAAGACTATTGTCAATTCAAAAAAGTCTAAGAAATAGTCATGACATACAATTATGCGGTTAAGGGCGAGTTCTACTGCCTTAGAACAAAGCAAATAGGGTGTTCTAATGTTGAATGCAATTTTTTGTTTTCTTTGTTCAATCCAAAAGACGTATATTGAAAACTATACAGACCTTGTATGAAAGGTGATGGTCCACGGCCTTAATGGTCTATGGTCTTATCACATTGAGTCATATGTGGTCATTGATGAGAGAATCTACCTAATTCGACCATATGTTGATGGCACAAAAAATGGACGAAGATAGTTTCAGATGAGAGAAGGAAAATGATCTGAAAGGATTTAAGCATTCTTTTGTATCTCCCGCGAGCAATTGAGATCGAGAGTGGTTTAATTTCATGTATATGTTTGATTTTAGTGGCATAACGTAAGTAAAGTATGTTTTTGAAACAAAAAAAAAAAATCATGTCAATGTTTCTTATTAAGATTATCTTTTTTTTTTTGCTGGGCTGGAAAGTTGGCAGTTGGCATATTGACTCTTTTCAGGAGTATTATCATAGATTAAGAACCTTGTGTTATGTATCAACTCCCCAAACATCTTTGGACAAATGTGATTCAGATTGTACTGATAATGAATTTACCTCGACTCATTAACCTGAAAACAAATCAATAAAATGAAATTTATCAATGTAAATCATTTATGTTTTGACATTGTAAATCATGGTTTTGCTATATGGCTAGATGTCCAACTCTACTCTCACAGGTTATGTACAACTTGGTGGTACAAATAATAACTAGTTTAAAAACTTTCACACATGTCACACCAATTCAAAACTCAAGTTATGGTGCAAATGAATGCATGTTTGTGTTGGATCTACCACTAGTAGCAAAGATGCTTATCATAATGACCTATAATGAAATATCACATAGAATGACCTTTTTAAAATGACAAGAAATAAAATATCACTAAAAAACACGCATCTCGTTATAAAGAACATGGATATATTGATAGACACATAGTTGTTAAAGGCTCAAGGCGTTGAAAGGCGCTAAGGCCTCCTAGAGCCTGAGGCGCAAGGCGAAGCGCGGGCCTGATTAAAGCGAGACGCAAGTTGAAAATAAAATAAAATTTGTAGCTAATAATAGAAAGCTAGCAGCAACAATTAGTTCAACAATCTCAAACTGTTGTTTAACCAAACATGAGAACATCAAACCACATAATAAGAATACTTAATATTCCAATTTCAAGAATTTCAGTGTTTTTTGTGATAATATGTTTTAGCAACTGTTATACGCATTAGAGAAATAAACTACAAAACATAAACAAGTTAAGAGTTCATAAAAAAATTTAAAAAAAAAAAAAAAGAACAGAAAGACCATAAAAAAAAGGGGAATAGATAATAAAAAAAAAAGAGCAATAAGAATGAAAAAAAAAAAGAAACACAAAATAGAGAAAAAGTTGCAGGAGAACTCGTCCCATTGTGTAACTTCCAGAAAGCCTTAAATCGACTGATTGTATCGAATCTATCGATCGACCCTTTTTATTTCTTTTACCGTTAGGGATTGTATTATATGGTTAGAGTCCACTGTAACACAAAGATACATCCATGCTAACAAGTAGGGAAAAAAAAGTGTTTTATGTTAGGCGCGCCTCAGACTTGTGCCTAGGGCCTCAAATGCAAAGGCACGCACCTAATTGAAGGGGCTTGGCCTAGCCTTGGTCCAGTGCAACTATTGAGCCTTGAGGAGCCTTGAGCCTGAGGCGCGCCTTTGACAACTATGGTCACAAGCACCCAAGATGAACAACACCTGTGTTATGAAGAAAAAATCTAAACAAGATCTATCAAACACTTTCTGTGTAACTTAAAGCTCTGATACCAATTTGTTGAGAAACAAGCCTCCAATCATGTACCACCGAATATTATGATGTGATGATAAGTAAACAAGCACAAAGAAATTTGCAACAATACATCAAGAATTATATGTGGTTCGACTAAACAAGCCTATGTCGACGGAGAGCCCGATTTCACTATATAGATTGTAACAGTACAAGTTAAAAGATTGTATCAAGAGTACACTTAACTCTCAACCCTTAACCCTTATACACCAAATCTTACTTAAAAGGAAATCACAAATTCTAAACAAAAATTCTCTCTCTAAGTGTCCACTCAATAACAATGAAAGTATTACCTCTACGCAATAGTTGCCCTCTCAAAACAATGAGAGTTTCACTAGTCTCAACCTATAACATAAGTACATATTTTTAGAGCCCAAAACCCAATTCCTTGGTGGACAAGGATTACAATTCCTTAGAGCCCAAGACTTTCCTAACAAGTACTTTCCTTCCTTGAGACCAAGACTTGCCTTCTAAGAAATTACCTAATAAGACAACTCTAGAATGGAAACCTAATCACAATAGGAATTTGAGCCAACCCAACACAAATATTGAGATTGACATGTGCCAATAAAAGAAATAATAAACTTAAATTGAAACATGTCCCCAAGAGGGTTACAGTAGTTCTAATTAAAGATTGTTTGGCCATGATGAGGAATATTGAGAAGTACCTAACAGGCGGATGGGATAAAGTTATTCAAACCAATTTGACCGGATAAGTGGTATAAGACTTGATCGGATAAAGGGATTCAAATTTAGAGAATTGGATGACGCGTGCAAAACTAATGAAGGGATAAGGAAGTTGAATAGACGGATAGAGTCAGCTACGCTCCTTGAACAGGGCCTTATAAATGAGAGAGATGATTGGATCAGGTACGAACAATTAATTTGAGCATTTCATGCTATCCTTTAATATATGTATATATATCTCCAAGCATTGACTTGAGTATCGGAGGGTCCCCTGCCGGCACCCCACTGGTGCTACCCTGATCACATCACCTTTGTCTTCCAAGCGCGTCGCGCCAAACCGGATAGCGAAGGGACCATGCAAAAAATTGCATCATCAAGCCATAAGTAGATAAGACCAATAAGAAAGAGTCATGTGCTTCACATTAAGAGTAATCCGAGGGGCGGGAGAAAGGAAAGACTAGGAAGATTGAGATAGTAAGAAATCATATAACTGCATGTGATTTGACTCAGATTATGGCCACTAAATAGAGCAGAATGGCAAAACAATTTTTTTTCCCTAAATGAAAGTGGGATATAATTCATTAACAAAACAATAAATTACAAGAACAAAGAACGAGGGCATGTGCTTGCTTTCTAATCAAAGCAAATCCCAATTGTTGAGAAAAGGTGTTGAGTTAAGTTGATTAGAAACTAATTAGTCAAGCCATTACCGTATGACACCTTAGCAAAAATAGGCCACAACCATAAAAGGAGGTAAGAATCATGAGATAGAGAGAAGAGAACTTCGGAGCCAGGTATTTCAGTTATGACAATACCACTACTCTTTCTCGAAAAACCTCTATGGTCATTCTACTCTCCACTCTCAAAAAACTAGAGGTCTCTCTACAAATTGAATTATTTCTAAAAGTCACTGACCTTAACAACAATCACCCACCACTATGAATTCAAATTCATCACTCCATCATTTACCACAGCCACCACCAAAAAAAAAAGTCCCCTCTCTCTACAAACATATACACAAGTTCAAACTCTATTGTAACTCTTCCCATCCACCCCACCAACAAAAATATCTGATATTTATTTGGAAGTTCAATGAAATGTCTTCTTAATCTATTAGTTTGCCAGATACAAGAAAGAGAATTAATTTAGAAAACTCATATAGTAAATTTGGGAATTTGAAGAGGGAGACTTGAGCAAAAAGGCTTTAAAAAGAGAATCATTAAAATATTTAAATTTCCAAGAGGAGACCTGGTTAATGGTGATGGGGCTGGGTTGAAGAGACTGGCGATGATGGAGATCAAAAAAGGTATTTCTGTAGTCATAAATTAGAGAAAATTTGCTCTGATCTAGACTCATATGTAAATGGAATGTATTTAGAATGTTCTGTTTGACTTTAATTCTAAATAAGATGTCATATTAAAGCTTAGTTCCACAAACTCAGGGCAGAAGGAAATTCAATAGCCTTACTTAACAACATCTCTCGACAAGGTCTTGTGAAGTGCGGTAATCTTCAAAAGTACAAGAGCATTTTTTTCTTTTTCCTTCTCCTTTTTATGGAGTAAGATGAACATGCGCATCTATTTTTATTTTATTTTATTTTGCCAGGCTTAATCCTATGTAATTGTAAAACCAATATGAGACATTAATTGCCCAAGAGCTTAGAAAAGAAAGCAGCATGCTCTAAAGAAATTTGAAGCCTAAGCCGGCAATATGATCAATCAATGGCCAAAGAACCAAATAGAAAAGGTCTACAGAAAGCTCGAAAATTAATTGTAGCAAGCAAAAACAAGTTATTTCAAGGGAAGAGTTGGGATCCCTGTTAAGACCGTTATGTGCATAACTAACTCTTTTCTTGAAATAATAAACTTGGGGAAGATAGCCAAAATTAATTATTCTCTCTCTCTCTCTTTCTTAGGAAGTCTTCCCCTCCAAAAGAGGCAGTCAAAATTTTGATTTAGTTTTTTGCAAAACTAAGGCCCTGTTTGATTTATCACTCAAAATACAGTTCTCAAGAACTCAAAACAGTTCTCAAGAACTCAGATCCACGTGATGACTAATTAAAAGATGCAAATAATATTTATCACCACCACAACAATTCTGAATATTTTCCTTTTAGTCTGTATCATGTACACACGGCTGTATACATTGTGCTCCTCCACGTGATGACTAACCTAGAACATTGACCAGATCGAAGAAATTTATGGGGCTTCCATTGTAATAAATCACACTTCAGCTGTAAGGGATCATATGGATCTCCAAAAATAGAAAGAGATCAGACAATTATCTATATTTAGTCTCTACAATCATTATGCTAATGCCCATACAAAAGTAAGCATTTAATTGGATTCAAATCTAAATCACGTGTACTTATAATTAATAAAAAAAATTACCCAATAACACCTTATTGAGAGATTTTGTTGGAACCAGGATTAGGCAACAATACCTTCTAGAAGGGCCGTTAAGTCCAATGCTGCCACTAGAAGGGCCGTTAACTCCTATGTACATATTACACACAAAATACACACATATGCACAACAACACAGATCTAAACATACACACATTTTCCACACAAAACACACAAACATGCACGGATCTGTCTAAAACTAAATATCCATCGAAAGAAATCTCAAACAAAATTATCAGAAGTAGAAATACCTGGAAAGTCACCTATCGGATCTCGCCAAAGCCACCGTTCGGATCTCGCCAAAGCTAGCACTCTGATCTCTCCAAAGCCACCGTCACCATCCTTGATCCTCCCATGCAACGAGAGAGAGAGAGAGAGAGAGAGAGAGAGAGAGAGGATCGGCAGACGTTAATTGAGATGTAAAGAGAGGAGTGCGGCTAGGGTTTGAGAGTAATAGAGTGGTTAAAGATTATATATAAGTAGGCTTTCAGAACATGGGCTTTGGGCTGTTTTAATTCTCTTGGACTTTGGTCTGTTTTATTTAAAAAATGGTTAGTCATTTTATTGTTTGGGCTGGGCTGGACTGTACTAAACTTGTAAGTTTAAAAGAAAATGCATGGCCTAATCTTATGAAGATATTTGGTATATACATATATACACATACATATATATATACACATACACACACACACACACACATATATATATATATATACGAAATATAATTGAACCTATTTAACGAGTTTGTTCACGAACACATTTACGAACTAACAAGCCGAGTAGAGGGCTACTTCATATTATGTTGATTCATGTTAATAGGATGGGCTTGGGCATGGAAATAGACAGATAATGGGACGGGCTTGGGGACTGGGCTCTTATATGGATGAAAAAATATGAGTTAAGTTGGGTTGATTGGATTGGACTTGAATTTGAAATTTTTTATGGGTAAAAAAAAATATAATACAAAGGGGCTATAAAAAATTATTTGGGGTTGGGTGTAAGGTTATTGGGCTATAGAATATTATTTGAGCTCAAGTTAAGTTTAAAGTAAATTGGGTTTGATATGCCTTATATATATATATATATATATATATATATATATATATATATATACAAGTTGTTTCACTTTTATAATAATTCTTCAATACACTCCTATCTCCACTATAACTCTCACAATTCTTTTTACGTTCATTTTTTGTCACAATTTTACTTTTTTTGGTCAATCTTTAGCCAATAAAATTTGGTTACTCTAAAAATTTCGAATTTTAAATACAAATCTGGTTTTATTTTATTTAAAATTTTTTTTAGCTTCTTCATTTTTTTGTCACAATACACTCCAATATCTTTTTACGTTTATTTTTTTCATTTACTTTTATGCAAATTCTTCAACTAATACACTTCTATCTTTACTCTAACTCTCAACTCGTCTTGACATCACTTTTATAATAATTCTTCATCTAATACACTCTATCTCCACTCTAACTTTCACAATTTTTTTTACGTTTATTTTATTTTTGTCACAATTTCACTTTTTTTTGGTCAATTTCATATACAAACCTGGTTTTATCATTTATTTTACTTAATTTTTTATTTTTTTACCTTCTTCATTTTTTTGGTCACAATTTCACTTTTTTTTTGTCACAATATCTTTTACGTTGTTATGCTATTCTTCAACTAATACACTCCTATTTCTACTCTAACTCTCAACTCCTTCCAACTCTTTCCATCAATTAAATTGCATGCAAGAATAAAAAAATTTCACCAAATTTTTTTTGGTCACAAATTTTTTTGCACGTTGTCCTTCTAGCATCTTGGTAATTGATCATAACCCTCTCTCTTTTGTAATTTTTGTGTTGTAACATCACTAAATTCTATTATAATATATTAACATTGTTACTAAAGCTAAGTTTGGTAAAAACAGATATATAGACCAAACATTCAAAAAAGCAAATCATGAGGGCCTCAAGTGCAACTGAATAGCAAACATAGACAAAGATAAGAATCAGCATCTGAGGGAGGTACTGTGTCTTCTTCATAAAATTTCATTTTATGGGTATAGCTTATTCTCAAATGTGGCATTGATTGCTTATCAATTTTCTTTATTGATGTCCTTGTTTTACAAATTAGCCTTCTTTTCCATTTCACATTTATTTACTGTAAATATAATAATTGTAATATATAGTTTTTCCTCTTAAGTTTTTTAGAACAACCTTTGATTAGATCGTTAGATCCCATTTCAAATTTATGTATTGTTTAGATTAAGATTTAAACTTTTATGATTTGAAGTGAGATAAATCATAACATAAGATTTATTGAACACAGACATATTATTTTCCTTAGTATCCTGGTGACACAGTATAATGTATATAATATATTATAATTTACATGTTACTTGTTCGGGTATATAGTTCACCACTCAGTTGTTCCAAGGGGTGTTTTTTTTAATCTTTCAAGAATCGCTGCGTGGATACCACATTTTTATTTGACAAATGTGGAGACTATCAAGACTTGGATAAAGGTGTGTCATGTGTGTATTGGGAGAGTGTGGTTGAGTGTGTGTTCAATCTAGGGGTTACCATTATCACCAAAATATAACAGAAGTCATTGATCATTTGTTGAAACAATATATTTAAAAAATTTAGCAATAAAATTTGGTTGCTCTAAAAATTTTGAATTTCAAATACAAACTTGGTTTTAAGATTAGTTTGTTATTTTATCATTTATTTTATTTAATTTCTTATTTTCTCTCTCGACGATAATGGTGTTAAAAAACAATTAATGAACTACCATGACAAAATAAATTTACCAATAGACGTTTTGATTAAATAAAAATACGAAAAAATGTGGTATATATCATAATCATGGTAATCAATATCAGTCACTAATGAAAAACAATTTAGAAAAATGAATTGAAAATTTTGAACTAATGAAATTGAACAATCAACTAAATTAGAAACGTTATTGACCAATTATATATATGTATTTATATTTGTATATAAAACCCTAAGGAAATTAGAGTGAGGATGTATATAAAAAGAAAAAGGAAAAGAAAAAGAAAAAAGAGAGATACATATCTTTATGGGAGGGAGAGAGAGTTGTTGAAATTGAAACTAAAAAGGATAAAGAGGAGAATACAACAAGAAGTTTTTAACTAAATTCTTTTGTCTTTCTTTGGTACTTAACTAAATATGAGATAAGAAGTTTGCTATATTTATTTTTTTATTAATTATATGTATATATGCAGTTATAAATTTTTGTGATGTTGTTATCAATAAAGAATGCAATATTATTTATATAAGGATTTAAAATAAGACGTTAAACTCAATGCAAGATTATTTGTATAAGAATTTCAATTAAGATTATAAATCCACTTATGTCCACGTGCATCACACGTGCTCTTCAACTAGTATATATATGTGTGTATATATATATACATATATACAGTACACACATATCGTCATGTTCACTAGCTTCGTTTACGAACTATCGAGCCGAGCTCAAGGTTATTTGAGCTTGACTCGTTTATTAAACGAGTTTCGAAATCTTGTTTGAGCTTGATTCGTTTATTAAATCAATAAATGCGAACTGAGCTCTAGTAACTCACGAACGACTAGGCTTATCTAGAATTTTACTTTCGACTGTCACCTAAACGCCTTTGCATTTGAAATGAATATCATAAGAGTAATGCCATCATCATTTCAAAAATTACTCAAAGATTTTCTTAAACATAGTTGATCATGATAGATTGAGAAACAAACCTCAAGGACTATTCAGAAAACAAAAGAACTTGAGAACTTTCCTTTAAAAGTCCAAACAGCCAATTAGATACAAAAAATTTGACAAAAACAAAAAAAATTCAAATATTCAAGAATCATAAATATTCCATTGCTCATGCAAAAGTGGCCATTTAATATTATTACTATCAAGACTCAAATGTTGGAATGTCAGATTAACCCACCCACTATAAAGGGACGAGTTTGGATGCGTTCTTATTGAGTTAGGGACGAATTCTAGGATAGAGTCAAAATCTCGTAGCCTCCTTATCCCGTTCCAATTAGTATTAAAAAATATATAACGGATGGTTTTGGATTGGGCTGGAGTAATAGTGGGAATAAGGTTGGAAATAAAGTCCAAAATCAAGCTGGAAATAAAGTTAAGTTTGAGCTATTTTGATTCAAATTTGGGCTAGTACATTTGGGTCAAAATAAGGCTGGAAATAGTTTGGGTATGGGTTGGTTTAAAATGGGCTATGTCAAATTTTAACAAAAATGGGATGTTTGGTTAAAAATTAAATGATACGGGTCTCTATGGTTGGTTTGGGTCTGGTTTATAAGATGACTCAAACCATGCCTTTTTCAAAATCGATGGTTGTAGAGGGATGGTGGAAAGAGGATATAAAGCATGGACACTTTACCTAAAAATAATGTGGCGGTGTTGAACATTTCTCAAATATTTGAACACTTTGAATACATATAAATATTTTTTTTGGACACGTGAGCAACACGACTAGATATATTTTATAATTTAAAAAAAAATAAGATTAAAAGTATTATCCTGTTTCCACTCCTTACCAAGTCATCTCTGTTTCACCCTCCCGAAAGACACATATATGTGTGGCACTCTTCTCTATAAACATATATATCAAAATACATTTGGAGAGAGAGAGGAGGAGAACATTTATTGTTAAATGACAAAATCCCATTTGTCCATTTATCATCATTTCTACTCACTTCTTGTATCATTGTTTCTTTTTTAAGTACTTGCAGGGAGTTGCATGTGTTTGTAGAACATTTATGATACAGAGTAACGCTGTTATGGGAGAGTTCTCATGACTTTTGTCATGAGCTCTCTCAAAATAAATATTTTTAAATACAAAAAAAAATACAAACAAAATATTATCAAGTAGTCAATATTAAAATTTTTTCACACAAAAAGAAATCAGCTAAAAATATCATAAATTGAATTTATAAACTTTGACTGTTTCCAATAAATTTAATTTATAATATTTTGAGCGATTTTTTTTTGAGAGAAATTATTTTAGCATTGGTTACGTGATTATAGTTTTTTGCATTTTTTTTGTATTCAAAAATATTTATTTCAGGGAAGAGGTCATGAAAAGACTCATGAGAAATATCAATTCTCATATATATATATTAAATACGTCATACAGAACTGCTTCAAGTTTCTACCATTTTACATATATATATATATATATTTTTATTATTGGTAAATGAGGAAACCCCATTTGTCCATTGGGGGCTAAACCATCAGATTACTTTTGGAATTGAAAGTGACATGGGAGAGAAATTGTAAATGATTCACGTGAAATAGTAGGGTTGTACATATATGTGTTTGCTTTTGCTCAGTGAAATCGAAATTATATTAACATATCTTTTTCAAGAATTACATTCCATTATTATACTACTATACTACTAATATTAAATTATTTTACTCTTTTACTTTTCACAATTAACATTTCACTTTTTAAAAAATGATGCTATACTCTTTCAGAGTTTTCAATTTTTTTTTCTTCAATTGGGCGGGTCCAATTGTTCAAATATATATATTTTTTAATTTTAATCATAAGAAATAATATTTAATATAATATTAAATTATTTAAGTATAGTTGTAAAAAATATATTTTTTGTTAACATGGTTAATTTAGGTTTACCAACTTAAATTCTTATTTCACCACTTTAAATTCACAATTCATCAATTTTAAAACTACGTTTAACAATTCTTTAACCTATATTTTACAAATTTAAATCAACATTTCAGCACCCTTGGAGCAAAAAAACTTGAATTATTAGCACTTAAACTAATATAATCTATGTTTCACCAACTTAAATTCATATTTTACCAACCTTAAATTCACATGTGACCTCACTCATAAAATTTGAAAAAGATGAAATATTAAAAGTTAAATTTTATTGTCAATATTATTTTCTTATGGTTTTCCGTATTGTTTATTTTATAAATGTTTTTATTTTTTTTCTTATTAGAGTATAACAGTAAGAGAATAATATTTAATGTAATAATTTTTTTTTAAAAAAAGTTTATATATGTTTCACCACACTTAAAATTACCATAGTCAACCTTAAAAGTAATTTCAACGGCCAAAAATCAACATTTAAGCACCCTTAAGGCAAAGATAACTTAAATTATTAGTAGTTAAAACTTTTATCAACGCATTTAATATGAGTTTCACCAACTTAAATTTGCATTTCAAATCCAAAAATTAATATTTTACTACCCTTATATCCAGATGCCACCCCCATAAATTATATATATAAATCATGTTTCAACCCATCAAGAAAAAGAAACAGTGTTTTTATGTGTATTTTTATTATATTTCATTTTATTAAGTGTATATTTTTTCTTCTCTCTCTGTCTCTCTTTCAATCACGTGAAAGATTTTCTCCTCTCTCTCATGGAGACTGTTGCATCCCATTTTTATGCAAATTCTCAACCATCTCTCACCGTCTCATTTTCATGCAAACTCTCACCCAACCCTCTTTCAGTACTATCTCTCACACTCATAGAAGCTGTTCCCCACTCTTTTACCAAGTCATCTCACCCTTACCAATTTCTCTCTCTTTTCTAATTTATTGACACATATGGGTACTGTTTTCTCTGTCTGGTATGCATATAGGAGAGTAGAGTGGGATCACATTTCTATGAGAGGGAAAGTGTACAAGTGGGCCCGAAGGTAGAAATGTTAGTACTCCCTCCATCACAAAAAAAAAAAATTCCTTGAAAAAATTGTATATAAATAATTATATATATATATATATATATATATATATATATATATGTTCAATGTAGACTTAAATCTCTGTAGTGAGGATGTAAAAAAGTTCATGCTTTTACATTATATATATATATATGTGTGTGTGTGTGTGTATCCTTACATTTTTAAAAAAATTATTGATTTTTTATCAAAATAGGAACGTCCTATTGGGCTCTTGTACTTTTCAGGTCCTAACTTGGTGAGAAAGTCACGGGAAAGGATCAAGCATTGCTGTGAAGTATTGTGATTTTTGGAAGTCTTGGCTAGCAGTTCAGTGTACACTTTATTTTGGAGTTCCATTTGTATTGATTTGAGTTTGGATCACATGGTTTTAACGCTATATGTAAATGAAATTGGTGTCTTTTTGTTTTATAATCTAGATTTGATCATGTAATCTGACATGGGGCTTCAAAGACTTTTATTTGGTGGAGATTTTATTTGGGAGTAAAAGTAATTAGGATGCCTTATTATTGTCATGGAATTTAATTAGATTTGATTTGGAATGGCCAGAGATGTTTAATTGTGCAGTCACCGTATTACATAATGTTAGATTATGTAAATATTGTAACAACTCGATTTGGAATTTTAGCATATTCCTCTATTGTGTTCTACTTGGTGGACTTGTGTAATTTTATAGAATTTGAGGACATGTTGATGTTGGTATTACACAATGTTGGATTATGTAAATATTGTAATGGCTTGATTTGGAATTTTAGCATATTCCTCTATTGTGTTCTACTTGGTGGACTTGTGTAATTTTATCGAATTTGAGGACATGTTGATGTTGGTGTTTAAAGATTCATTTGAATTCGAGTAATTATCATTTAAAATATAATTCCAAGTTTATTAAGATTGATGTGTTTTGTCTTATGATGATATGTGGATAGTTGGTTGGACTGTTCGGATTTTGACGTCGTGTAACCTATAGACATTTAGACACTATTTTGGTTAATTTTTGAAAGTTATGGTTATATCATGTTCCGGGCTGGGTTTTGGGGCTTGACACATTTCCCTGATACTCAGCTATGCATATAAGTCTCAGTTAAGAAAAATCTTGTATCATAAAAAAAAAATAATGTACCAAAGCCTGTTCAATCATCAAAAACCATCTTCTATCATAAAAATAAAACAATATACCAACTGAAGCCTGTGCAACCATCAGAAACAAGACCACCAAAAATATATCCATAAAAAAAACCAATGACCTGAAACTAGTTGAAGCAAAACATTAAACAGTCAACAGTCAAATAATTACTGAACTTTTGAGAGATATTTATATAATTAGTTTCTTTCTCGTCTATTTCTATCTCCCATCTATCTAATTTCTTTAATTATTCACTAGAGCAATTATGATCTGGAAGTTGATCCGGGGCAAGTGTTCCGATCTATTATGACATAGCTACGAGGCGCAAGTCGTAAATACAACCCTGCAACATCATTAAACTCCAAAGTCATGTAACATAAGCTAAGCATCAACTGGAAGTTACTACACTGAGACCACGAAAATAAAGAGTACTTGCCTCAATCGTCTTCCTTCTTAAAATGTTCACATTCGGAAAATTTGTGAAAAGAGTAGAGTAAACACATGAGATATATTTAGGAAAATATTTTGAGATTTCGATGCATGCATTCTCTTGCTTTCACACCTGAGTGGTGTATGTAGATTTTAATATATCAAATTAGAACACTTTAAAAGGAATATCATCATTGTGAATTGCATTGTACCAATCATCGTCAGACCACTATGTGGTGTCTTCCCTTATCACATCTGACCGACTTTTGGAATGGTTGACTAGCACAACATAGTCACAAATTGCAGTGATGTATCCTCCTCTCTATTTGCCAGTCATGAGAGCTGGATGCTTCGATAACTTTCCAGCTTTTCAAAAAAAATTAAATAATTTCAATAAGAAACATTAACATGTTAACATGAATTTTTTTGTTTCAAAAACATATTTTCCTTACTTTATGCTAACAAAATCAAACATAGACAGAAAATTAAACCACTCTCAATCTCCATTGCTCACAGCAAATACAAAAATTGCAATAACTGCTTAAACCTTTCAGATCATTTTCCTTCTCTTCTCAGAAACTATCTTCATCCATTTTTGTTTTAATCAACATATGATTCCCTCGTCAATCACAACACATGACTTTATGTGAGTAAGATGGCCACGGGCCATCATCTTTTCATGCAAGGCCTGAACAAAGTAAACAAAAAAGTATAAATAAAATTAATCCTAACTATTTAATTGAAAAACAAAAATAATCAATAACAAAGAAAAAACTCTTATTACTTGATTTCTAGTCTCCATAATTCATTTAAGTTTTCATTTGCCTGAAAGACTAATTGTTGTTGCTAGAAAATCAACCCTTCGAAAAAGTCCAGGAAATTATGTCTACTGTCTTAGAACACCAATGTGTTCTACTATCAATATCAAAACATCCATCTAAACAGGACTTAGCATGTAATAGGGCCACGGTATCGCTGGCTGCCAAACAGATTGCTAGGGCTCATTGTGAATTTTACAAGTATAAAGAAAGAAAGACCCTTCATCAAGGGCTCCTCAAGTGAATAATCCAATTGCGAAGCGAAACCCTAAAAATAAAGGTAGATAGCGTGGAAGATTGATGGCGGCGGCAATCGAACTCTCGCAAATGCATGGATCTCGGAAGAAGGCAATCTCTGGATCATCTTCGAGTTCTCCGCCAAAGGTAAAGGAGGAGGAGGAGGAGGAGGTCGAGAAAACTGTCTATCTTTGTGCGAATTCGTATAAGAAACATACAGAAGTGACGAATTGGTACATAATTAACTTATCAAGCAAGGATTGCTCGAAGAAAAGGAAGAAGAAGACAGGAAGAGTGGGCAGAAGAAGAAGAGGGGGAAAAAAGCCCATTTATATCGAATCGATCCTGAGGAACATGCCGCTTCCGTGGGGGAGCTGCCTTGTCGCTCTGGGCTCCGCTATATACTGCACTAGTGCTGCCAAATACGCCTCTTCCGATGTCCTTGTCTGTGACACTACTAATACTAATACTAATAGCTTGCAGTGGGAAGCAGTTACTGCAATGAACCTTAAAAGGGAAAGCTGTTATTCTGAGGCTGTGACTGCGGATGGTAAGATCTATGTCTTTGGTGGTTTTAGACACCACGACAGATTCCAAAATGCTGAATCCATTGACGAGAAATCTGTGTGCGAGGTTTTCGACCCGAGCAAGAATGAGTGGGAGCCCATTCATCCATTACCACCTAAACAACTGATCCTGCTGTGTAGGGAAGCTGATCTTTTTGCCTTGTATGATGACACTGAAGGTAGGATTATTTTGGGTTCGCGGCTTAGTGTTGATGGTGTCCTCTTTACCTATGGAGTGAGAGATGCTACTTGGGGAACCCTGCCCCAAAAGTTTACTGCATGGTCCAGAGCCGAAATGAGCCGCCCTGCGTTCTATGATAGTACGCTTTACTGGATTGAGATTCACGGAAGCAGCATTCGTGGTTGTGGCGTATATGCTTACGATTTCAATCTTGGAATGCTCGTCCACGGGATTATCATGGGTTTACATCATTTCTTTTGGGGTAGCAACAGTCGTACAATGCAACTTCATCATTTCCGTGGTGACGAGTTCTACTTGATTTGGATTGACAGCAGTGAAGTCGTTCGATGCGAGAGAGTGCAAATTTCCAAACGGATTGACATGCAGAAACAAGAAGGTAGTCTCACAGCTTATGTCCTTTCCACCAAAACCTATATACTTGACACCGAAGCATATGGTGGCATCGGTGCTGTGGTGCTGTAAGTAATTCTCTGACTCATCTTTAGCTCGATCTCCACTTTCTAACCCACCCATGCTTACGGCATTGCATTGTTGATAATTTCTTTTTGGGTTTCTTGCTATTTAGATGTTTGATAATTTTGATTGATTGGCTCAAATGTTTTTATTATTATTTCACTATTTAAGAGAGACTTGTGTAAATGAATTGGGAATACAAAATATATGAATTTTTTTACATCAGTAAAATTAATGAGAAAATGGTTTGATAATGAACTGCAACAAATTTTTAGAATTGCTTCACTTATAGTTTGTAGGGAACTAAGGGGAAAGTGATGTAAAATAATTCACATGGCAAATCTTAAATTAAGCAGCACTAATAAGGCAGTTTTGAAGTTTGGACCTTAACTAATGGTTTAAATAATATAACTCAATGGGTGAAAAGATCCTAATATAAAATTATTTTAAGGTGAAATTAATGTTAAAAGTCTTGGCATTAACGAGTACAATGGTTATACAAGAGGATGTAGTGCTCCAGAGTCTAGACATGAAATGGTGGATGTCTTCTAGTACATGAGATGGCAAGGATTGAACCTTATAGATTAAGATTTGGCAATTGGCATTGTTCTTATTGAAAAAGAAATGGCCGCTAAAAGTATCTTTCTATCAATTAAAAAGGATCCTTGAAAAAAGAAAGCTCTATTCCCAAAAGCCAAAATCTTTGAATATAAAATGAAGATTAATAAAGAATCAAAGATTTGATTCAAAAGGCTGAAGCTTTGAAGAAAAATATACTAAAGGATCTGAAATTGAATTAAATAAGATTAATAAAGTTGTGAACAATGAGGTGAAAAATCAGAGCCCACCAGCAAGCAGTAATCTGAGAATAAAACTTTACAAGTCCTAAGAAACCTTAGGGATAACTATTTTAAAGAAAAATCTCAACCGGGATTTCTTTATGTTGTTTACATTTTGGTGATTCTAAAATCCTAAGAGTTGAATATTATTTTGGATAGTCTTTCTTTTCTTTTAGTTTATGAGGATTCATGAACTGTGTGACAATTTTGTAGTATTGAAAATTTTGAATCAACACTGGTGTTACATAGTCAATGTTAATATATATTATACACATGTTATACTAGCGCTCACCTACTACCTTCCTTCTACTCACCTACTACCTTTTTTGAACTACCCTTTACCTACCACCTAGGGTTTCCTTGTATAACACCACTAAACTTGTACTAATATACCCCCACCCACCACATTCCTAGCCTATAAATAGGTTCTTTGTACTACTATTCAATATACAATTTCCAATATGTCTAACCGTCAATTAATGTAAAACTACTGATGTAGCGGAAGTTATGAAATTATTCGCGCACGAACAAGATAAACAAATTTGAATCCACAAAGTTAAAGAAAATTGCAAAACAATTGATATATTATTGATAGATTGATTGATTTATGTCCTATGACGATACATATATTTATAATAGAGAAATTCTAATCATAACATGACAAATAAACCTAAAAACAGAAGGAAAACTATCAGCACAAGAAGCTACTAAAAATAAAAGTCTCTCCAAATATTTTGAAAAAAATTAAATAAGAAACCTAATAATTAAAAACTACTAAATATTAAATTAGCCAATTCCGAACTCGTTTGGTCCACAAACAAAATTTCTGAAATATTTAGCTCTCCTCCTATAGGACGAAAAAAAACATAATTTTCAATTCCTAAATTCGTTTACAGCCATAAAATGACATGGGCCACCAGCTAAAGCTAGTGTATTAAAACCTCATCTTTTTTTTTTTAATAATATAAGGGTAAAATAGGGTGGCAATTCGTATTCCCGTGTCTTGTTCATGTCGTGCCAATCTATGAGTATTCTACTAAACAACTCAACTCCAACCCAATCCATTTAATAATAGTGTCAGACATCGTCAACACGAACTCAACCCGTTTATTATATGTGTTATCCGTGTCGACTCGTGTAACCCTTTTAATAAACATGTCATATAATGACACGACTTGTTTAATAAATTTTTTAATGCGTTTAACTTATATCATATTAGTTTCTCCACCCCTAAAAATATCTCTGAAAATCATATAAAAAATAAAGTACATATCAATACATAAATCCTAAAATCAAACTATATTATAAATTTTATATCTATATATAAACCAAAAACATACTAAGGTGATTCAACAACTTGTAAGACAACATAACAATCTCATCCTTGAATTTTATGGTTACATCAATCCTGTAAACAAACAAATAGATTACAAATAATTGCAATATAGATAATTATGTATATATAAGTTTGTATAAAATCATAATATATGAATAACTCATGTCATAATCATGTTGTAATCGTGTCACGGGTTAGACAGCTTAAACTCAAATCCAACCTAATTTTTGCGTGTCGTGTTCGTGTCGACCCATTTATTATACGTGTCGGCTTACCTCAAACTCAAGCCCGCTTAATTTGTGTCGTATTCGTGTCGTGTTATTGTGTCGTGTCTAATTTTGTCACCCTTAGGTAAAATTTTCATAGAAAAATATAATATGTACAAGAGGGGATAAATTGTTAACTTTTGCAAATGTGAGGATGTGATATTGTCTAAAAAAAGTACAAGGGTTTCTTGCATCTTTTTAAAAGCACATGGGATTTTTGGCCCTTTTGTCTAAAAAATATATAACGAATGATTTTGGATTGGGCTGGAGTAACAGTGGGAATAAGGTCGGAAATAAAGTCCAAAATCTAGCGGGAAATAAAGTTCAGTTTATGCTATTTTAGATTCAAATTTGGGCTAGTACAGTTGGGTCAAAATAAGGCTGGAAATAGTTTGGGTATGGGTTGGTGTAAAATGGGCTAGGTTGAATTTTACAAAAATGGGTTGTTTGGTTAAAAGTAAAAAGACATGGGTCTCTATGGTTGGTTTGGGTCTGGTTTATAAGATGACCCAAACCATGCCTTTTTCAAAACCGATGGTTGTAGAAGGATGGTGGAAAAAGGATATAACAGACACTTTACCTAAAAATAATGTGGTGGTGTCGAACACTTCTCAAATATTTAAATATTCTTTAAATACGTATAAATACTTTTTTTTGGACACGTGAGCGACTCGACTAGATATATTTTTTAATTTTTAAAAAGATAGAGATTAAAAACGTAAGTATTATTTTGTTTCCACTCTTTACCAAGTCATCTCTCTTTCACCCTGCCGAATGACACATATATGTGCGGTACTATTTTCTATAAACATATATATCAAAACTCATTTGGAGAGAGAGAGAGAACATTTATCGGTAAATGACTAAATTCCATTTGTCCATTTATCATCATTTTAAATGACAAAATCCCATTTGTCTGTTTATCATTATTTCTACTCACTTCTTGTATCATCATTTCTTTTTTAAGTGTACTTGTAGGGAGTTAGCATGTGTTTGTAAAACATTTATGTTTGAGCTTTATAAATAGTAATGCTATTATGAAGAGAGTTCTCATGACTCTTGTCATAAACTCTCTCTCAAAATAAATATTTTTAAATACAAAAAAATGCAAACAAAATATCATCAAGTAATCAATATTAAAATTTTTTCACACAAAAAGAAATCAGCTCAAAATATTATAAATTGAATTTATAAAGTTTGAGAGTCTCCAATAAATTCAATTTATGATATTTTGAGCGATTTTTTTTTTTTTTTTTTTGTGAGAGATGATTTTAGCATTGGTTATGTGATTATATTTTTTTGTACTTTTTTTGTGTTCAAAAATATTTATTTCAGGAAAGAGATCATGACAAGTCATGAAAGTATCATTACTCATATATATATATATATATGACGCAGTATTGTATGAAGTATTAAATATAAGATATATTTTGTAATTTTTAATAAGATAAGATTAAAAACATAAGTATTATCATGTTTCCCACTCTTTACCAAGTCTATCTCTCTTTCACCTGCCGAATGACATATATGTGTGGTACTAACCGTACTATTCTCTATAAACATATATATCAAAGCCCATTTGGGCGCGAGAGAGAGAACATTACATTTATAGGTGAATGACAAAATTCGTTTTGTCCATTATCATCATTTCCACTCACTTGTTGTATCATCGTTTCTTTTTTAAGTGTACTTGCAGGAGTTGCATGTGTTTATAGAATGTTTATGATTGAGCCTTATACACAGAGAATTGCTATTATGAGAGAGTTCTCATAGATCTTGTCATAAACTCTATCAAAATAAATATTTTTAAACATAAAAAAATGGAAACAAAATATCATCAAGTAGCCAATATTAAAATTCTCTCACAAAAAAAAAAAAAAAAAAATCAGCTCAAAATATCATAAATTGAATTTATAGGATGCAGTCAAAGTTTTATATCTTATTTTCTTTACATTTTTTTACATCAAAATAAATTCAATTTATGATATTTTGATTGATTTTTTTTTTTTTTTGTGTGTGATGATTTTAGTATTGGTTATGTAATTTTATTTTTTTGTATTAAAAAATATTTATTTTAGGGAAGGAATCATGACAAGAGTCATGAGAAGTATCATTACTCATATATATATATATATATATGTGTGTGTGTGTATTGTACTTTTTTTTTATTATTATTGGTAAATGACAAAACCCCATTTGTCGATTGGGGGCTGAACCATCAGATTACTTTTTAATTGAAAGTGACATGGGAGAGAAATCGTAAATGATTCACGTGAAATAGTAGGGTTGTACAAATATGTGTTTGCTTTTGCTCAGTGAAGTCGAAATTATATTAACACATCTTTTTCAACAATTATATTCCATTATTATACTACTATACTATTAATGTTATATTATTTTACTCTTTTACTTTTCACAATTAACATTTCACTTTTTAAAAATGATGCTACACTCTTTCAGAGTTTTCAATTTTTTTTCTTCAATTGGGTCCAATTGTTCAAATATATATATATATATTTTAATTTTAATCATAAGAAAATAATACTTAATATAATATTAAATTATTTAAGTATAGTTGTGAAAGATACATTTTTTTGTTAACATGGTTAATTTATGTTTACCAACTTAAATTCTTAGTCTTAAAACTAAGTTTAATCATTCTTAAACCTACATTTTACAACTTTAAATCCAACATGTTTTACAACTTTAATCATTCTCAAGTGAATAATCCAATTGCGAAGCGAAACCCTAAAAATAAAGGTAGATAGCGTGGAAGATTGATGGCGGCGGCAATCGAACTCTCGCAAATGCATGGATCTCGGAAGAAGGCAATCTCTGGATCATCTTCGAGTTCTCCGCCAAAGGTAAAGGAGGAGGAGGAGGAGGAGGTCGAGAAAACTGTCTATCTTTGTGCGAATTCGTATAAGAAACATACAGAAGTGACGAATTGGTACATAATTAACTTATCAAGCAAGGATTGCTCGAAGAAAAGGAAGAAGAAGACAGGAAGAGTGGGCAGAAGAAGAAGAGGGGGAAAAAAGCCCATTTATATCGAATCGATCCTGAGGAACATGCCGCTTCCGTGGGGGAGCTGCCTTGTCGCTCTGGGCTCCGCTATATACTGCACTAGTGCTGCCAAATACGCCTCTTCCGATGTCCTTGTCTGTGACACTACTAATACTAATACTAATAGCTTGCAGTGGGAAGCAGTTACTGCAATGAACCTTAAAAGGGAAAGCTGTTATTCTGAGGCTGTGACTGCGGATGGTAAGATCTATGTCTTTGGTGGTTTTAGACACCACGACAGATTCCAAAATGCTGAATCCATTGACGAGAAATCTGTGTGCGAGGTTTTCGACCCGAGCAAGAATGAGTGGGAGCCCATTCATCCATTACCACCTAAACAACTGATCCTGCTGTGTAGGGAAGCTGATCTTTTTGCCTTGTATGATGACACTGAAGGTAGGATTATTTTGGGTTCGCGGCTTAGTGTTGATGGTGTCCTCTTTACCTATGGAGTGAGAGATGCTACTTGGGGAACCCTGCCCCAAAAGTTTCCTGCATCACGGTTCAGAGCCGATATGAGCCGCCCTGCGTTCTATGATAGTACGCTTTACTGGATTGAGATTCACGGAAGCAGCATTCGTGGTTGTGGCGTATATGCTTACGATTTGAATCTTGGAATGCTCGTCCACGGGATTATCATGGGTTTACATCATTTCTTTTGGGGTAGCAACAGTCGTACAATGCAACTTCATCATTTCCGTGGTGACGAGTTCTACTTGATTTGGATTGACAGCAGTGAAGTCGTTCGATGCGAGAGAGTGCAAATTTCCAAACGAATTGACATGCAGAAACAAGAAGGTAGTCTCACAGCTTATGTCCTTTCCACCAAAACCTATATACTTGACACCGAAGCATATGGTGGCATCGGTGCTGTGGTGCTGTAAGTAATTCTCTGACTCATCGTTAGCTCGATCTCCACTTTCTAACCCACCCATGCTTACGGCATTGCATTGTTGATAATTTCTTTTTGGGTTTCTTGGTATTTAGATGTTTGATAATTTTGATTCATTGGCTCAAATGTTTTTATTCTTTTTTCACTATTTAAGAGAGACTTGTGTAAATGAATTAGGAATACAAAATATATGAATTTTTTTACATCAGTAAAATTAATGAGAAAATGATCTGAAATTGAATTAAATAAGATTAATAAAGTTGTGAACAATGAGGTGAAAAATCAGAGCCCACCAGCAAGCAGTAATCTGAGAATAAAACTTTACAAGTCCTAAGAAACCTTAGGGATAACTATTTTAAAGAAAAATCTCAACCGGGATTTCTTTATGTTGTTTACATTTTGGTGATTCTAAAATCCTAAGAGTTGAGTATTATTTTGGATAGTCTTTCTTTTCTTTTAGTTTACGAGGATTCATGAACTGTGTGACAATTTTGTAGTATTGAAAATTTTGAATCAACACTGGTGTTACATAGTCAATGTTAATATATATTATACACATGTTATATTAGCGCTCACCTACTACCTTCCTTGTACTCACCTACTAACTTTATTGAACTATCCTTTACCTACCACTTCACCTACTATCTTTCTTGAACTATCCTTTACCTACCACCTAGGGTTTCCTTGTATAACACCACTAAACTTGTACTAATATACCCCCACCCACCACATTCCTAGCCTATAAATAGGTTCTTTGTACTACTATTCAATATACAATTTCAAATATGTCTAACCGTCAATTAATGTAAAATTACTGACGTAGTGAAAGTTATGAAATTATTCGCGCATGAACAAGATAAATAACTTTGAATCCACTAAGTTAAAGAAAATTGCAAAGCAATTGATATATTATTGATAGATTGATTGATTTATGTCCTATGACGGTACATATATTTATAATAGAGAAATCCTAATCATAACATGACAAATAAACCTAAAAACAGAAGGAAAACTATCAGCACAAGAAGCTACTAAAAATAAAAGTCTCTCCAAATATTTTGAAAAAAATTAAATAAGAAACCTAATAATTAAAAACTACTAAATATTAAATTAGCCAATTCTAAACTCGTTTGGTCTACAAACAAAATTTCTGAAATATTCAACTCTTCTCCTATAGGACGAAAAAAAACATAATTTTCAATTCCTAAATTCGTTTACAGCCATAAAATGACATGGGCCACCAGCTAAAGCTAGTGTGTTTTGCTTACTGGGTCGTTTATGATCATATATGAGTCTCGTGGAATGAAAACGACGTGGAACAAAAATTCTGTCCGACATCAATTGCAGAACTTATTTTTAAGTCTTAATGGTTAGCTAAATTTTTTTTTTTTCTGTTAATGATTATTTTATAAAGTCTAAAGCACATTTCATGCTGATGTTGCAATCATAAACATTGATCATGAAATTTGTTAAATTTAGGATTCCCAGATTGGGGGCTGAACCATCAGATTACTTTTGGAATTGAAAGTGACATGGGAGAGAAATCGTAAATGATTCACGTGAAATAGTAGGGTTGTACATATATATATGTGTTTGCTTTTGCTCAGTGAAATCGAAATTATATTAACACATCTTTTTCAACAATTACATTCCATATTATACTACTATACTATTAATGTTATATTATTTTACTCTTTTACTTTTCACAATTAACATTTCGCTTTTTAAAAAATGATGCTACACTCTTTCAGAGTTTTCAAATTTTTTTCTTCAATTGGGTCCAATTGTTCAAATATATATATATATTTTTAATTTTAATCATAAGAAAATTATATTTAATATAATATTAAATTATTTAAGTATAGTTGTGAAAGATACATTTTTTTGTTAACATGGTTAATTTAGGTTTACCAACTTAAATTCTTAGTCTTAAAACTAAGTTTAATCATCCTTAAACCTACATTTTACAACTTTAAATCAACATGTTTTACCAACCTTAAATCCACGTGTCACCCCTTGGAGAAAAAAAACTTGAATTATTAGCACTTAAACAAATTTAATCTATGTTTCACCAACTTAAATCCATATTTTACCAACCTTAAATTCACCCCACTCATAAAATTTGAAAAAGATGAAATATTAAAAGTTAAATTTTATTGTCAATATTATTTTCTTATAGTTTTCCATATTGTTTTCTTTATAAATGTTTTTATTTTTTTTCTTATTAGAGTACAACATAAAGAGAATAATATTTAACGTAATAATTTTTTTTTAAAAAAGTTCATATATGTTTCACTACACTTAAAATTACCTTTGTCAACCTTAAAAGTAAATTCACTAGCAAGAAATCAACATTTAAACACCCTTAAAACAAAAAAAAAAACTTGAATTATTAGTAGTTAAAACTTCTGTCAACACATTTAATCTGAGTTTCACCAACTTAAATTTGCATTTCAAGTCCAAAAATTAATATTTTACCACCCTTATGCCCACATGCCACCCCCATAAATTTTATATATATATATATATATATATATATATATATATATATCATGTTTCAACCCATAAAGAAAAAGAAAGAGTGTTTTTATGGGTATTTTTATTATATTTCATTTTATTAAGTGTATATTTTTTCTTCTCTCTATCTCTCTTTCAATCACGTGAAAGATTTTCTCCTCTCTTATGGAGACTGTTGCATCCCATTTTTATGCAAATTCTCATTCACTTTCTCTGCCTACCATCTCTCACCGTCTCATTTTCATGCAAACTCTCACCCAACCCTCTTTCAGTACCATCTCACACTCCATATAAGCTGTTCCCCACTCTTTTACCAAGCCATCTCACCCTACCAATTTCTCTCTCTTATCTAATTTAGTGTCGCATATGGGTACTGTTTTCTTGTCTCGTGTACATATAAGAGAGTAGAGTGAGAACATATTTCTATGAGAGGGAAAGTGGGACCGGAGGTAGAAATGTTAGTACTCCCTCCGTCCAAATAAAAAAAGAAAAATAATGAGAAAATTCAACTTGTCAAGGATGTATTATTTAGGGAATTGATTTTGTGACTCCATTCTTATATTTTTTTTAAAGTAAAATTATAAAAGTGATTTTGGGACTCCATTCTCATATGTTATACCATCTTTGATTCGTATATTTTTAGTACTCTAAATCCTTTTTTAAATCAGAACTCAATTCTAATTTTATTTTATTTTTAAAAAAAAAAAAAGTTTTTCCAACTGCATTCTTGTTATCTCAATTAATTTTGTTTTTGTTTTAAATTTACAATATTATCACACAGATACTATAATTTAGACACTTTTCAATTGAAACTTGTTGTTCGTGTCCCTATCCTATATAACTAAAAGAATCCAAATTTTGAATTATTGTATTTTTACTCACCAAACGTGTAATTTATTTTTCATGTGTCTTATTTATAAAATAACATAAATTAAAAATTAAAAACATACCATCAATTTGTGAACAAAAAAAAAAAATAGAAAGGAAGGGGAAAAAATAAAAAACAAAGGAAGAAAAACATTATATTAATTTTATTATTTTTTATTTTTTAAAATTTTGGTGCAAAGGCTCCTTAGCTAAATTAAGGCAACTATGATTAAAAAGGATTTCATAGTCATGTTTTTCTCTTTTCATCTTTTAATTTTCTAAAAGTTTTCTATTAAAATAAAAAAAACTTTCCTTAGTTTCCTTAAAGAACTATATATCATAATTTTTATTTAAATAAAATAAAATTTCTTTTGATTTTAAATATAATTAATTTTTTTGCCAAATAGGTTTTATTCATTGATATAATGTTTGTTTCCAACTCAAATACTTTTTTAATATTTCTATAGGTAATCCATTATTAACAACTTCTTCCCAACTTATCTAATCACGTAATTTTTATTATCCCAATCACATGCATTTAATCAATACTATCTAAATCATTATATTGAATACTAAACTTTTCTACTTCTACCATAAATATTGATAAATTGATTCAACAAGAAGAAATAATATTTTTAAAATCAACTTAAATAATATAGTCTGAAGAATAAAGTACAAAAAAATTGAGTGATTCATAAATTTCTGAAATCTTTTCAGTACTGCTTGTCTTAATAATTTCAATGATTTCCTCTAATTTAGACATTGAGGGGAGAGGGAACGTGAGAGAGAGCCAAAAAAGAGAGGAAACTTTCTCTAATTCAGACATTGAGAGGAGAGGGAACGTGAGATAGAACCAAAAAAGAGAGGAATCTTCCCTCTAAGACATTGAGGGGAGAGGGAACATGAGAGAGCCTTGCAATTTGGAAGCAATAATTCTAACATTATCAAATAAGAGCAATTAGGGTATTAAAATATAATAATCAAATATTTTACAATAGAGGGACACCTTTTTAATTTTAATTTTTTTTAAAAATGGGAGTGAAATGCTAGAGGATATTAGCGGAGGAACAATATCAGCTCTCATTATTCAATGTTTGTTTATTGTGAGAGAAGTGAGAAAATCTCAAATTTACCCCTATGTGGAACTAAATGTATCCATTAACCACAAAAGTAAATTAGAAATGTTGGAAAAAATAGTGCATTGGAGTTTGAAATGAGACAATTATTTTGGAACAGTAAAAAATAGGAAAGTGGACTCTTATTTTGAGACAAAAGAAGTATTTGATTTGTGGGGACCAAAGGAGGATTTTGATTCGAAACGTGGACGATGTTGGATAAGATCTAAAATACACCTAGTGTAAATTCATCGGGTGAATCTAGATCGTGCATCGCGCGTATACACCGATATATTTACACCCGATGTATTATAGACATATTTTGTTCAAAAAAATTTACAATATACAAGGTCCAAATTCACCCGATACATTTAGACCAGATGTATTGTAAATGTACTCCCGATGTTAAATGTTGTGGACCCATGAATACAATAATGTTAGATTTATTTCCTTTTTACGGGCAAACACTATCAACGTCAGCTATTATGACACGTGAACCTTATATTATTTTAGGAAACTAATCACTTTCAGGAAGTCACCCAATATATGTTTCTAATATATCCAAAGAAAAAGACCAATGACTTAAAACCAATTGAAGCAAAACATTAAACATTCAACAAGTCATAAATACAACGCTGCAACATCATTAAGCTCCAAGTCATGTAACATAAGTTAAGCATCAACTTGAAGTTACTAAGAGAAGAGTAAACACGAGATATATCCTGGAAAACATTTTGAAATTTTGTTCACTGCATCAATTTTTGAAAATGTCATACGACTTTATCTTGCTTTCACACCTGAGTGGTATATGTATCTTTTAATATATCTTAAGAGATTTGATGATGAAAAAAAAGAATATTCTCATTATTAATTGCATTATACCAATCATTGTCAAACCACGATGTGGTCTCTTCCTTTATCACATCTGCCAGAGTCAACCAAAGCCTTTTGGAATGGTTGACTAGCCCTAGCTCTCTTTACTAGTCATGAGAGCGGGATGCTTAGACAACTTTCCAGCTCTGCAAAAAAAATTAAATAATATTAATGAAAAACATTAACATTAATTTTTTTTGTTTCAAAAATATACTTTACTCACGTTATACCAGTAAAATCAAACATAGACGAGAAATTAAACCACTCTCGATCTAAATTGCTCACAGGAGATACAAAAGACTGTTTAAACCCTTTTAGATCATTTTATTTCTCTCATCTGAAAGTGTTTTATGTTAAGCGCAACTTAGACTTGTGCCCAGACGCAACTACTAAGCCTTGAGGAGCCTTGAGCTTGAGGCGCGCCTTTGACAACTATGGTCACATTGATCCAAGATGAACAACACCCATGTTACGAAGAAAAAATCTATAAAAAAATTTTGTCAAACACCTTGTGTACCTTGAAGTTTTGATACTAATTTATTGAAAAACAAGCCTCCAATCATGTACCACCGAATATTACGATCTGATGATAAGTAAACAAGCACGAAGAAATTTGCAAGAACATATCAAGAATTATATGTGGTTTGGCTAAACAAGCCTAAGTCCACAGAGAACCCGATTCAACTATATAGATTATAACAATACAAGTTGAAAGATTATATCAAGAGTACACTCAAACTCTCAACCCTTATACACCCAATCTCACTCAAAAAGAAATCACAAAATCTAAAAAAAAATTCTCTCTAAGTGTCCACTCAATAACAATGAGAGTATTACTTCTACCCAAGAGTTACCCTCTCAAAATAATTTTTGAGTCAACCCAACACAAATGTGGAGATTGACATGTGCCAATAAAAGAAATAATAAACTTAAATTGAAATATGTCCCCATGAGGGTTACAGTAGCACTAATTAAAGATGGTTTGGCCATGATGAGGAATATTGAGAAGTACCTAACAGACGGATGGGATAAAGTTATTCAAACCAATTTGACCGGATAAGTGGTATAAGACTTGATCGGATAAAGGGATTCAAATTTAAAGAATCGGATGGCGTGCGCAAAACTAATGAAAGGATAGGGAAGTTGAACAGACGGATAGAGTTAGCTACACTACTTGAACAGGGTCTTATAAATGAGAGAGCTGAATGGATCAAGTGCGAACAATTAATTTGAGCATTTAATGCCATCCTTTAATATATGTATATATATCTCCAAGCCTTGACTTGAGCATCGGAGGGTCCCCAGCCGGCACCCCCACCGGTGCCGTCCTAATCACATCTCCTTTGTCTTGTAGGCACGTCGCGACAAACCGGATAGTGAAGGGACAATGCAAAAAATGGCATCATCACGCCATAATTAGATAAGACCAATAAGAAAGAGTCATGTGCTTCACATTAAGAGTAATTCGAGGGACAGTAGAAAGGGAAGACTAGGAAGATTGAGATAGTAAGAAATCATATAACAGCATGTGATTAGACTCAGATTATGACCACTAAATAGAGCAGAATAGTAAAACAAATTTTAATTTTTTTTCCCAAAATGAAAGCGGGATATAATTCATTAACATAACAAAAATTACAAGAACGAGGGCATGTGCTTGCTTTATAATCAAAGCAAATCCCAATTGTTGGAAAAAGGTGTTGAGTTGAGTTGATTAGAAACTAACTAGTCAAGCCATTCCCGTCTGACACCTCAGCAAAATAGGCCACCACCATAAAAGGAGGTAAGAGTCGTGAGATAGAGAGAAGAGAACTGTGGAGCCAGGTAAGTTATGACAATACCACTACTCTTTCTCTAAAAACCTCTATGGTCATTCTACTCTCCACTCTAAAAAAAACTAGAGGTCTCTCTACAAATTGAACTATTTCTAAAAGTCAGCGACCTTAACAACAACCACCCACCGCTATGAATTCAAATTCATCACTCCATCATTTACCACAGCCACCACCCAAAAAATAGTCCCCTCTCTCTACAAGCATATACACAAGTTCAAACTCTATTGTAACTCTTCCCATCCACCCCACCAACAAAATATCTGATATTTATTTGGAAGTTCAATGAAATGTCTTCTTTGTCTATTAGTTTGCCAGATTTAAGAAAGAGAATTGATTTAGAAAACTCATATAGTAAGTTTGGGAATTTGAAGAGACTTAAGCAAAAAGGCTTTAAAAAGAGAATCATTAAAATATTTAAATTTCCAAGAGGAGACTGGTTAATGGTGATGGAGATCAGAAAAAGGTATCTCTGTAGTCATAAATTAGAGAAAATTTGCTCTGATCTAGACTTACATGTAAATGGAACGTATTTAGAATTTTCTGTTTGACTTTAATTCTAAAGAAGATGTCATATTAAAGCTTAGTTCCACAAACTAAGGGCGGAATGAAATTCAATAGCCTTACTTAACAACATCTCTTGACAAGGTCTTGTGAAGTTCTTCTTCAAAAGTACAAGAGCATTTTCTTCTTTTCCCTTTTTATGGAGTAAGCTGAACATATGCATCTATTTTTATTTTATTTTGTCTGGCTTAATCCTATGTAATTGTAAAACCAATATGAGACATTAATTGCCCAAGAGCTTAGACAAGAAAGCATCACGCTCTAAAGAAAGCCTAAGCAATATGATCAATCAATGGCCAAAGAACCAAATAGAAAAGGTCTACGGAAAGCTTGAAAATTAATTGTAGCAAGCAAAAACAGGTTATTTCAATAGAAGAGTTGGGATCCCTGTTAAGACCGTTATGTGCATAACTAACTCTTTTCTTGAAATAATAAACTTGGGGAAGAGAGCCAAAATTAATTATTCTCTCTCTCTCTCTTTCTTAGGAAGTCTTCCCCTCCCAAAAGAGAGGCAGTCAAAATTTTGATTCAGTTTTTTGCAAAACTAAGGCCCTGTTTGATTTATCACTCAAAATACAGTTCTCAAGAACTCAGATCCACGTGATGACTAATTAAAAGATGTAAATAATATTTATCACCACCGCAACAATTCTGAATATTTTCCTTTTAGTCTGTATCATGTACACACGGATGTATACATTGTGCTCCTCCACGTGATGACTAACCTAGAACATTGACCAGATCGAAGAAATTTATGCAGAACATGGGCTTCCATTGTAATAAATCACACTTCAGCTAATAAAAAGAGATCACACAATTATCTATATTTACTCTACAATCATTATGCTAACAAAAGGAAGCATTTAATTGGATTCAGATCTAAAGCAAATGTCCTTATAATTAATAAAAAAATTTACCCAATATAGAAGGGCCGTAATGTGCCGGACACAATCAATTTACATAATCATAGCTTCAAATTCAAATTCAAACCAATAAGCCATAAGGTTCAACTACTTGAAAACCTTCTTCTTAAAATTATCGATAAAATCAAAAGGCATACAGTCTATGAGAGAGATTTCGTGGGCCACCTTCTAGAAGAGCCGTTAGGTAAAATTATCGATAAAATCAAAAGGCATACAGTCTATGAGAGAGATTTCGTGGGCCACCTTCTAGAAGAGCCGTTAGGTCCAATGCTGCCACTAGATGTGCCCGGATACAATCAATTTACATAATCATACCTTCAAATTCAAATTCAAACAAGAACAAATGAATTGTCCTGTTCATTGATTTAAACTTGAATGAGCTTTTTATCATTGTACTTACTAGTTTAAACTTGGATGATTAAGGTCCAAATGCACAAGAATCAAACAATAAGAAGTTGATTTCCATGAAGTATGCCCATAAGGTTAAACTACTTGAAAACCTTTTCCCTCCCTCAAATTATCGATAAAATCAAAAGGCATTCGGTCTATGGGAGAGCTTTCGTCAGTCTACCTCTTGGAACCATTGTATCTGGAACCCAACACTTTACAACACTGAGAAAGGTAAAAGAAAAAGAAAATCTAATAAATCAAAATGGAAGAACAAATTGCGTTGAGAATACAAGAGGAAAAAAAAGTAAAAAAATATTCTTGACATGCCATAAAAAACTAGATTGAAGTTGAACACACTAGTCCCAAATGCATCAAACCTAGTGAAATAAACATGTTTTATAGTCTCATGACAAGTTAAAAGACCAGAGTTTAGACAAAAACCGTCTAAACCCTAGGTCATAGCATATGCAGCATAACATAACAGAACCGATACCTAAATCTGAGAAGGATCCCATTCACCATTGTAACTGTCAGATGATGAACTTCACTATAAATTCAGTTTTACTCATATGATGTATTCTAGCAGTAGGTACACTTAAACTCTAGAAGGGTAGAACTAAATTTACCCACTTAAATTACTTATCGAAAAATATAAAAAAAAAATTTCCCCATCTTTATTGTTTACTATCTTTTTATATAAAGGAAGCATTTCTATAACACAATATGGAGTTTATTAGCAAAATGGAGTTAGGTTGGCCTATTCCTGTTGCAAAAAATTAGAAGAAACTTACAAAAAAAATGGAACACATGAATACTTGTCCAATATATAAGTTCAGTTACATAACAAATCAAGTGTCACATATTTTTGCTTTATACGCTGACATAGTATTCAAACTAGGATACAGGACTCTTCTAAATGCAAGAAGACATGTGAGCATGAATATGGAATAGGTACTCCACACGTACAGTGGACAAACACTAGCAAGCATGTCTAGTGATTCAAATTTAATATTAGAAGAAACTGAAAACCTAGCCAGGTCTCCATGTCTTCAAATTTAGGGATTTGACAAACCGACATTTAGACACATATTCCTCACATCCTCACACAACACCATTTACCCAATCTAAGAAGCATAGGACAGCATTTAAATGATATATACATCTATATAACATGTATCGAGATCTCATTCTATAAAATTGCATATCATCATGTTAATTAAGCACAGACAAAAATATCATCATCATCCTTGCCTTAATTCCATTGACAACAATGTGTAGAATAATAAGAGTATAAAGATAATTGCATGAATTCTATGCAGCTACGATATCCTAACTTGATAATTAACATTATTTATGTTATATCCTTTGCTTTTTCAATGTCAAGTTAATTTAAAATTTTGAAGTTCATAAAATTTTGATGGAAACCTACACATTATTCTGGATGTTTCTATTTAAAAAATTGGTAATTTTTTTTTTTGATAAGTAAAGATTTATTAGAAAGCAACTAGAAAAAGGGAGGGGCAACCCTTGAACAAGAACCTATTACAAAGCAAAGGAACCTAAGAAGTCAACCATTTCTTCCATGGAGTTACAAGCTCTACCTTGTACCCAATAAGAGAGGGTACAAAGAATTGAGAATTTAAGCATCCCATTAGGAGACTCTTCGGCATCAAACGTTCTTCGGTTTCGCTCTCTCCACAAGCACCACCACACGCAAAGGGGAGTTGCCTTCCAATAATTGCAGACATGGGTGTTCACAAGACCACCGCTCCAGGCTTCCATCAGACCTCTGGTGGAGCTAGGCATGACCCACTGAACCCTGAACAATCCCAAAAGTAAGCTCCAACAGTTGCGGGCCACTGAACAATGGAGCAAAAGATGGTCAACTGCCTCCTCATTTTGCTTGCATGAACGGAGGTCCAACCGTTGTCTTATCCTCAAGTTGTCAAGCGTCAAAATCCTTCCATGAACGGAGGTCCAACCGAAGAAGGCCACCCTTGGTGGGGGGGGGGGGGGGGGGGCGCGCAGGTGGCAGGGGGGCATTAGTGCGCCACACAGACTTCCAAGGGAAAGTCGTCCCTTCAACCCTAGAAATACTCCTATAGAAGTAACCTCGAAGCCCTTCGGAGAGGGAGTCCATATCATTGAGTCTTCCCTCCCATTATTCACAACTTGGAGATAGAGAGACTCCAAAAAACGAATGGCATCCTCAATCTTCCAGTCCTGAAGGTTTCTCGCGAACCCGACATCCCATATTGTTCTTCCACTATCAAGGTCGTGGCAGTAAGAGACAAAGGTATGGCGATTACGCGATATCTGATAGAGACTAGGAAAAAGTTGAGCCAAAGGCCTGTTGCCACACCACCAGTCCTCCCAGAAACGAATATTTCTTCCGCACCCTACCATCGTCGCCTCGCTTAAGAAATGGAATCATATTCTAAAAGAAGATGCAAAAGAAAAAAAAAACACTCTGTTTTCTTCTGAAAATACCTTTAAACAAAATAAATAATTTTATAAAAAAATAAATTAAATTGACTTTTTCTTCGGGAAAAAAGAAAGAAAGAAAGGAACCATAACAATCAAACTTCATAGTATTGTATTTAAAATATAGTCTATATGCAATAGATATCAACATATATTTTTTCTCTGTCATACATTAAATCAGTGAAATGTATGAATAATAATGGAATTAAGAGATTCTAACAACAGATCCTTTATCAATGGGTATGAAATTACATACATGCAAGTTCACAATCATGTTGCAAAATGGATGGCAAAAGTGGAGAACCGTACACTTGTGGTGCATGAGCACTTTCAAATTTGTCAAGTAATTCCTTAAAACATGATTCGAGGTTTGAAGTGAATAGAAAACATGGTTCTACATTTACTGAAATGTACTTATAAATTTGGTAAAATTAAGATTTCAAAAGGGATGCTTGAATATTTGTTTTTATCTCGAAAAAGAACACGAATTTGAAATTTAACCCAAAAAAAAATCCATGAAAGGTTGTCCTATTTTCCTAATTTGCTTATAAAAAAAAATTCAAAACTCAACTTTTAAGTCCAGCCAAGACTAGAAAATTGGAATAACTCAAATTCAGTTTCAAATTTTAAGTTGACTAAAGAATCTGTCTTTGTTTGCACCAAAATCTGAATTTTTCATATTCGGCCACATGACAAAGATCTCATTCACAATTCAAGTAAAAATACACAAGGATGAATGAGGTGTCAATTAATGGTGTGAACGGTCGAATCAATTATTGAATCCACTACCAGTCGAAAGTGTTTAAATGCTCAAGGATGAAAAAGGTGTCGATTTGGTGTCAGAATTCTACAAGTCGATGACAGATTAGAATTTACAAGATGGTTTTGGCCTATAATGGTCGATGACGGTTATGAAATTTGCAAGATAGTAACTGCTTGTATTTCAATTTGAAATAGGTTCCTGTAACTGACCGTTATACCGTTATACAAGTAACTGCATGTGTTTGAATTTGAAATAGACCAACACTAACCGCTCCTAGGTCTACTATAAACAGCCATTGAAGTACGTTCATAAAATAAAATTAAATAAGAAGAATAGAAGAATATAACGTGGTTCGGCCACTACGGCCTACATCCACGACACACAAAACCCAAATGGATACATCACTTTTATATATTCTCTCTTAGTTTTGTTTACCTCTATTTATAGGTGAAAGAATACACGTGATAAAAATAAAAAATATATTAATAGACGATTCCTAAAATCAATCCCATAAATCACTCCTATCAATCTTCTATCAAGGCTTAAATCACTCGGCAAGGTCGGATCACTAAGGCCGACTTTCGTCCCTACTCGACGGGTGGGTCTTGCAACCATTGGAGTTTCATTTACATTGTATTTGTATTTTCTTTTCCATAACCTTAAATTGTAGTGTAGTTTATTACTTGTACAAGATTAGTTTTGATGGAATAAAGTGAATGCTTGGACTCTTTTGTCTCCTTTTATTCCAACAATTCTCGTGTAAAAGCCCTCTTTTTGGAGGCAACCAGAACCTACAGGGAAGGGTCAGCCTACTTCCCTAAATCACCTGATCAAAAATTTGACCGATCACTCTTCTTTTGACCGATCGCGTCTATAATAGGAATAGTTTGTCTATTTCATCCAATTGGCACGTCCGTTTATAAAATTAAGCCAAGCAATTTGAGCATGCCCGGTGGGACTTGTGTCACAGCAATATTACTTGTGGATAAGGATGGCAATTTGCCCCGTCCCGTCCCGCCCCGTTTAAAACCCGTTTACGGAACCGTTTATGAAAACGGGGTGGGGATGGGGTTAGGAAAAATAACCCGCGCTTAAACGAGGCGGGGACGGGGTAAGACCCTACCCCGACTGGTACCCGCCCCGCCCCGTTTAAGTTTATATATTTATACTTATATATATACTACCTCCGTCCCAAAATTCTTGGGCACTTCGGGAACTGTGACTCACAAAGTTGTGAGTCACAGTTCCCGAAGTGCCCAAGAATTTTGGGACGGAGGGAGTAATATATAAAGGAAATATTAATATTATATATATCATACAACTATACAAGTTATATTATATCAGTAATGGATGACTCAATATTAGCCATTGTGTTGCATGTACCTAAATGTGTGTGTTTGGGGTATATGTATCTAAATATCAGATTTATTATAATAAAAAATTTTGTATTAAAAAAAAAAAAGTATAAACGGAGAGGGTCGGGGCGAGGTCGGGGCGATGTACATGCTTTAGCCAAAAGTTTCAACCATTTGCACAACTTTAGAAAACATTCAAAGACAAAGCACCTGCGATGTCCATGGGTTGATTAAGCCTCTACACAATTCGGTTTTTAATCTGACTGATTCACTTGTCGCATTAGCGGCAAGAGTTGATCAACATCTCGCAACTCGTCAAGGGGTCAATGAGCAAATGGCCAATGAACCAGCAATGGCAATCCACGCTGGAATGCCATATTACAATCAACCGCAACATCAAACTTATCCGTCGCTCCAACAACAAATGCATAATAAGTATTGTTAGCGTTATGACTATAATTCAAGCTTCTTGTATATCAAAGATGATAACAAATTGTATCATGTTCTTCCACTTAGTATTGTATCTATATTCAAGAATCATAAATATCCCATTGCTGATGCCAAAGTGGCCATTTAATATTATTACTATCAAGACTCAAATGTTGGAATATCAGTTTACCCCACCCACCACCATTTGGATGCGTTCTTATCCATTTAATATTATTACTATCAAGACTCAAATGTGAAATGTTAGTTTAACCCACCCACCACCATTTGGATGCGTTCTTATCGAGTTAGTGGCGAATTTTGAGATAGAGTCAAAATCTCGTAGCGTCCCTATCCCATACCAATTAGTAATAAAAAATATATAACGAATGATTTTGGATTGGGCTGGAGTAATAGTGGGAATAAGGTTGGAAGATAGCTTTTCAGTATTTTGTGGCTTATTTTACGGTTACAAGTTTACAACCTCACATATTCAGAATCTCTAAGAAATATATATATATATATATATATATATATATATATTGTCAAGTCTTTCACTTGTACTCCGTATTAGAGCACCTTAGTATATTTAGTCCACTCAAGAACTAAGAAAGCGTGCCTGCAGTATTGTTATTTTGTCATTGAGTGACCCGAGTCTAGTCAGTATTATTTCTTTGCTGAACTAAGGGTGTAAATTAATAGATAAGCCTAGATTAAAGAGAACACTAGTTATTAAAGAAATTTTTTTTGGGAATCTCAAATTCAAATCTGTGTCAGTAGCTTTATTAAAAGAGTTGGGATCCTCTGCCCTACCCGTGCGCTTCATTTCACCAAATTTAATCTAGATTTCACCACCCATAAAACATATATTCACTACCCTTAAATTCACATTTCACCACCCTTAAATCTTGAAGAACTTGAAATATTTTTTTGTTAGTTTTTTTGTCACCACCCATAAAACATACCTTCACCACCCTTAAATCCACATTTCACCACCCTTAAATCTTGAAAATTTTCTTGCTAGTTTTTTGTCACCACCCATTAAGCATACATTCACCACCCTTAAATCCACATTTCACCACCCTTAAATCTTGAAAACTTTGAAATATTTCTTGTTAGTTTTTTGTCAACACTGTTAATTCATGTTTCACCACCCTTAAAACATTCATTCACTACCCTTAAATCTTGAAAAACTTGAAATATTTTTTGTTAATTTTTTTGTCATAACTGTTAATCCATGTTTCACCACCCTTACCCCACAATCACCATCCTTAAATCCACATTTCAACAACTTTAAATCTTGATCCAAAACTCTCATGACTCTTTTTTAATAATATTTTTTACTCATATTGTGGTGAAACATAGATTAAAAGTGTTGACAAAAAATATTAAATTGAAAATTTTCAAATGTTTCAATATTTAAGGATGTTGTATTCAAGGTTAAGTTTGTTGAAAAAAAAATTAATTTAAAATTTTTTAGTAAAATTCTTAAATTTGTGAAAATCCATATTAAATTTGTTCAATAATTTAATCTTAACTTAATATTATTTTTTATGAGTAAAAATAATAATTAAAATTTAAATATTAATAAAAAAGAGCCACAAGAGTTTTGGATCATAGATTAACTGTGTTGAAAAAAAAAATGACTTGAAATATATTAAGTTTTTCAAGATTTAACGGTGTTGAAATGTGGATTTAAGGATGGTGATCATAGGTTTAAGGGTGGTGAAATGTGGATTTAAGGGTGGTGATTGTAGGTTTAAGGGTGGTGAATGTATGTTTTATGGGTGGTGACAAAAAAACTAACAAAAAAATATTTCAAGTTTTTCAAGATTTAAGGGTGCTGAAATGTGGATTTAAGGGTGGTGAATATATGTTTTATGGGTGGTGAAATCTAGATTAAATTTGGTGAAAATGTAAGGCACGGGTAGGGTAGGGACCCGGTAGGGCAGAGGATCCCAGCTCTTATTATAAAGCTGCTGTCAGCCAGCAGCTTTATTAAAATGCTTCTACAGCTTTTTTAAATATATAAGTAGAAAAGAAAAAAAAAAACTAAGAATGCTTTTCAGTATTTTGTCCCTTACTTTACGTTACAAGTTTACAACCTCACAGATTCAGAATCTCTAAGAAATATATATATATATATATATATATATATATATATATTCAAGTCTTTCACTTGTACTCCATATTAGAGCACCTAAGTATATTTTTAGTCTAGTCTAAGAACTAAGAAAGCGTGCCTGCAGTATTGTTATTTTGTCATTGAGTGACCCGAGTCTAATCAGTATTATTTTTGTTGAATTAAGGGTGTAAAATTATTGATAATCGTGGTTGGAAAACAAAGTATGTAAACCAGCTAGAATACCTCTGTAAATATAAAAATAAATAAATAAACAATGAAAATATTATTGATAATTGTTAAACCTCGCTTTTATGATGTTTGGACTTTGGATGGTCATATTTTCGGAGTTGCCTATATATTATATGCTCGTATTGCTTTCTGCCGGTCATCCTATTCCATGAATGACATAGGTTGATTGTAGAGTGTATCCTAGGTTGATACCTACCCTCTAAAAAAAAACTATCAAAAAGTTTGAGACACTCCCGTAATTCATTTCTCAAATAACAACTAAACAAAAAAATGAAAGAGAAAATAAAAAATAAACCCAAAACATACATTACACTTTTCCGGTCCTACTCGTTCCATTTAGCTTCTCCATTCACAAGAAGTAAACCTATATGAAAGGGACAAAATTTAAACATGTTAGAGAACTTCCAAAAAAAAATTGGAAACTTGACTTAGTTATTTACCCACATTTTCATTCACATCTTACCAAAAAGTAAAAAGAAAAAAAAAAGTATTTTCATTCACAACTTATCGTATCATCAATCCAAAACAATATAATAATAGAAAGTAGAAGAATTTGAAGCCAAAAAACTTGACTCAATTTCATAATGACAAATTAATAAAGAAAGCGCATTCAAAACTTGAATAAAATAACATGTCAGCAAAGATTTAGAAGTAAGAAGAAATATAAGAGAAGTTAGCTACCTGGTGATTGAGGAGGCATGTCTGACCTTTAGAATTGCCACCGATGTAACCCTAATAGCAGACCACTGAAGTGAAATGGGTTTCAGTCAACTTCCTCTTTCTCTCTCTCTCGTCAAAATATAATTCAAACTTTGATCATACCTGCAGAGAAAATAGAAAGAAGAATACTTTTCACTTATGAATGTATGCGACTTTATGGATAGGACTTGATTACTAATATATGCAATACTTGACACTCGTATGAGTGGACTAAAACTGTGGACTAATTCAAACATGACCACAAAGGTTAGTGAAGGCAGTGTAACAACCAGCTGCAATTTAATCTAGCCATGGGTGAGATCAAATGAACACACCAATACAAATACAGACACAGAGACCTATACACATAAGTTGTATAAATTTAAGAAAGAATATGATGGTATTGACAGGATTGAACTTGTAGTGGACAGGAGAAACAGGGCAAGCGAGATGGTAGATCTGATCAACTTCAAAGAGAATGGATCTGATCTCCAGGGATTTATGAACATTTATTTTGAATTCGGATTTATTAGAACATCTATATATGCTCTAATCTAATTAATCTTCAATTTTCATCACAAATCAGAGTCCGATTAGAGGTTCCTACTAATGAACAAGAAAAATGAAAGAACAGATGGGAAGATGGAGTGGGATACCTTCATCACCATTTGTACAGATTTATTGGCAAATCCTTCGAGGGAACCTCGTTGATTTCTCCGGTGGGATGATTTGAGGCTTCTTGGTGAAAGAGAGAGAGGAAAAGAGGATAAAAGAAACGTGTGGTTTGGGGAGTTTTGTTGTGTGAAAAGGGATTTTGAATTTGGAAGTCAAATTGAATGAGTGAGACACATCAATAATGCAGTAGAGGGAGAAAATCAATGAACTTAAAAAATTAAAAAACGTGCACAACAAATAAAGCAACAAAATTGCATGTCAATTAGGTATGGAATTAGTTCAATGTGAACCAGAACGTTCAATATCTCTTGAAATTAAGTTTTTATTTGAGTCAAATCTTAAAAACAGACCAGAGCAGTTTGACCACTAAGATGTTTGTTTTTAACTTTTTGTAAAAATAAAAAACACTTCATGGGTGGGAATCAAACCCAGTCCACTTCATGTGGACACTATACCACTGAAATCTGCCTTATGTTAACATTTATGCTGTTTCAAAATGGTTTCCTAGGGTTTCTCAAGCTACATTATATATACTAGTAAAAAAGAATGTGCACTGTGCGTAAAAAAATATTTAATAAATAAAACAGTATAAAATACTAGACTTTGATAAGCATCAAAATAGTTAAAGAAAAAAGAAATAAATATATATCAATTTCTATTAATCTAAAAACTATAAACTAAAATATATAGCAGGAGGGAGTTTTTTTATTTATTTTGCACATGGGTTCTCTCTTAATTTTATATTATTTATTATATTTTAAAATATAAAATTGACTTTGATAAATTTGTTACATTTATCACCATTTATTTTTATTGAAAAATAAAAATTAAATTTTAATTTCATTAGAGAGGTGATTTAATTTAATTGTGTATCTGTCAATGCTAACGAAGGAGAAGAGGTATTTGGAAAAAAAGGTTTTTGAATGTAAATGTAATCCTTTATTAATAGTCTATGCAGTTTAAAAAATATTAGCAGTTTTTTACTTCACAAAATCCAATAGAAAGATATGTATACTATTAATCCAAAAAAAAATACAAAGAGACGTAATAATATTAATATGGATTACGAAGAGACCTAAAAAGACAATCATTCAAAGAGGAACATTAAAAGGTTAAAATTTTTAAACACCCAAGGAATCGAAATATATATATATATATATATATATATATATATATACACACACACATACATATTGTGTCTAGTATACATGATAGTAAAAGAAAAATCTGAAACTCATTCAGTCATGATCATTAAGGTCACCAATGTAGGGCTGCAATCGAGCCGAGTAGTAGCATGTTTGAGCTCGGCTCGGCAGTGCAGCAGGGTGCTCGAGCTCGGCTCGAAACTCCTATGTACATATTACACACAAAATACACACATATGCACAGCAACACAGATCTAAACATACTCACATTTTCCACACAAAACACACAAACATGCACGGATCTGTCTAAAACTAAATATCCATCAAAAGAAATCTCATACAAAATTATAAGAAGTAGAAATACCTGGAAAGTCACCGATCGGATCTCGCCAAAGCCACCGTTCGGATCTCGCCAAAGCTAGCACTCTGATCTCACCAACGCCACCGTCACCATCCTTGATCCTCCCATGCAACGAGAGAGAGAGAGAGAGAGAGCGAGTGGATCGGCAGACGTTAATTGGGATGTAAAGAGAGGAGTGCGGCTAGGGTTTGAGAGTTAAAGAGTGGTTAAAGATTATATATAAGTGAGCTTTCAGAACATGGGTTTTGGGCTGTTTTAATTCTCTTGGGCTTTGCTCTGTTTTATTTAAAAGATGGTTAGCATTTTATTGTTTGGGTTGGGCTGGACTGGACTAAACTTGTAAGTTTAAAAGAAAATGCATGGCCTAATCTTATGAAGATTAGGCCATGCATATATATATAAACATATATATTTTATTTAAGTTCGGTTTGATTATTAAATAAATGAACATGAATCGAGTCGAATTTGAGTTATTTGTCGAAAGCTTGGATCATTTGCAGCCCTACAGTTATGTTGATTCATTTTAATAGGATGGGCTTGGGAATGGTAATAGACGGATAATGGGACGGGCTTGGGGATTGGGCTCTTATATGGATGAAAAAATATGAGTTAAGTTGGGTTGACTGGATTGGGCTTGAACTTGAAATTTTTAATGGGTAAAATAAAATATAATACAGAGGGGTTATAAAATATTATTTGGGCTTGAGTTTAAGGTTATTGGGCTATAGAATATTATTTGAGCTCAAGTTAAGCTTAAAGTAAATTGGGCTTGATATGCCTGATATAAAATGTATTATATATATATAAATATATATATATATATATATATATATATATATATACACATATATATAGTACACACATGTTGTTATGTTCACTAGCTTTTGTTTACGAACATGTTTACAAACTATCGAGCCGAGCTCAGAGTTATTTGAGCTTGACTCGTTTATTAAACGAGCTTCGAAATCTTGTTTGAGCTTGGTTTGTTTATTAAATCAACAAACACGAGCTGAGCTCTAGTAGCTCGGGAATGGCTTGGCTCATTTAGAACCTTACTTCCGACTGCCACCTAAACCCCTTTGCCTTTGAAATGAATATCATAAGAGTAAGGCCATCATCATTTCAAAAATTACTCAAAGATTTTCTTAAACATAGTTGATCATGATAGATTGAGAAACAAACTGCAAAGCAAATCTAATTTACTTATACAAGAGCTGGATTTTTTTTTAATTCCAAGGATTATTCAAAAAACAAAAGAACTTGAGAATTTTCCTTTAAAAGTCCAAACGGCCAATTAAATACGAAAAAATTGACAAAAACAAAAAAAATTCAAATATTCAAGAATCATAAATATTCCATTGCTCATGCCAAAGTGGCCATTTAATATTATTACTATCAAGACTCAAATGTTGGAATGTCAGTTTAACCCACCCACCATAAAGGGATGGGTTTGGATGCGTTCTTATCGAGTTTGGGGTGTGAATTCCAGGATAGAGTCAAAATCTCATAGCCTCCTTATCCCATCCTAATTAGTATTAAAAAATATATAACGAATGATTTTGGATTGGGCTGGAGTAATAGTGGGAATAAGGTTGGAAATAAAGTTAAGTTTGGGCTATTTTAGATTCAAATTTGGGCTAGTACAGTTGGGTCAAAATAAGGCTGCAAATAGTTTGGGTATGGGTTGGTTTAAAATGGAATAGGTCGAATTTTAACAAAAATGGATTGTTTGGTTAAAAGTTCAAGGATACGGGGTCTCTAACTCTCTATGGTTGGTTTGGGCCTGGTTTATAAGATGACCCAAACCATGCTTTTTTCAAAACCAATGGTTGTAGAAGGATGGTGGAAAAAGGATATAAAGTACGAACACTTTACCTACAAATAATGTGGCGATGTCGAACACTCCTCTTTGAATTCGAACACTCTTTGAATACGTGTAAATATTTTTTTTTGGACACGTCACCAACACGACTAGATATATTTTATAATTTTTAAAAAGATAAGATTAAAAATATAAGTGTTATCCTGTTTCCACTCTTTACCGAGTCATCTCTCTTTCACCTGCCAAATGACACATATATGTGTGACACTGTTCTCTATAAACATATATATCAAAACACATTTGGAGAGAGAGAGAGGGGGGAACAGTTATTGTTAAATGACAAAATCCCATTTGTCCATTTATCATCATTTCTACTCACTTCTTGTTTCATTGTTTCTTTTTTAAGTGTATTTGCATGGAGTTGCATGAGTTTGTAGAACATTTATGATTGAGCTTCATATACAGAATAATGCTATTATGGGAGAGTTCTCATGCTCTTGTCATAAAGTCTCTTTCAAAATAAATATTTTTAAACACGAAAAAATGCAAACAAAATATTATCAAGTAGCCAATATTAAATTTTTTTCACACAAAAAGAAATTAACTCAAAATATCATAAATTGAATTTATAAACTTTGACCGTCTCTAATAAATTTAATTTATAATATTTTGAACGATTTTCTTTTTGTGAGCGATTATTTTAGCATTGGTTAGGTGATTATATTTTTTTGCATTTTTTTTGTGTTCAAAAATATTTATTTCAAGGAAGAGATCATGAGAAGAGTAATGAGAACTATCAATTCTCATATATATATATATATATATATATATATATATGTTGTACTTTTTTTATTATTGGTAAATGACAAAACCCCATTTGTCCATTGGGGGCTAAACCATCAGATTACTTTTGGAATTGAAAGTGACATGGGAGAGAAATCGTAAATGATTCACGTGAAATAGTAGGGTTGTACATATATGTGTTTGCTTTTGCTCAGTGAAATCGAAATTATATTCACATATCTTTTTCAACAATTACATTCCATTATTATACTACTATACTATTAATATTATATTATTTTACTCTTTTACTTTTCACAATTAACATTTTACTTTTTAAAAAATGATGCTACACTCTTTCAGAGTTTTCAAATTTTTTTCTTTAATTGGGTCCAATTGTTCAAATATATATATATTTTAATTTTAATCATAAGAAAATAATATTTAATATAATTGATAGAGTATTTGACTCCAATTATGAAACGTACAACGTGGAGGTTGAGTTCAAGCTGACGTGGATATGAAGTCTATTTTAACCAGGACTTCTCTATCTGTAGGAGTCAGTCTCCTACTAGGATACAGTCACACTTGACTGTTATAAATACAGAGACGGTCCATATACCAGATAATTAATATCCCCTGAGTTCCTTTATAGCTTTGAAAGCCCTTTCGATTTCTGACTTGATCGTTGGAGCGTAGTCGGCTGGCACCACGCCGGTGCCCCCTCGATTACCCTTCTCTTGTCCTTTTTTACAGGTTGGCGTTTGACCAGTTTGGGGTGAATTTTTGCTTCATCAGTTGGCGCCGTCTGTGGGATCAATCACAAACTTGATTGTTCTACACGAATCATATACGAAGCATGATGCACCTACGATCTGGGTTAGAGACTACCACCGTACAGGACCCTCTTGCGCAGGGCCCTCCTGCCGGCCACAATCCCCCAGCGCAAGACCTCCATGCCGGTCACAATCCTCCAGCCGTCCAGGATCCTCCTATCGGCCATGACCTTCCTGGTGGACAGGGCCCTCCAGTCGAACTGGACCCTCTTGTTGCCCCTGATCTTCCCGGCTGTAACGTGCCAGCTGCAGGACAGGGAGGCATGCAACCTCCTAGACAAATGGACTTTCTTGGGGCACGCCCTAAAATCTCAAACGACCAGGGACGGATCGCAGCGTTGGAATGCCAGGTCCGGAACTTGAATCAAAGTTTGGCCCAGATACTCCAACAAAATGCGGCAATTCTACAGCGCCTCCCTCCTGTGGCGTCAATACTATCGCCGGGTCACCCGATTGATCCAGAAGGGGATAGTGGGCGAGACAGTGAAGTCCCAACGGACGACGCAACTCAAAATCGAGTAAGAGGTGGGATGAACCCCAATTACCTAGTCCCACTCGAAAAGAACCAACCCTATGGAAACTCAGGACACCTAGGGGAAACTACCTATTATGACATGGAGATGCAGGACCTCAGAGCCAGGGTAGAAAGCATGGCCCACGCCATAAGGGGGAAATGCCCTGCTACAGTAGAAGAGCTGATCCAACAAACCAACCTCCCTTTCTCTGCGGGGATAATGAACTGTCCTTTGCCCAACAAGTTCAAGATGCCCACCCTTGAAAGCTTTGATGGGACCAAGGACCCGCTAGATCATCTGGAGACCTACAAGGCTCTGATGCACCTCCAAGGAATACCAGATGAAATCCTATGTAGAGCTTTTTCAACTACATTGAAAGGTTCTGCCCGGTCATGGTTCAACAATCTGAAGCCAACTTCTGTACATTCTTTCAAAGAACTGAGCCAATTGTTCATAGGTAATTTTATTACCGCCCGAAGGCACAGAAAGCCCGCCACCTATCTGCTGAACGTAAGACAGACTAAGGGGGAGTCATTGCGAAATTACATTAACCGGTTTAATAGGGAGATGTTGCAGGTCGATGCTCTAGACGATAAGGTGGCAGTTACCGCATTTATGGGGGGCCTACTACCTTCAAAGTTCTTGTACTTAATTTTCAAGCACCCTCCAGAAAGTATGTCCGAGCTACTTGTGAAAGCCCAATAGTACTTGAACATAGAGGATGCCCTTGATGCGAGAAAGACAGACAGGAAAAGGGAGGGACATTCCAATGAGAAAGATAGAGACCCTAAGTATGGCAAAATGTCATGGGGGCAGACCGATAAAGCATCACGTCATGAGAAGGGAGACAGTGGGCATATTGACTAGAGACATTAGAAGGGAGGCAGTGGGCCCATCCTTAGATTGCTGAGCATTTGTGGAAGTGCCACCAGTAAGACTTTCTTTTAAAAGTTGCATTTACTTTAATTATTCTAGTTGAAACTCAATTTAATATCGAGCCTTAGGGCGATAGCTCCGAGGTTTTTGCTCCAATAATTCTCTGTTTGTTACTAAAATATCAATAGCAATCCTTTTTGTTTCAAAATTTGTTGTTATAACTAAAACAAAAAGTAAATACAAAATCTTACGGGGATACACCTCCAATGAGGGCCTTTAATGAAAAAGGCGGGATGGATGAATTCTGAGAACATTGTTTAACAGCCATACGGGGGCACAGCCCTACGGGGTCACAGCCCTATAAGGGCCCAGTTTTACGTGAGCACAACCCTACGGGGATACACCTCCAAGAAGGGCCTTTAATGAAAAAGGCGGGATGGATGAATTCCAAGAACATTGTTTAATAGCCCTATGGGGCACAGCCTTACAAGGGCCCAGCCCTACGGGGTCACAGCCCTACAAGGGCCCAACTCTACGTGAGCACAACCCTACAGGGATACAACTCCAAGGAAGGCCTTTAATGAAAAAGACGGGATGGATGAATTCCGAGAACATTATTTAATAGCCTTACGGGGGCACAGCTCTATGAGGGCCTAGTCCTACAGGGTCACATCCCTACAATGGCCTAGCTCTACGTGGGCATAACCCTACGGGGATACACCTCCAAGGAAGGCCTTTAATGAAAAAGGCAGGATGGATGAATTCTGAGAACATTATTTAATAGCCCCACGGGAACACAGCCCTGCTGGGGCCAGTCCTACGGGGGCCCAGCCCTACGGGGGCACAGCTCTACGGGGGCCCAGCCTTACGGGGGCCTAGCCCTACTACGGGGACACGACCACACATTTTTAAAGGGCCTTTAATGAAAAATGTGGGATGATTAATCCGAAAATATTGTCAACCTACCCTACGGGGGCACAACCTGTTAAAAAAGATTTTAACAAAAGGCAGGTAAGTCCTGCCAAGGTGGTTGCATGGTTTTATCAAGAGCTGTGCTATTAAGTTTATTAATTAGAGTTTTTTAATCAAGTGAGTCATTGGCATAATGGTTAGGGTGAGACCGTCAGAGCTTATTAGGTAAGGTTCGATTCTTTAAAGTGACAATCATTTTATATATATATATATAAACCGGGTTCTTATATACCAGCCAAAGGCTGGACCCAAGAAGAAACTAGCCCCGACCAAAAACCGGGCCCAAGAAGAAACCGCCTGACCAAAAGCCAAGCCCAGGAAGAAATCGGCCTGACTAAGCGACGGGCCCGTGCGCTCGGCCCAAGGCCGGGCTCCATGCGCCCGGCCAAGGCCGGGCCAGAGCGCCCCGTCCCAAGGCCGGGTGCCATGCGCCCATCCAAGGATGGGCCTGAGAAGCCAAAATTAGGCCGGGCGCAGAGTAGCCTGGCCTGGCCCACTGGGTGCGTGCCCACGCGAGCAAAAAAAAAAAAAAGTAAAAAAGAAAAAGGGCTTGTAGCAGTTTACAATTCACCTCATGAACATGGGGCATCTGATAGAGTATTTGACTCCAATTATGAAACGTACAATGTGGAGGTTGAGTTCAAGCTAAAGTCTACTTTAACCAGGACTTCTCTATCTGCAGGAGCTAGTCTCCTAGTAGGATACAGTCCCACTTGACCGCTATAAATATAGAGACGGTCCATATACCAAGTACGCAATTAATACCCCTGAGTTCCTTTATAGCTTTGAAAGCCCTTTCAACACAATTAATACCCCCATCGCGCCGGTGCCCTCTCGATTACCCTTCTCTTGTCTTTTTTTACAGGTTGGAGTTTGACCAGTTCGAGGTGAATTTTTTGCTTCATCAATAATATTAAATTATTTTAGTATAGTTGTGAAAGATATATTTTTTGTTAACATGGTTAATTTAGGTTTACCAACTTAGATTCTTATTTCACCACTTTAAATTCACAATTCATCAATCTTAAAACTACGTTTAACCATTCTTTAACTTACATTTTACAACTTTAAATCAACATTTCAGCACCTTGGAGCTAAAAAACTTGAATTATTAGCACTTAAACTAATTTAATCTATGTCGTTTCACCAACTTAAATTCATATTTTACTAACCTTAAATCCACATGTGACCCCACTCATAAAATTTGAAAAAGATGAAATATTAAAAGTTAAATTTTATTGTCAATATTATTTTCTTATGGTTTTTCATATTGTTTATTTTATAAATGTTTTTACTTTTTTTCTTATTAGAGTATAATTGTAAGAGAATAATATTTAACGTAATAATTTTTTTTTAAAAAAAAGTTCATATATGTTTCACCGCACTTAAAATTACCATAGTCAACCTTAAAAGTAAACTCAACGGCCAGAAATCAACATTTAAGCACCCTTAAAGCAAAAAAAACTTAAATTATTAGTAGTTAAAACTTCTATCAACACATTTAATATGAGTTTCACCAACTTAAATCTGCATTTCAAGTCCAAAAATTGATATTTTACCACCCTTATATCTGGATGCCGCCCCCATAAATTATATATATAAATCATGTTTCAACCCATCAAGAAAAAGAAATAGTGTTTTTATGTGTATTTTTATTATATTTCATTTTATTAAGTGTATATTTTTTCTTCTCTCTCTATCTCTCTTTCAATCACGTGAAAGATTTTCTCCTCTCTCTCCCTCATGGAGACTGTTGCATCCCATTTTTATGCAAATTCTCATTCACTTTCTCTGCCAACCATCTCTCATCGTCTCATTTCCATGCAAACTCTCACCCAACCCTCTTTCAATACTATCTCTCACACTCCATAGAAGTTGTTCACCCAACTCTCTTTTCTAATTTATTGACACATATGGGTACTATTTTCTGTCTCATATACACATAGGAGAGTAGAGTGAGAACACATTTCTATGAGAGGGAAAGTGTACAAGTGGGCCCGAAGGTAGAAATGTTAGTACTCCCTCCGTCACAAAAAAAAAATCCTTGAAAAAATTGTATATAAATAATTAAATATATATGTTCAATGTAGACTTAAATCTCTGTAGTGAGGATGTAAAAGAGTTCATGCTTTTACATTATAAAGTGACGGGAAAGGATCAAGCATTGCTGTGAAGTATTGTGATTTTTGGAAGTCTTGGCTAGCAGTTCGGTCTACACTTTATTTTGGTGATTTGAGTTTGGATCACATGGGTTTAACGCTATATGTAAATGAAATTGGTGCGTTTTGTTTTATAATCTATTAATAGATTTGATCATGTAATCTGATATGGGACTTCAAAGACTTTTATTTGGTTCAGAACTTATTTGGGAGTAAAAGTAATTAGGATGCCTTATTATTGTCATGGAATTTAATCAGATTTGATTTGGAATGGCTAGAGATGTTTAATTGTGGCAGTCACCGTATTACACAATGTTGGATTATGTAAATATTGTAACGACTTGATCTGGAATTTTAGCATATTCCTCTATTGTGTTCTACTTGGTGGACTTGTGTAATTTTATAGATTTTGAGGACATGTTGGTGTTTAAAGATTCATTTGAATTCCAGTAATTATTATTTAAAATATAGCTCCAAGTTTATTTAAGACTGTTGTATATTGTCTTATTATGATGATATGTGGATAGTTTCATGTGTTTAATTTGCACTGTTTGGATTTTGACCTCATGTAACCTATAGACATTTAGACATTGTTTTGGTTAATTTTTAAAAGTTATGGTTATATCATGTTCCGGGCTGGGTTTTGGGGCTTCACGCATATAAGACTCAGTTAAGAAAAATCTTGTATCATCAAAAAAAATAATGTACCAAAGCTAGTTCAACCATCAAAAACCATCTTCTATCATAAAAACAAAACAATATACCAACTAAAGCCTGTGCAACCATCAGAAACAAGACCATCAAAAATATATCCATAAAAAAAAGATCAATGACTTGAAACCAGTTGAAGTAAAACATTAAACAGTCAACAAGTCGTAAATACAACCCTGCAATATCATTAAACTCCAAAGTCATGTAACATAAGCTAAGCATCAACTGGAAGTTACTACCCTGAGACCACGAAAATAAAGAGTACTTGCCTCAATCGTGTTCCTTCTTAAAAAATTTTACATTCGGAAAATTTGTGAAGAGAGTAGAGTAAACATATGAGATATATTTACGAAAACATTTTGAGATTTCGATGGCTGCATTCTCTTGCTTTCACACCTGAGTGGTGTATGTAACTTCGAAATATCATCATTGCAAATTGCACTGTTCCAATCACTGTCAGACCACGATGTGGTCTCTTCCTCTATCATATCTGATCGACTTTTGGAATGGTTAACTAGCCCAACATAGTCACAAACTGCAGCCATGTATCCTGCTCTCTCTATGCCAGTCATGAGAGTTGGATGCTTCGATAACTTTTCAGCTCTCCAAAAAAAATTAAATAATCTCAATAAGAAACATTAACATGTTAACATGAATTTTTTTGTTTCAAAAACATACTTTCCTTACGTTATGCCAGCAAAATCAAACATAGACAAAAAATTAAACCATTCTCGATCTCCATTGCTCACAGGAGATACAAAAACTGGTTTAAACCCTTTCAGATCATTTTCCTTCTCTCCTCTGAAACTATCTTCATCCATTTTTGTGTCATCAACATATGGTTCTCTCGTCAATGACCACACATGACTTCATGTGAGCAAAATGGCCACGAGCCATCATCTTTTCATGCAAGGCCTGTATAGTTTCCATTATACGTCTTTTGTATTGAACAAAGTAAACAAAAAAAAGTATAAATAAAATTAATCATAACTATTTAATTAAAAAACAAAAATAATCAATAACAAGAAATTATGTCTACTGCCTTATAACACCAATGTGTTCTAACGTTGAATGCAAATAGGGTGTTCTAACGATGATGCAATTGCAGCTGCCTCAAAGGCATATTGCCTATTTTTAAGAGTATCATCATAGATTAAGAACCTTGTGTATCCATTGTTAGAACACCCTATTTGCATCCAACGTCAGAACACCCTATGTGCTCTATGACAGTAGGCATAGTTATATGTTAGGACTATTTCTTGAACTTTTTTGAACCGTAGATTTTCCAGCAACAAGAAGCTGTCTTCCAGACAAATTGAATCTTCAATAAATTATGGAGACTAGGAATCAAGTAATAAGAGTTTTTTTCTTTGTTATTGATCATTTTTGTTTTTCAATTAAATAGTTAGGATTACTTTTACTTCTACTTTTTTGTTTTCTTTATTCAATCCAAAAGACGTATATTGAAAACTATACAGACCTTGCATGAAAGATAATGGCCCGTGGTAATCTTGCTCACATGGAGTCATATAAATGTGGTTATTGACGAGGGAATCTACCTAATTCGACCGTATGTTGATAGCATAAAAATTGACGAAGATAGTTTCAGAGGAGAGAAGAAAAATGATCTGAAAGGGTTTAAGCAGTTATTGCAGTCTTTTGTATCTGCCGTGAGCCATGAAGATCGGGAGTGGTTTAATTTCCTGTCTATGTTTGATTTTGTTTGCATAACGTAAGTAAAGTATGTTTTTGAAACAAAAAAAAATCATGTTAATGTTTCTAATTGACATTATCTAATTTTTTTTTGCATAGCTCGAAAGTTATCGATTCATCCTGCTAAAGAGAGAGCAGGATTCATGATTCCAAAATTCAAACTCCGATAGATGTGACAGAGGAAGTGACCACATCTTTGTCTGACGATGATTGGTACAATACAATTCGCAATGAGGATATTCCTCTTAAAGTATTCTGATTTCAGCCTTATGAGACCATGTCATCATCACATTTGTTCAGATATATTAAAAACTACATACACCATTCAAGTGTGAAATCAAGAGAAAGTTATACGATATTTTCAAAAACTGATGCAGGAATCGAAATCTCCTTGAATATATTTCATGTGTTTACTCTATTCTCTTCACAAATTTTCTTGAGATTCCCCGTCTCCATAATTCATTTAAGATTCCATTTTCCTAGAAGACTAGTTGTTGTTGCTAGAAAATCCTCGGTTCGAAAAAATCCATGAAATAGTCATGACATATACTTATTTCTACTGACATAGAACACATTGGGTGTTCTAACGTTTGTTGCAAATAGGGTGCTCTAACAATGGTTGCAATTGCAGTGCATCAAAGGCGTATTGCCCGTTTTCAGGAGTATCGTCATAGATTAAGACAAGAATCTTTGGACAGATCTGATACAGATTGTACCGATAATGAATTTCCCTCGACTTATTAACTTGAAAACATGCAATACACCTTTTAGGGAGCTGCAATTGCATTCATCGTTAGAACACCCTATTTGAATCCAACGTGAGAACACCCTATGTGTTCTACGGCAGTAGGCATAATTTTATGTCATGACTATTTTTTGGACATTTTCGAAACGTGGATTTCCTAGCAACAACTGGTAGTCTTCCAGACAAATGAAATTTTAAATAAATTATGGAGACTAGGAATCAAGTAATTAATAAGAGTTTTTTTCTTTGTTATTGATCATTTTTGTTTTTCAATTAAATAGTTAGGATTACTTTTACTTGTACTTTTTTGTTTTCTTTGTTCAATCCAAAAGACGTATACTGAAAACTATACAGGCCTTGCATGAAAGATGATAGCCCCTTGCCATCTTGCTTACGTGGAGTCATATATATGTAGGCATTGACGCGGGAATCTACCTAATTCGACCATATGTTGATGGCACAAAAATGGACGAAATGGTTTCAAATTATAGAAGAAAAATTATCTAAAAGGGTTTAAGCAGTTATTGGATTCTTTTGTATCTACTGTGAGCAATGGAGATCGAGAGTGGTTTAATTTCCTGTCTATGTTTGATTTTGCTGGCATAATGTAAGTAAAGTGTATTTTTGAAACAATAAAATTAATGTTAATGTTTCTTTTTGAGATTATCTATTTTTTTTTTTGCAGAGCTGAAAAGTAATCTTGGTAAAGAGATAACAAGATACATGGCTGTAGTTTGTCATAATGTTAAGCTAGTTAACTATTCCAAAAGTCGGACTCTGGAGATGTGATAGAGGAAGAGACCACATCGTGATTTGACGGTGATTGGTACAATGTAATTTCAATGAGGATATTCCTCTTAAAGTGTTATTGTTTCAACCTTATGACACCATGTCATTATCAAGTCTTTCAAATATATTAAAAGTTACATACAACTCAGGTGTGAAAGCAAGAAAAAGTCGGTGTGAAAGCAAGAGAAAGTCGTATGACATTTTCAAAAACTAATGCAGGGATCAAAATCTTAAAATATTTTTCTGAATATATCTCATGTGTTTACTCTATTCTCTTCACAAATTTTTCGAAGATTCCCAATCTCCTTAATTTATTTAAGATTTCATTTGCCTAGAAGGCTGGTTGTTGTTACTAGGAATCCACGGTTCGAAAAAATCAAAAAATAGTCATGACATATCATTATGGCTATCATAGAATACATATGTGTTCTAACGTTGGATGCTACTAGGGCGTTCTAATGATGGAAGCAATTGTAGTTGCATCAAAGACATATTGCCTGTTTTCAAGAATATCATCATTAGATTAAGACAAACATCTTCACTGTGCCAATTGGACAGATCTGATACAGATGGCAATGATAATGAATTTGCCTCGACTCATTAACCTGAAAGCAGGCAATATGCGGCAACAATTGCATCCATCATGAGAACACCATAATTGCATCCAACGTTAGAATACCCTATGTGTTCTATGGCAGTAGGCATAATTATATGTCATGATTATTTCTTGGAGTTTTCTAGACAAATGGAATCTTAAATAAATTATGGAGACTAGGAAAGTAATAAGAGTTTTTTTCTTTGTTATTGATCATTTTTGTTTTTCAATTAAATAGTTAGGATAACTTTTACTTGTACTTTTTGGTTTTCTTTGTTCAATCCAAAAGACGTATATTAAAAAATATACAGGTCTTCCATGAAAGATGATGGCCCGTGGCCATCTTGCTCACATGGAATCATATATATATGGTCATTGACGAGAGAATCTAGCTAATTCGACCATATGTTGATGGCACAAAAATGGACGAAGATAGTTTCAGAGGACAGATCAAAATGATCTGAAAGGGTTTAAGCAGTTCTTGCAGTCTTTTGTATCTGCCGTGAGCAATGGAGATTGAGAGTGGTTTAATTTCCTGTCTATGTTTGATTTTGCTGGCATAACGTAACTAAAGTATATTTTTGAAACAAAAAAAATCATATTAATGTTTCTTATTGAGATAGAGCAGCATACATGGCTGTAGTTTGTGACTATGTTGGCTAGTCAACCATTCCAAAAGTCGGACTCTGAAAGATGTGATAGAGGAAGAGACCACATCGTGGTCTGACGGTGATTGGTACAATGCAATTGGGAATGAGCATATTTCTCTTAAAGTATTTTGATTTCAGCCTTATGACACCATGTTATCATCAAATCTCTTCAGATATATTAAATGTTACATACACCAGTCAGGTGTGAATGTAATACCCCAGAAATTTGGACATTAATTATTTCTTTTAAAATTTGAATTACTTTATATTTTGTTATTAATTCATGTGAAATACCTTATCTCTATATTTTATCACTGTATGTGAGTTGCTTTTCCTTTATATGCATTTTATCATTTCATATAAATTGATAAGTTTGATTTTGTTTATCATTTTATGTGGATTGTTGTTGTCTTTATAGATTCCAATTATTTCATGTGAATTTTCCTGTTTTATTTTTATCATTTTATGTGAATTGTGTATTGATTATGTATTGTCTGATTTAATTTTTTTTTTTAAATGCTTTGGATTGGACTAAGTAGGAATCTGGGCTGGAATGGTTAGGCTAGGGATATGCTTAAGTTGATGGACCAGAGTTATAGTTATATTATTTTATTTTTTTTTATTTATTTATTTTTATTTTTTTAGTTTATTTGGTTTTTAGAGAAAAGAAAATATAGAATAATAATAATAATTAAGACAAAAAGAAAATCAGAAACTAGGGTTTCTGCCGTTTGCTTTACGCACAGAAACTAAGAGAGTAAACGAAAGAGAGAAAGTGAAGGAACGATCGGGTGAACGAGTTGTTGAATCGTTAAAGAGGCAAGTTTGATTCTTCTCTTCCCCTTTGAATCCGTATGCATAGTCTAGGTTTGAGGATTTTTGTTTATATTAAAAATTGGTATATAATTCTATGTTTATGTTCTGGTGCTTCCTGTTGATAAATTTCGTGAGAATTGATTTTGCTATCTGTATATAGGACTATAGATTTATATATGTAAGAATGTATGCATATATATTTCATGTATATGTATATTGTATAGAAATTCGTTTATGCATGAATTTGGGATGGAAAGAGATGTTAATTCGTAAACCTTGTATGTTGTAATTGTCTAATAAACAACCATTGATCTTTAGGAAAACAGAACGTTGAGGAATTTAACTTTAATTTTTGAATTTTGGTAAAGAATCCTAGAATTTGTGAAGTGGGGATTTTCAATTCGGGACATTTTTGATAGGGCTTTTAGCACCAAATGGTAGAGGGGATCAAGAGGAGAAGATTGACACAAAAATCAGGGTGAACGGAGGCTGGAGGAAGCCGAAAAAGCCCCCAGCGCGCTACCATACACGCTGGGGAAGATGATCCGAGCTGGCGCGTGACCCCACGCGCGCTGCAGGCGAGTGGGGGCGCTTGCGGTTGGCGCTGGCCAAAAAATCATTTTTGGGCCCCACTCGCGGGGGCCCACTTCTGGGTCCAATATGGGCCCATTCCAAATTGTTTTGATATTTTTTTTGTATTTTTGAAATTTTTGGAAAACTTGAAATTTTGAAAAATCATTTTTTAAAAATACTTGCATGCTTCCAAAAATTCCCAAATTTTTATTGTAACTTCCTGATGTTCAATGAACTTGGGTTTAAATTTTCATGTTGAAATATGCTCCCCTTGTAATTCAATTGATTTTTAAAGTGTTTAAAAGTTGAGTTTTTCACCTTCTGTTATTTAGAAAATAATTTTATAATTCCAAAAATTTCCAAATTGTTACTGTAACTTTCTGGAGGTTAAATACACTTGGGTTTAAATTTTCAACTCAAAATGATCTTAGCTTGGAGTTCATTTGATTTTTAAAGTGTTTAAAAGTTGGGTTTTCACCTTCTTTTATTTTTAGAAAATATTTTAAAATTTCAAAAAATTCTAAAAAAATGCAGGTAACTTTATAGGATTAAAATGCACCTGGGTTTTAAATTTCGAGTGAAAAGGAGTTTCCCTCGAGGTTGTATCGGTGGTATAAGTATGCCACTGACTATGCTTTATTTGTCTTTTATTAGAAAATATTTCTTTTAAATTTTTGAGAATATCAAAAAAATTTCAGGATGTTTAAACGTGGTTTTAGGAACAGAATAGGCCGAGAACTTAAATTCGAGCTAGGTTTTAACTCCCTTGAAAGTTTAGATAAACTGGAGGTTTAATTGGGTGGTTGCTTCTAAAATGGATTATTCTGTTATTTGATTTACTTGAACGTATTTTTCCTTTAAAGATATAAATGCCCATAAAATACTTAATTATAGTTTACTTGTGAACGATTTGTCTTATGGTGATAATTTCAAATCGGATAATTTGAATTACTTGATTTATGCAAATTAAAATCATAATGCACTTTATTTATTGTATGTTTCATATTGAGAATGTATCTATATATTTTATTTGGCATATAAGGATTGCCCGACGTGTCTAGGATCGCCAATACCTAATAAGGTATCTATACATTTTATTTGGCATGTAAGTATTGTCCGGCGTATCAGGATCACCCATACCTAATAAAGTATCTATAACTTTTATTTGGCATGTAAGGATTGCCCGGAGTGTTAGGATCGCCCATACCTAATAAGGTATCTATACATTATATTTGGCATGTCAGGATTGTCCGGCGTGTCAGGATCGCCCATACCTAATAAAGTATCTATACATTATATTTGGCATGTCAGGATTGTCTAGATTTAATAAAGTGCATGTATATGTTTCTTTATTTTGCACTTAAAGAATGTATTCATTGTTGAATGATAAGGGTTTGTTGGGACAATGTATAAGATGATTTTGATTTCTGAAAACATGAACTAGGTAAGGAATGACCAGTATGTATATACCTATACCTATTAAGGTATGAAAGGATAAAATGGTGGCACGTTAGGATTGCTTAAACTTAATATTATTTCATGTTATGTTTATTTATGCTGAACTTAAGAAATGTGTTCACTTTTGTATAATAAGGATTTGGGTGGAACATTATAAATAATGACTGTTGTTTTAGAAATATGAAACTGGATGAAAGAATAATTTGTATGTTAAATCTATGGATTTCTTTTGTGTCCCTTATACTGATGGTATGTATAATGGTTCTCTGATTGGGATGTAGTAGATAGAACTTGCTCGTGGGTTTAACCCACTTTGTTGACATTTCAGGTCCCAAGCAGATTCCACCGCGATGATAGAGTTTTGGGGTTTGGTTGTAGCAGACGTCTCATCTCATCAGTTACAGGGTAGGAACTTATCTTCTTCAAGAGTCAGACTATGAACTTTTGAGACTTTGATTGTTGGTATTAATTTTAGAATTAAAAACTTTTGTTCATTCTGGTTAAAGGGTCTTTGGATTACGGGACTTCCAAATTGTATTACCAAGCATATAATTACTTATTTATCAGTTATTTCAATTTAGTGAGATTTTCTGTTCAGCTTTTAGAAATTATTTTATTCTATCTTTTGTCTTCTATGCTTGTTGCTATCAGTTGCTAGTATCCCTCAGGTTTTGTGTATGAGATTGGCCACCTCATGCGCGAAATTTTGTGAGGGTATTTCAATGAAAGCAAGAGAAAGTCGTACGACATTTTCAAAAACTGATGTAGGGATCGAAATCTCAAAATATTTTCTGGAATATATGTCACGTGTTTACTCTACTCTCTTCACAAATTTTTCGGAGATTCCCGGTCTCCATAATTCATTTAAGATTCCATTTGCTAGGAAGACTGGTTATGTTGCTAGAAAATCTACGGTTCAAAAAAATCTATGAAATAATCATCACATATAATTATGCCTACTGCCATAGAACACATAGGGTGTTCTAACGTTGGATACAAATAGGATGTTCTAACGATGGATGCAATTGCAACTGCATCAAAGGCGTATTGCCTGTTTTTAGGAGTATGATCATAGATTAAGCCAAACATTATCACTTTGCCAATTGGACAGATCTGATACCCGATAATGAATTTGCCTCGACTCATTAAACTGAAAACAAATCAATAAAATGAAATTTAACCATGTAAATCATGGTTGTGCTATATGGCTACTGAAAACAAAAGAACAAAAAAAACATAAAAATCACAAAAGAGTTGCATGATATTGTGAAGTTCTTTTTCCACTTAAAATAAGAAGATAAAATACATACATGAAGAACGAAGTCTCTAGTGAATGTTAACCTACAATTACGAGTCAAGTTAAGAAAAATGGTGTGTGTATGTATATATATATATATGTATATATATATATATATATTGTATTTTCAACTTTTATAATTTCCAAAAAGTGGAGCTAAATTATTTTTTCTTCTTCAAAAAACTTACATCACTTTGTCCTTATGAAAACTTGAACCCACATCCTTTCACTTTGGGAGGTAAAAAGAAATAACTATGTTACAACCTTTGGTGCTAAAATGGTGACAAATTCAAATGGATGCATAAATTCATATTACATTATTTTCAATAATGTGAAAATTGATGAGTTCCTAATCTAGTGGTTCTCTTTTATTCCACATGATCGGTGGGATGAGGTGAATTGAGTCCATTATATCTAATGGTTCTTTTTTATTCCACTTGATGATATCCTGTGACACTAATTTTCACAGCGATGTCAATTAGGATTTTTTTTGCATTAAAGAGATGTCAGTGTAATCAACCCAAGACAATTTCTAAGATTTTCAGGATAGCATCTACTAAGAAGAACTACAAAAATAGCCAACAATGTCTAATAGGCTACCTACAACGCAACAAAAACAGCCAATTAAGGAAGACCCGCAAATATTCATTAGACTAATAAAAATAATATTTTACAACAATTCTTCAATTGTTTTAGAAACCTCACGATCAAATATATGCAAGCATAGTCCAACAATTAAATAATTATATTTGAGTATGTTGTATTTCAAAAGTAATTAAGAAACTAATAAATGCTTCATAGTCATAAATGCCTTCAAAAACTCAAATTGACCAGAGAGATTTACAATCATCCACGGACACTTCTTAACTATATTTGCTACGATTATTAGATGTTGTACATTATAGTTCCATTTCTTGTACATCATTGTTGATGCAGATAGCCAGGTGTCTGACTTGTCACCACTAGGGTGTACAAGATTTGGTTATACGATTTCTGAAAAAACTGGAATCGGAATCGTTGAAAGATGGAATCGAACCGAACCGTAGTCAACAGTTCAGTTCGGTTCCAAACCACAGTTCTTCTATTTTGTTTTTCTGTTTTTAAATAATAATTCAATTTTTTTTTTACAACGATGTCCAACTCTACTCTCACAGGTTATGTACAACTTGGTGGTACAAATAATAACTAGTATCAGAAATATCACATAAGTCACACCAATTCAAAACTCAAGTTATGGTGCAAATGAATGCACGTTTGTGCTGAATCTGCCACTAAAGATGCTTGTTATAATGTATTACTTGTAATGAAAGATCACATAGAACGGCCTTTCTAAATTGGCAAGAAATAAAATATCGTTAAAAAGGACGTATCTCATTATAAAGAACATGGATATATTGATATACTCAACAAAAAAAAAAAAATACAATTACTTGGTCAGTTACATGAACTCAAATTTTTTTCGTTCTCCTTTATGTAGTGTAAAGACCCAAATTAAAAATTATTAACTACCATCTACTCTAAAATCTTAAGTTGTTATAGAGGGTATAACTTCAATATTTTAATCCTTCAACACACCCTCATATGTGTGGTTTTCTTTTGGTCTAACACACGTTATAATTTTAAGAGAAATACTAAACGTCATGAAATTATTTCATGAATTTGGATCATGAATGATGTGGCAGGTAACGTCGAGAGTTAGTATTGATGGAATTCGGTGATAATATCATGGGACTCTGTGTATGGGGAGAATCCCACCAATACTAACTCTCCACCTTACCTGCCACATCATTCATTATACAAATTCATAAAATAATTTTATGACGTGTAGCATTGCTCTAATTTTAATTATTTGTGTGACGATGAGGTTTGATAAATTGTTAGAGATTAGTAAATATGATAAAGTGCATAATACACCCTTGTAGTTTGAAAAATGTGTAAAAAATCACCTTTCACTTTCCTCCCCTATGATTTTTATTTAGTGCAACCCTTATGATTTGTAAAATTACTTTAATACTCCAAAATATTTCAACACAAAAAATACTAAATATATATTTTTTTTTGTGAAAAGTCCAAATTACCTTTTTTTAAACCTTTTTTTCTTTTCTTCTTCATCTTCTCTCTCCCCCTCACTTTCTTTCTCTTTTTCTTTTCTTTTATTCTCTCTCTTCTTTAACCAACTCTCCTTCTCGACTAATTCTTCTCTCTCCTCGGCTGATATGGGTGTCGGTAGTAACGTTGCAGTCATGCTTTGGTGGTCACTGTGCTTGATGATGGCAGTGATGGCCATGGGTCTTTGCTGGACGATACAATACTGGGTCTTCTCTCTAGATCTTCGGTTGTAGTCATGGTGGCTTCGGGTGGTTATGATGATGGAGGAGATGATGTTGACGGCAGTGGGTGAAGAGTGTTTGTAGTAGGTTCTGTTGAAACTGAAGTCAAACTTTCCACGATGATGGTCACCAGAGAGCGAGTCCAGGTGGGAGTCCAAGCTGTCACAGAGGAGCCCACTGTTCTAGGTGGATTGTAAGAAGAGGGGAGGAATTTGGTAGGAAAAGGAGAAGATCTGGTGTGTACTGGCTACTATTTTGGAAAAAGGTTCTTTTTGTCATGTCTTTCTGTCTCGATCTCTCTTTCTCTATATTTTTCTCATTATTTATAGGCAAAAATATCTTTTCTCACCAATGGTCGAGGTTTTGCGGTGATAAATATCTGTGGTAAATATCTGTGGAGTAAGGGCTGAGATTATACTTGTCAGAAAAGGGGATTCGCTCACCTCACCTGGTTATCTTCTTTCCTATGTGATAGGCCAATCCACGATGCATGGTCCTCATTCTAGCTAAAAATGAGGTTCGTCACGGATTTAGCGTACCTTGGACTCCAGCCTCCGAACCCAAGCCCTTGGTTCCCATAAGGCAGTGATCCGAGCTCTTACCCCCCATAGGAGCGCGGAGTGCCACGAGGTTTATCCGTAGGGAGGAACTCCTCGTAAAAAGAGGTTTATCCGTAGAGAGGAACTCCTCGTAAAAATGGAGGTTGATCCGTAGAGAGGACCTCCGTGAGGTTTTATCCGTAGAGAGGAGTGCCTCCTCACTTTAGGAAAATTGATCCGTAGAAAGGATTTCCCGTGATATTTATCCATAGAAAGGAGCTCATCACCATCCGAAACTTATCCAAATGAAAGGAATGAAACTCTTTTGAGGTTTATCCGTAGAGAGAAACTCCTCGCAAGGTTTTATCTGTAGAGAGGAATGCCTCCTTACAAAATAGAGGTTGATCCGTAAAGAGGACCTCCGCGAAGTATCATCAGTAGAGAAGGACTCGCCAAAGAAAGGCGATCACACCTCAGAGGGTGCCCTACATAATGAGGGAAAGAGCTCGAAGGTAAACTTCTCTCATGGGAGGAGCTCGATTGAAATCCTCTATCCGAGGAGGGGCTCGATGGAGACTCTTCCTTCGGAGAAGCTCGATTATAATCCCCTATTTGAGAAGAAGCTCGGTGGGAATACTGCTCAAGGAGGGGCTCGATGGACTCTGCTCGGAGGAGCTCGAAATGAAAGAAAAGTCAAAGTGGGCCCATTGCCACGTGGAATTGTTGAGGGAGCTCGAAATGGAAGAAAAGTCAAAGTGGGTCCATTGCCACGTGGACATACGTGGCGGCCCCTGGATGGCCTCAATGGCCCATACCAACAAAGAGGAGATCCATTTAGGCATTTGGGTTTTTGCAAGGCCATGGAGTTTCAGTAGAAGTGGCCATAGTGGTCTGTTTGGAGCTCGATCAGTGGAGGCTCGGTTGAAGGGTCTTCTGGTTCCATGGAAACCAACAACAGTAAAGCTCCGGTGATGGTGGAGTTGTGGTGATGACAGTGAGTTATCCGGCGACAGAAATGATGATCGGACGGTGGTTTGCCTGGTTTTCTTTGTGCGCATATATATATATATATATATATATATATATATGAGCATAATGAGTAGATGATAGGGAAACGAAGTTTTCCTACTGAATAAGCACCGAAAGTGAGGTGGCTTTGCCAAATAGATTCTTTAAAAAAATTTAATAGAATAAGAGAGAGAGAGTCCTGTTTCTAAGTATTCTTGATCATCTTGTTTGTTGTGATTGAAAAAACCCTACATGATTGATATCAATTTATAACCCATGTGTTAATCTATCAGACCATATATTAGGATCAATTCTAAATATTTTATACAACTCAATGTCTCAATTCTAGATATATAAACTCAATTTAAGTTCTGGTAGAAACTGTCAAATTAGTTCTACATATATTATACCCATGATTAAACCCTGTTTGAAGGTTTGGAGAGTGTGTGAGAGAAACAAAGTGATGGACCAAACCGTGTGAGAAACTTACAACTGAAATGAGTGATATATATCAACAACATTGAGTGAATAGAGAGAGACTTTCAGTTTTTCATATCATTATTCAAACAAAATTATAACCGTCCACCATTGTAGAGAGAGAGAAAAGAAAAATAAAAGAAGAGAGAGAATGACGACGAGTGGGAAGAAAGAGCTAGAGCATTGATTGGTGAGTAGAGAGAGATATATAGATGGACATATATTTTGGTCTTCACATAATAAAAAAATATTTTGGTATTTATTGTGCTGAAATATTTAGATGTATAAAGATTATTTTACAGGCTATAAGGATTTATTTGCACCAAGAACAAAATACATACATATACAGAGACATAATGTCACTCATTCAATCAAGACCCAGATGACCCAGTTGCGTTATTTAATGGTACCAATACAATTGTATGTATGTATGTAAAGGTAGGGTATCAACTGGCAGGAATCAAGCTTCAATGCAAGATTACAAAGCCCATTTTACATTGAATCATATGTGTACATGATGTGTTTGATTTCAATTTCTTTTAGTTAGTTCTTTCAACAGTAGCAGCTAGCATATATATTCATATAGTATATACATGTGTGTCACGTGAATATGGGTCCAAGAAATTAATGCTGTGATTTCATTTTCTTGTTAATAATTTCTTTCACAGTTCCAAGCATTTATTTTCAAATGTATATAATTATAGAAAATGAAATAATAATAAATAGATTAAAAGTAATCAATGTTTGTTTGTCTCTATTTTTTTATTGTATTAAATTGATGATAAATCTAGTTCACAGTGGTTTATTGTTTGTTTGTACTAAAGTGCCTTCGAGATGATGTGTAGTTTTCAGGGTAGACATGCCTGCCTATGTAGTATGAGAGATGGTCACCAGTTTCAAGTGTGTCAGAGGATTTATGAATTGTGCTCCGTCATACCATACATGTGATTTATGTAATTAGAATTGTTTGCGCCTCCACAATTCATAAACTGATATTTATTGTTCATGTGTGTTTAAGTTGCTATTGTTTAGATTGGCTAAGAAATATATCGTTCAATGCTGTAGAAAGATATTTAATTTGTAAGTAACATAAACAAGGAAACTTTAGATTAAGAAAAACAAGTATTTTACTTGTTGAGTTGTCGAGGTCATCCTGTTCCTTAACATTTTTTTCAAGCTTCTGGAAGAACAATTGAGATGGCGCTTCCTCTTATCATTAGCTATTTTGTCATTTTCATTAAAATTCTCTAGAGCAATGTATTTTGAAGTTTGTTTGGATTTTGATATTAAATGTGATGTTGATGTATTAATGAAGGTGTTTGGATGCATTCCTGCCTTCAAGCTAGTTGGATTAGATTCTTGAATTCCTTAAGCTAATTCATTTTCTTCCTTGTGTTGGGATGTTAGATTTAATGTGGATTTATGCATTAGTTGATATTGACCAATTGTTAGGTTATGCCTTGTGAAAAGCCACGTGATTTTTGGGACGTGACAAGTTAGTATCAAAGCTCTAGGTTTAATGTCCAGGAGAGAAAAAAAAAATTGGGTGAAATGTGTTATATTCAAATTTGTGTATATGTAACCTGTAAATTGTTGCAAACGAATTACATAAAGCTCATCTCCATGTCTTTCTTAACAGATGCCAACCCTTACGAGTCACACTAATGAAGATAGCTCATCTGAGGGTGTCTCCCCATTAGGTAATGTTTATCATGCTCTTGGTAATATGGCTGGCATGTTAGAACAGGAGAGGGAGATGAGATTGGCGAATCAGGAGATCAAAACTGTTCAATCAGGGAGTAACGTTACTCGAGTAGTTCAAAAAGCTCACTCTACCATCTTTCACGAGTTCCAATGACCCTTGGAAGCCCAAAGGTAATGATGTAGATAGAGAAGATTTTTTGGGCCATGGGGAGTAAAGGATTCCTTTGGTAGTATCTATGTTACAGACAGAGGCTGACAATGGGTGCGAAATGACTTCATCTGATCATGAGTTGACCTAGGATCGATTTAAGGAGTTATTTTTTCAAAAGTACTTTCTAGTCAGCTATCAGATAAATAAATAAAAACTGCGAAGTTTTTGAAATTGGAGCACAGAACCATGACTGTTGCTTAGTATGAGGCGAAGTTCGTAGAATTATCACGATGTGCTTTGAGGGCAGAGAAAAGTTTTGAAGAATATTTTTGCCACAAGGATCAAAAGCGTGTCGAACATAAGGAAAAAGCTAGAGTTTAGACTTCTTTTACTCATCAAAGGGATTGTACTTCAAAGATGCAAAAGGTTCAGTCTTCGCTTGGGGCTATGCCTACTGTGCCAGTATTATTTCAGTCTTCGCAGGATCCGATGACTCATCGATGCTATAAATGCAACGAGGTTGGACACATAAGGTAAAATTTTTGTCATCCTCCTCGATCTTAGCTACAAACTAAGGGACATGTTACAGCATTACCACCTCCTCGGGCATGCGTATATTCCTTGACTAAAAGGGATGATAATTGTCGATGCTATTATTGCGACAAGGTTGGACACATAAGGTAAAATTGTCGTCGTCCTCCTCGATCTTAGCTAAAAGCTAAGGGACAAGTTACAACGTTACCACCTCCTCAGGTGCGACCAGCATTACCACCTTCTCGGGTGCGCGTATATTCGTTGAATAAAAGAGATGATGGTGCTTCCAATGTTGTGGTGGAAGGTACATTTTTAGTATTTTTTTTTATAAGTAAAAGTAATATAAAAAGCGCTCAAAAGGGGAGCGAATCCTATGTATAAGAGGGGCAAATAGGGCCTTTAAACACTCAAGTATCCACAAAGTCCATCTCCTTTATAGAACAACATATACTCCCTAAAACCCAATAAAATAGAGAAATAAGAAAAGAAAATTTAAGCACACTATTAGAGGACTCCTCTCTCTCAAAGGCAATGCTCCTCTCTTTTCATAGAGACCACCACAAGCACAAAGGAATAACCCTCCATGCATCCTGAGCTTGGTCTTTCACCGGGCTTCCACTCTAAGACACTAAGGCACTCCTCATAGACTGAGGCATAACTAATTGAACTTTAAAAATGCTTAGAAATGAAGGAGAGATGATCCACTGACTCCTCATTCATCTTGCATTTATAGCACCGATTCACAAGGGTCAAACCTCGCCTCTTCAAATTCTCACCGGTCACCGGTGAGAATACTGCCCAAAACTGATGTCCAAGCGAAAAAGGCTACTTTCAAGGCAGCTTTAGTGCACTATACAACAATTATAAAATGATCGTACATCAAACCTCCCCTTAGAAGAAAGATCCCAAAGCCACTATCCCCTAACATTTGAAGTTGACACAAGCCTTTATACACATTTATTCCTTTGCTACAACAATTATTATCATATCCAGCCACCATGAGAGAGATACTATTGTTTTATAATATGTTCATTAATGTCCCCAAACTTAATTTACCTATATACAGAGGAGGAGTGCATATATATATATATATATATATATATATATATATTGTTCAGAAAAGAAACATAAAGGCATTTATTTATATATTGTTCAAAAGAGAAACACAAAGGCATTCACTTACTTGCTGCAATTTCTGCTCTCTTCAAACTTTGTGATATAACAGAAGAGAGGAACATAAGTCACAACCAAACTCACTTTTTCTCTTTCTAAAGATTACCAAGCTTGATACAATGGAGTGGAGAGGAAGAGTAACAGAAGACGAAACCTTGAGAGATTACAACTGTTATCAAAATGAAAGAGGATATTTTACACGTTATGAACAAAATGGGATAATGACATCTCCAATCACATTCTCTGGAGTAGAAATCGATGAAGCAAACAACTTTAGAAGGTTAGGTTAATATAACAATCACAAGAGTAACGGAAAACGAAACCCGGAGAGATTTATAGATGTTATCAAAATCAAAGAAGATATTTTACACATTACGAACAAAATGGGGTAATGACATCTCCAATCACATTCTTTGGAGATAAAATCACTCAGATAAATAACTTCAAGAAGTTAGATTAATATAACAACAGTCGCATTATTGTATTGAGATTTTTTATAGTAAAAGAAAGAAAAATACGAATGAAACCAAATATGTAGTCTCTTGAATAGTGTTTTGTTCGTTGACAAGAATTGACATTGAGTCTCGTCCTGTGTACCCAAATGGAAAAGTTCACCTATTCAACCGACTACATATTTCGTTTCATTCGTATTTTTCTTCCTTTTAATATGAAGAATCTCAATACAATAATATGACTGTTGTTATATTAACCTAACCTCAGTTGTTTGCCTCAGCGATTTCATAACCAGATAATGTGACTGGAGATGTCATTATTCCATTTTTTTCATAATGTGTAAAATATCCTCTTCCATTTTGATAATAACTGTAATCACTCAGGGTTTCGTCTTCCGTTACTTTTCTGTGAGAGTTGTTAAATTAACATAACCTACTAAAGTTCTTTGCCTCATCGCATGGTTTCGTCTTCCGTTACTTTTCTGTGAGAGTTGTTATATTAACATAACTTACTAAAGTTGTTTGCCTCAGCGATTTCATTTATAGGGAATGCGACTAGAGATGTGATTACCCCATTTTGTTCGTAATGTAGACTCCAACTCTTTTCATTGTCTTAGTTTGACTCTTCACCCAACGAATCAAAAGCGGTTCCTGCAACAATACACCAGATATATGAATGGTAACTAAACAAACAAATGGGAGCAACAAATTATATTCAGTTCATCCGTTGTTGAAGACTAATAATAAAGAACCCACTCAGTAATATATATATATATACACTAGTAAAAAGTGCATGTGCAACGTGAAAGAAAATCAAAATATAAAAAATAAAAAAACAATTGTAGTACTTAAGTAAACAATTTGAAGTATTTTACCGTTATTTTGTATATCTTGGGATAGGGTTTGTTCCTAGGGATGTCAACGGGGCAAGTTCGGAACGGGACACCCCTTTCCCAAACCCATCCCACGAATAAGAAATTCTTCCCAAACCCGATTCAGGGCGCCCCGCATCGGAGTCGGGGCGGGTTCGGGGCGCCCCGATATATATATTTTTTAAGAAATATAATGCAAACTTGAATGAATTTACGATAAATTTTGTAAAAGAAATTAAGTATAGACTAATACTTACAAATAATAATAAAAAAAAATGTTGTTAAAATTTAAAATTATCATAACTAATGAAAAAAGATAAAAATCATAGTTAATAAAATAATATTTATTTATATATTTATCATTAATCGGGGCGGGTTCGGGGCTTAGGGGGTTTTAAACTATTTTCCCAAACCCGCCCCTAACCCGATTAGTATGTCACTCTCTCTTTGTGATTGACATCCCTATTTGTTCCCATTTAAAAGTTGATTTTTGATTAGTTCATTTTTTATACATGTTGTGGAGTTTAACTTTTTTTAAAACTTGATAAATCAATGAGTTGGAAATGGTTCATTTATTTTTGTTGCACTTCAAATTTGTTAATCTAGTAAATTGGGGTTTACATAATTAATTTAAACAATCAGGATGAATAAATTTGGGGCTATAGAGTAATTTAGATTTTTTGAGTTAAATTGGTTATATATGGAATCCTTTGAACTAAAACAAGGTGAAGGGAAGAAGGAAAATTGCATGAACTAAATTGCCTTCTTTAATGCTAATCTTAACCATCAACCTTTGGGATTTTTAGAATTTTTCCTAAGGGAGTCAATATTTCAAAGGTGGCATTAAAGTAAAGTAAATTGCACCCTCTAAACTATCAAAAAGTTGCAGTCAATCCAATAATGTTACGTCTCTCTTAACAGCTACATAAATTTATCAAAGTAACATTAATTTTGTTTAAATAAAAAATTAATCAAAAAATAAAAAATAAACACAAAATAACTTACTCTTTTCCGAATCCTGTCATTCCATTTAACTTCTTCCTTCACAAGAAGTAAAAAGTAAACCTATATTAAAAGCACAAAATATATATACGTCTCAAAAGGAACTTCCGAAATTTATGAAAACTTGACTCAAGTATTTTCAGATGAAAAAGAATTGAATCTTTTGACTTTTTCTTCAAAAGAATAGGAGATACCACTCAACCACAAACTTGGCTAACGACATACTTGAATTATTTGGAGAATTTAGAAGTACAATCTTTTTGCATTTCTTGGGTGTTGCCTTAATTTATTTACCTTTGGGGTATCTGTGTGACTGCATTGAGACAATATGACATGGATATGAGTACAGACATACATGGGTCCTATATCTAATGGCCATTTCTTATGTTTGAAAATGAAACAAACCTTGCACCTGGACTCACGCTCACACATGCAAGCTCTTACCACTCTTCACCAAGTCATCTCTCTTTCATCCTACCTATTTCTCTCTCTAATTGACACATATATGGGTGCTGTATCTCAAAACCCATTTCCAGAGAGAGGAGAGAGAAGATATTTTTTTGGGATTGGAAGGGACATGAGAGGAAAGTGTACATGATTCCCCAGAAATAGTTGTACCTGTATGTATGTGTCTGATTGAAAAGGACATCTGAAGCTGACACAGTCATTAGCAGCTCTCTAACCCATCAAACATATTTATTCCTTTGCCAAAACAATATAATAATAGAAAGCAGAAGAATTTGAAGCCAAAAAACTTGACTCAATTTCATAATGACAAATTAATAAAGAAAGCATTCAAAACTTGAATAAAATAACATGTCAGCAAAGATTTAGAAGTAAGAAGAAATATAAGAGAAGTTAGCTACCTGGTGATTGAGGAGGCATGTCTGACCTTTAGAATTGCCACCGATGTAACCCTAATAGCAGCAGACCACTGAAGTGAAATGGGTTTCAGTCAACTTCCTCTTTCTCTCTCTCTCTCATCAAAATATAATTCAAACTTTGGTCATACCTGCAAAGAAAATAGAAAGAGGAATACTTTTCGCTTATGAATGTATGCGACTTTATGGATAGAATGTCTTGATTACTAATATCTGCAATACTTGACACTCGTATGAGTGGACTAAAGCTGTGGACTAATTCAAACATGATCACAAAGGTTAGCGAATGCAGTGTAACAACCAGCTGCAATTTAATCTAGCCATGGGTGAGATCATATGAACACACCAATACAAATACAGACACAGACACCTATACACACACATATAAGTTGTATAAATTTAAGAAAGAATTAAATATGATGGTATTGACATGATTGAACTTGTAGCGGACAGGAGAAGCAGGGCAAGCGAGATGGTAGATCTGATCAACTTCCAAGAGAATGGATCTGATCTCCAGGGATTTATTAACATTTATTTTGAATTCAGATTTATTAGAACATCTATATATGCTCTGATCTGATTGATCTTCAATTTTTCATCACAAATCAGAGTCCGATTAGAGGTTCCTACTAATGAACAAGAAAAATGAAAGAACAGATGGGAAGATGGAGTGGGATACCTTCATCACCGTTTGTACAGATTTCTTGGCAAATCCACACCAAATTTTCGAGGGAACCTCGTCGATTTTTCGGGTGGTATGATTTGAGGCTTATTGGTGAGAGAGAGGAAAAGAGGATAAAAGAAACGTGTGGTTTGGAGAGTTTTGTTGTGTGGAAAGGGATTTTGAATTGGGAATTCAAACTGAATGAGTGAGATACATCGATGTTGCAGTAGAGGGAGAAATGAATGATCCGGTAGAGAGAGAAAAAGCTGATAAAGCTGATGTTGGAGAGAGATATCAAACATATATATCAAAGCCCAGAAAAAGCTGATAAAGCTAACGTTGGAGAGAGATATCAAACATATATATCAAAGCCCAGAAAAAGCTGATGTTGGAGAGAGAAATCAAACATATACATCAAAGCCCAGAAAAAGCTGATAAAGCTGATGTTGGAGAGAGAAATCAAACATATACATCAAAGCCCATTTGGAGAGAGAGAACATTTATAGGTAAATGACAAAATCCCTTTTGTCCATTTATCATCATTTCCACTCACTTGTTGTATCATCTGATAAAGCTGATGTTGGAGAGAGAAATCAAACATATACATCAAAGCCCATTTGGAGAGAGAGAACATTTATAGGTAAATGACAAAATCCCTTTTGTCCATTTATCATCATTTCCACTCACTTGTTGTATCATCGGTTCTTTTTTAAGTGTACTTGCAGGAGTTGCATGTTTATGACTGGGCTTTATATACAGTGTAATACTGTTCCGAGAGAGTCCACATAGGTCTTGTCATAAACTCTATCCAAATAAATATTTTTAAAAATAAAAAAAATGCAAACAAAATAACTTGAAGCAGTGAATATTAAAATCTTCTCGTACAAAAAAAAAAAAATTAACTCAAAATATTATAAATTAAATTTATAAAAGGAGGTCAAAGTTTTACATTCAATTTTTTTCATATTTTTTTACATCAAACTTTAATCGTCTTTAATAAATTCAATTTATGATATATATTTTTTTTAGATAATTTTAATATTGGTTATAAAATTATATGTTTTTGTGTTCAAAAATATTTATTTTAGAAAAGGAATCAGGTCATGAGAAGTATCCTTACTTGTGTGTGTTGTTTTTGTTTTTTTTATTATTATTATTGATAAATGACAAAATCCCATTTGTCAATTGGGGGCTAAACCATCAGATTACTTTTGGAATTGAAAGTGACATGGGAGAGAAATTGTAAATGATTCACGTAAAATAGTAGGGTTGTACATATATGTGTTTGCTTTTGCTCACTGAAATCGAAATTATATTAACACATCTTTTTCAACAATTACATTCCATTATTATACTACTATACTATTAATGTTATATTATTTTACTCTTTTACTTTTCACAATTAACATTTCACTTTTTTAAAATGATGCTACACTCTTTCAGAGTTTTCAATTCTTTTTCTTCAATTGGGTCCAATTGTTCAAATATATATATTTTTAATTTTAATCATAAGAAAATAATATTTAATATAATATTAAATTATTTAAGTATAGTTGTGAAAGATATATTTTTTGTTAACATGGTTAATTTAGGTTTACCAACTTAAATTCTTATTTCACCACTTTAAATCTACAATTTATCAGTCTTAAAACTAAGTTTAATCATTCTTAAACCTACATTTGACAATTTTAAATCAACATTTCAGCACCCTTGGAGCAAAAAAACTTAAATTATTAGCACTTAAACAAATTTAATCTATCTTTAGCTAACTTAAATTCATATTTTACCAACCTTAAATTAACATGTCACCCCACTCATAAAATTTGAAAAACATGAAATATTAAAATTTAAATTTTATTGTCAATATTATATTCTTATAGTTGTTCATATTGTTTTTATTTTTTTTCTTATTAGAGTATAACAGTAAGAGAATAATATTTAACATAATAATTATTTTTAAAAAAAGTTCATATATGTTTCATTACACTTAAAATTACCTTCGTCAACCTTAAAAGTAAATTCACCAGCCAAAAATCAACATTGAAGCACCCTTCAAACAAAAAAAAAAAACTTGAATTATTAGTAGTTAAATCTTCTGTCAACACATTTAATGAGTTTTACCAACTTAAATTTGCATTTCATGTCCAAAAATTCATATTTTACCATTATGAGAGAGAGAGACTATTGTGTTATAATATGTTCATTAATGTCCCCAAACTTAATTTACCTGAGTAGGAGTGCATATATATATATATATATATATATATATATATATATATATATATATATATATATTGTTCAGAAGAGAAACACAAAGGCATTCACTTACTTACTGCCATTTCTGCTCTCTTCAAACTTTGTGATAGAACAGAAGAGAGGAACATAAGTCACAGCCAAACTCACTCTTTCTCTTTCTAAAGATTACCAAGCTTGATACAATGGACTGGAGAGGAAGAGTAAGAGAAGACGAAACCCTAAGAGATTACAACTGTTATCAAAATGAAAGAGGATATTTTATGGGATAATGACATCTCCAGTCACATTCTCTGGAGTTGAAATCGCAAACAACTTCAGGAGGTTAGGTTAATATAACAATCACATGAAGAGTAACGAAAGACGAAACTCGGAGAGATTACAGTTGTTATCAAAATGAAAAAAAAGATATTTTACACATTACGAACAAAATGTGGTAATGACATCTCCAATCACATTCTTTGGAGATAAAATCGCTCAGGTAAACAACTTCAAGAAATTAGATTAATATTACAACACTCGCATTATTGTATTGAGATTTTTTACAGAAAAAAAAGTATGATTGAAACCAAATATGTAGTCTCTTAAATAGTGTTTTGTTTGTTGACAGAAATTGGGATTGAGTCTCGTCCTATGTACCCAAATGGAAAAGTTCACCTATTCAACCGACTACATATTTGGTTTCATTCGTATTTTTCTTCCTTCTAATACGAAGAATCTCAATACAATAATATGACTGTTGTTATATTAACCTAACGTCAGTTGTTTGCCTTAGCGATTTCATAACTATGTGACTGGAGATGTCAATATCCCATTTTTTTAATAATGTGTAAAATATCCTCTTCCATTTTGATAATAACTGTAATCACTTTCTTGTTCCATGATATGGTCACAACTTTGATTCCTAATTTTAACACATGAAAAATTGGTGAAGGAGACCTTGTGAATATTAAGAAAGGAAAAGAAACAAAGAAGACATATCATACATTGATTGGACAATTGCCAGGTGGTAGCACCGAGACAAACACATTCATCAATGCGCCCAAACTTTAACTCTATATATATATATATATAAAGAGAGAGTAGGAGAGCATACTCATATTATTCAGAGTGAGAATCACGAAGCTTTCATTTACTTTTTGCCCTTTCTTATCCCTTCAAACTTTGTGATATATATCACAGAAAAGAGAAACACATAGCCTTTCACTTACTTCCTGCCATTTCTCCTCCTTTCAAATTTTGTGATATCACAGAAGAGAGGAACACGTACAAGTCACAACCTGATAACATTCCAAATTCAAATGAGAAGAAGTCTAATATGGAATAACATTCAAAATTCAAATGAGAAGATATGGAGCCCAATTATTCTGCAAAGAGATTATATACCAACTTATCAGAATCTCATCAACAGTCATACTGATTTTTCTCCTTTTATTTTGCTATCTGTTACCTTGTATAGCACATTGTTGCCTTGTATAGCTCAACATACTGTACACAAATTTATTATAAATTCAATATGACTCCCACATTATTGAGTGTGGTGAGATTTCTCATTCCATCGATATCTTACTTTCTTCTTGGTATCAGAGCATACAAAACTGTGAGGAGGGCTCTCTCTTTTTTTTACCTGCAAACATGTCTTCCGCTTCATTAAATGTTGGCAACTTTGTCACATTGAGACTCAAGTCTGAGAATTATCCTCTTTGGCGAGAGCAGGTTCTTGCTTTAGCCGAGAGTCAAGAGCTTGTTGCCTATCTTACGGGTGATGCTACTTCCCCTGCTGCTGTACTTCCAGTTGTAGAGGGTTCAACTGCTCAACCCGTGCCCAACCCAGAGTTCCAGAAATGGAAAACAGTCGATCGCTTACTTAGAGGCTGGATCATTGGGACTTTATCTGAAGAAGCTCTTGGAATTGTCATTGGGTTGGACACCTCGGCACAAGTATGGAATGCTCTCAAGGAAGCTTATGCTCAAGCTTCTCAAGAGCGCCAATTTCAACTCACACAGCAACTTACCTACATGAAGAAAGATTCTGACATGTCCTTGAATGATTATCTTTGCCAATTCAAGGGTGTGTGTGATAGTTTGTCTGCCATTGGTTACCCTGTTACTGATAAAACTAAGGTGTTCTCTCTGCTCAATGGCTTAGGTGCACGGTATGAGCCTTTCACAACTTCAATGCTCAAACCTCCCATGCCAAGTTATGCCGAAGTTGTTCCCTTGTTGCAAAGTTACGAGACACGTATCAACTTGCACTCTCCTGAATCATCAACGTATACTGCATTTTACGGTCAAAGAAATAATTCAAAATTCAACAGTAAAGGGCCTCGGCAATCAGGTGGTTTTTCATCAAAAGGTAAAGGGTTTTCTCCTACTAATCAAGCTACTATGAAGCCAAATACTCTGGGTTCTGCTGCTGTGCCTACTAACAATCCTCGTGAATCCAACCGTGATCTTCTATGTCAAATTTGTGACAAAAGAGGGCATACTGCAATTCGTTGTTGGCAAAGGTTTAATCACTCAATTCAGCCTGACAATCTACCAAAGGCATTTGCAGCTCTCAACCTTTATTCAGAGGCCAATAATGATGAGTGGACTTCGGATACAGGAGCTTCTGCCCACATGACCTCTCATAAAGGTATTTTACACAACTTACGTCCTTATGTTGGATCTGATCATGTTCTAATAGGTAATGGTGATTTTTTACACATTACACATATTGGTGATGCAACCATTAGTTCGGGTTCTTCAAAAATAGTTTTACCTGATGTCCTTTTAGTTCCGGATTTAGAGAGAAATCTTTTATCCATTGGTCAATTAACTACTGATTTTCCAGTAAACTGTGAATTTTTTGATGAGGATTTTGTGATAAAGGACCGGGTGACACTAAGGGTTCTAATGAAGGGCATCAAGCAGGGTAATCTCTATACCATTCGGGCTTCACCAACTGCCTTCTTCTCCACGAGATTTCGAGCAGTGACAGAGGAATTGTGGCATCAAAGGCTCGGGCATCCTCAAGCAGTTGTTGTAGCCAATCTCCGAGGTACTGGCCTAATTAAAGTTTTATCCAATAAGATAGACACAAATATTTGTGAAAGTTGTCAGTTAGGGAAGATGTCTAAACTCCCTTTCTCAGTTTCATCATCTACTACTTTTGAACCTTTTGATAAGCTTCATATTGATTTATGGGGACATGCTCCTGTTTCCTTAATTAATCATTTTTGTTATTATGTTGCTATTGTGGATGACTTTACAAAATTTATTTGGCTCATTCCCTTAAAGCGAAAGTCAGAATTTTTCATTCAATATTTGCTGTTTGAAAAATATGTGTCACGACAGTTTGGGAAAAATATTAAAGTGGTGCAAACAGATGGAGGGGGAGAATTTATAAATCATGCTTTTCTTACTCATTTGCAAAATTCTGGTATAATACATCAAGTGTCGTGTCCTGATACACCTGAGCAGAATGGGACTGTTGAGAGGAGGCACCGAAATATTAGAGAATTGGGGCTTACCATGATGATCCATGCCAATATTCTTAAGTGTTTTTGGGTCGAAGCATTCACTACAGCTGTGTTTTTAATTAACAGGCTTCCTACTGTTACACTTCAATGGGAGTCACCATACTATATGCTTTACCACAAAAAACCAGATTATGGATCATTACGTGTGCTGGGTTCAAGATGTTATCCATATGTGTGGGATAAAAAAAAAACAAGTTTGATACTAAATCACTCCCTTGTGTATTTTTGGGATATAGTGATCGCCATAAGGGATATCGGTGTTACTATCCACCTACACGACGGACTTTCATTTCACGCCATGTAGTATTTGATGAGGGAGTCCTTCCATTTAAATCATCGGTCCAGAATCAACAACCACAACTAGAACTTCTGGTGACCACATTTCAAGAGTGGGGTTCACAGAGTTCTTATCTAAGTCCACCACATTCTACACCAGCCAATCAACAACAAGAGACTCCAACTCCAAATGCTCCATTAAGCAAATCAATTACTTTATCTAATTTGTTATCTGGTGCAGAAAATTTGGACCTGACTCCCACACTAGATTTGGTGACTGAAACTCCAGCTTTCCCTACTGAATTTGAGGACTTTTCCAACTCCAATTTATCTTTCAATGAAGATCAAGCCATTCTTGAAGTGTCTGACTTGCCCACGCAAACTCAAGATGGCCTTCAACTTGAATCGCCACCACATAACTCTCACGAAGATCTTGATCAACGTGCTGCCTCTCACGCCATGCAAACCCGTGCCAAATTAGGAATACATAAGCCTAATCCTAAGTATGCTCTGCTATATGATTATGCTGCTATTCCAAAGGAACCTCGGACAGTCCAATCGGCTCTTAAACATCCAGGGTGGAAGAAAGCTATAGAAGAGGAACTAGAGGCCTTGCAGTAAAATAATACTTGGTCACTTATTCCTAGAGAGTCCATGATGAATGTGGTTGGCTCACGATAGGTGCTCACGCCTAAAATTAATCCCGATGGCTCCTTACAGCGTCTAAAAGCAAGGTTGGTGGCTAAAGGCTATCACCAAGTGGACGGGATAGACTTCACAGAGACATACTCTCCTGTTGTTAAGCCAGCAACAATCCGAATTATCCTCTCACTTGCAGTAGTCCGAAATTGGAGTATTAGGCAGCTTGATGTCAAAAACGCGTTCCTTCATGGTCTCTTGTCAGAGAAAATTTTCATGGAGCAGCCTCCTGGGTTTGTAAACATTGATACCCCGGATCATGTGTGCTTCCTTCATAAGGCCATTTAAGGATTAAAACAAGCGCCACGAGTATGGTTTGATCGGTTTAGTTCCTTTCTAGTACTTGAGAATGAGTTCTTTTGCAGTACAGCAGATCCAAGTCTCTTCATTAATCATTCTGTTAATGGTACCTTGGTTCTGCTTCTCTATGTAGATGACATCATCCTTACAGGTTCATCGGGTGAGTTAATTGATCAGTTCATTGTTGTATTACAAACTGAATTTGCAATGAAGGATCTCGGTCGACTCCACTATTTTTTGGGCATTGAGGTCTCTCATGTTTCAGATGGTATTATTCTACACCAGTCCAAATATGCCATTGATCTATTAGAACGTGCCTTGATGGATGAATGCAAACCAATCCCTACTCCAATGACTCAGAAATTCAAGACAGTCCAAGACTCTACTGCATATCGTGATCCTCATTGTTATCGTTCTTTAGTTGGTGCATTACAATATTTAACACTAACACGACCAGACATTTCTTTTAGTGTTAATTATGTCTCACAATTTATGCATGCCCCAACACAAGATCATTTCACCATGGTACGAAGGATTTTACGCTATGTCAAAGGGACTGTCAATCATGGCTTACATATCCAAAATTCCAGCACACTGGATTTGTATGCCTTCTCAGATGCCGATTGGGCCGGATGTCCACAAACAAGGCATTCCACAACTGGTTTTTGCACCTATCTTGGCAGTAACATTATTTCTTGGAGTGCAAAAAAACAACCCACTGTCTCATGCTCAAGCTCCGAAGCTGAATACAGGGCCATGGCACAAACTGCTGCAGAGCTCACATGGATCACCTTTGTTCTTCGTGATCTTCATGTTCCCTTACTGACACCGCCACTTTTATTTTGTGATAATCTAAGTTCCTTGTTCATGACTGTCAATCCTGTGTTTCATGCTCACAGCAAACACATTGAACTAGACTATCACTATATCAGGGAACGAGTTTCTCTTGGGTTGTTGGTTACTCGTCATGTGTCAACCTCTTCTCAGATTGCGGATATATTCACAAAGCCCCAGACTAGAGTTGATTTAGAACAGCTCAAACACAAACTCTGCCTTGTTACTATGCACAGTTTGAGGGGGATGATAACATTCCAAATTCAAATGAGAAGAAGTCTAATATGGAATAACATTCAAAATTCAAATGAGAAGATATGGAGCCCAATTATTCTGCAAAGAGATTATATTCCAACTTATCAAAATCTCATCAACAGTCATACTGATTTTTCTCCTTTTATTTTGCTATCTGTTACCTTGTATAGCACATTGTTGCCTTGTATAGCTCAACATACTGTACACAAATTTATTATAAATTCAATATGACTCCCACATTATTGAGTGTGGTGAGATTTCTCATTCCATCGATATCTTACTTTCTTCTACCAAACTCTCTCTTTCTAAACATCATGAAGCAGGATTCAATGGAGGGGAATGGAAGAGTGAGGTAGATGGAAAATGAAACTCCAAGAGATTACAACTCTTATCAAAATAGAAGAAGATTTTTTTACACATTACGAAAAAAATGGGGTAATCTTCAGTAAAGTTCCCAGAAAATGAAATTGTTCACGCAAACGAGTTTAGGTTACTATAAGAACACTAACATTGTTGAGATTCTTAATAGTAAAAGGAGGAAACGTACGAATGAAACCAAATATATAGTGGATTAGATAGGTGAGAACTTTTTCGATTGGGTATACAGAAGGAGTCACTATGGATTATGCATCCAACCCAAATTATAATTAGTTCAGGACCCAATTTTTTGACCATTTTTATGTTTCATTCTTATTATTTTGTATTTTATTTTTCTTTCTCCTTTTTCATTATCTAATAAATTTTTTTGCAGAGAGATCATCGATTGCTTAGACCAATTCATTGAAATGGAAGGTTTTCATGGGAATATCATAAATTGGGCCACTGTCTTAGAGAAGGGAAATGGTAAAATCTAGTCGGGTGATGCTGATTACTACCTTGCACTACTTTTTGATGTTTTGTTCTCGTTGTTGATGTTTCACAGTTGATTTGTACTATACAGATTTGGTAGATGGACTCCGCAGAGATCTTATTGGTTGATGTGATTTGGTTATTTTGACTGCCGAAACTTTTTGATGTTTTGTTCTCTATACAGATTTCGTAGATCGACTCCGAACACAATATAGAATTTCGTATGAACAAGCCTTAGCAACCAAATATGTGTGAGGGAACTGTCTTTTCTTGTTACAGCTTTTATCAAAAGGAAATAGTATTTTTTACACATTACAAAGAAAATGGGGTAATCACATCTTCAGTAAAGTTCCCTGGAAATGAAATTGCTGACACAAACAATTTCATGAGGTTAGGTTAATATAAGAACACTCACATTGTTGAGATTCTTCATAGTAAAATGAGAAAAAATATGAATGAAACCAAATATATAGTGGATCAGATAGGTGAGAACTTTTCCGATTGAGTATACAGGAGGAGTCTCAATCCCAATCTTCTCAGATCTGTGGGTTATGCATCCAATCCAAATTATAATTGGTTCAATAGTATAAATGAAAGGTTTTTATGGGAATATCATAAATGGAGTCATTGTTTTATAGGAGCTAAATGCTAAAATCTGCTGGCCGGGTGATACTATCCATACAAGTAAGCACAATTACTACTTTGCACTATTTTTTTATATTTTGTTTTCGTTGTCGATGTTTCACAGTTGATTTTTACTATACAGATTTGGTAGATAGACTCTGCAGAGATTTTTTTGGTTTATGTGATTTGATTATTTTGACTGTCGGAACACAATATAGCATTCCGTATTAACAAGCCTCACAACTTTGATTCGTAATTGTAACACACATGAAAACATGGTGTAGGAGACCCGGTGGATATTAAGAAAGGAAAAGAAACAAAGAAAACATATCATATATTGAATGGACAAATGCCAGGTGGTAGCACCGAGACAAACACATTCGTCAATTCCCCAAACTTTAACTTTCTCTCTCTCTATATATATAGAAAAAGAGATAGTAGGAGTGTATACTAATATTATTTAAAGTGAGAATCACGAAGATTTCACTTATTTTTTGCCCTTTCTCTTTCCACAGAAAAGAGAAACACAGAGCCTTTCACTTACTTCTTGCCATTTCTCCTCATTTCAAACTTTGTGATATCACAGAAGAGAGGAACACGTACAAATCACAACCAAACTCTTTCTCTTTCTAAAAATCATGAAGCATGATTTAATGGGGGGAGTGGAAGAGTGAGATAGATGAAAAATTAAACTCCGAGAGATTAAAGCTCTTATCAAAATAGAAAAAGATTTTTTTACACATTACGAAGAAAATGGGGTAATCACATATTCAGTAAAATTTTCGGGAAATGAAATTGCTGAGGTAAATAACTTCACGAGGTTAGGTTACTATAAGAACACTCACATTGTTGAGATTCTTCATAGTAAAAGGAGAAAAAGTACGAATGAAACCAAATATATAATGGATCAGATAGGTGAGAACTTTTCCGATTGGGTATACAGAAGGAACCATTGTGGATTATGCATCGTACCCATATTATAATTAGTCTAGGACCCGATTTTTTGACCGTTTTCAAGTATGTTTCATTCTCATTTATTTTGTATTTTGTATTTTATTTTTATTTTTCCTTTTCCTCTTTTTTTTGCAGAGCCATCATCGATGGCTTAGACCAGTTCATTGAACTAGAAGGTTTTCATGGGAATATCATAAATGGGCTCACTATCTTAGAGAATGAAAATGATAAAATCTGCTAGCCGGGTGATGCTATCCATACAAGTAAGCAAGATTACTACCTTGCACTACTTTTTGATGTTTTGTTTTCGTTGTTGATGTTTCACAGTTGATTTGTACTATACAGATTTGGTAGATAGACTCCGCGGATATCTTATTGGTTTATGTGATTTTGTTCTTTTCTTATTATAGCTCTTATCAAAAGGAAACAAGATTTTTTAAACATTAAATTGCTGAGACAAACAACTTCATCTTCATAGTAAAATAAGAAAAGTACAAATGAAACCAAATATATAGTGTACGAATGAAACCAAATATATAGTGGATTAGATAGGTGAGAACTTTTTCGATTGGGTATACTGGAGGAGTCTCAATCCCAATCTTCTCAGATCTGTGGGTTATGCATCCAACCCAAATTATAATTGGTTCAATAGTATAAATGGAAGGTTTTCATGGGAATATCATAAATGGAGTCATTGTTTTAGATGAGGTAAATGCTAAAATCTGCTGGCCGGGTGATTCTATCCATACAAGTAAGCATAATTACTACTTTGCACTATTTTTTTATGTTTTATTTTTATTGTCGATTTTTTATAGTTGATTTTTACTATACAAATTTGGTAGATGGACTCCGCAGAGATCTTCTTGGTTTATGTGATTTGTTTATTTTAACTGCCGGAACACAATATAGAATTTCGTATGAACAAAACTTAGCAACCAAATATGGGTGGGGGAACTGTATTTTCTTGTTCCATGATATGGTCACACACATGAAAATCTGGTGGAGGAGATCCGGTGGATATTAAGAAAGGAAAAGAAACAAAGAAGACATATCATATATTGATAAGACAAATGCCAGGTGATTGCACCGAAATTGCACCGAAACAAACACATTCGTCAATGCCCCCAAACTTTACCTCAATATATATATATATATATATATATATATATATATATATATAAAGTGATAGTAGGAGTGCATATTGAGAATCACGAAGCTTTCACTTATTTTTCGCCCTTTCTCCTCCCTTCAAACTTTGTGATATATATCACAGAAAAGATAAAACACAAACTTTGTGATATATATCACAGAAAAGAGAAACACAGAGCCTTTCACCTATTTCTTGTCATTTCTACGCCTTTCAAACTTTGTGATATCACAGAAGAAAGGAACACGTACAAGTCACAACCAAACTCTTTCTCTTTCTAAACATCATGAAGCAGGATTCAATGGAGGAGAGTGGAAGAGTTAGGTAAATGGAAAACGAAACTCCGAGAGATTACAGCTCTTATCAAAATAGAAAAAGATTTTTTTACACATTACGAATAAAATAGGGTAATATACAGATTTGGTAGATGGACTCCGCGAACATCTTCTTGATTTATGTGATTTGGTTATTTTGACTGCCGGACCACAATATAGAATTCCGTATGAACAAGCCTTAGCAACCAAATATGGGTGGGGAACTTTCTTTTCTTGTTACAACTCTTATCAAAAGGGAAGAAGATTTTTTACACATTACAAAGAAAATGAGATTTTTTATTGAGGTTAGGTTACTATAAGAACACTCACATTGTTTAGATTCTTCATAGTAAAATGAGAAAAAGTACGAATTAAACCAAATATATAGTGTACGAATAAAATCAAATATATAGTGGATCAGATAGGTGAGAACTTTTTTGATTGGGTATACAGGAGGAGTCTTAGTCCCAATCTTTTCAGATCTGTGGCTTATGCATCCAACCCAAATTATAATTGGTTCAAAAGTATAAATGGAAGGTTTGCATGGGAATATCATAAATCGGGTGATGCTATTCATACAAGTAAGCACAATTACTACTTTGTACTATTTTTGTATGTTTTGTTTTCATTGTCAATTTTTCACAGTTGATTTTTACTATACAGATTTGGTAGATGGACTTCGCGGAGATCTTCTTGGTTTATGTGATTTGTTTCTTTTGACTGCCAGAACACAATATAAAATTTCATATGAACAAGCCTTAGTAACCAAGGAACTGTCTTTTCTTGTTCCATGATATGGAGGAACAAGTACAATACACGACCAAACTCTTTCTCTTTCTAAACATTACGAAGCAGGATTCAATGGAAGGGGAGTGGAAGAGTGGGGTGGATGGAAAACGAAACTCCGAGAGATTACAGCTCTTATCAAAATAAAGAATTTTTTTTTACACATTACGAAGAAAATATTTCTGGGAAATGAAATTGCTGAGATAAACTTCACGAGGTTAGGTTATTATAGTAAAAGGAGAAAAAGTACGAATAAAACCAAATATATAGTGGATCAGATAGGTGAGAACTTTTCGGATTGGGTATACAGGAGGAGTCGCTGTGGATTATATATCCAACACAAATTATAATTAGTCCAGGACCCAATTTTTTGACCGTTTTCAAGTATGTTTCATTCTTATTTATTTTGTATTTTATTTTTATTTTTCTTACTCCTTTTTCATTATCTAAGGTTTTCATAGGAATATCATAAATGGGGTGTCTTAGAGAATGTAAATGCTAAAATTTGCTAGCCAGGTGATGCTATCCAAAGAAGTAAGCAAAATTATTACTTTGCACTATTTTTTGATGTTTTGTTCTAGTTGTTGATGTTTCACAGTTGATTTGTACTACACAGATTTGGTAGATGGACTCCGCGGAGATCTTTTTGGTTTTTGTGATTTGGTTATTTTGACTGCGAGAGCACAATACAAAATTCTGTATGAACAAGCCTTAGCAAACTAATATGGGTAGGGGAACTTCTTTTCTTGTTCCTTAATACGGTCACAACTTTGATTCGTAGTTAGATACTAAGAAAAGAAAAGAAACAAAGAAAACTTATCATATATTGATGGGACCAATGCCAAGTGTTAGCATTGAGACAAACACATTCGTTAATACCCTCAAGGATTGCATACTAATATTTTCTTCCGAAAGAAAAGCACGAAGCTTTGACTTTCTTTGTGATATATATCACAGAAGAGAGAAACAAAAAGACTTTCACTTACTTGCTGCCGTTTCTCCCCCCTTCAAACTTTGTGATGTCACAGAAGAGAAGAACACGTACAAGTCACGACCAAATTCTTTCTCTTTCTAAATATTTCCAAGCGGAGGGGATTGGAAGAGTGAGGTAGACGGAAAACGAAACCCCGAGAGATTATAACTCTTATCAAAATGGAAGAAGATTTTTGAGATTTTTCATAGTAAAAGGAGGAAAAGTATGAATGAAACCTAATATATAATGGATTAGATTGGTGAGAAAATTTTCAATTGGGTATACAGGAGGAGGAGCTCAATCTCAATCTGTGGGTTATGCATCCAACGCAAATTATAGTTGGTCCGGGACTCGATATTTTTACCGTTTTCAAGTATGTTTCCTTCTCATTTATTTTGTATTTTATTTTTATTTTTCTTTCTCCTTTCTCATTATCTAATAAACTTTCTTGCAGAGGGATCGTCAATGGCTTAGACCAGTTCATTGAACTGGAAGGTTTTTATGGGAATATCATAAATGGGGTCACTGTTTTAGAGGATGTAAATGCTAAAATCTGCTGGTCGGGTGATGCTATCCATACAAGTACGATTACTACTTTGCACTATTTTTTTATGTTTTGTTTTCGTTGTTGATGTTTCACAGTTGGACTCTTCGGAGATCTTTTGGTTTCCGGATTTGGTTATTTTGACTGTCAGAGCAAAATATATAATTTTGTATGAACAAGCCTTAGCAACCAAATATGGGTGGGGGAACTGTCTTTTCTGATATGGTCACAACCTTGATTCTAATTGTAACATGAAGACCTGGTGGAGGAGACCCGGTGGATATTAAGAAAAGAAAAGAAACAAAGAAGACATATCATATATTGATAGGACCAATGCTAGGTGCTAGCACTAAGACAAACACATTCGTCAATGCCTCCAAACTTTACTTCTATATATCTATATAGAGAGAGAGAGAGTATGAGTGCATACTCATATTTTTCAGAAAGAGAAGCATGAAGATTTCACTTACTTTTTGCTCACTTTAGACTGTGTGATATATATTACAGAAGAGTTAAACATAAACCCTTTCACTTACTTGTTCCATTTATCCTCCTTTTAAATTTTGTGATATCAAAGAAGAGAGGAACACCTACAAGCCATGACCAAACTCTCTCTTTCTAAACATTACGAAGGAAGATTCAATGGAGGAGAGTGGAAGAGTGATGTGAACGGAAAACGAAACCCGAGAGATTACAACTCTTATCAAAATAGAAGAAGATTTTTAACACGAAGAAAATAGGGTAATCATATCTTCAGTAAAGTTCCCTAGAAATAAAATTGTTGAGACAAACAACTTCATGAGGTTAGGTTACTATAAGAACACCCACATTGTTGAGATTCTTCATTGAGAAAAGTATGAATGAAACCAAATATATAATGGATCAGATAGGTGAGAACTTTTTTGATTGGGTATACAGAGGAGTCTCAATCCCAATCTTCTGGGATCTGGACTCGATTTTTTTGACCCTTTTCAAGTATGTTTCCTTCTCATTTATTTTGTATTTTATTTTTATTTTTCTTTCTCCTTTTTCATTATCTAATAAACTTTCTTGCAAAGGGATCATCCATGGCTTAGACCATTTCATTGAACTGGAAGGTTTTAATGGGAATATTATAAATGGGGTCACTATTTTTGATGTTTTGTTCACGTTGTTGATGTTCTGCGAAGATCTTGGTTTACGTGATTTGGTTATTTTGGCTATCGAAGCACAATACAAAATTAAGTATGAACAAGCCTTAGGAATCAAATATGGATGGGAGAATCGTCTTTTCTTATGGTTACAACTTTGATTCGTATTTGTAACACACATGAAGAGTTGAAGTGTATAACTTATGTTTTTGTTATTTAATATATTAGGAAATTGTGATTTTTTTATGAAAAATCACCTATTGTTTCATGATGATGAAGTTTGTTACGAGCGTTACGAGATGGTGAGGAAGATTGCGGACTTTGAAAAGTCCATGGAGCTGAACAAACATTTAATATTTTAAAATAGAACAAGAATGTCGAATTGGTACGAGAGAATTCCATTATAGAATCGGTAAAAATTGTAGTGTAAGAAACACAACACCCCAAGTCGCACCCCCAAAACCAAGGCAATATTCGTCAGAAATATCAAATTTTAAATTCCTTTGCAATCCATACGAGCATGTGAAAGGCTGTGAAATTTGCCAGGAGGTATTTGGACGTAGGTATTTGGACGTAGGGGTGCACACGGTATGGTTCTTTACGGTTTTTGGTGGAGTCGAAACCGGAACCGTTCCCAACGGTTTCTTAATTTTGGAACCGGAACTGTTGAGTTCGGTTCGGTTCCGGTTCTTTGCGGTTCCGGTTCCTCAACGGTTCTTTGTCAAATATTTTTTTTTAAACATTGGCAATATACACACTAATACTTGTGCACCCCTAGTTATAACAATATATTAGAAGCTAGTATTTATTTATATATCTTATATTATATAAATATATAGAACATTAAAACTTAGAAGTTAAATGTATTTATCTATATATTATATATTTTATAATTTATATATAAATAGAACACTAGAATTTAGAAGGTATTAGTATTTATTTATATATTATATATTTATATAGAACACTAAAACTTAGAAGCTATTATTATTTATTTATATATTATATATTCTATATTTTTTTTTCTAACAATTCCGGTTCCTTGACTTGGAACTGGAACCGTAGTGAATGGTTCCTAAAATTTGGAACCGGAACCGTAGTGAATGGTTCGGTTCGGTTCAGGTACGGTTCTTTACTGTTCCGATTGCACCGGTTCTTTGTGCACCCCTACTTAGACGTGTATAGAAAACTCTTTCAAATATTTCCCGAGTTTGGGCCAAATTTTTATTACGAGCCCGTGATGACAATTTACCAGGGAGGAGGTGTGATTGATGTAAACAAAGTGATTCGTAAAATGAAGAAAGTACCTTATGCTGTCGACTAGATGACCTTGACTAAGATAAATGTCTAACAACAAGAAATTTCAATTTTTCTTACACAGCATGAATTCAAGCATATTGTATTTCTAATCAAGTGATACATATTTAACTGATGAGAATTTTATCCATTTTATTGGAGCATTTTACATATTAGTAGATTGAATTAAGTTTAATGTTTAATCTGACTCAATCTGATCCGTGGTCACCTCTACTCCATAATGCTATCGGAGCATTCTACATATTAGTGGTATCACAGTATCCCATAAATATGTTGCATAGAACATAATCTTTTAATTGCGTCAGTCAAAAATAGTAACAATCAAAATTGAGGGTAATGTTAGAAGAAGAGGAAGACCAAAGCTAAAATGATTAGAGTTAGTAAAGAAATATATGATAGCATGTGAATTAATTGAGGATATAACTTTAAATAGAGAAGAATGAAAACATAGAATTTCTATATCCAACCCCAAATAATTAGAAAAAGACTTGGTTGTTGATAATGTTGTCAAGAACCCATGTCAAGTGACAAATTGAAATCAAGTAAGCCCTTGTTCAAAAACCTGAAAAAATTAATTTAAAAAGTAAATCAATGTGTTAATTTATGCAAAAATGAATTGAAAGTCTTTAGGAGTGCTGACTAGTAGAGAAAGGTTTTTTTAATTCATACATCGGCTGTAAAAGTCTTGAAGTACTAAAGATTCAGTAGAGGCCATTATCAAACATGTTTTTTTTTTTTTTTTTGTTTATTATTTACAAAATTCAAGAAAAAAATGATAATTACCACACGCCAATTCTGTTTCCAAAAATTACAAAATAAACAAAAATTCTCATAGCTAACACTAAACGCATAAACACAAACTTTACGAAACGACCCCTAGTTTAAGATGCTTCTTGAATTATCAAACGGTTATCCTGTAGCATTTAAAAGCGTTACATATTATATCCTAGTTCTGCATATGATTTGATAGTGTGTGTGTATATTAGGAATTTAAGTGACTCTTAATAGCATTGAAACTGTGAGCATTTTGAAACTGTTATTTGGTCACTGTTTGGACCTTTCATCATCAATAACAATTCATACTTTCGTCATTGCTTCCCCACCCACAAAAGACCTTTCATTCATCATTCATCATCAATAACAAGTCAAATTGCATAATCAAGTAGAGTAGCACCTTTCTTGATTACATAACCAAATAACAACTCAGGGTTAACATTGTCAAACAGAGTAGCACCTTTCTTAATTACATAACCAATATCACTATTCACTATTAGCCCACATCAGAAAAAAAAAAAATAGAATGGGTTCCCCACCTATCAGGCTGCTATTGTCTTACTTACAATCATACACAAAAAACGAAAAAAAACAAATTAAATTAATTCAGTAAAATGAAACTACTATAATCTAAAACATTATCTATACTTTACAAATCCAGAAGAAAAAAAAAAAAAAACACGACAATTCAGAACAAAGAAATCATTCCATTATGGAGCATGTAATTACAGAAAAATAAAAACAAATCACTTAGGATTTTAAATCATTCTGTCACGTAGCATGTAATTACAAAAAAATAAAATCAAATTATACTTTTAGTTTAATTACAGGAAGAGTTTACATCAATTGAAGTCAAATAGGACTTAGTATTCAACTTTATTAGAGTTTTAGTTTAATTACATTTAGGGTTCATCCATTAAAGCCGGGGTTTACATAATTAGGGTTTAGGATTCATATTAGTCAAGAGTTAAAGGGTGGTATAGTAGTTAAGAGTTAAAGGGTGGTAAACTTCACTCCCTAGATGAAGTGGATGGGATTTGGGAAGAGGTGGAGGAAGTGGATAGAGTCTTCCATTTCGAATGCGTTTTTAACTTTAATCCGATGAGTGATGGTCGACATCCTTGTGAGTTTGTCTCATTTTTACCGTTTTTGGTGATAAGAAATTAAAATCATTCCGTGTAATTTATGATACTTTGATTTCAAAAAAGTCATGTTATACCTGAAAAAAACTATTTTTACCATTTTTCCTGACGACCTGATAAAAACTATTCAACTCTCACCTCACTGATAAAAATTTACCATTTTTCCTGAGAAACTGCAATAAAAAATATATACCTCATAAATTTACCATAATATTGTTTTTTTACCATTGCACCAAGTAATTTTTTATTGGTAAATAGGTGTACTCGTTGATATACACATATCTGTATAGAAACCTGAAGATATTTATAAGCAGAAATCTGAAGATATTTATATTTCAACTTAGACAAATTGAAAATCCAACTGAGGGACAATGACCAACAATGCCAGTAAAACAGATCAAAAAACAAGCAACTGTCAGTATACAACAATAACCAAGCCATTTTTCCAATTACTTGGGGTCGGCTACATAAATCCTATGTTTAATAGGCCAAAACAAATAAAACATTATACAACAAAGTCATTATAATTGATCAGTTTAAATGATCCAACACCACCATTCCAACTGCTAATCACTGAGGTTTTAGTAGTTCTCCATAAGTCTAAAATGAGCATGAACAGGATAAAGAGACCACCTTTTTCGCTGCTTTTACTGTGGCAAACTCAACAAGGCTAAAGGTCTTCGGAATGCCATATTTGTCATATGCAAAACGGATTTCAGCAATTTCTCCTGTATCCTCAAAAAAATTATCAGAAAAAGACCAGCTTGGATAGATGTGACAAGTTTATAAGCAATACGTACACACTATCTTTTTGAACATGAAAGGCTAAGTCGCTAACAAACAGAGTCTATGATTCTGCAGATGCCAGCATTTTGGGCGTGCATCAGAAATTATTACAATTTCTCTTCCAATTATATGGCATATAGTTTATACTATCGATACACATAGGAGAAGAGGAGAAGAGGAAAAGAGAAATAAAAAATAAGTTCAAAAGAGAACATGTAAGATCTATTGTTCTATATTTATATAATATATAAATAAATACTAAGTTTCTAAGTTCTACTGTTCATTATATATATATATATATATAATATAAATAAATATTAATGTTAAGCTTCTACTATTTCAAGTTTTTTTTTTGGATGGGTAAAGCTGGTTTAGAGATATTATTGAACAAACCAAAAGGCAAAAGCCTTGTACAGCCTTACTTGGGGCATACCCCAAGGCAAAAATGCAGAAAACAAAATGAAAGTCAAAAATCCTGCAAACGCACAAAACCAACACCTCCTGCAAACACAAACAGTACAGCACCAATACTTTCTAAAGCTAAATACTAAGTTTCTAAATTCTACTGTTCATTATATATATATATATATAATATATAAATAAATATTAATGTTAAGCTTCTACTATTTCAAGTTTTTTTTTTGGATGGGTAAAGCTGGTTCAGAGATATTATTGAACAAACCAAAAGGCAAAAGCCTTGTACAGCCTTACTTGGAGCATACCCCAAGGCAAAAATCCTGCAAACGCACAAAACCAACACTTCCTACAAACACAAACAGTATAACACCAATACTCTCTAAAGCCAAATACAATAAAGAAAGTCTTCCACCAACTGAACCAACCAAAAGGCAAAAGCCTTGTACAGCCTTACTTGGAGCATACCCCAAGGCAAAAATCCTGCAAACGCACAAAACCAACACTTCCTACAAACACAAACAGTATAACACCAATACTCTCTAAAGCCAAATACAATAAAGAAAGTCTAAAGCCAAATACAATAAAGAAAGTCTTCCACCAACTGAACCAACTACAATCTCTAGCAATCTGCCATATGCAGCAACTTGCAACTTGATTCTTGCAGATCATTAACAATATAAAATTGATAATTGTTTTAAGTTATTCAGGAACATGTTTTAGTTATTTCTAAAATTGAACTATGACGTTAAATGTTTTAATAGATGGTATACACTCGTGTAGATTTGAATATCTTCTCTGCCTTATAAAATTAAACGGGTTTTTATTTATAGAAGAAACTCTTAGATTTGAAATAAAATATTTTTTTTCTTTTATGTTAAATTTTATAATAAATCTTATTAACATTTCAAGTATTTTGCACTAAAAAATAGTTTACATAAAAAATTTTAAAAAGATGGGTGAAACCGTAAAGAACCAAACTGAACCGTGTGCACCTCTAATGATACCAGAATCAATGCAGAAAATACAAAACTACAAACTATGAAATAAAAATGCAGAAAACCAATTAAAAATGTTTTAGTTAAACCTTCTGTTCTTTCTCATCTGGAGAAGATGTGTTATCTTTTTTGTTTTTCTTCTTCTTAGTATGAGATTGGTCATAATCTGTAGATGTCTCTCTTTCTTTCTTCCATGTACAATCACCATCAATAACACTCTAAATTAGTACCCGCAAACTCTAAATTTTCAAACACCAAACCTTCTTTTGTAAATTTCGTAGGTGGGACTACAAAAAGAGTTACTTACGTAAAAAAAATTATAACATAGTCATATGCTATATTATTATCATCAAACAAGTAGTTAGATATTCTCCAAGAAGGAAGACATGGTACGAAGAAACAAGAAAATGAACGAACACGGTTCCTTTCCTTTTCTCTCCTCTCTACCAAATAAAAGAAATTTGTTCCTTTCTTTTTATTTTCCTTCCACCCCTGTTCCTTCCTTCATATATTTGGATATGAAAAGGGATTTAAAAGAAAATAAGTTTTGTACAATTTTACTATTACAAATATGTGTGTACAAGAATTCATATTTGTATATTTGAACCAAACATATGCAAATTCCATCTTATGAGTTCCAAAGTCCAAACAATTGAAATTTCTTTTAAAATACACTTTATTTGAAATTATGTGTGATTCCAAACAGTCCAAGGATTGTTGAGCGTTTTGAGTCAATCTCTCAACCCAATAGGAGTAAATCGCTTTCTGAGAAGGTGGGCTCAAGTCCTCCACCTACTTCGCTCCACAACCCATTCCCTTTCCACCGTCTCTGCCGGTTCCTGGTCCCCTCCGCTGAAACTCTTTTCAAAATCATCTCACTGCAGAAATGAATCTAAAAAGACTTTCAATTGATCGTTGAACCCTAAAAAGCTTGTTCAATGGGTAGATCTTCATTTTCTCATTTCTTCGTACAATAACTTCCTTCTTCAGAATATCTAACTGTTTGTTTGATGATAATAATATAGCATATGACAATGTTCTAATTTTTTACGCTGCAACTATTTCTGTAGTCCCACTTACGAAATCTGCAAAAGAATGTTTGGTCTTTGAAAATTATGAATTTAGGGTTTGCTGGTACTAATTTCGAATGTTATTGAGGGTGATTGTACAAGGAAGAATACTAAGAAAAAGAAAACAAGAAAAAGAATTTGCTCCAGATTCTGAGAAAGAACAGAAGGTTTAACTAAAACATTTTTAGTTGGTTTCCTGCAAGAACAGAAGGTTTAACTAAAACATTTTTAGTTGGTTTCCTGCATTTTCATTTCTTAGTTTTGTACTTTCTGCATTGATTCTGGTATCATTAGGAGCACAAAGTTCGGTTTGGTTCTTTACTTTTCACCCGTGCTTTTCTAGAATTTTTATGTAAACGATTTTTTTAGTGCAAAATACTTGAAATGTTAATAAGATTTACTATAAAATTTAACATAAAAGAGAAAAAATATTTTGTTTCGAATCTAAGAGTTACTTATATATATAAAAAAATCGTTCAATTTTATAAGGCAGAGAAGATATTCAAATCTACATTAGTGTATACCATCTATTAATCCAACTATTAACTCTACATTCAACGCCATAGTTCAATTTTAGAAATGAACTAAAACATGTTCCTGAATAACTTAAAACAATTATCAATTTTATATGGCTAATGATCATGAATTTGTTGCATATGGCAGATTACTTCTAGCAATATCCTGTCAGAAACCCTCACTCTTTCTCATTCAAGTCTTGCACACTTTGGAATGGGCTTACTTGAAGCCCTTTTATAGTGCTCCAAGCCAATGATGGTTTAAATGTGGTCAATAACCCATGAGCCCAAAGGTCATGAGTTATAAAACAGCCCACCAGTCATCTGACATGTTGGACGGCCCAGATTGCTTGATCGTGTAACTGATTTTGAACCTCTTGTGCAAAATGATAACTCCAAGTCTCCTACTACTAACTAGGTAACTTATTGTTAGTGTTATAATGTAGGGAACTAATATATTTAAAGAATATTTTAAATTACTTTATAAAAGGAAACAAGTTTAATTTTGAAACATTTTCTAACAATCCCCCAGTTGTTTCAAAATTTGAAGGAAAAAATTATGGACTATTAGCATAGTTGTGTGCATTAGTAACGGTGTCTTTTGGACTTTTTTTTTTTTTTGATAAATAATGGTGTCTTTTGGAGTTGAACCACTACTTGGTGAAAAAAAATTAACTTAAAAATTTTTAGTAAAATTATTAAATTTGTGAAAATCCATATTAAATTTGTTGAATAATTTAATCTTAACTTAATATTATTTTTTATGAGTAAAAATAATAATTAAAATTTAAATATTAATAAAAAAGATCCACAAGAGTTTTGGATCATAGATTAACTATGTTGAAAAAAAAAATGATTTGAAATAATGTGGATTTAAGGATGGTGATTGTAAGTTTAAGGGTAGTGAAATGTGGATTTAAGGGTGGTGATTGTAGGTTTAAGGGTGGTGAATGTATAATTATGGGTGGTGACAAAAAAACTAACAAAAAATATTTCAAGTTTTTCAAGATTTAAGGGTGGTGAAATGTGGATTCAAGGGTGGTGAATATATGTTTTATGGGTGGTGAAATCTAGATTAAATTTGGTGAAAATGTAGGGAACGGGTAGGGCAGGGACCCAGTAGGGCAGAGGATCCCAGCTCTTATTATAAAGCTTCTATTAGCGCCTAGCTTTATTTATTATAAAGCTGCAGCTTTAGCGCCTAGCTTTATTTATTATAAAGCTGCAGCTTTATTAAAATGCTTCTACAGCTTTTTTAAATATATAAGTAGAAAAGAAAAAGAAAAAAAAAACTAAGAATGCTTTTCAGTATTTTGTCCCTTACTTTATGTACAAGTTTACAACCTCACAGATTCAGAATCTCTAAGAAATATATATATATATATATATATATATATATATATATATTTTTTTTCAAGTCTTTCACTTGTAGTCCATATTAGAGCACCTTAGTATATATTTAGTCTAGTCTAAGAACTAAGAAAGTGTGCCTGCAGTATTGTTATTTTGTCATTGAGTGACCCAAGTTTAATCAGTATTATTTTTGTTGAACTAAGGGTGTAAATTATTGATAATCGTGGTTGGAAAACAAAGTATGTAAACCAGCTAGAATACCTCTGCAAATATAAAAATAAATAAATAAACAATGAAAATATTATTGATAATTTTTTAAACCTCGCTTTTATGATGTTTGGATGGTCATATTTTCGGAGTTGCCTATATACTATATGCGTTGATTGTCAGTACGGAGTGTATCCTAGGTTGATACCTACCCTCTAAAAAAAACTATCAAAAAGTTTGAGACAATCCCGTAATGTCATTTCTCAAATAACAACTAAACAAAAAAATGAAAGAGAATAAAAAATAAACCCAAAACATACATTACACTTTTCCGGTCCTACTCGCTCCATTTAGCTTCTCCATTCACAAGAAGTAAACCTATATAAAAGGGACAAAATTTAAACATGTTAGAGAACTTCCAAAAAAAATTGGAAACTTGACTTATTTATTTACCCACATTTCATTCACATCTTACCAAAAAGTAAAAAGAAAAAAAAGTATTTTCATTCACAACTTATCGTATCATCAATCCAAAACAATATAATAATAGAGAGTGGAAGAATTTGAAGCCAAAAAACTTGACTCAATTTCATAATGACAAATTAATAAAGAAAGCGCATTCAAAACTTGAATAAAATAACATGTCAGCAAAGATTTAAAAGTAAGAAGAAAAATAAGAGAAGTTAGCTACCTGGTGATTGAGGAGGCATGTCTGACCTTTAGAATTGCCAACGATGTAACCCTAATAGCAGACCACTGAAGTGAAATGGGTTTCAGTCAACTTCCTCTTTCTCTCTCTCTCGTCAAAATATAATTCAAACTTTGGTCATACCTGCAAAGAAAATAGAAAGAAGAATATTTTTCGCTTATGAATGTATGCGACTTTATGGATAGAATGACTTGATTACTAATATCTGCAATACTTGACACTTGGATGAGTGGACTAAAACTGTGGACTAATTCAAACATGATCACAAAGGTTAGTGAAGGCAGTGCAACAACCAGCTGCAATTTAATCTAGCCATGGGTGAGATCAAATGAACACACCAATACAAATACAGACACAGACACGTATACACACACATATAAGTTGTATAAATTTAAGAAAGAATATGATGGTATTGACAGGATTGAACTTGTAGTGGACAGGAGAAGCAGGGCAAGCGAGATGGTAGATCTGATCAACTTCCAAGAGATTGGATCTGATCTCCAGGGATTTATGAACATTTATTTTGAATTCAGATTTATTAGAACATCTATATATGCTCTGATCTGATTAATCTTCAATTTTTCATCACAAATCAGAGTCCAATTAGAGGTTCCTACTAATGAACAAGAAAAATGAAAGAAAAGATGGGAAGATGGAGTGGGATACCTTCATCACCATTTGTACAGATTTATTGGCAAATCCACACCAAATTTTCGAGGGAACCTCGTTGATTTCTCCAGTGGGATGATTTGAGGCCCATTGGTGAAAGAGAGAGAGGAAAAGAGGATAAAAGAAATGTGTGGTTTGGGGAGTTTTGTTGTGTGAAAAGGGATTTTGAATTTGGAAGTCAAATGAATGAGTGAGACACATCAATGATGCAGTGGAGGGAGAAATCAATGAACTTTAAAAAATTAAAAAACGTGCACAACAAATAAAGCAACAAAATTGCATGTCAATTAGGTATGGAATTAGTTCAATCTGAATCGGAGCATTCAATATCTCTTAAAATTAAGTTTTTATTTGAGTCAAATCTTAAAAACAGACTGGGGCAGTTTGCCCACTACGATGTTTGTCAAACCCAGTCCACTTCTACAACATGTGGACACTATACCACTGAAATCTGCCTTATGTTAACATTTATGCTGTTTCAAAATGGTTTCCTAGGGTTTCTTAGGGTCCATTATATATACTAGTAAAAAAGAATGTGCACTGCACGTAAATAATGTTTAATAAATAAAACAGTATAAAATAAAAATATATATTTTTTAATGATGAATGCTAGACTTTGATAAGCATCGAAATAGTTAAAGAAAAAAGAAATAAATATATATCAATTTCTATTAATCTAAAAACTATTAACTAAAATATATAGCAGGAGGGAGTTTTTTTATTTATTTTGCACATGGGTTCTCTCTTAATTTTATATTATTTATTATATTTTAAAATATAAAATTGACTTTGATGAATTTGTTACATTTATCATCATTTATTTTTATTGAAAAATAAAAATAAAATTTTAATTTCATTAGAGAAGTGATTTGATTTAATTGTGTATCTGTCAATGCTAACGAAGGAGAAGAGGTATTTGGAAAAAAAGGTTTTTGAATGTAAATGCAATACTTTATTAATAGTCTATGCAGTTTAAAAAATATTAATATGGATTATGAAGAGACATAAAAAGACAATCATTCAAAGAGGAACATTAAAAGGTTAAAAATTTTAAACACCCAAGGAATCGAAATATATATATATATATATATACACACACACACACATACATATTGTGTCTAGTATACATGATAGTAAAAGAAAAAGAAGAAAAATCTGAAATTCATTCAGTCATGAGCATTAAGGTCACCGATGTAGGGCTGCAATCGAGCCAAGTAGTAGCATGGTTGAGCTCGGCTCGGCAGTGCAGCTCCCACCTCAAGTGTTCGAGCTCGGCTTGGTCCTGTTCACAAGCTTTTCAAGCTCGGCTCGAAACTCCTATAGTGATGTACATATTACACACAAAATACACACATATGCATAGCAACACAGATCCAAACATACACACATTTTCCACACAAACACAGATCTAAACATATACACATTTTCCACACAAACATGCACGGATCTGTCTAAAACTAAATATCCATCAAAAGAAATCTCATACAAAATTATAAGAAGTAGAAATACCTGGAAAGTCACCGATCGGATCTCGCCAAAGCCACCGTTCGGATCTCGCCAAAGCTAGCACTCTGATCTCACCAAAGCCACCGTCACCATCCTTGATCCTCACATGCAACGAGAGAGAGTGAGAGAGAGAGAGAGAGAGAGAGTGTGTGGATCGGCAGACGTTAATTGGGATGTAAAGAGAGGAGTGCGGCTAGGGTTTGAGAGTAAAAGAGTGGTTATAGATTATATATAAGTGAGCTACTTGTCGAAATCTTACCTCATTTGCAAGCCTACCGTTTATGTTGATTCATGTTAAGAGGATGGGCTTGGTGATGGTAATAGACGAATAATGGAACGGGCTTTGGGACTGGGCTCTTATATGGATGAAAAAATATGAGTTAAGTTGGGTTGATTGGATTGGGCTTGAACTTGAATTTTTTTATGGGTAAAATAAAATATAATACACAGGTTGTATAAAAAATTATTTGGGCTTGAGTTTAAGGTTATTGGGCTATAGAATATTTTTTGAACTCAAGTTAAGCTTAAAGTAAATTGGGCTTGATATGCCTGATTTAAAATGTATTATATATATATATATATATATATATATATATAGTACACACATATGATCATGTTCATGAGCTTGAGCTTTGTTTACGAACATGTTTACGAACTATCGAACCGAGCGCAGGGTTTTTTGAGCTTGTCTCATTTATTAAACGAGCTTCGAAATCTTATTTGAGTTTGATTCGTTTATCAAATCAACAAATGTGAGCCTCTAATAGCTCGCAAACAGCTTGGCTCATTTAAAACCTTACTTTCGACTGCCACCTAAACCCCTTTGCCTTTGAAATAAATATCATGAGAATAAGACCATCATTATTTCAAAAATTACCCAAAGATTTTCTTAAACATAGTTGATCATGATAGATTGATAAACAAATTGCAAAGCAAATCAAATTTAATTATTCAAGAGCTGGAATTTTTTTTTTTTTCCTTTAAAAGTCCAAACGGCCAATTAGATAAGAAAAATTTGACAAAAACAAAAAAAATTCGAATATTCAAGAATCATAAATATTCCATTGCTCATGCCAAAATGGCCATTTAATATTAGGGTTAATTTAATTTTTGACCATTTTTGGTGGCCTAATTACAAATATGCCAAGTTTTAAATAATATTAACTCAAAAATTAAATTAACGATAGCTCCTATTCGGGTATTTGGTTACAATTGCACGTTATAAAGTCTTACACAATCATATTTAAGGACAAGAGCTTCCTATTTATAAATTGAACCATATACTAATAGTAACACTATACATTTGGATTCTAAAGTTTTACAAATTTTCGATTTTATGCTTTCACATAATTATAGAAAAGGCTTTTTTTTCCTTCACATACCCTGTATTCAGTCGTGTTCCAAATTATATTATTATTATTATTATTATTATTGAAACTCAAATAATGTTTAATATCAATCCAACAAAAAAATAAGTAAACCAATATAATAGATTAACATAATCATTATTTTTATCCATAATATTCAGCCCTAAAGCTTACAATTGACTACATAAACATATTAATAACCACCGTAAAATAACAACACATTATAAATTATTTACGAAAAACAAAAGATATAAGAAGAGTGGAGAATCTATGCTTTACCATCACTAAGGGTCACCCCAACACAAGCCATCGCCAATGGTGAAAACTTTCTTCGTTTTACTTCTATAAACTTGTTTTTCTCAAACAACCTACAACAAAGCCCTTAAATCCAGTAAAAGATAAGAAATGAGAGAATCAAAAACCAGACAATAGAGTTACAACTAACCAAAAAAAAAAAAACTCCAAGATCCCTAATATTATAGATAATTAGTTTGGTTTGTATGCATTGCTCTGAAATTCTTTAAGAATAATTTATTATAATTAAATTAAATGATTTGAAACTCTCCATGAGTCTATTAGTAGGTGATGGAATTTAGGTTATAGAAGTTTATTAGTATAAGAATTGTAGTATAACTAAAAAGTCTATTAGTAGGTAATTGAGTTTAGGTTGCTGAACAATTGTCATATAACTAAGTGATTTGAAACAACTTGTACGTTTAATAGTAGTATAAATATATATTAAATACTTCATACAATACTGCTTCAAGTTTTTACCATTTTATACTTTTTTATTTTTATTTTTATTGGTAAATGACAAACCCCATTTGTCCATTGGGGGCTAAACCATCAGATTGCTTTTGGAATTGAAAGTGACATGGGAGAGAAATTGTAAATGATTCACGTGAAATAGTAGGGTTTTACATATATGTGTTTGCTTTTGCTCAGTGAAATCGAAATTATATTAACATATCTGTTTCAACAATTACATTCCATTATTATACTACTATATCTGGAGTAATAGTGGGAATAAGGTTGGAAATAAATTCCAAAATCTAGCTGGAAAAAAGTTTAAGTATGGACTATTTTAGATTCAAATTTGGGCTAGTACAGTTGGATTAAAATAAGGCTGGAAATAGTTTGGATATGGGTTGGTTTAAAATGGGCTATGTCAAATTTTAACAACAATGAGTTGTCCGGTTAAAAGTTAGCGGATACGGGTCTCTGTGGTTGGTTTGGGTCTGATTTATAAGATGATGTTTCTCAAAATCAATCGTTGTAGAAGGATAGTGGACAAAGGAAGGATATAAACCACGGACACTTTACCTAGATACTTCTCGAACATTCTTCTAATTCTTCTAATACGCATAAATATTTTTGTTAGACACACGAGGAACATGACCGGATATATTTTATAATTTTTAAAAAGATTAAATTAAAAAAAGTAAGTATTATCTTGTTTCCCACTCTTTACCAGTCATCTCTCTTTCACCCTATCAATTTCTCCCTCATTTATGTTGCCCATCACTTGGCTCTTTCTCTCTCATTGTCATGAAGTCTCTCTCAAAATAAATATTTTTCAACACAAAAAAAAAAGCAAAAAAATATTATCACATAAACAATACTAAAATCATCTCACAAAAAAAAAAAAATCAACTCAAAATATTATAAATTGAATTTATAGAAAACGGTCAAAGTTTGATTTTTTGGAATATTAATGAGATGTGTTACCCTAAGAAACACAGATACTTTTATAAGAGTAACGCGTCCGTATTCGATACCGATACTCTTCGAATACTTCCGGATACATGTCAAATACTTTCTAAACGTATCCATAATTTTAAAATATATATTTTTATTTCTAACACGTATCCGATACTTCGACCACGTATTCGATACTTCTTGAATACTTCAAAACACATTTTTAACAATTTTTTAACATGAAAATGTAGTTTTTTAACAATAATATCATATTATAATTGTTAAGAAAAGTTTAAAATTCATATAAAAAAGAAGTGTTGAAATACATATCATTATTTAGTACAAAATTCATCCATCTAATTATACAATGACACATAACTCTTATTTTGTTTGTTAATAATAATATTTTATAAAGAAATGTTAATAATTCAATTTTTGCATATATAAAAATATAATTTATTATCTTTATATTATCATATCCCGCCCGTACTAGTATTCTGCTTTTTTGAAATTCGTCGGATCACCGTACTTGTATTGTATCATAATAGCATTTCTCATATCATATTAAATACGTCGTACAGTACTGCTTCAAGTTTCTGCCAATTTACTTTTCTTTTTTTTGTGAAATCTGGCTAGCTTAAAGCTTAATGGCATTAAATACGTCATACAATACCGCTTTGCCATTTTACTTTTTCTTTTTTTTGTGAAATCTGGCTAGCTTGAAGCTTAATGGCATTATATATATATATACACTAGTGTATGTTCGTGCCTACGATATTATCGTGCACTTTTTGAAATTCGTCGGATCACCGTACTTGTATTGTATCATAATAGCATTTCTCATATCATATTAAATACGTCGTACAGTACTGCTTCAAGTTTCTGCCAATTTACTTTTCTTTTTTTTGTGAAATCTGGCTAGCTTAAAGCTTAATGGCATTAAATACGTCATACAATACCGCTTTGCCATTTTACTTTTTCTTTTTTTTTGTGAAATCTGGCTAGCTTGAAGCTTAATGGCATTATATATATATATACACTAGTGTATGTTCGTGCCTACGATATTATCGTGCACTTTTTGAAATTCGTCGGATCACCGTACTTGTATTGTATCATAATAGCATTTCTCATATCATATTAAATACGTCGTACAGTACTGCTTCAAGTTTCTGCCAATTTACTTTTCTTTTTTTTGTGAAATCTGGCTAGCTTAAAGCTTAATGGCATTAAATACGTCATACAATACCGCTTTGCCATTTTACTTTTTCTTTTTTTTGTGAAATCTGGCTAGCTTGAAGCTTAATGGCATTATATATATATATACACTAGTGTATGTTCGTGCCTACGATATTATCGTGCACTCATCATCGTGACCGTTAGATGAAATGATTGTAGACCGTTGATAGTCTCTGACATTTACCAAGCTCAAATGTAATATTGATATAGATATAGATATAGATATAGATATATATATATATTGTATACTTTTTTTTTTTATATTCAGGTAAATGACAAAACCCCATTTGTCCATTGGGGGCTAAACCATCAGATTCCTTTTGGAACTGAAAGTGACATGGGAGAGAAATTGTAAATGATTCACGTGAAATAGTAGGGTTGTACATATACGTGTTTACTTTTGCTGGGTGAAGTCGAATATTATATTAACATATCTGTTTCAACAATTACATTCCATTATTATACTGTTATACTATTAATATTATATTGTTTTACTCTTTTACTTTTTATAATTAACATTTCATTTTTAAAAAAAATAGCAGCGCTGGCTGCTTCACTCTTTGAGAGTTTTCAAATTTTCAATTTTTTTTCTCCAATTGGGTGCTATTGTTCAACTATATATATATATATATATATTAATTTTAATCATAAGAGAATAATATTTAATATAATATTAAATTATTTAAGTATAGTTGTCAAAGATATATTTTTTGTCAACACAGTTAATTTAGATTTTACCAACTTAAATTCTTATCTCATTACTTTAAATTCACAATTCATTCATCTTAAAACTACATTTTACAACTTTAAATCAACATTTTAGCACCCTTGAAGCAAAAAAAAAAACTTGAATTATTAGCACTTAAACTAATTTAATCTATGTTTCACCAACTTAAATTTATATTTCACCACTCTTAAATTCACATGTCACCCACTCATAAAAATTGAAAAACATAAAATGTTAAAAGTTAAATTTTGTTGTCAATATTATTTTCTTATGGTTTCCAATTTGTTTTCTTTATAAATGTTTTCATTTTTTTTTTCTTATTAGAGTATAACAGTAAGATAATAATATTTAACGTAATAATTTCTTTTTAAAAAAATTCATGTATGTTTCACCACACTTAAAATTATCTTCGTTAACCTTAAAATTAAATTCACCCGCTAGAAATCAATATTGTGTATTTTTTCCTTCTCTCTTTGTCTCTCTTTCCATCACGTGAGAGATTTTCTCCTCTCTCTCATGGAGACTGTTACATCCCATTTTTTACAAATTCTCACTCACTTTCTCTGCCAACCATCTCTCACCGACTCATTTTCATGCAAACTCTCACCCAACCCTCTTTCCGTACTATCTCACACTCCATACAAGCTATTCCCCACTCTTCACCGAGTCATCTCATCCTACCACTTTCTCTCACTTTCTCTGCCAACCATCTACATGCGAGAGACACAATTGGAGTATATTTTGTAATTTGTAAAAAGATGAGGTTAAAAAATTAGTGTGCTCAAAAGCATAAATGTAGACACTCACACTCGTTTATTTTTCACCGAATATTTTATTTTTATTAATTAATGGTGGATACTTAAAGCTATATATATATATATATATATATATATATATATATATATAAATGGAGAATTTCAAAATTTGCACTAAAAGAAAACTGGCTTTTTATGAAGGATAAAAAAGACTTTTACGGCGGTTTTGGTCCGTCATATTGCATAATTTGTATGAATAAATTTAATTATGATATATATCTCAATACTTCTTTTCTAAATAAATTTAAACTTTTTTTAACAATTATATTATGATATTATTGTTGAAAAACTACATTTTAGTGCTCAAAATTTATTAGAAATGCGTTCTGAAGTATCTGAAAAGTATCAAATACATAGTCGAAATATCTAAGAAGTATCGGATACGATTAGAAATAAAAATATATATATATTTTAAAATTATTAATACATTTAATAAGTATCGGACACATATCCGAGAAGAATGAAAAAAATAAGTTGATTTTAGTGATCAGTTCATTTTATCCATTAATTGTTTGGTAATAAATCCCAGTTCATTCTAGTTAATCCCACAACAGTTTGGCAATTATCTTTCTAGTGGAATCATAGATATGAAAATAGATATATGAAAAAATTATATATATGAAGATAGATGAAATGACACACGATAGATTATTAATTATACAATAAATTATATATATATATATATATGATCTCTTGCTCACTGATGAACAAGAAATACTTTCACACCATGTATGATAACCACCGGATATGATTGCAATGATTTTTGGAAGTTACATTTTTTACACTTACATCATATCCAACTGCTACTATGCTTGGTATGTAAAAAAATTCTTGCTCACCGGTGAGCAAGAGATCATTACTATATATATATATATATATATCATGTTTCAACACATAAAGAAAGAGAAACAGTGTTTTGAAACGAAGAGAATCAATTGGAGGTTGTTTGGTAAAGTTGTCGGATTTCATTTTTTAAAAATGAAATTTGAAATCCTACTGTGCTGCCATTTTTGTCAAAAACATAATACGTTTAGTAACGTCATATGCTGTTGAAATTTTGAAACTACAAATCTGAAAATATGTTTGGTAACCCAAAATTAAATTTTAAAAAAAAATTAGTATCTTTGACTAAAAATTGTGTTTGAATAATATGGTTCCAACTCATTTTAACCAACATAAGTATGATATTACATATTTTATGATATTATCAAATTATATTTGGTAGGACTTTATTTTAGTTTATTTAATTTTTTTTTTTTTTTTGCATTTGTATATTTTTGGTAATTGTCATCATAAATTCAAACTATCATGTATTTTTTCTTATATATATCTTTATATATATATATATATTATATTTATTTATTATTATTATATATATATATATTTATTGTATTTTATAAAATATTTTTTTCTTATTGACTTATAATTTTGTACTTATTGTATTTTATTTATATTATATTATTTTTATTTTTCTTATTTATTGTATTTTATTTTGTTATATTTATATTTTTTGAGTAACCAATTTTTTATTTATTGGATTTTATAATTTTTTTATTCTTGTTTTTTAATAAAATTTTAATTTATTATATTATATTTTTGAGCGAGCAAAATTTTTATTTATTATATTTTATAAAAAAGTCAAAAATAAAAACTTGAATTAAAAAATGAAATTTGAAACTAGAAGTTTCATTATGAAGTTTTCAAATTATGTCTTAGAATTGTCAAAATTTTGACATCACTTTTATTTTTTTAGAATTGAAAACTACATTACCTAACATGATTTTTGTTGTGACTTCTAAAAAAATAAAAATGAAAGTTGACATCTGAAATTGGAAGTGTTAACAAATCAGAGTGTTGATTAATTAATTTGGCTTTTGTACTTTTGTGATTTGTTTAAGTAATACTTTAGTGGTAATACTTTATTATATTTCATTTTTATCTATCCATCCATCACATGAGAGGTTTTATCCTCCATCTCTCTTTCATTCAGACTGATTCCATTTTCATGTCAAACATCTCTTTCATACAAACATCTCATTTAGTACTATCTCACACTCTACAAAAGTTGTTCCCCACTTTTCGATCACTAAGTCATCTCATCCTATCACATTTTCTCCATCTCTCTAATTTATTTTCCTCTGTGATTCTCTCCCTTTCAGGCACATATGGGTACAACTGTTTTCTCTGTATGGTAGAGCATTCACAATGGTTGGCCAGACCATGGTCTCGCCGAGCAAAATTTCCTATTCATTTACAATAACTTGGTTAAATAAGTGGACCTCACTCTTGCTTGGCTTAATCTGGTCAAGCAACTAGCCAAGTATTTGTACTTTAATTTTTTTTTTTGTCTTCATATAGAATAACTATATATATAGATATATATATTTGTGTTTTTTTCACTTTAAATATCTATAACTTTTACTATATATTAAATTTGTTGATTAAACCATTTCTGTTAGAATGATAATTTCAAGAGTTTCAATTTGAGTACTACTTATTTTATGTTCTGACATAATTTAAAAAATATTAAATTTTATTAAAATATTATTATGGCCAAAGTGCAATAACCCCCCCCCCCTCTCGTTTCAAAATGGTGCATAATACCCCCCTCCCCTTTTTTTTGGTTTAACAAACACACTCCAACTTACAAATTAGTGCAATTTGCCCTTATTTGATACTATTTGGATTAAAAATTGACTTAAATTTACAAAAATACCCTCACAAATAAAAAAAAAAATTGATTAATTTACTGAAAAATACCCAAAAAATAGAACTTTAATTTGTTGAAAAATTTTACCAAAAACAAAAAATTTAATTCACCAATTGTTTTTTAGTTAATTTATTTCGGCATTTTTTTGTAAATTTTTTTGGTATTTTTTGACAAATTAAAGTTCTTTTTTTGGTATTTTTCGGTATTTTAATTTGTCAAAAAATACCGAAAAAAAATTACAAAAAAATATCGAAATAAATTTAACAAAAAAAAAATTATGAATTAAAGTTCTTTTTTGTTGGGTAAATTTTTTCGACAAATTAAAGTTTTTTTTAGTAATTTTTTTGGTATTTTTCAGTAAATTAATCAGTTTTTTTTTTTTAATTATTTGTGAGGGTATTTTTGTTATTTTAAGTCAATTTTTAATCCAAATAGGAACAAATTGTACCAATTTGTAAGTTAGAGGGTGTTTGTTGCACCCAAAAAAAGTAGAAGGGGGTATTGTGCACCATTTTGAAACCAGAGGAGAATTTATTGCACTTTGGCATATTATTATCATTATTTAGTGAAAATTTAGAGAAGCTGTTGTGGAGTCAAATTCTGTAAATCCTGACATGTTGATGTGGCTAGCTAAAATGCTGACGTGGCTGGCTAAATTTTGAATTTGGAGAAGCAAATATAGAGAAGCCATTGTGGATACCCTTGTACACATAAGAGAGGAGAGTGAGTACAGATTTCTTTTGGGAATTGAAAGGGACATGACTCATGAGAGGGAAAGTGTACAGATGGATCCGAAAGTATGCATGCCACATTAGACATTGGAATATGACACAAGCCATCATACGTACACATTTATTTATTTGCTTTAACAATTATAATCCTCTCCACCTATTATGAGAGAGGGGCTATTGTTTTATAATATATATCCCATTAATAAAAAGTCAAATTCATGTCCTATTTATTGGAGGAGATCCGGTGGATATTAAGAAAAGAAAAGAAATAAAGAAGACGGATCATATATTAATGGACTAATGTCAGGTGCTAGCAGTGAGACAAACACATTCGTCAATGCCTCCAAAATTTACCTCTCTATATCTATATCTATATCTATATATATATATAGAGAGAGTATGAATGCATACTTATATTCATCTATATCTATACTCATATTCTTTAGAAAGAGAAGCACGAAGCTTTCACTTACTTTTGCCCTTTCTCCTCCCTTCAAACTTTGTTATATATATCACAGAAGAGAGAAACTTACTTGCTGGCATTTCTACTTCCTTCAAACTTTGTGATATCACAGAAGAGAACTCTTTCTCTTTCTAAACATTACCAAGCTACATCCAATGAGTGGAAAAATGAGATGAACGCAAAACGAAACCCCGAGAGATTACAACTCTTATCAAAATGGAAGAATATTTTTTACTCATTACCAAGAAAATGGAGTAATCACATGTTCAGTAAAGTTCCCTGGAGATGAAATTGCTGAAACAAACAACTTCAAGAGGTTAGGTTACTATAAACACACTCACATTGTTGAGATTCTTCATAGTAAAAAGAGGAAAAGTACGAATGAAACCAAATATATAGTGGATCAAATAGGTGATAACTTTTTCGATTGGGTATACAGGAGGAGTCTCAATCTTAATATGTGGGTTATGCATCCAACCTAAATTATAGTTGGTCCAGGACTTGATTTTTTGACTGTTTTCAAGTATGTTTCCTTCTTATTTATTTTGTATTTTATTTTTATTTTTATTTCTTTTTTTACATTATCGAATAAACTTTCTTGCAGAGGGATCGTCGATGGTTTAGACCAGTTCATTGAACTGTAAGGTTTTCATGGGAATATCATAAATAGGGTCACTATTTTAGAGGATGGAAATGCTAAAATCTGCTGGCTGGGTGATGTTATCTATACAAGTAAGCACGATTACTACTTTGACTTATTTTTTGATGTTTTGTTCTCGTTGTTAATGTTTCTCAGTTGATTTGTACTTAGATGGACTCCGCGAAAATCCTCTTGGTTTCTATGATTTGGTTATTTTGGCTGCTGGAGCGCAATACAGAATTCCATATGAACAAGCTTTAGCAACCAAATATGGGTGGGAGAATTGTTTGTTCTTGTTCCATGATATGGTCATAACTTTGATTCGTAATTGTAACACATATGGAGACCCGGTGGATATTAAGAAAAGAAACAACGAAAACATATCATATATTGATGGACCGAAACTTTACCTCTATATATATATATATATATATATATAATATGAGTGCAAACTCATATTTTTCAGAAAGAGAACACGAAGTTTTCACTCACTTTTTGCCCTTTCTCCTCATTTTAAAGTTTGTGATATATATCACAGAAGAAATAAACACAAAGGCTTTCACTTAGTTGCTGCCATTTCTCATTCTTTCAAACTTTGTGATATCACAGGAACATGTACAAGTCACAACCAAACTCTTTCTCTTTCTAAACATTACCAAGCCTGATTCAATGGAGGGGAGTGGAAGAGTGAGTTTGTGTTAGGAATTGAGGCTTATATTCCTATTATAATTGTGTTTCTATTTTAGAGTTGTAATTTATTTGGTAATTTCTTGTTAGGCACATCTTGGGCTTCAAGTAAATAATCCTTATACAACAAGGAATGGGTTTGGAGACTCTATAAATAGTGGCGGGGTTGGTGAGTGTTGTGAGGAGAGGAGAGGAGAGGAGAAGGTATATGTAATTCTGGGGGGAAGATGCCAAGAAAAAGTTAAAGAGTGTGTGGTGGGCATGTTTTCTGCGTGTTGTATATTATCTTCTCAATTATAGTGAAATATCTCTCTCCGTGGACGTAGCCCTAGAGTTGGGTGAACCATATAAAATATTATGTTGAGCGTAGATGTGTTTGATTTTTATCTCCATATATGCTTGTGTGATTGTGGATGTGATGATATGCTTCCGCTGTGCCAAACGATTGAGGATTAATTCCCAACAACTGGTATCAGAGCCAATGGTCGGTCAGAGCCTGTGGTTGGTCCTAAAGATCAGAGCCGAATATTGATAGTGTGTCAGAGCAGAAGGTTGATCATGAAAAGTTATGGAGATATAATCAGAGCTGATGAAGACACGAGAATGATGCTAGTGTGAAGCTCATGAGAAATAAATTTTGGGACAAGCCGGAGGATGCTTGTTTTCAAGATAGGGCAGGATGTTGGTATAAAGAATGGAGGTTTGCTACTTTTGGTCCAGAAAAATAGTAAGAGAAGAAAGAGAATAGAGTAGTGAGTGAGAAAAGAAGAAAGTTTGGGGGTAGAGATGATGAGTGATGATGATTGATTGGTGGGTTATCATGCGTGAACAACTGAATACCAATGTAGATGATGTGATGGAGTTTGATTCGAGGGGGAGGAATCTTCAATCGAGGTGGAGCTATGGAGGACTGCGTTGATGGAATTTGAGTCAAAGTGGAGATTGTTAGGAATTGCGGCTCATATTCCTATTATAATTGTGTTTCTATTTTAGAGTTGTAATTTATTTGGTAATTTCTTGTTAGGCACGTCTTGGACTTCAAGTAAATTGTAATCCGTGTACAACAAGGAATAGGTTTGGAGAATCTATAAATAGAGGCATGTTTAATGAGAGAGAGAGAAAAAAAAAGATGTAAAGGGTTGGTGAGTATTATGAAGAGAGGAGAGGGTATATGTAATTCCGGGAGAACATGACAAGAGAGAGTGAAAGAGTGTGGTAGGCATAATTTATGCGTACTGTATATTCTCTTCTCAATTATAGTGAAATATCTTTCTCCATGGACGTAGCCCTAGAGTTGGTTGAATCATGAAAAATATTGTGTTGTGTGTAGAAGTGTTTGATTTTTATCTCCATAAAATGCTTGTGTGATTGTGGATGTGATGATATGTTTCTGTTGTGTCAAACGAATGAGGATTAATTTCCAACAACTGGTATCAGAGCCAATGGTGGGTCAGAGCCTGTGATTGGTCCTGAAGATCAGAGCCGAATATTGGTAGTGTGTCAGAGCAGAAAGTTGATTGTGAAAAGTTATGGAGATTAATTCCCAACAAGTGGACAAAAAATAAAACCCCGAGAGATTAGGATTGTCGATGGCTTAGACCAGTTTATTGAGCTGAAGGTTTTCATGGGAATATCATAAATGAGGTCACTGTTTTAAAAGATGGAATGCTAAAATCTGCTGGCCGGGTGATGTTATCCATACAATTATACACGATCACTACTTTGCACTATTTTTTGAAGTTTTGTTCTCGTTGTTGATGTTATACAATTGATTTGTACTAAACAGATATGGTAGATGGACTCCGCAGAGATCTTCTTGGTTTCTGTGAAACAATTGATTTGTACTAAACAAATATGGTAGATGGACTCCATGGAGATCTTTTTGTTTTCTGTGATTTAGTTATTTTGGCTACTGAAGCACAATACAAAATTCCGTATAAACAAGCCGAAGCAACCAAATATGGGTGGGGGAACTGATATGGTCACAACTTTGATTTGTAATTGTAACACATATAGAGACTTGATGGAGGAGACTCGGTGCATATTAAGAAAAGAAAAGAAATAAAGAAGACATATCATATATTGATAGGACCAATGCCAGGTGCTAACAGTGAGACAAACACATTCGTCAATCCCCTAAACTTTACCTCTATATATCTATATATATATATATAGAGGGAGAGAGAATAGGAGTACATACTTATATTCTTCAGAAAGAGAAGCACGAATCTTTCACTTACTTTTTGCCCTTTCTCCTTTCTTCAAACTTTGTGATATATATCACAGAAGAGGCTTTCACTTACTTGTTGCCATTTCTCCTCCCTTCAACCTTTGTGATATCACATAAGAGACTAATATGTAAAAGTCACAGCCAAACTCTTTCTATTTCTAAACATTACCAAGTCGGATTCAATGGAGGGGAGTGGAAGAGTGAGGTGGACGGAAAATTAAACCCTGAGAAATTATAGTTCTTATCAAAATGGAAGAAGATTTTTAGACATTACGAAGAAAATGGGTTAATCACAACTTCAATAAAGTTCCCTGGAGATGAAATTGCTGTGTCCAACAACTTCAGGAGGTCAGGTTACTATAAGAACACTCGCATTGTTGAGATTCTTCATAGTAAAAGAAGAAAAGTACGAATGAAACCAAATATATAGTGGATCAGATAGGTGAGACTTTTCCGATTGGGTATATAGGAGGAGTCTCAATCTCAATATGTGGGTTATGTATCTAACCCAAATTATAATTGGTCCATAATTCAATTTTTTAGACCGTTTTCAAGTATGTTTCATTCTCATTTATTTTGTATTTTATTTTTATTTTTCTTTCTCTTTTTTCATTATCTAATAAACTTTTTTACAGAGGGATTGTCGATGGCTTAGACCTTGAACGGTAAGGTTTTCATGGGAATATTATAAATGGGGTAACTGTTTTAGCTGGTGGAAATGCGGGGTCACTGTTTTAGAGGATAGAAATGCTAAAATTTGTTGGCTGGATGATATTATCCATACAGGTAAGCACGATTACTACTTTGCACTATTTTTTGATGTTTTGTTCTCGTTTCAGAGTTGATTTGTACTAAAAATATAGGTATATGGACTCTGCGGAGATCTTCTTGGTTTCTGTGATTTGGTTATTTTGGCTGCCAGAGCATAATACAGAATTCCAAATGAACAAGCCTTAGAACCCCTTCAAACTTTGTGATATATATCACAGAAGAGAGAAACACAAAGGCTTTCACTTACTTGTTGTCATTTCTCCTCCCTTCAAACTTTGTAATATCACATAAGAGAGTAATACGTACAAGTCACGACTAAACTCTCTCTTTCTAAACATTACCAAACCGAATTCAATGGAGGGGAGTGGAACAGTGAGGTGGACAAAAAACGAAACCTGATGACAGCTGTTAGCTGTTATCTTAATGAAAGATAAGAAATTTTTTTACACATTATGAAGAAAATGGGGTAATCACATCTTCAGTAAAGTTTCCTGGTGATGAAATTGCTGAGACAACCAACTTCAGGAGGTTAGGTTACTATAAAAACACTCCCATTGATAAGATTCTTCATAGTACAAAGGAGGAAAAGACGATTGACACCAAATATATAGTGGATTAGATAGGTGAGAACTTTTCTGATTGGGTATATAGGAGGAGTCTCAATCTCAATCTGTGGGTTAAGTATCTAACCCAAATTATAATTGGTCCAGGACTCGATATTTTGACTGTTTTCAAGTATGTTTCCTTCTTATTTATTTTTATTTTTCTTTCTCTTTTTTCCTTATCTAATAAACTTTCTAGCAGAGAGATCGTCGATGGCTTAGACCAATTCATTGAACTAGAAGGTTTTCATGGGAATATCATAAATGGGGTCAAGACGGGTGATGCTATCCATACAAGTAAGCAAGATTACTACTTTGCACTATTTTTTGATGTTTTGTTCTCGTTGGTGATGTTTAATAGTTGATTTGTACTATACAGATTTGGTAGATGGACTCCGTGGAGATCTTCTTAGTTTATGTGATTTGGTTATTTTAATTGCCGGAACACAATATAGAATTTCGTATGAACAAGCCTTAGCAACCAAATATGGGTGGGGAACTATCTTTTCTTGTTACAGCTCTTATCAAAAGGGAATAAATTTTTTTACAGATTACTAAGAAAATGGGGTAATCACATCTTCAGTAAAGTTCCCTGGAAATAAAATTGCTGAGACAAACAATTTCATGAGTTAGGTTACTATAATAACACTCATATTGTTGAGATTCTTCATAGTAAAATAAGGAAAGGAAAAGTACCAATGAAACCAAATATATAGTGGATCAGATAGGTGATAACTTTTTCGATTGGATATACAGAAGGAATCTCAATCCTAATCTTCTCAGATTTGTGGGTTATGTATCCAACCCAAATTATAATTGGTTCAATAGTATAAATGGAAGGTTTTCATGGGAATATCATAAACGGAGTCATTGTTTTAGAGGAGGTAAATGCTAAAATCTGCTGGCCGGGTGATGCTATCCATACAAGTAAGCACAATTAGTACTTTGCACTATTTTTTTATGTTGGACCCCGCGGTTTATGTGATTTGGTTAGTTTGACTGCCGGAACACAATATAGAATTCGATATGAACAAACCTTAGTAACCAAATATAGGTAGAGGAAATGTCTTTTCTTGTTCCATGATATGGTCACAACTTTGATTCATAATTTTAACACACATGAAAAACTAGTGGAGGAGACCTGGTGGATATTAAGAAAGGAAAAGAAACAAAGAATACATATCATATAATGATAGGACAAATGCCAAGTGGTAGCACCAAGGCAAACACATTTGTCAATGCCCCAAACTTTACCTCAATATATCTATCTATCTATATATATATAGAAAAAGAGATAGTTGGAGTGCATGCTCATATTATTCAGAGTGAGAATCACGAAGTTTTCACTTACTTTTTGGCCTTTCTCCTCCCTTCAAACTTTGTGATATATATCACAGAAAAGAGAAACACAAAGTCTTTCACTTACTTGATGTCATTTCTTTTCCTTTTAAATTTTGTGATATCATAGAAGAGAGTAACACGTACAAGTCACGACCAAACTCTTTCTCTTTCTAAACATTACGAAGCAGGATTCAATGGAGGGGAGTGGAAGAGTGAGGTAGATGGAAAATGAAACTCCGATAGATTAAAGCTCTTATCAAAAAAGAAAAAGATTTTTTTACACATTATGAAGAAAATGGGGTAATCACATTTTCAGTAAAGTTCCTGGGATCTTCAGTAAAGTTCCTGGAAAATAAAATTGTTGAGGCAAACAACTTCATGAGATTAGGTTAATATAAGAACACTCACATTGTTGAGATTCTTCAGAGTAAAAGGAGGAGAAGTACGAATGAAACCAAATATATAGTGGATCAGATAGGTGAGAACTTTTTCGATTGGGTATACAGAAGGAGTCACTGTGGATTACACATCCAACCTGTTTTCAAAATGTTTCATTTTCACTTATTTTGTATTTTATTTTTATTTTTCTTTCTCCTTTTTCATTATCCAACAATTTTTTTTTTGTAGAGAGATCATCGATGGCTTAGACCAGTTCATTGAACTGAAAGGTTTTCATGGGAATATTATAAATGGGTCAATGTCTTATAGAATGAAAATGCTAAAATCTACTAGCCGGGTGATGCTATCTATACAAGTAAGCAAGATTACTACTTTGCACTATTTTTTGATGTTTTGTTCTCGTTGTTGATGTTTCACAGTTGATTTATATTATATAGATTTGGTAGATGGACTCCACGGAGATCTTCTTGGTTTATGTGATTTGATTATTTTGACTAACTGAATACAATATAAAATTTCGTATGAACAAGCCTTACCAACCAAATATGGTGGGAGAACTGTCTGTTCTTGTTATAGCTCTTATCAAAAGGGAAGAAGATTTTTTACACATTACCAAAAAAATGGGGTAATCACATCTTCAGTAAAGTTCCCTAGAAATGAAATTGGTGAGACAAACAACTTCATGAGGTGAGGTTACTATAATAACATTCACATTGTTGAGATTCTTCATAGTAAAATGAGGAAAAGTACCAATAAAACCAAATATATTTACACATTACCAAAAAAATGGGGGTAATCACATCTTCAGTAAAGTTCCCTGGAAATGAAATTGGTGAGACAAACAACTTCATGAGGTTAGGTTACTATAATAACACTCACATTGTTGACATTCTTTATAGTAAAATGAGGAAAAGTACCAATAAAACCAAATATATAGTGGATCAGATAGGTGAGAACTTTTCCGATTGGGTATACAGGAGGAATCTCAATCCCAATCTTCTTCTCAGATCTGTGGGTTATGCATCCAACCCAAATTATAATTGGTTCAATAGTATAAATGGAAGGTTTTCATGGGAATATCATAAATTGAGTCATTGTTTTAGTGGAGTTAATGATAAAATCTGATTGCCGGGTGATGTTGTCCATACAAGTAAGCACAATTAGTACTTTGCACTATTTTTTTATGTTTTATTTTCGTTGTCGATGTTTCACAATTGATTTTTACTATACAGATTTGGTAGATGGACTCCGCGGAGATCTTCTTGGTTTATGTGATTTGGTTATTTTGACTGCCAGAACACAATATAGAATTCTGATGTGGCTAAACTCGGATTAAATTGTAAGCTTAATTTTTGCCCTTTTTATCAAAATATAATTTAACCACTCGCAAGAGCACGAATCTTTGTAGATAAGGTTCTATATAGAGGGTATCGATCCCACGAGAACTAGTAGCAATTGTCTTAAAGAAAGATTAATTCCACTTTAATCCTAAAAATAAGTTTTTGAATTTTTGTTTACAACCTATTGCATGAATGTAATGACAATAAAATTAAAGAGTAAAAGATGGGAGAGAGAACTAGGGTTGGTTTCCACCACTAGCCGTTCACATGTTCATAAATGTAGCAAGCATGGGATTCATTAATTAAATGTCTAACAATGTCATTAGGCTTGTGACCTCAATGACATATCAAAAGATCAATGTGTGTGCTAACCTATCATAATCCATCTTCAACAAGCATAGCTCTTCAACCTAACTAACTACCCTACTCACTAAGTGAACCCTACATGTGTCCAAACTACCTTGTCTTGGTATGGTCTATACAAGCAAACATCACACATTCATTTAAACACCATTATCTAGCCATCATTTGCACTTCTTGTGGATTATATGCAAATGTTGTGCATTTAAATGACAAAATCTACTCTAAGATAAGAATAAACTCCATATCAAATGAATATATAGAAGAAATGTATTTGTGTACATGATCACTAGGCTAAATAATCAACATTTAATTACAAATCCCAAGTGCTACAAGAAGGAACAAGTTTACATGGCTAGGGGTTGAAACCAACACCCTAGTATGGAAGTTAGTTGCTCATGGTTGCCTTGCACTCTTCCATTGATGGAGAAGATGAAGCTTCTTGGTCTGGTTCAGCTTCTTCTCCTCTCTCCCGAATGTCTCTCCTCTTGATGGTCTGATGTGTGTGTTGAGAGATATGAGAGATATGGCTGTTTTTGTGCTTTTTGGCTTCCTTTTCAACTTTGGGGGCCCACCATATATATATATATATATGACTATATATATCCCTTGTATCAAGAAGGTTCCCAATGGTCTTGTTCAAGTCAGACAATCCCCTTAAGTCGTGCAAAAAGGGGAATTTTGTTGCAAGTGGGAGAGCAGGTGAGCAAGTGGCCAAGTGGGTTCTGCAGAATCTCGATCAATCGAGATTGGATCTCGATTGATCGAGATTTCGATTAATCGAAATGAGATCTTGATCAATCGAGATTTTGATTAATCGAGATCAACATCTCGATTGATCGAGATGCCTTTGGCTGCAATTTCTGATTTTTCTCTTGAACTGCAAAAAGCCTCAAACTTTGCTCCATTTACTCCAAGACCTGCAATACATCAAAAACACAAAAATACCGTAAACATATCTCGGTAAACGCAAAAATGGAACTAACATATGCAATAAAGAGGGTTCAAATGCATAGAATTGAACACTTATCAAATTCCGTATGAACAAACCTTAGCAACCAAATATGGCTGGGGAAATGTCTTTTATTGTTCCATGATATGGTCACAACTTTGATTCGTAATTTTAACACATGAAAAACTAGTGGAGAAGACCCAATAGATATTAAGAAAGGAAAAGAAACAAAGAATAAATATCATATAATGATGGGACAAATGCTAGGTGGTAGCACCGGGACAAACACATTCGTTAATGCCCCGAAACTTTACCTCAATATATATATATATATATATATATATAGTAGGAGTGCATGCTCCTATTATTCAGAGTGAGAATCACGAAGCTTTAACTTACTTTTTTCCCTTTCTACTCCCTTTAAACTTTGTGATATATATATCACATAAAAGAGAAACACAAAGCCTTTCACTTACTTGCTGGCATTTCTCATTCTTTTAAAATTTGTGATATCACAGAAGAGAGTAACACGTACAAGTCACGACCAAACTCTTTCTCTTTCTAAACATTACGAAACAAGATTCAATGGAGGGGAGTGGAAGAGTGAGGTAGATGGAAAACGAAACTCCGAAAGATTAAAGCTCTTATCAAAATAGAAGAAGATTTTTTTACACATTACAAAGAAAATGAGGTAATCACATCTTTAGTAAAGTTTTCGGGAAATGAAATTGCTGAGGCAAATAACTTCACGAGATTAGGTTACTATAAGAACACTCACATTGTTGAGATTCTTCATAGTAAAAGGAGGAAAAATACGAATGAAACCAAATATATAGTGGATCAGAAAGGTGAGAACTTTTCTGATTGGATATATAAAGGAGTCACTGTAGATTACACATCCAACCCAAATTATAATTAGTCCACGATCTAATTTTTTGACCACGTTTCATTCTCATTTATTTTGTATTTTATTTTTATTTTTCTTTCTCCTTTTTTATTATCCAACAATTTTTTTTTGCAGAGGGATCATCGATGGGCTTATTCCAGTTAATTGAACTGGAAGGTTTTCATGGGAATATCATAAATGGGGTCTCTTTCTTAGAGAATGAAAATGCTAAAATCTGCTAGTTGGGTGATGCTATCTATGCAAGTAAGTAAGATTACTACTTTGCACTATTTTTTGATGTTTTGTTCTCGTTGTTGATATTTCATAGTTGATTTGTACTATACAGATTTGGTAAATGGACTCCGCAGAGATCTTCTTGGTTTATGTGATTTATTTATTTTGACTGCCGGAACACAATATAGAATTCCGTATGAACAAGCCTTAGCAACCAAATATGGGTGAGAGAACTGTATTTTTCTTGTTACAACTCAGGGAAGAAGATTTTTTACACATTACCAAGAAAATGGGGTAATCACATCTTAGTAAAGTTCTCTGAAAATTAAATTGCTGAGACAAATAATTTCATGAGGTTAAGTTACTATAATAACACTCACATTATTGAGATTCTTCATAGTAAGATGAGGAAAAATATCAATGAAACCGAATATATAGTGGATCAGATATGTGAGAACTTTTTCGATCGATTGGGTATACTGGAGGAGTCTCAATCCCAATCTTCTTAGATTTGTGGGTTATGTATCTAACCCAAATTATAATTGGTTCAGGAATGTTTTCATGGGAATATCATAAATGGAGTCATTGTTTTAAAGGAGGTAAATGCTAAAATCTGCTAGTCGGGTGATGCTATCCATACAAGTAAGCACAATTAGTACTTTGCACTATTTTTTTATATTTTGTTTTTGTTGTCGATGTTTCCCAGTTGATTTTTACTATACAGATTTGGTAGATGGACTCTGCGGAGATCTTCTTGGTTTATGTGATTTGGTTATTTTGACTGCCGGAACACAATATAGAATTTTGTATGAACAATCCTTAGCAACCAAATATGGGTGGGGGAAATGTCTTTTCTTGTTCCATGATATGGTCACAACTTTGATTCGTAATTTTAACACACATGAAAACCTAGTGGAGGAGACCCAGTGGATATTAAGAAAGGAAAAGAAACAAAGAAGACATATTATATATTGATAGGACAAATGCCAGGTGATAGCACCGAGACAAACACATTTATCAATGCCCCCAAACATTACCTCTATATATATATATATATAGAAAAAGAGATAGTAGGAGTGCATAATCATTTTATTCAGAGTGAGAATCACGAAGCTTTCACTTACTTTTTGCCCTTTCTTCTCCCTTCAAATTTTGTGATATATATTACAGAAAAGAGAAACACAAAGTCTTTTACTTACTTAATATCACAGAAGAGAAGAACACGTACCAAACTCTTTCTTTTTCTAAGCATTACGAAGCAGGATTCAATGGAGGGAAGTGGAAGAGTGAGGTGGATGGAAAACGAAACTCCGTGAGATTAAAGCTCTTATCAAAATATAAGAAGATTTTTTTACACATTACGAAGAAAGTAGGGTAATCACATCTTCAGTAAAGTTCCCGGGAAATGAAATTACTTAGTCAAACAACTTCACAAGGTTAGGTTACCATAAGAACACTCACATTGTTGAGATTTTTCATAGTAAAAGGAGGAAAGGTACGAATAAAATTAGATAGGTGATAACTTTTTCGATTAGGTAAACAGAAGGAGTCACTGACTCACTGTGGTTATGCATCCAACCCAAATTATAATTAGTCCCAGACCCGATTTTTTGATCGTTTTCAAGTATGTTTCATTCTCATCTATTTTGTATTTTATTTTTATATTTCTTTCTCCTTTTTCATTATCTAATAATATTTTTTGCAGAGGGATCATCGATAGCTTAGACCAATTTATTGAACTGTAAGGTTTTCCCTGAGAATATCAAATGGGGTCACTGTCGAGAATGGAAATGCTAAAATGTGCTAGACGGGTGATGCTATCCATACAAGTAAGCAAGATTTCTACTTTGCATTATTTTTTAATGTTTTGTTCTCATTGTTGATTTTCAGAGTTGATTTGTACTATACAGATTTGGTAGATGGACTCCGCGGAGATCTTCTTGATTTATGTGATTTGATTATTTTGACTGCCGGAACACAATATAAAATTTCGTAAGAACAAACCTTAGCAACCAAATATGTGTGGGAGAGCTGTCTTTTCTTGTTACAACACTTATCAAAATGGAAGAATATTTTTTACACATTACCAAGAAAATGGGGTTATCACATCTTCAGTAAAGTTAATTGGAAATGAAATTGCTGAGACAAACAACTTCATGAGGTTAGGTTACTATAAGAACGCTCATATTGTTGAGATTGGTAATAGTAAAATGTGGAAAAATACGAATGAAATCACTCATATTGTTGAGATTCTTAATAGTAAAAATGAGGAAAAATACGAATGAAACCAAAAATATAGTGGATTAGATAGGTGAGAACTTTTCCGATTGGGTATACAGGAGAAGTTTCAATCCCAATCTTATCAGATCTGTGGTTCAATAGTATAAATGGAAGGTTTTCATGGGAATATCATAAATGGAGTCATTGTTTTAGAAGAGGTAAATATTAAAATCTGATGGTCGGGTGAAGTTATCCATACAAGTAACTACAATTACTACTTTGCACTATTTTTTTTTTATCTTCTTGGTTTATGTGATTTGTTTATTTTGACTGCCGGAACACAATATAGAATTCCGTATGAACAAGCCTTAGCAACCAAATATGGGTGGGGTAACTGTCTTTTCTTGTTCCATGATATGGTCACAACTTTGATTCGTAATTTTAACACACATGAAAAACTGGTGGAGGAGACCTTGTGAATATTAAGAAAGGAAAAGAAACAAAGAAGACATATCATACATTGATTGGACAATTGCCAGGTGGTAGCACGGAGACAAACACATTCGTCAATGCGCCCAAACTTTAACACTCTATATATATATATAGAAAAAGAGAGAGTAGGAAAGCATACTCATATTATTCAGAGTGAGAATCACGAAACTTTCACTTACTTTTTGCCCTTTCTTATCCCTTCAAACTTTGTGATATATACCACAGAAAAGAGAAACACATAGCCTTTCACTTACTTCCTGCCATTTCTCCTCCTTTCAAATTTTGTGATATCACAGAAGAGAGGAACACGTACAAGTCACAACCAAACTCTCTCTTTCTAAACATCATGAAGCAGGATTCAATGGAGGGGAATGGAAGAGTGAGGTAGATGGAAAACGAAACTCCGAGAGATTACAACTCTTATCAAAATAGAAGAACATTTTTTAACACATTACGAAGAAAATGGGGTAATCACATCTTCAGTAAAGTTCTCACAAAATGAAATTGTTGAGGCAAATAACTTCACGAGTTTAGGTTACTATAAGAACACTAACATTCTTGAGATTCTTAATAGTAAAAGGAGGAAAAGTACGAATGAAACCAAATATATAGTGGATTAGATAGGTGAGAACTTTTTCGATTGGGTATACAGAAGGAGTCGCTGTGGATTATGCATCCAACCCAAATTATAATTAGTTCAGGACCCAATTTTTTGACCATTTTTATGTTTCATTCTCATTATTTTGTATTTTATTTTTCTTTCTCCTTTTTCATTATCTAATAAATTTTTTTGCAGAGAGATCATCGATTGCTTAGACTAATTCATTGAAATGGAAGGTTTTCATGGGAATATCATAAATTGGGCCACTGTCTTAGAGAAGGGAAATGGTAAAATCTAATCGGGTGATGCTGATTACTACCTTGCATTACTTTTTGATGTTTTGTTCTCGTTGTTGATGTTTCACAGTTAATTTGTACTATACAGATTTGGTAGATGTACTACGCAGAGATCTTCTTGGTTTATGTGATTTGGTTATTTTGACTGCTGACACTTTTTGATGTTTTGTTCTCGTTGTTGATTTTTCATAATTGATTTGTACTATACAGATTTGGTAGATTGACTCCGAACACAATATAGAATTTCGTATGAACAAGTCTTAGCAACCAAATATGTGTGGGGAACTATCTTTTCTTGTTACAGCTTTTATCAAAAGGAAAGAATATTTTTTACACATTACAAAGAAAATGGGGTAATCACATATTCAGTAAAGTTCCCTGGAAATGAAATTGCTGACACAAACAACTTCATGAAGTTAGGTTACTATAAGAACCCTCACATTGTTGAGATTCTTCATAGTAAAATGAGAAAAGGTACGAATGAAACCAAATATATAAGTAGGAATGAAACCAAATATATAGTGGATCAGATAGGTGAGAACTTTTCCGATTGGGTATACAGGAGGAGTCTCAATCCCAATTTTCTCAGATCTGTGGTTTATGCATCCAATCCAAATTATAATTGGTTCAATAGTATGAATGAAAGGTTTTTATGGGAATATCATAAATGGAGTCATTGTTTTATAGGAACTAAATGCTGAAATCTGCTGGCTGGGTGATACTATCCATACAAGTAAGCACAATTACTACTTTGCACTATTTTTTTTATGTTTTGTTTTCGTTATCGATGATTCACAGTTGATTTTTACCATACAGATTTGGTAGATTGACTCTGCAGAGATTTTTTTGGTTTATGTGATTTGATTATTTTGACTGTCGGAACACAATATAGCATTCCGTATTAACAAGCCTCACAACTTTGATTCGTAATTGTAACACACATGAAAACATGGTGGAGGAGACCCGGTGTATATTAAGAAAGGAAAAGAAACAAAGAAAACATATCATATATTGAATGGACAATTGCCAGGTGGTAGCACCGATGCCCCCAAACTTTAACTCTCTATATATATATATATATAAAGAGATAGTAGGAGTGCATACTAATATTATTCAAAGTGAGAATCACGAAGATTTCACTTACTTTTTGCCCTTTCTACTCCCTTCAAATTTTGTGATATATATTACAGAAAAGAGAAACACAGAGCCTTTCACTTACTTCTTGCCATTTCTCCTCATTCACAAAGCCTTTCACTTACTTCTTGCCATTCACTTACTTCTTGCCATTTCTCTTCATTTCAAACTTTGTGATATCACAGAAGAGAGGAACACGTACAAGTCACAACCAAACTCTTTCTCTTTTTAAAAATCATGAAGCAGGATTCAATGGAAGGGAGTGGAAGAGTGAGATAGATGAAAAACGAAACTCCGAGAGATTAAAGCTCTTATCAAAATAGAAGAAGATTTTTTTACACATTATGAAGAAAATGAGGTAATCACATATTCAGTAAAATTTTCGGGAAATGAAATTGCTGAGGTAAATAACTTCACGAGGTTAGATTACTATAAGAACACTCACATTGTTGAGATCGTGACGTGAATGAAACAATCATTAACGTACCTGGAGACTCTGCCACACTCCCTACTCCCTTATTTATTCCCTTGCCTAAATTCTCTCCCTTGTGTTTCTATTAAAATGATATTATAAGCATGATTATGCAACAAGTTAACGTTCATACTAAGTGTGATGGAGAAAATCCATCCAAGGATTCCAGATCTTCTCGTCCTTCGAGATCCAAAGGTAAAAGTAAAGTTTATTCAACAAGTATCTCTTTATCTCTCTCCCATGTACTCTTTGTCTTGAGCACAAAGACATTCTTACCTTCATCAAAAATTCCTTCAGTTGGTCTACTTTCCTCCCTCAAACTAAATCTCTCTCTAAGTCCTTCCCCCCGAATTATTTTAAAAGATAATGTCACTGTTTAAAAATTGAAGGGCCACTGTGGTCTAAGTTGAGCAATACAAAAAACATCAAATATAAAACCAACCCCCCCACACACACACCCCACCACCGCCAAAACCCCACCGTCTCGCCCAACATCATTCCCTTTTGGATAGACCGGCCTAAGGTGCCTATGTGACGGCACTGGTGCCACGAGAGGGACGCGCTGTAAGATTGCTACATTTTATTGGAGTACCTAGATCAGACTCTGGTTTAAGTTTTGGACCTGGTATATATTCCAACGCTGTGACACGCTCCTGCTCATTTGGGGCTCCGGGACGTACCCCAGGCAAGTCTCCCTGACCGGGTAGTTTGGAAGCAATTCAGAATTATGAGTTTTATCATTCAATCTTATCTGTTGCCTCTTGAGTTGCACATACTTGGTTCTTCTTACTTAAAGTATGTACTTAGTTCCAAGTTTCTGAAAGTTATTTCCTATGGCTGTCTTTAAAAGCTGGCACTGAATTAATTTTCTCAAAAAATCATGGAATGCAAGAGATGTACAGAGAAGTATGGGTCATGTTTAAGACTGATATTAAACTACATGTAGCGGAGCAAGTTAAAAAGAAGATGCAAGAGATGTACAATGATGTAGGGGTATTGTTTAACACTGATATGAATATCTACATGTAATAGAACAATTTTAACAACATGCAATAGACCAGAGAACCATCTCAGCTGATCATTCATACAAATCCTGGATGACAGCATGTCGGAGAGTGCCAGGCCGGGGGTTGACAGGGTCATCATCACCGGGATCAGTAATAACATAGAAGCGTCCATCACGGCCCCCAACTACATTTCGGCCAAAACCAATGCCACAGTCAGCAAGGCGCTTGCGGTTGCAGTGCCAGTTGTTATCGCAACGCCAGCAATCATCAATGGGGTTACCCGTTCCACACGAGACTTTTAAGGCCATTGGAAATTTGAGGTTCATGACAGGGCGTATGCTTCAAGTTTGACAAGAGTGGGAGCATCTGGTTGGTGAGTAGGATAGATTAGCTTGGCAAGTGAAATGGGCATGATGCAAAGTGCTTTGGATTGAAGGAATTGCATGGCAGCTCCAACATCTTCTTCCATGAGCTTAGCAACTTCTCGTTCTGTCTCATCATTTGACCAATCAAATAAAAATAAATAAAGATCTTAATCAAAAATCATATTTTATTTTCACAAATATCTATGCATGACAATGAAAAAATATTGACAAAAATTAAGAAATATATTAGTAGAAAATCGTCCACTTAGATATAATGATTTCAATGAGAATGATTTTTAAACAAACGTTATCAATTAGAATTTGCTTTTGCATATTGTAGGTGCTATTTTGTGTATGTAACGCAATTATTAGCATTTAAACAATCACCACAAAATAAATGTGTCTTTAAATTTTTAGAAACATTTTCTTTTAAATTTTCAAAGAATGGTGATAGATACACCTAATTTTTCAATCAAAAACAAGAATAACCCTTTGATGCATTAAGTAGGACCCATGTCGGTCCCATTTAGATATAACCTTCAAAAGATAAGGCTTAACAATTGTAACACTCTTGTTAAGGACCTTTTCTCCTAACTTGTAAGATTGAGGTGAAATATACTGATTTTCCTTTTTAACACTAATTATAAGAGGATTAAATAGTTCCACTGTAATATAGTCACTTTTCTCAAGTACAAGAGTCATAATTTCCTCAATTGATTTAAATATATTTGATTCGTGTAAACCAAATTGATTTTTAGGGAAACCATATTAACGGCCGTTGTATTGAGAGAAAGCCTTTGCAACATTGGCAAAACTTTGCTTTCCTGTTGCTGGATCCATCGCCAAACCCCTTCCATTACGATTACGAGAGCTGGAGACTCACAATCTGAGAACTTCAATATGCGAAAAAACAAGCACAGAAAGAATGAGGATGTGAATAGTTTCATAGTAAAAGGAGGAAAAGTACGAATGAAACCAAATATATAGTGGATCAGATAGGTGAGAACTTTTTCGATTGGGTATACAGAAGGAACCATTGTGGATTATGCATCAAACCCAAATTATAATTAGTTTAGGACCCGATTTTTTGATCGTTTTCAAGTATATTTCATTATCATTTATTTTGTATTTTATTTTTATTTTTCTTTTTCCTCTTTTTTTTGCAGAGCCATCATCGATGGCTTAGACCAGTTCATTGAACTAGAACGTTTTCATGGGAATATCATAAATGGGCTCACTATCTTAGAGAATGAAAATGATAAAATCTGCTAGCCGGGTGATGCTATCCATACAAGTAAGCAAGATTACTACCTTGCACTACTTTTTGATGTTTTGTTCTCGTTGTTGATGTTTCACAGTTGATTTGTACTATACAGATTTGGTAGATAGACTCCGCAGATATCTTCTTGGTTTATGTGATTTGGTTTTTTTCTTATTATAAACCCAAATTATAATTAGTCTAGGACCCGATTTTTTGATCGTTTTCAAGTATGTTTCATTCTCATTTATTTTGTATTTTATTTTTATTTTTCTTTTTCCTCTTTTTTTTGCAGAGCCATCATCGATGGCTTAGACCAGTTCATTGAACTAGAACGTTTTCATGGGAATATCATAAATGGGCTCACTATCTTAGAGAATGAAAATGATAAAATCTGCTAGTCGGGTGATGCTATCCATACAAGTAAGCAAGATTACTACCTTGCACTACTTTTTGATGTTTTGTTCTCGTTGTTGATGTTTCACAGTTGATTTGTACTATACAGATTTGGTAGATAGACTCCGCAGATATCTTCTTGGTTTATGTGATTTGGTTCTTTTCTTATTATAGCTCTTATCAAAAGGAAACAAGATTTTTTAAACATTACAAAGAAAATGGGGTAATAAGTTCCCTGAAAATGAAATTGCTGAGACAAGCAACTTCATGAGGTTAGGTTACTATAAGAACACTCACATTGTTGAGATTCTTCATAGTAAAATGAGAAAAGTACGAATGAAACCAAATATATAGTGTACGAATGAAACCAAATATATAGTGGATCAGATAGGTGAGAACTTTTTCGATTGGGTATACTGGAGGAGTCTCAATCCCAATCTTTTCAGATCTGTGGGTTATGCATTCAACCCAAATTATAATTGGTTCAATAGTATAAATGGAAGGTTTCAATGGGAATATCATAAATGGAGTCATTGTTTTAGAGGAGGTAAATGCTAAAATCTGCTGGCCGGGTGATTCTATCCATACAAGTAAGCACAATTACTACTTTGCACTATTTTTTTATGTTTTGTTTTCGTTGTAGATTTTTCACTGTTGATTTTTACTATACAGATTTGGTAGATGGACTCCGCAGAGATCTTCTTGGTTTATGTGATTTGTTTATTTTGACTGCCGGAACACAATATAGAATTCCGTATGAACAAGACTTAGCAACCAAATATGGGTGGGGGAACTGTATTTTCTTGTTCCATGATATGGTCACACACATGAAAACCTAGTGGAGGAGACCCGGTGGATTTTAAGAAAGGAAAAGAAACAAAGAAGACATATCATATATTGATAGGACAAATGCCAGGTGATTGCACCGAAACAAACACATTCGTCAATGCCCCCAAACTTTACCTCAATATATATATATATATATATATATAGAAAAAGTAATAGTAGGAGTGCATACTCATATTATTTAGAGTGAGAATCACGAAGCTTTCACTTATTTTTTGCCATTTGTCCTCCTTTGAAACTTTGTGATATATATCACAGAAAAGAGAAACACAAATTTTGTGATATATATCACAGAAAAGAGAAACACAGAGCATTTCACCTATTTCTTGTCATTTATCCTCTTGTCAAACTTTGTGATATCACAGAAGAGAGGAACACGTACAAGTCACAACCAAAATCTTTCTCTTTCTAAACATCATGAAGCATGATTCAATGGAGGGGAGTGGAAGAGTTAGGTAAATGGAAAACGAAACTCCGAGAGAATACAACTCTTATCAAAATATAAAAAGATTTTTTTACACATTACGAATTTACACATTACGAATAAAATAGGGTAATATACAGATTTGGTAGATGGACTCCGCGAAGATCTTCTTGATTTATGTGATTTGGTTATTTTGATTGCCGGAACACAATATAAAATTTCGTATGAACAAGCCTTAGCAACCAAATATGGGTGGGGAACTTTGTTTTCTTGTTACAACTTTTATCAAAAGGGAAGAAGATTTTTTACGCATTACAAAGAAAATGGGTTAATCACATATTCAGTAAAGTTCCCTGAAAATGAAATTGAGGTTAGGTTACTATAAGAACACTCACATTGTTTAGATTCTTCATAGTAAAATGAGAAAAAGTACGAATTAAACCAAATATATAGTGTACGAATGAAACCAAATATATAATGGATCAGATAGGTGAGAACTTTTTTGATTGGGTATACAGGAGGAGTCTCAATCCCAATCTTCTAAGATCTGTGGGTTATGCATCCAACCCAAATTATAATTGGTTCAAAAGTATAAATGGAAGGTTTGAATGGGAATATCATAAATTGGATGATGTTATCCATACAAGTAAGCACAATTACTACTTTGCACTATTTTTTTATGTTTTGTTTTCATTGTCGATTTTTCACAGTTGTTACTATACAGATTTGGTAGATGGACTTCCCGGAGATCTTCTTAGTTTATGTGATTTGTTTATTTTGACTGCCGGAACACTATAAAATGTTATATGAACAAGCCTTAGTAACTGTCTTTTCTTGTTCCATGATATGGAGGAACAAGTACAAGTCACGACCAAACTCTTTCTCTTTCTAAACATTACGAAGCAGATTCAATGGAGGGGGAGTGGAAGAGTGGGGTGGATGGAAAACGAAACTCCGAGAGATTACAACTCTTATCAAAATAGAAGAATTTTTTTTTACACATTACGAAGAAAATATTTCTGGGAAATGAAATTGCTGAGACAAACTTCACGAGGTTAGGTTATTATAGTAAAAGGAGAAAAAGTACGAATAAAACCAAATATATAGTGGATCAGATAGGTGAGAACTTTTCAGATTGGGTATACAAGAGGAGTCACTATGGATTATACATCCAGGACCCGATTTTTTGACCATTTTCAAGTATGTTCATTCTCATTTATTTTGTATTTTATTTTTATTTTTCTTACTCCTTTTTCATTATCAAAGGTTTTCATAGGAATATCACAAATGGGGTGTCTTAGAGAATGTAAATGCTAAAATTTGCTAGCCGAGTGATGCTATCCAAACAAGTAAGCAAGATTATTACTTTGCACTATTTTTTGATGTTTTGTTCTAGTTGTTGATGTTTCAAGTTGATTGGTACTATACAGATTTGGTAGATGGACTCTGCGGAGATCTTTTTGGTTTTTGTGATTTGGTTATTTTGAATGCGAGAGCACAATACAAAATTCTGTATGAACAAGCCTTAGCAAACTAATATGGGTAGGGGAACTTCTTTTCTTGTTCCTTGATACGGTCACAACTTTGATTCGTAGTTGGATATTAAGAAAAGAAAAGAAACAAAGAAGACTTATCACATATTGATGGGACTAATGCCAAGTGTTAGCATTGAGACAAACACATTCGTTAATACCCTCAAGGATTGCATACTAATATTTTCTTCCGAAAGAGAAGCACACGTACAAGTCACGACCAAATTCTTTCTCTTTCTAAATATTTCCAAGCTGGATTCAATGGAGGGGATTGAAAGAGTGAGGTAGACAGAAAACGAAACCCCGAGAGATTACAACTCTTATCAAAATGGAAGAAGATTTTTTACACATTACGAAGAAAATGGGGTAATCACATATTTAGTAAATTTCTCTGGAGATGAAATTGCTGAGACAAACAAATTCAGGAGGTTAGGTTACTATAAGAACAATCACATTGTTGAGATTTTTCATAGTAAAAGGAGGAAAAGTATAAATGAAACCTAATATATAATGGATTAGATTGGTGATAACTTTATCGATTGGGTATACAGGAGGAGGAGTCTCAATCTCAATCTGTGGGTTATGCATGCAACGCAAATTATAATTGGTCCAGGACTCGATGTTTTTATCGTTTTCAAGTATGTTTCCTTCTCATTTATTTTGTATTTTATTTTTATTTTTCTTTCTCCTTTTTCATTATCTAATAAACTTTCTTGCAGAGGGATTGTCGATGGCTTAGACCAGTTCATTGAACTGGAAGGTTTTTATGGGAATATCATAAATGGGGTCACTATTTTAGAGGATGTAAATGCTAAAATTTGCTGGTCGGGTGATACTATCCATACAAGTACGATTACTACTTTGCACTATTTTTTTATGTTTTGTTTTCGTTGTTGATGTTTGGATTTGGTTATTTTGACTGTCAGAGCAGAATATATAATTGTGTATGAACAAGCCTTAGCAACCAAATACGGGTGGGGAACTGTCTTTTCTAATATGGTCACAACCTTGATTCGTAATTGTAATATGAAGACCTGGTGGAGGAGACCCGGTAGATATTAAGAAAAGAAAAAAAACAAAGAAGACATATCATATATTGATAGGACCAATGCTAGGTGCTAGCACTAAGACAAACACATTCGTCAATACCTCCAAACTTTACTTCTATATATCTATATATATAGAGAGAGAGTAGGAGTGCATACTCATATTTTTCAGAAGCATGAAGATTTCACTTACTTTTTGCCATTTCTCCTCACTTCAGACTGTGTGATATATATTACAGAAGAGTTAAACATAAACCATTTCACTTATTTGCTCCATTTATCCTCCTTTTAAACTTTGTGATATCAAAGAAGAGAGGAACACCTACAAGTCATGACCAAACTCTTTCTCTTTCTAAACATTACGAAGCAAGATTTAATGGAGGAGAGTGGAAGAGTGATGTGGACGGAAAATGAAACCCGAGAGATTACAACTCTTATCAAAATAGAAGAAGATTTTTAACATTACGAAGAAAATAGGGTAATCATATCTTCTAGTAAAGTTCCCTAGAAATGAAATTGTTGAGACAAACAACTTTATGAGGTTAGGTTACTATAAGAACACCCACATTGTTGAGATTCTTCATAGTAAAATGAGAAAAAGTATGAATGAAACCAAATATATAATGGATCAGATAGGTGAGAACCTTTTTGATTAGGTATACAGAGGAGTCTCAATCCCAATCTTCTGGGATCTGGACTCGAATTTTTGACCCTTTTCAAGTATGTTTCCTTCTCATTTATTTTGTATTTTATTTTTATTTTTCTTTCTCCTTTTTCATTATCTAATAAACTTTCTTGCAAAGGGATCATCGATGGCTTAGACCATTTCATTGAACTGGAAGGTTTTAATGGGAATATTATAAATGGGTCACTATTTTTGATATTTTGTTCTCGTTGTTGATGTGATCTTGGTTTATGTGATTTGGTTATTTTGGCTATCGAAGCACAATACAAAATTAAGTATGAACAAGCCTTAGGAATCAAATATGGATGGGAGAATCGTCTTTTCTTATGGTCACAACTTTGATTCGTATTTGTAACACACATGAAGAGTTGAAGTATTTATTTATTTTTGGCAAGACAAATATTATTTTTTTAGTTTTATCCTTGATTTATAACTTATGTTTTTGTTATTGAGTATATTAGGAAATTGTGATTTTTTTATGAAAAATCACCTATTGTTTCATGATGATGAAGTTTGTTACGATCGTTACGAGATGGTGAGGAATATTGCGGACTTTGAAAAGTCCATGGAGCTGAACAAACATTTAATATTTCAAAATAGAACAAGAATGTCAAATTGGTACGAGAGAATTCCATTAAAGAATCGGTAAAAATTGTAGTGTAAGAAACACAACACCCCAAGTCGCACCACCAAAACCAGGGCAATATTCGTCACAAATATCAATTTTTAAATTCCTTTACAATGCATACGAGCATGTGAAAGGCTGTGAAATTTGCCAGGAGGTACTTGGACGTAGGGGTGCATACGGTATGGTTCCTTACGGTTCTTGGTGGAGTCGAAACCGGAACCGTTCCCAACGGTTTCTTAATTTTGGAACCGGAACTGTTGAGTTCGGTTCCGGTTCTTTGCGGTTCCGGTTCCTCAACGGTTCTTTGTCAATTTTTTTTTTTTTAAACATTGGCAATATACACACTAATACTTGTGCACCCCTAGTTATAACAATAGATTAGAAGCTAGTATTTATTTATATATCTTATATTATATAAATATATAGAACATTAAAACTTAGAAGTTCAATGTATTTATCTATATATTTTATAATTTATATATAAATAAATAGAACACTAGAATTTAGAAGGTATTAGTATTTATTTATATATTATATATTTATATAGAACACTAAAACTTAGAAACTATTATTATTTATTTATATATTATATATTCTATATTTTTTTTCTAACAATTCCGGTTCCTTGCCTTGGAACTGGAACCGTAGTGAATGGTTCCTAAAATTTGGAACCGGAACCGTAGTGAACGGTTCGTTTCGGTTCAGGTACGGTTCTTTACTGTTCCGGTTGCACTGATTCTTTGTGCACCCCTACTTAGACGTGTATAGAAAACTTTTTCAAATATTTCCCAAGTTTGGGCCGAATTTTTATTACGAGCTCGTGATGACAATTTACCAGGGAGGAGGTGTGATTGATGGAAACAAAGTGATTCGTAAAATGACGAAAGTACCTTATGCTGCCGACTAGATGACCTTGACTAAGATAAATGTCTAACAAGAAATTTCAATTTTTCTTACACAGCATGAATTCAGGCATAGTGTATTTCTAATCAAGTGATACATATTTAACTGATGAGAATTTTATCCATTTTATTGGAGCATTTTACATATTAGTAGATTGAATTAAGTTTAATGTTTAATTCGACTCAATCTGATCCGTGGTCACCTATACTCCATAATGCTATTGGAGCATTCTACATATTAGTGGTATCATAATATCCCATAAATATGTTGCATAGAACATAATCTTTTAACTGCGTCAGTCAAAAAAAGTAACAATCAAAATTGAGGATAATGTTAGAAGAAGAGGAAGACCAAAGCTAAAATGGTTAGAGTTAGTAAAGAAATATATGATAGCATGTGAATTAATTGAGGATATAACTTTAAATAGAGAAGAATGAAAACATAGAATTTCTATATCCAACCCCAAGTAATTAGAAAAAGACTTGGTTGTTGATAATGTTGTCAAGAACCCATGTCAAGTGCCAAATTGAAATCAGGTAAGCCCTTGTTCAAAAACCTGAAAAAATTAATTTAAAAAGTAAATCAATGTGTTAATTTATGCAAAAATGAATTGAAAGTCTTTAGGAGTGCTGACTAGTAGAGAACGGTTTTTTTTTAATTCATATATCGGCTGTAAAAGTCTTGAAGTACTAAAGATTCAGTAGAGGCCATTATCAAACATGTTTTTTTTTTTTTTTTGTTTATTATTTACAAAATTCAAGAAACAAATGATAATTACCACACGCCAATTCTGTTTTCAAAAATTACAAAATAAACAAAAATTCTCATAGCTAACACTAAACGCATAAACACAAACTTTACGAAACGACCCCTAGTTTAAGATGCTTCTTGAATTATCAAACGGTTATCCTGAAGCATTTAAAAGCGTTACATATTATATCCTAGTTCTGCATATGATTTGATAGTGTGTGTGTGTATATATTAGGAATTTAAGTGACTCTTAATAGCATTGAAACTGTGAGCATTTTGAAACTATTATTTGGTCAATGTTTGGACCTTTCATCATCAATAACAATTCATACTTTCGTCATTGCTTCCACACCCACAAAAGACCTTTCATTCATCATTCATATCAATAACAAGTCAAATTGCATAATCAAGTAGAGTAGCACCTTTCTTGATTACATAACCAAATAACAACTCAGGGTTAACATTGTCAAACAGAGTAGCACCTTTCTTAATTACATAACCAATATCACTATTAGCCCACATCAGCCAAAAAAAATAGAATGGGTTCCCCACCTCTCAGGCTGCTATTGTCTTACTTACAATCATACACAAAAAACAAAAAAAAAACAAATTAAATTAATTCAGTAAAATGAAACTACTATAATCTAAAACATTATCTATACTTTACAAATCCAGAAGAAAACAAAAAAAAAAAAAACACAACAATTCAGAACAAAGAAATCATTCAATTATGGAGCATGTAATTACACAAAAATAAAAACAAATCACTTAGGATTTTAAATCATTCTGTCACGGAGCATGTAATTACAAAAAAATAAAATCAAATTATACTTTTAGTTTAATTACAGGTAGAGTTTACATCAATTGAAGTCAAATTGGACTTAGTATTCAACTTTATTAGAGTTTTAGTTTAATTACATTTAGGGTATCATCCATTAAAGTCGGGGTTTACATAATTAGGGTTTAGGGTTCATATTAGTTAAGAGTTAAAGGGTGGTAAACTTCACTCCCTAAATGGAGGGAATGAGATTTGGGAAGAGGTGGAGGAAGTCTGCATTTCAGTGGTTGAAGTCTTTATAAGTTTGTCTCATTTCTACCGTTTTTGGTGATAAGAAATTAAACTCATTTATGATACTTCGATTTCAAAAAAATCATGTTATACCTGAAAAAAACTATTTTTACCATTTTTCCTGACGACCTGATAAAAACTATTCAACTCTCACCTCACAACTGATAAAAATTTACCATTTTTCCCGAGAACCTATAATAAAAAAATATATACCTCATAAATTTACCATAATATTGTTTTTTTACCATTGCTCCAAGTAATTTTTTTATTGGTAAATAGGTGTACTCGTTGATATACACATATATGTATAGAAACCACCAACATATCCAAAGCATGAAACCGTTAGAATCAGAAGTTTCGTAAGCAGAAATTTGAAGATATTTATATTTCAACCTAGACAAATTGAAAATCCAACTGAGGGACAATGACCAACAATGCCAGCAAATCAGATCAAAAAACAAGCACCTGTCAGTACACAACAATAACCAAGCCATTTTTCCAATTACTTGAAGTCGACTACATAAATCCTATGTTTAATAGGCCAAAACAAATAAAACATTATACACCAAAGTCATTATAGTTGATCAGTTTAAATGATCCAACACCACCATTCCAACTGCTAACCACTGAGGTTTTAGTAGTTCTCCACAAGTCTAAAATGAGCATGAACAGTATAAAGAGACCACCTTTTTCGCTGCTTTTACTGTGGCAAACTCAACAAGGCTAAAGTTCTTCGGAATGCCATATTTGTCATATGCAAAACGGATTTCAGCAATTTCTCCTGTATCCTTAAAAAAATTATCAGAAAAAGACCAGCTTGGATAGATGTGACAAGTTTATAAGCAATACGTACACACTATCTTTTTGAACATGAAAGGCTAAGCTGCTAACAAACAGAGTCTTTGATTCTGCAGGTGCCAGCATTTTGGGCGTGCATCAGAAATTATTACAATTTCTCTTCCAATTATATGGCATATAGTTTATACTATCGATACACATAGGAGAAGAGGAAAAGAGAAATAAAAAATAAGTTCAAAAGAGAACATGTAAGATCTATTGTTCTATATTTATATAATATATAAATAAATACTAAGTTTCTAAGTTCTACTGTTCATTATATATATATATATATATATAATATATAAATAAATAATAATGTTAAGCTTCTACTATTTCAAGTTTTTTTTTTGGATGGGTAAAGCTGGTTTAGAGATATTATTGAACAAACCAAAAGGCAAAAGCCTTGTACAGCCTTACTTGGGGCATACCCCAAGGCAAAAATGCAGAAAACAATATGAAAGTCAAATCCTGCAAACACACAAAACCAACACCTCCTGCAAACACAAACAGTATAGCACCAATACTTTCTAAAGCCAAATACAATAAAGAAAGTCTTCCACCAGCTGAACCAACTACAAGCAACTTGCAACTTGATTCTTGCATATCATTAACAATATAAAATTGATAATTGTTTTAAGTTATTCAAGAACATATTTTAGTTTATTTCTAAATTTGAACTATAGCCCTGAACGTTTTAATAGATTTGAATCTCTTCTCTGCCCTGCCCTATAAAATTGAAAATGTTTTTATTTTTAGAAGAAACTCTTACATTTGAAACAAAATATATATTTTTTTCTTTTATGTTAAATTTTATAGTAAATCTTATTAACATTTCAAATATTTTGCACTAAAAAATCGTTTACATAAATTTTTTTAAAAAGATGGGTGAAACCGTAAAGAACCAAACTGAACCGTGCACCTCTAATGATACCATGCAGAAAGTACAAAACTACAAACTAATAAATGAAAATGCAACAAACCGACTAAAAATGTTTTAGTTAAACCTTCTATTCTTTCTCATCTGGAGAAGATGGGTTATCTTTCTTGCTTTTTTTCTTCTTAGTATAAGATTAGTCATCTGTAGATGTCTCTCTTTCTCTTTTTCCATGTACAATCACCATCAAACTCTAAATTTTCAATCAACATTTGAAATTAGTATCCGCAAACTCTAAATTTTCAAACACCAAATCTTCTTTTCCAGATTTCATAGGTGGGACTACAGAAAGAGTTTGCAGCAACTTACGTAAAAAATTATAACATGGTCATATGATATATTATAGTTAGATATTCTGAAGAAGGACATGGTACAAAGAAACAAGAAAATGAACGAACACGGTTCCTTTCCTTTTCTCTCCTCTCTACCAAATAAAAGAAATTTGTTCCTTTCTTTTTATTTTCCTTCCACCCCTGTTCCTTCCTTCATATATTTGGATATGAAAAGGGATTTAAAAGAAAATAAATTTTGTACAATTTTACTATTACAAATATGTGTGTACAAGAATTCATATTTGTATCGGTTGACAATTTGGACCAAACATATGCAAATTCCATCTTATGAGTTCCAAAGTCCAAACAACTGAAATTTCTTTTAAAATCCAATTTATTTGAAATCATGTGTGATTCCAAACAGTCCAAGGATTGTTGAGCGTTTTGAGTCAATCTCTCAACCCAATAGGAGTAATCCGCTTTCTGAGAAGGTGGGCTCAAGTCCTCCACCTACTTCGCTCCACAACTCATACCCTTTCCACCGTCTCTGCCGATTCCTGGTCCCCTTCGCTGAAAACTCTTTTCAAAATCATCTCACTGCAGAAATGAATCTAAAAATACTTTCAATTGATCGTTGAACCCTAAAAAGCTTGTTCAATGGGTAGATCCAGCAAGAACTCGACTAAAGTAATTGTGTTCGTTCATTTTCTCTTTCTTCGTACAATACCTTCCTTCTTCAAAATATCTAACTGTTTGTTTGAAGATAATATAGCATATGACAATGTTCTAATTTTTTACGTAATTTGCTGCAACTATTTCAACTATTTCTGTAGTCCCACTTATGAAATCTGCAAAAGAAGGTTTGGTCTTTGAAAATTATGAGTTTAGGATTTGCTGGTACTGATTTCGAATGTTATTGATGGTGATTGTACAAGGAAGAAGAGAAAGAGAGAGATATCTACAGATTCTGACCAATCTCATACTAAGAAAAAGAAAAACAAGAAAAACAATACATCTGCTTCAGATTCTAAGAAAGAACAGAAGGTTTAACTAAAACATTTTTAGTTGATTTCCTGCATTATCATAGTTTGTAGTTTTGTACTTTCTGCATTGATTTTGGTATCATTAGGAGTGCACAAAGTTCGGTTTGGTTCTTTACCGTTTCACCCGTCCTTCTAGAATTTTTATGTGAACGATTTTTTTTAGAAGATTTACTATAAAATTTAACATAAAAGAAAAAAAATATTTTATTTCGAGTCTAAGAATTACTTATATATATAAAAAAATCGTTCAATTTTATAAGGCAGAGAAGATATTCAAATCTATACGAGTGTATACCATCTATTAACCCAACTATTAACCCAACATTCAACGCCATAGTTCAATTTTAGAAATGAACTAAAACATGTTCCTGAATAACTTAAAACAATTATCAATTTTATATGGCTAATGATCATGAAGTTGTTGCATATATCAATTTTATATTGCTAATGATCATGAAGTTGTTGCATGTGGCAGATTACTTCTAGCAATATCTTGCCAGAAACCCTCACTCTTTCTCATTCAAGTCTTGCACACTTTGGAATGGGCTTACTTGAAGCCCTTTTATAGTGCTCCAAGCCAATGATGGTTTAAATGTGGTCAATAACCCATGAGCCCAAAGGCCATGAGTTATAAAACAGTCCACCAGTCATTTGACATGTTGGACGGCCCAGATTGCTTGATCGTGTAACTGATTTCGGACCTCTTGTGCAAAATGATAACTCCAAGTCTCCTTCTACTAACTAGGTAACTTATTGTTAGTGTTATAATGCAGGGAGCTAATATATTTAAAGAATATTTTAAATTACTTTATAAAAGGAAACAAGTTTAATTTTGAAACATTTTCTAACAATCCCCCAATTGTTTCAAAATTTTAAGAAAAAAATTATGGACGATTAGTACAGTTGTGTGCATTAGTAATGGTGTCTTTTGGACTTGAACCACTACTTAGTGAAGATATTCTCATAATTTGTCTAGGAACTTGGTGAACTAAGTCTTGAACAAAGAGTCATGTCAATAAACTAGAAATACCTCACACACACTTCTGTTCGGGGATGAAATACTGAATTTTGACACGTTTCGGCCATGAGTCCTGAATCCATATTTCTGAGTGTCGTTAAGAATCAAGCCTGTCCAGATTTTATATAATCTCATCCTCTTTATTGCAAGATTAGTCGGTGAATATATCCAGAGTGATCTTGTAACTCCAATCGAAAATGGATCTATAGATTCATTAAGAGACCAAGTCTCACCTCCTACCTTACAGGATTGAGCACCCATAGACATGGCAATTCATAGAGATAGGAAATAGTAATGTGCTCACACAAGTTGTTATATTGTTTTTCCCATTGAACTCGAAAGAAATGTCACTGAGCTGGGTTTATATAATATACAACTTAAATAGTTATAGGCTTCAATCCCATCTATTTACTTGACGACACTAGGTCCCTTCCCAAGCCCTTTGACAGTGAATCTCCCAAATTATATTTGGACTTTACATACTGAGTACTGATAACTTCATCGGCCAAGATCCCTCTCACATGATTGTTTTTCAATCGCACTTGTCTTGATTTCCATTGTAACACTCGCTCTTAGCTCGAAACATCGCAGCCTTATTGTCACAGAATATTGTCAAAGATGGTATGGGCTTACTCCATATCAGAACATTCTCCAATATGTTATATGCTCCTTAGTCACTCAGCTTCCTCTCCAGCAGAGGAAAATGTTATAAACTCTGATTCCATTGAGGAATGAGTTATACAAGTTTGCTTCTTTGATTTCTAAGAGATTGCAGCTCCACCTAAGGTGAAGATCCAGGCCGTCACAAATAAAAAATATTTTTTATCAGCGTTCCAAGTAGCATCACTATAACCCTCAATAACTGTTAGGTATTTGCCGTAGTGCAACCCATAATTCATAGTACCCTTCAAGACTCTCACAAGAGCAGTCTCCCTCGATTACTTATGTACTTGCTCAAAGCACCCACTGTGAACGCTATGTTTGGCTTTGTGCAGTACATCGCATACATAAAACTACCAATAATATGAGAATACTCAAGTTGATCCAATGTTTTACCTTGATTGTGAACCAACTTCACACTAGGATCAATTGGAGTAGAGACTATAGCATCTGAAAAGTGATTAAACTTTTTTCAGAATCTTCCCAATATAGCTAGATAAGTGCTAAACCATGTTGGGACCTCACAATCTTGATTCCCAAAATGACTTCAGACTTGTCAAGATCCTTCATGTCAAAACTAGAAGTAAAAAACTTATTAGTTTCTATTACGCTTTCCAAATTTGTCCTAAAAATGAGCGTATCATCAACATAGAGGCAGATAATGACACCTAAGTTTCCTTAAAACTTACTAAGGATACATATATCTCCTCCATTAATCTTAAATCCATCATATATCATTACCTTCCTAAACTTTTTGTGCCACTGATTAGGAGCTTGTTTCAGACCATATAATGACTTGATTAATTTACACAAAAAAAAGTTGAATCCGCGAACTGCGTGGATGGGATGTGCAGTTCTTCCATTTTATTACCAATCAAAGGACTCATCTGGATCATTGCTCTGATACCATGTGAGAATTGCAAAGAGAGAGAAGAGATAAAAAAAGGGGGCTAGGGTTTCTATTAGTAAAGATAATAGGAGAATACACATAAAAGGGTTTATATAGCCAAACAAGAAAGTGTGAAAAGACTATTCTACCCTCATAACTAAAAATACAATGAAAATAACAATCTAATATCTAATAGCAATGACATTTTGGTAGCAATGTTAAATCACTCGATATTGTAAAGCAAATTTTAGTGGGAGTATAATCTTGCAGTGCACATGATTGATCTGATGACATTAGAATATATATAAAGATAGATGATAGATGCAGGAATAAGGACTAGCTTGAACACACATTTTAATGTCGATAATTTATGAGAATTGAGGTACTTAGTGGATATTGAGATAGTCAAATCAGGGAAAGGAATCTTATAGAAGTATATGACTAATCTTCTTGCTGAATAGGGATGTTAAAGTTGTTACTCAATGAATTTAACGAATATAATTCAAAAGATTATTTTCCCATTCTATGAGTTTCCTCTTGTCCCACTTATTTAGAAGTCAACACAACAAATAAATTGCATTTTGTGCAGCGAAATCATGATAGGATCTTGGGATGATATCCAAGAGTTGAGTATAAATATCAAGGTACAAACCTTAGATTGAAAATAAAGACATGATTCACTTCTATATTTGGATTTTTCTATTTAAGGTTAATGGTTTAACCAATATTTTGATCACAAAACATGTCTTGGAAAGATTATTACATTATAATGGTGACTTTGGTCATCTTGAGGGAATGTACTAATTTAAAATGTATGTATGACAGATTGATTAAAGGGTCTATTGGATATGAAGTTCTTTTCTAATGCTTATAAATGTACCTAGATTGATCAAGCAGGCAACTTCTTCATTTAAAAAGTATTTTGATGAGTTTGTTTCGGAATCTTGAACTTTGACATCCATCTATTTACTTGGTGAATCTCTTACTATTTTAAGTCAAGTTAGCGGATTGTTTACTTAACAATTAAGATGAAAGTAGGTTACAATATTAGTGCATCTAGCGATGACCTTTGACATGGCAAGACTGTGAAATTAAGAAAAGAAAAAACTAAGAGTAGGATGATTGAGTTACATTGTGGCATGTTTTGCAGGATTATCTGTTTACAAAGAAATAAAGGATGAAGCTTGATTAATGGCAATAAATTGAGGGTTGCTAAATTTAATCCTTGAGAGAAACATTATTCTATGGAAATACCATCATTATTGATTGAGTAAAGTTCGAGATTCAATTTACTCACATCATATAGTTTGTTTCTCTTGCAAATAGGTCTTTTCAGTTATGGGCAGACTAATTGGGGTCCTTACAATTTTAAACGATGAATTTTGATGATGCAAATATTAAGATTTACAGAGGTACAAGGTTTCTATATTCAACACTACACAAAATTTCGATGATAAAATTTATATTTAGGGGGATAAATGTAATATCTTGAATTTTTATTGAAGCAGAGTAAAATTTCTCGAGATGAAATAACTGAATTTGAAAAGTTGGTTGAACCCAATAACATGGATTGAATGAGAAAATTTTATTAATGTCATTATGCATTAAGAAACTTAGAATATATGAAATTTTGCAATTAAAAAGAACATAATGACATTATTTATTGTGGTGGAAGGATGAAATTTAAGGACTTGCGAGGTTAACTTGGAAATAGTAAAACACAAGAAAAAAAAGTATTAAAATTTGGGTGATATGTGTCTCAGGAGAATACCTATGGTATTTAACATGCACACAACTCACACAAACAAGACAACAATACACATGTTAAATATATATGTGTGTGTGTATATATACACAATAAGGGAACCTTAACATATATGTGTGTGTGTGTGTATATACACAATAAGAGAAAAGGTTCCCTGGGAAGTTTCACGATATCACATATAGCATGTGAGGTGAGAGGGAAAGATTGAAAGAAAGAGAGACAGAGATGGGTTTTGGCTAGAGAGAGAATGAAGAAGAAGAAAAAGAAAAGAAGGAAAATAGATATGCCATGGTAAAGAAAGAAAAAGAAAGAGACAGAGGTCAAAGAAAGAAAGATGAAAAGAGACAGAATATGGAGAAATTTCAAGTTAAGCCCAAAGAGGTAGGTTTCCCTCAATGAAAATTGAATCTAAATTGTTCAAGATTGGAAATTTTTATCATTATTTTCACACATGTGAAGCCTGTTTATTTTAAAATTGTTCATTTATCTTGTTAAATCATATTTACGCTGCAATCTGTTGGTTTGGAAGTGTATTGTTGCACAAAACTTGATTTTATTGTTGAATGAGCTGTAGAATTTAGTGCTAAAATCTGGTACTGGGAAGTGGAACTGAGCAAAATGGATTGGCGTTGAGTTTGTGAAACAAGATTTTTGGAAAATGAGGAAAACATGTTTTTAGGCTTCCCAAAACACTGATTTTGTTAATTCAAAACTATCTACTGATTCTCCAAACCCTGAACTTATTTGTGAAACTATTTGCAAAAGCTACTTTGTTGGAAAGAAAGTATCTTATTAGCTTTTCAATTGAAAATGGTTTTGTTTTAAAGAATGGCTTAATTTTGAAAATTGAGCACCTGTTCTCTATTGAAAATAGAATGGAAAAAGCTTAATGGTTGTAAATAAAGGTTGCATTTTGATCGACGAATGCATTGAATTGGAATTCGTAGGACTGAGGTCCTTTGGGCGAAGCCTAATGGAGATCGTTGGGTACGAGTTAACCATGTGTGAAAATCCCTAAACCCGCAGCGGTAGACCGTTGTTTGGGAATTGAGAGTTATGGTCACACTGGTTCGAAAGGGGTGAGACCGTGTGGAAACTCTCGGAGAACCACCATTGTTTGATAAATGCATTCATATGACTATGATGAAAATATTGAAACTATGAACTGTTATGAACTAGTTCTACTGGAAATGAGAAATGGAAAAAGTATGGACTTGCTTTACGAATTATTGTGGCCTTATGAAAATGACGTTTAGCTTGAGAATATGTTAAATGGACATTTTAGAAAATGTGGATTGTGTTATGAACTATTGCGACTTTATGAAGAAGCTTTTAACTTGTGATATGGAATTGGATTTTCAACAAAATGAGATATAATTGTTTATTTCCTATGGTTATGATCTATCATCTAACTCAGTTGTTCAGTTCACACTTCTAAACTTGCTGAAGTCGATGTTATCAGTTACTGTTGGAAAAAATATATATATCTGTATCGTTACCTTTTGAAAGAAAATTATTGATTTTTCATCAAAATGAGAACCTACTAGGCTCTTGTACTTTTTAGGTCCTAACTTGGTGAGAAAGTCACGGGAAAGGATCAAGCATGGCTGTGAAGTATTGTGATTTTTGGAAGTCTTGGCTAGAAGTTCGGTCGACACTTTATTTTGGAGTTGTATTTGTATTGGTTTGAGTTTGGATCACATGGTTTTATGCTATATGTAAATGAAATTGGTGTCTTTTTGTTGTATAATCTATTTATAGATTTGATCATGTAATCTGATATGGGACTTCAAAGACTTTTAGTTGGTGGAGATCTTATTTGGGAGTAAAAGTAATTAGGATGTCTTATGATTGTCATGGAATTTAATCATATTTGATTTGGAATGGCTAGAGATGTTTAATTGTGGCGGTCACCGTATTACACAATGTTGGATTACGTAAATATTGTAACAACTTGACTTGGAATTTTAGTATATTCCTCTATTGTGTTCTACTTGGTGGACTTGTGTAATTTTATAGAATTTGAGGATATGTTGATGTTGGTGTTTAAAGATTCATTTGACTTCGAGTTATGATTATTTAAAATATAACTCCAAGTTTATTTAAGACTGATGTATATTGTCTTATGATGATATGTGGATAGTTGGTTAATGTGTTTAATTTGGATTTTGACCTCATGGAACCTACAGACATTTAGACATTATTTTGAATATTGGAGATGTTTTGGTTATTTTCGGAAGTTATGGTTATATCATGTTCCGGGCCTGATACGGGTTTTGGGGTGTGACACATTTTCCTGATAATGTACCAAAGCCTGTTTAACCATCAGAAACCATCTTTATCATAAAAACAAAACAATACATCAACTAAAGCATGTGCAACCATCATAAACAAGACCACCAAAAATATATCCATAATAAAAGACCAATGACCTGAAACCAGTTGAAGCAAAACATTAAACAAGTCATAAATACAACCCTGCAACATTATTAAACTCCAAGTCATGCAACATAAGCAAAGCATCAATTGGAAGTTACTACACTGAGACAACGAAAATAGAATACTTACCTCAATCGTCTTCCTTCTTAAAAATGTCCGCATTCGAAAATTTGTGAAGAAAGTAAAGAAACACATAAGATATATCTAAGAAAACACTTTGAGATTTCGATCCTTGCATCAGTTTTTGAAAATATCATACGATACGACTTTCTCTTACTTTCACACCTGAGCTCTTACATTCACACCTGAGTAGTGTATATAGTTTTTAATATTCCGAAGATAATTGATGATGACATGGTGTTATAAGGCTGAAATCATAATACTTTAAGAGGAATATCCTCATTGCGAATTGCATTGTACCAATCATTGTTAGACCACGATGTGGTCTCTTCCTCTATCACACCTACCAGAATCAGACTCTTGGAATGGTTGACTTGCCCAACATAGTCACAACGTAAGTGGTTTAATTTTCTGTTTATATTTGATTTTGATGGCATAACGTAAGTAAAAGCTCTCATGACGGGTAAAGAGAGAACATGATTTATGGCTGCAGTTTGTGATTATGGTGGACTAGTCAATCATTCCAAAAATCGGACTCTAACAAATGTGATAGAGGAAGACACCACATCGTGGTTTGACGGTGATTGCTACAATGCAATTCGCAATAACCATATTCCTCCTGATTTCATCATCATATCTCTTCAGATATATTAAAAGCTACATACACCACTCAGGTGTGAAAGCAAGAGAAAGTCTACATACACCACTCAAGTGTGAAAGCAAGAGAAAGTCGTATGCCATTTTCAGAAACTGATCGAAATCTCAAAATATTTTCCCGAATATATCTAATGTGTTTTCTACTCTCTTCACAAATTTTTCGGAGATTCCTAGTCTCCATAATTCATTTTAGATGTTGTTTTTGTTCGAAAAAGTCCAAAAAATAGTGACTCATTAACCTAAAAACAAATCAATAAAATGAAATTTAACCATGTAAATCATTTCTTTACTATTTTGACATTGTAAATTATGGTTGTGCTATATGGCTACTGAAAACAAAAAACAAAAAACAAAAAAAAAAACATAAAAAAACAAAAAAGAGGTACATGATTGTGAACTTCTTTTTCCACTTAAAATAAAAAGATAAAAGACATGCATAAAGAACGAAGTCTGTAGTGAATATTAACCTACAATTACAAGTCAGGTTAAGAAAAATGGTATGTGTGTATATATATATATATATTGTATTTTCAACTTTTAAAATTTCCAAAAAGTGGAGCTCTTTGGTGACGTTTTTAAAATCTAACCATAGAATTAATTAATAAATTGTTTTTTTTCTTCAAAAAACTAATATATCCAATTTGCCCCTATGAAAACTTGAACCCACATCCTTTCACTTTGGGAGGTAAAAAGAAACAACAATGGTAAATTGGTGACAAATTCAAATGCATGCATAAATTCATTATTACATTATTTTCAATAATGTGAAAATTGATGAGTTCCTAATCTAGTGGTTCTCTTTGATTCCACATGATCGGTGGGATGAGGTGAATTGAGTCCATTAGATCTAATGGTTCTTTTTTATTCCACTTGATGATATCCTGTGACACTAACTTTGACGGTGATGTCAATTAGGTTTTTCGCATTAAAGAGATGTCAGTGTAATCAACCCAAGACAATTTCTAAGATTTTCAGGATAGCATCTACTAAGAAGAACTACAAAAATAGCCAACAATGTCTAATAGGGCTACCTACAACGCAACAAAAACAGCCAATTAAAGAAGACCACACGAGCTTGGTCCACCCCACGAGCTTTTCAAGCTCGACTCGAAACTCGTATAGTGATGCACATATTACACACAAAATACACACATGCACAGCAACACAGATCTAAACATACACACATTTTCCACACAAAACACACACGCATGCACGGATCTGTCTAAAACTAAATATCCATCAAAAGAAATCTCATACAAAATTATAAGGAGTAGAAATACCTGGAAAGTCACCGATCTGATCTCGCCAAACCCACCGTTCGGACCTCGCCAAAGCTAGCACTCTGATCTCACCAAAGCCACCGTCACCATCCTTGATCCTCCCATGCAACGAGAGGGAGAGAGAGCGAGTGGATCGGCAGACGTTAATTGGGATGTAAAGCGAGGAGTGCGGCTAGGGTTTGGGAGTAAAAGAGTGGTTAAAGAATTTATATAAGTGAGCTTTCAGAACATGGGCTTTGGGCTGTTTTAATTCTCTTGGACTTCGGCCTGGTTTATTTAAAAAATGGTTAGTCATTTTATTGTTTGGGTTGGGCTGGACTAAACTTATAAGTTTAAAAGAAAATGCATGCTCTAATCTTATGAAGATATTTAATATATATGTACACACACACACATATATATATATATTCATGAACTATAATCAAGCCTACTTAACAAGTTTGTTAACAAACATATTTACAAACTAACGAGCCGAGTAGAGGGCTACTTGAGATTGGTTCGTTTATTTATCAAACATATATATTTTGTTTGAGTTCAGTTCGTTTAATTAAACGAACATGAACTGAGTCCAACTTGAGCCGAGTTCATTTGCAGCCTTACAGTTTATGCTGATTGATGTTAATAGGATAGGCTTGGGGATGGTAATAGACGGATAATGGGACGTGCTTGGGGACTGGGCTCTTATATGGATGAAAAAATATGAGTTAAGTTGGGTTGATTGGATTGGCTTGAACTTGAAATTTTTTATGGGTAAAATAAAATATAATACAGAGGGGTTATAAAAAATTATTTGGGCTTGAGTTTAAGGTTATTGGGCTATAGAATATTATTTGAGCTCAAGTTAAGCTTAAAGTAAATTGGGCTTGATATGCCTGATTTAAAATGTATTATATATATACACACACATAACACACACATATGGTCATGTTCACGAGCTTTGTTTACGAATATGTTTACGAACTATTGAGCTGAGCTCAGGGTTGTTTGAGCTTGACTCGTTTATTAAACGAGCTTTGAAATCCTAGTTGAGCTTGGTTCATTTATCAAATCAACAAACTCGAGCCGAACTCGAGTAGCTCGCAAACGACTTGGCACATTTAGAACCTTACTTCCGACTGCCACCTAAACCCCTTTGCCTTTGAAATGAATATCATAAGAGTAAGGCCATCATCATTTCAAAAATTACTAAAGATTTTCTTAAACATAGTTGATCATGATAGATTGAGAAACAAACTCCAAAGCAAATCTAATTTACTTATACAAGAGTTGAATTTTTTAAAAATTTTCAAGGACTATTCAGAAAACAAAAGAACTTGAGAACTTTCCTTTATCAGTCCAAACGGCCAATTAGATACGAAAAATTTGACAAAAACAAAAAAAAAATCGAATATTCAAGAATCATAAATATTCCATTGCTCATGCCAAAGTGGCCATTTAATATTATTACTATCAAGACTCAAATGTTGGAATGTCAGTTTAACCCACCCATCGTAAAGGGACAGGTTTGGATGGGTTGTTATCGAGTTAGGGGCTAATTCTATAATAGAGTCAAGATCTCCTAGCGTCCTTATCCCGGCCCAATTAGTAATAAAAAATATATAAGGAATAGTTTTGGATTGGGCTGGAATAATAGTGGGAATAAGGTTGGAAATAAAGTCCAAAATCTAGCTGGAAGTAAAGTTAAGTTTGGGCTATTTTAGATTCAAATTTGGGCTATTACAGCTGGGTCAAAATAAGGCTGGAAAAAGTTTGGGTATGGGTTGGTTTTAAATGGGCTAGGTCGGATTTTAACAAAAATGGGTTGTTTGGTTAAAAGTTAAAGGATACGGGTCTCTATGGTTGGTTTGGGTCTGGTTATAAGATGACCCAAACCATGCCTTTCTCAAAATCGATGGTTGTAGAAAGATGGTGAAAAAATTATATAAAGCACATACCCTTTATCTAAAAATAATGTACACTCCTCAAACATTCAAACACTTTTAGATATACAAGCGACACGACTAGATATATTTTGTAATTTTTAAAACGATGAGATTAAAAACGCAAGAATTATCCTGTTTCTCACTCTTTACCGAATCATCTCTCTTCCACCCTGCCGATTTCTCTCATTTCTGTTCCCCACCACTTGGCTCCCTCTCTCATTGACACATATATGTGTGGTACTGTTCTCTATAAACATATATTTCAAAACCCATTTGCAGAGAGATCATTTATAGGTAAATGACAAAATCCCATTGGTCCATTTATCATCGTTTCCACTCACTTGTTGTATCATGGTTTTTTTTAAGTGTACTGGTAGGGAGTTGCATGTATTTGTAGAACGGTTATTTTGAAAATTCTCTCAAGATAAATATTTTTAAACACAAAAAAAATGCAAACGAAATACCATCAAGTAGTTAACACTAAAATCTTTTCACACAAAAAAAAATAAATTCAAAATATCGTAAATTGAATTTATAGAAGACAGTCAAAGTTTTATATCTTATTTTTTAAATATTTTTTTAGTCAAATTTTGACCGTTTCCAATAAATTCAATTTATGATATTTTGAGAAAAAATTTTTTTTTTCTGTATTATGATTTTAGTATTTGTTACGTAATTATATTTTTTTGTATTAAAAAATATTTATTTCAAGAAAGAGATCACTGCAAAATCTACAAGAGTTCCTTCAGTATCATTACTCATATATATATATATATATATATATATATGTTGTACTTTTTTTTTTATATTGGTAAATGACGAAACCCGTTTGTCCATTGGGGGCTAAACCAACAAATTCCTTTTGGAATTGAAAGTGACATGGGAGAGAAATTGTAAACGATTCACGTGAAATAGTACGGTTTTACCTGTGTTTGCTTTTGTTCAGTGAAGTCGAAATTATAGTAACATATCTGTTTCAACTTTCAACAATTACATTCCATTATTATACTACTACACTATTAATATTATATTATTTTACTTTTTACAATTAACATTTCACATGAGCAGCATTAGCTGCTACACTCTTTCAGAGTTTTTAATTTTTTTTCTTCAATTGGGAGTTATTGTTGAAATATATATATTTTTTAATTTTAATCATAAGAGAATAATATTTAATATAATATAATATAAAATTATTTAAGTATAGTTGTCAGATATATATTTAAGTATAGTTCTATTTATAGTGCCTCAGAATGGATGAGTGGCATATGTAAGGTTGAGATTGTGCCTAGGTTGAGAAACTCAATCTTTTGACTTGATGTGACAAAATTGGTTAACCCATTCCTTGATTTGAAAAGAAAATACAAGGACAATTATGACTTGGCTAAACAAAGCAAGCCCTTCTCGCAAACAATCCTGAGCACCATGTGAATGGAGAATTCAATCGTCAATCATTAGTTCATTTTTTATGCATGTTGTGGAGTTTAACTTTTTGTTAAACTTGATAAATCAGTGAATAGCAAATGGTTCATGTATTTTTGTTACACTCCAAATTTGTTAATCTAGTAAATTGGGGTTTACAGAATTAGTGATTTTCGTTGATTTTCATTAATTTAAAACATCAGGATTGAATAAATTTAAGGCTATTGTGTAATTTAGAATTTTTGCGGGAAATTGGTTAATATGAAACCCTTTGAACTAAAACAATTCGAAGGAAAGAAGGAAAATTACATAAACTAAACACCTTTCAACTAAAAGGGCAATAAGTTATCTTTAATGCTAACCCTAACCATCAATCTTTGGTATTTTTATAATTTTTCTTACTGAGAGTCAATATTTTAAAGATGGCATAAGTAAATTGCACCCTCTAAAACTATCAAAAAGTTGTAAAAAGTTGCAGTCATCTCTATTAATCGCAACTACATAATTTTGTTTAAATAAAAAATAAACATAAAAAAACCCCAACACAGATTAGCCTAATTTTGTTTAAATAAAAAATAAACATAAAAAACAAATCAGTATGAGATCGATGAATAAATTAGCCTTGCTGTTAATATGTATGGCTTTATTCGAATCTTTTTCATATCCTTCACCATCATTAGATTAGCTTTAGCCTATGTTTTAGCTTTGGAAAATGATAAAAGTACCGATCGATTTTTAAAACCTACTGAGGTGTCAAACATTGATTGAAACACTGTAGGAGAGGAGAGAGTCTATTTTATTGATTATGGTGTAAGAGTCCTTGTTGGATACTGCTTATTGGAGTGCTTATTGGAGTCGCCAAAAAATCGATTCGGGCATCGTAGCATTTCGCATTGGGTTATAGTATCTTCCTCGAGCCGGCGAAACCTTTCCCTTTCAACAGACCGTCTATATTCTTCTTCTATATTCTTCTTTACACGTGCGTCCATACAGTCATTATATTGGAGGCGCCAAACATGGTACGTACTACGTAGTATCTGCATTTTGGACTTTCCTCACTTGCCTTCTGGTCCGATCGTGTACAATGCTTACTCTTTCCGAATCCTCTCACTCCATTTAGCTTCTCCTTTACTTCTATATTAAAAGAACAAAATATAGATGGAAGCTTGACATAAATAACTGAGTATGGATAAAGAATCTTGACTTATATATAATGACATATACAGAGAGAGAGAGAGACGTCCATGGACATTGTATCTCTTTTTGAGGTAATCGAACCATTTCATGACCAAATCGAGGAACGTACATATATGACATCGCTTCTATCTCCAGGATAGATTATTTGTCTTTTGCCATAGGGTTAGGGCTTGTTCCATGCAGGCGAGAACGGAGAGATTGGGAAGAGAGGTGAGAGCGAGAGCAATGAAAGAGCAACAGAGCGCTTGAGAAATCGCCAGAGGTGGAGAGCGAGAGCAGCGGCTAAAGTTTCAAAATGGTGTTCTAGGGTTTCTCAAGGTACATTATATATACCAGTAAAAAAGAATGTGCACTGTGCGTAAAAAATATTTAATAAATAAAACATTATAAAATAAAATAATAATATTTTAATGATGATTTCTAGATTTTTTTTTTTAACGCTAGACTTTGACAAGCATCGAAATAGCCAAAGAATATATATATTTATCAATTTCTATTAATCTAAAAACTATAAACTAATATATGTAGCAGGAGGGGGTTTTTTTTTTTTATTTCACATATGGGTTCTCTCTTAATTTTATATTATTTATTATATTTTAAAATATAAAATTGACTTTGATTACATTTATCATCATTTATTTTTATTGAAAAATAAAAATTAAATTTTAATTTCAATAGAGAGGTGATTTAATTTATTTGTGTAACTGTCAATGCCAACGAAGGAGAGGAGGTATTTGGGAAAAAAAGGTCTTTGAATGTAACTGTAATCCTTTATTAATAGTCTATGCAGTTTAAAAAATATTAGCTAGTTTTTTAATTTAAAAGGGCATTAAAATGTATATAATACTTCATAAAGTCCAATAGAAAGATATGTATACTATTAATCCAACAACTCCAAGTTCTCCGACAACTCCGGCAAGCTCCAAACTCTATCGCTACATCTTCTTCTCTTTAATTTCTCTTCTCTCTTAACTATCTTTAGATATTTTCTTCTTGTTGGTTGGAACTTGGTTCTCCACTTCTCTCTCTAGATTTTTTTTTCTCTGTTTATTCCTCTGTTTTAGCCTTTAGGGTTCATTCCTTTGTAATTCATACTTATGAGTGTTCATTGTAATTGTTTTTAAAATTTAGTTGTTATTCTGTTTTATCAGAACTTTTTTTGTAGTTGTATCCTTTGCAATTCATACTTGAATGTCATATGGATCTCTAGTAAAAATATATATATATATAGTATTGTACTGTGATTTAAAATTATTTTAATAAGTTATTTCAACTATTGTGTTACAATGAAGAAAAGAAAAAAAAATTATAGATAAATACGGACTAAATCGGAATTCAAACCTATTATATTTGAAATTTAAATAATTTAGTATTTGAATTAAATTAATAATATGTCGATCTCATATGAATGAATATATTAGAATTACTTAATACCTAATTATATTTTTAATGGAACTGGTAATATGAGAGAAATTAGCTTTTAATAAGCAATTCCTAATCTAATTTGGAATTTGTTAATGTAAAGGCAAGCTTTACATGCACCATATTGGTATGCTATATAGAAGGGTGATGATAGTTTGCTTAATTTGGATGAGTTTTAGCCGGTTGTATAAGTTGGAAATTAATTCATACTAAACTTATATAAATCAAGAATACTGTAATAAATTAAAGATAAAGTTTAATCGACATACCTAATTGAAAATTGAACTGTAGAATACTTCAAAAAAATGGTAGGAATATTGTTGAGAATATGCCCCCAACCTTAAGGAAGATCAAAGTAATAAGTCCCAAACGCTTTAGCCGTGTGTAAATTGGTAAAATCCCAAGAAAGGTTGATATAATTTACCTAATTTATAAATCAAGATTTTGCGAACTTAGATTTTAGGTAAATTTCATAACCAGAAGGATTAAAAATTTTGCTTCTTCTTTTTAATTTTTTTCTTAAAAAAAAAGTAATAACTCATTAAGAAGCACTCAAAAGGAAGGCAGGCCCAAAGTCCAAAAAAAACAACTCCACAAAAAACCTACACCTACCATACTCTCAATCTACCAACAAAATCTACAAAGTCCACCAAAATTTACAATACCATCCATTAAAAAGTAGAGAACTCAATATACCCTGTAAATAAAAATTTTACTTCTTCTTACAAGGTATTAGATGTTATAGATACCTGCAACCATTTCTAGAACCAACCTTAGTAGACACCAAAAAAGGAAAAAAGAAAGAAACATGAACTAGTATGAATAAGGTTCCTAAGTTTTCAATGCTTGATATTGATTTGTTTTAGATCAAATTCTTGAGTTTTTAGTTCTGGTTACAAAACTCTGAGATCTTAAAATTGTAAAACCTGAATGCTAAGTGGTGATGATAATTGTCAAACTACCTCCATATTAAAATCAATATGGGAAGAAACTTGTAAATAAAATAAAAGATTTTTTTATTACTCAAATCTAACACATCTTTTGCACATCTTTATTATAAATTATCTTTTAAAAAAAATCATGAATTTAATATCTTGGAACATTTTTTTTATGAATCATTTTTTTCCTCTTTCCTATAAATCCAACACATCTTTTGCACTAATGAGTGAAAAAGATAAGCACTTTGCTAAGACAGCGATGCAATTAATGTGGGTCACACAATGAGCCCTAGCAATCTGTTTGGCAGCCAGCGATAGAGTGACCCTGTTCATGTTAAGGTTGTCCTCTGCCGGTTTATTATTAACTTGAGCATGTATATATAAGACCCATTTTGTGGGACTCGCCCCGCCCCGACTCATATTTAACATAAAAAAAATTCAAAGCATCCAATTAAAACTTCTTAGAATGGCATTATGCATCTTAATACAGAAAGATTGTTCTTGGCGAATTGGACCTTTATATGTAGTTAATTAAGAGTTAGTCAATTATAAATATGTTCTAGTAGATGCAGAGAGAGATTGTCTTTCACGATTTGCAGTTTGTGTTGGTGCTAAGTGAGCGACTGCAACGTATAACATATATATATATATATATATATTTGTCAGGTTGGTTCAAATTTTTTATTAGATAATTTGTTACTAGGCAAGCCTGATTTTAAGTAAAGAAACAACTTGTTTGACAAGTCTTATTAGACTTTAACGGGAATTCCGTATATGAAAATAGACATTAACATATATGCCACGGAAATTCCTTATATGGAAATAGACATTAACATATATATCAAGGGAATTCCGTATATAGAAATTTCATTAATACTAACTTATTATTTAATTTTATCTCCTAAAATAATAAAAAACATAAATTTCAAATATTATTCGAGGCATGTAGCGTTGCTCGTATTTTATACAATAATAAAGAAAGAAAACCCATCCATCATCGAGGCCTCCTCAAGTGAAACATTCCAATTGCGAAGCGAAACCCTAAAAATAAAGGTAGATAGCGTCGAAGATTGATGGCAGCGGCCATCGGACTCTCGCAAATGCATAGATCAACCCGCCGGAAGAAGAAGGCGGCAATGTCTTGGAGGTCGTCGGGGGTGGAGAAAACTGTCTATGTTTGTGCGAATGCGTTCAACGAAAGTACAGAAGCGTTTAACAAAAGTAGACAAGTGACGCATTGGTACCTAATTAACCTATCAAGCAAGGATTGGTCGAAGAAGAAGAATGAGCAAGAGCCCCTTTACATCAAACCCATCCTGAGGAACATTCTGCTTCGGTGGGATAGCTGCTTCGTCGCTCTGGGCTCCACTATATACTGCACTAGTGCCAGTGCCGAAGACATCTCTTCCGATGTCGTTGCTTGGGACACTACTAATACTACTGGGGAGGGTGAACCAGTTCCTCCAATGAACCTTCAAAGGGAACGCCGTTTTACCGAGGCCGTCACTGCTGATGGTAAGATCTATGTCTTTGGGGGAGTTAAACACTACTACTACGGCTTCCAAAATGCTGCTCATGAACCCACCATTGACGAGAAATTTGTGTGCGAGGTTTTCGACCCGAGCAAGAATGAGTGGGAGCCCATCCATCCATTCCCACCTCCAAAATTACTGACCATGCTGCGCAAGGAATTTGATCTTTTCGTCGTGTATGATGACACCGAAAGGAGGATTATTTTGGGTTCGCGGGGTAGTCACGACGGTGTCTTCTTTACCTATGGAGTGAGAGATGCTACTTGGGGGACCCTACCCCAAAAGTTTACTGCATCATCGTCTGTCGATATGAGCAGCCGCCCTGTATTCTTTGATAATACTCTTTACTGGATTGAGGTTGTGGAAGGCAACATTCGTGATTGTGGCCTGTATGCTTATGATTTGAATCTCCAAATGCTGATCCACGGGCCTATTATGGGTGTCAATCATTTCTTTTGGGGTTGCTCCTTTGGGGGTTGCATCAGATCTGCAATGCAACTTCTTCATTTCCGCAAGGATGATTTCTACTTGATTTGGCTTGACAAAGATGGAGTAGTTCGATTCGAGAGAATGCGAGTTTCCAAACGGATTGACATGGAGAAACAAGAAGGTAGTCTCACAGCTTATGTTCTTTCCACCAAAACATATCTACTTGACACCCAAGCATACGGCATTCATGCTGTGGTCTTATAACTAATTCCCTCTCACACCATCTTTATCTCCATCTCCGCTTACATTCTAACTAAAATGTCTGCGCCTGATATATTTTGGCTCGTGGTACACCACTTTCAATCAAAACTTAGCATGGTAGAGTTTCTAATTTGATTGATTGGCTCAAATGTTTTTATTATTTTTTCACTTTTGAAGAGAGGCATTTGTTTTGAATTACTAATACAAAATATATGAATTTTTTACATCAGTAAATTAATGAGAAAAGGGTTTGGCAATGAAGTGCAGCAATTTTTTAGATTTTTTTTGTCTCGGCAAGAATAACCACCACAATATACTTGGAGAGACTCAAACCATTGGTGAAACGAGATGAAATTAAATTAATCACTTAATTTAGTTAGTTCTCTTTAGAATTATATAAAAATGTGGAAAACTTTGTAGAGTGGTAAAGGAATAATTTAATTTGTAGTGGTTAGGGATGGCAACGGGGCGGGTACGGCACGGGTTTGCCTAAACCCGTCCCCGCCCCGCTACCTTCAACACAATTACCAAACCCGCCGCGGGTTTGAAACGGGATGAAATTTCAAAACTCATTCCCGCCCCGTTGGGAGAAACCCCACCCCGTCCCCGCCCCGCCCCGCCCCTTTTAAAATTTCAAAAGGGGTGGAACGAGACGGGCGAGGCGGGGCCCTCCCCACAAAATTATAATCACATCAAACATCAATAAAAATTGATTTTTTTAAAAAATACGAGCCTAGTGGGTAGTATCAAGTTTGATACTATTAAATTCAAAATAATATAACCCCTGTTTAAGAAGTAAAATGACAAGATTTCACAATTAAATAGCCTATTACAGAAAATATATTTCACAACTAAATAACTTAGTAACAAGTTTGATCCAACAATTAAAGAAGTGTTAATACAACAAAAAGATAAAATGAAAACATAAGTCTTAATACAACCAAAAGTAAAATTATAATTTGTATATATATATATATATATATACATATAAATATATTTATAATAATAAAATATATAGGCGGGGCGGGGCGGGTACGGGGCGGGTTATTATAGAATCCCGAACCCGCCCCGTACCCGCGGCGGGTTTTGATTTTTTTTCCCAAACCCGCCCCTACGGAAAAAAAATAGCTCCCATACCCTCCCTAAACGGGGCGGGACGGGGCGGAAACCCGGCAGGGCGAACAAAATTGCCATCCCTAGTAGTGGTGGAGTAAAATAAAGTTATAAGGAATTTGAGGGTTAATTGCTAAATCCTCAAACATTGGATACATGTGTCAACCCCATGCAAGAGTGAAAACATGTACCCTAACAAAAAGCCAAAGGGGGAAGAGAAAAAAAGAAAAGAGAGAAAGGGGAGAGAAATTTTTTTATATTTAGTTTAGTATCCTACATCAAAGGACCAAAACTGATACACCTAGACTCAAATTAAAAGGATAAGAGGGTCCAAAGAAGCTTGAAATGTTATCAACATTTGTTTTCTTTATTTTGTAAAGAAATATCTGAGAATTCTTTATCCACAAGGAAATTCCAAGTTATTTCAGTAGATGTAATTGCTCGGTATTGAATGTTGGAGCCAACGAGATTTTATTTTTCTTCGTGAAAAAAAACGTTTTTTTTTTTTTGGTAACATTAGAGTTGTCATTTCATGGATGAGTATAAATCTCATTAGCATTTCTTGTGGCATCATAATAAAGTAATATGTTTACTTCAACAAAATACTGAAAAGTTTAGATGTTTTTTCGTTTCAAACTCGTCACCCTCGAACACAACAAAATAATATACTAAAAAAGTTTATATGTTTTTTTGTTTCAAATTTGTGACCATCGAACACAACAAAACAATTTTACCATTGCGCACAAACTCACTCTCATATAGCACAATCCAAATGCTCGAGAAAAACCTTCATGCTAGTCTTACCGCAAATGCAAAGTACATTTAGGCCTTAAAATACATATGTTGCTAATACTGATTTCAAACTAATTCAATTTTAGGTCATTCTGATATCGGATGAAAAAGATATGACCATTTTACTAACTCTTGTTATGAAAAAGCAAAATCGGGAATAACAACTTCAAACAAAATTTTCAAGTCCTAGATAAACTCTTTTTTGACTAAATTTTTTTTAGCATGTAGCTTATCCGATTACCTTTCTTTTCATTCATTGTTTTGGCAAAAATTGTGACTCAATATGATAAAATCTAGCAAATTTCACTTTTTGAGCTTTCTTCAATGATGCTCTCTATCAAGCTATCCACGAAAATTTGTGAAATTCTAATTTGATGATTTATGAGATACTAGGGTCAAGTGACTTTATCACTAAAGTCAACCTGATTTCTCAAACCAAATAGAAGGTTAACTTACATGAGATTAAAAACTTGGATCTTTACAAATTAAACAACAATCAACAAGAAAAGACAAATCTTATGTGTTCATATCTGCAATCTTATGCGTTAGTGTGTTTGCATAGCCACTATCCTAGTGTTTACAATGATATGATACATATGGAGGAACTCTCGAGCAACTAAGCAAGAAAATCATGGGTGGTATCGTCCGGAACAATTATATATTTGTACGCACGTGTAATCTAACACAAGCCAAATCAATTTGTGTACCACCACAATTTTAGCCTTCCAATGGAGGCCTGATCCCAAACAGTAATGAGACTTCAATAAACACCCATACCATGAAAAATAACAAAATAAACTCATTATTTTGAAATCAATTATTTCTCTTCTTGATTTCAATATTACTTGTTGGTTTATAATTTACAATCAACAATGTAAGAATCAATAGCAATATATTAATTAAAGATGGAGTTTAGTGATATACCTTAGTGATCATTATGTTGTGTTTAGATAGACATATTCTGTCCTTCTAAAAAAATGGAAAGATTAGAAGGAAAATGATAATGTTTAAGTAGTATTTTCACAATTCTGAAATTGCTCTCAACAATTAGAAAGAAAAAATTGTTATTTCACTCTATGTCCCATAAATATAAAAGGATATGGGAGGAAATGGAAAGAAATGAAAGAAAATGCTAACATTTTTTAATGAAACTTTATTAAAATCAACTTTGATCTCATTTTGATAAAAGCTAAAATTTGACTTTTAAATGTAAAAAGGTATAATGGTAAAATTTTGGACAAAATACACTCACATCCCCTTAGGTTTATCATAACTATACTCATATTTATAATTTGGCAAAACTTACACTCACACCCCTTAAGGTTTGATGCATGATTATACTTAACCCCAACATTATATGTATTGTCTGTTTTACTCATTCATTGGCTTAAAAGACATTCTTGACCTTATTTTTTACATTTAAAAGATTACATTGCCCTAACTTTTCTTTCATTACTTCCCTTTTAACCTTAAGCCACACATAGACACACACACATATATATATTTGCAGCCCTAGAAATATATTGTAAATTTTATTAAATATATTTTTAATATATGTTATATTACATATTTTAGTATAAAATAAATTTAAAATTAAAATTACAAATTATACATACTTGTAATTCTTTCAAGCTTTATGAATCTTAATGTAATGGTGATTATGTATATATGTGTCTATTTAAGATTCATAAAGTTTGAAAAAATTACATGTTTGTATAATTTTTAATTTATATTTAAATTTATTTTTTTTAGTAAAATACGTAATATAACATATATTAAAAATATATTTAATAAAATTTGCAATATATTTCTAGTGCTGCAAAAATATATATACGTGTATGTGTGTGTGGCTTAAGGTTAAAAGTAAAGTAATGAAAGAAAGGTTGGGGCAATGTAGTTTTTTAAACGTGAAAAATGATTTCAAAAATGTATTTGCAGTCAATGGATGGGTAACACAGACTATACATTTAGTGTTGGAGTTGAATGTAATCATTCATTAAACCTCAGGGAGTGTGAGTATAAGTTTTGCCAAATTATAAATATGAATGTAATTAAGACAAATTTCAAGAGGTGTGAGTGTATTTTGCCCTAAAATTTTTAAAATTGTTTCATTTCCTTTCTTTTTTCTAATATATTAATTATCATTTTCTTTGTTAATCAACAAAACACGATAAAAATGTAACACTATCCTTTTTTTTCTTTTAATTTTTCTCGTTATTCTTTTTTTTCTTTTCATTGTACCAAACATAGCCTAAAAAATTAGTTGACTTTGATTTCATTTCTAACACTTTTTGTCCAACCAAACGTAACTTCAGAGTAGATCTAATACTACTATATAGTATATACATAAATCCTTTGTATTTTTCCGATCGACACTAGTACTGAAATTAATCCTCCTGTCAGTTAATGTGTGTATATATATATGTATATATATATATATATATATATATTTCAGTTTTGGAATTCTCTTTACGCTCTCGGGTTATTCTTGGAGTTTATTTTTTTAAGGTGGTCGTTGATGTATGTTTTTGTAGTCTTCTTTTATTTCTTTCCTCTCTTGTATTTGTCACTTCTATTGTGTTTGTACAGTGAGAGTAGGGGTGACAAAATTGAACATCACATGGCAATACGATTCGAACAGAACACGAATTAAGCTGGTTTATATTTGAGTTTAAGGTAAGCGGACAGGTTTAATAAATGAATCGACACGAATATGACATGCAAAAATTGAATTGAGTTTGAGTTTAAGCATTCTAACTCGTGACATAATTACAACATGTGTTATCATATATTATGATTTTATACAAACTTATATATACACAGTTATATATATTGCAATTGTTTGTAATCTATTTGTCTGTTTACCTGACTGATGTAGCTATAAAACGTAATAATGAGATTATTATGGTGTCTTCCCAGTTATTGATTTTAGAATTATGTATTGATATGTAGTTTATTTTTTATATGATCTTCAAAGAGATTTTTAAGAGTAGAGAAACTTATATGATATAAGTTAAATGGATTAAAGAAGTTATTAAACAAGTTGTGTCATTATAGGACATGTTTATTAAACGGATTGACACGAGTAACACGTTTAATAAACGAGTTGAGTTAGTATTGAGGGTCTCTGACACGATTATTAAATGGTTCAAGTTAGGGTTGAACTGTTTAGTAAAATACTTATAAATTAACACAGGCACGGGAACACGAATTGACACCCTTAAGTGAGAGTATGCCTCCCAACTCTTTTGTACTTTGATTTGTTCTTCTCTTTAATGATATTCACTCCATAAATAATAATAATAATAATAATAAGCAAAAAAAATTATAAACATAGATGCTTAAATATGTTATTTATGATCTACTTATAATGAATTATTTCATCTCAATTTCATATTGAGCTAAAAAAAAATTTAATAACTGTTGGGTTGTTTATAAAAGTCCACCTTATAAAATCAATCTGATTCAATGCAGTAGATCGGAATGGATTGAGCTTGCATCAAATCGAAATGGATTTAAATTTTATCAGTCTGTTAGATTCGGATTGGATTTGATTTTACGTTATCCGATCTGTGTGTGGCCTTAGCTCCATCATGGTGGTAGTTAAGGCGGAGGGCAAATTGTCCCCCTGAATTTTTTTCTTTCCTATTTTTTATCTATGTAATTATGAAATTTTACAAAATGCTCCCTTGATTTGAAAAATTATTAATTTGGCTCTATCATTTTACTTTCCTAAACTCAAAAATGTTGTTCCTTCACTCTTATGATGACTTTCTTTATTTATACTTATGATTTGGGTATGATTTAAATATACAATTATTGACTCAATTTTGTTTATTTCAATTATGTGTTTGTATAAAAATATATGATTTTGATATTTCAGATATGTTTATCCATTTTGTGCTTTATTGTCCTCAAACAGGATCATTGTTCTTAGATAATTTGAATTGTTATGATTCATTTATTTATAGTGAGTCTAGACTTTGAATTATCAATCTTATTGGATCACATTTTAAAGTAGGTCAAATGTAGAGCAAGTTCAAATTATATTTTGAGTCCACCATACAATTTTTTAATTTCTACAGTATAATTTAAATGTTATGATGTCATGCCTGAGGTGGAGATAGATGTATCTGTTATGAGAAAATACTGAATACTTCTGGTATCATATCCTCTTACACATTTAATCGAATTAATATTTTTTATAATTAAGAGAAGAGAGAGTTTTCATCTGTGTAAGGGACATCGTACCTTGAAATATTTAATAATTTCTTCGGTTGAAAAATCTGCATCGATGCAAGTGGAATCGATTCCATTGAAAGTGAAACTGACACCGATTTGTGGCTGAGCTTATGAAAGTATTTTTTTCCGCTATTGAAACATACTTCATTGTGTCACGAATTTCCGACCATCGGCATTACATCGCAAAATTGTTAAAAATATGGATAATACTTAGGTCATGTCCTGACAACACCAACATTATTCTCTCTGCTTATGTGGATCAATGAGTGTGCAAATAGAAGTTGAAGAGACAAAAAAAATCAATAAACTATAAACTTTTCGTTTAACCCACAAGAAGATGAATAATTTTTATTTTTAAAAAAATAAAATTTTGAACAATTATTTTAATTTTATTGGTTTACATAAATAGGGGGAATAATGTTACTACTGTCAAGTAGCACCCAACTATTATTAGGGGTGGCAATTTCCTCCACCCCGACGGGTTTCCGCCCCTAATGGAGGGGATTTGGTCCGCCCCTAATAGGAGTAGGGGCGGGTATAATTTTTTTAAGAAAATCCGCCTAGTACCCGTCCCGCCCCGATTATATACATACATACATACATATATATATATATATATATAGTGACATAATTGTATGAAATGTGTCATTTCTTTTAATATTATATTACTTCTATAAATATAGTATACTAGATATACGACATCCACTAGGTTACCTTATTCTGTTATATTTCTCTATTTATCTTATAGCTAAAAGAGAACTCTATCTTGTGTACATAATAGATCTATAATAAAAAAAAAATTTGAAGACCAAAACCGTTTCCATCTCCATCTACATATGTATGTATGTTTTTGTCATTTTCTTTGGTCCTATATATTGGAGTTTTGACTGTAAAAATATTGTATCATCGTTTGGGTACATTTAGCCCAAACATCGAATTCAAAGCAAATAAAGCAAATGATTTTAAGGATTTTGTTATTTCTCTCTCTCTAAATGGGGTGGTAGTGGTATGCTTACCACAAACCCGTTAGAGTTCTTAACGGGAGATGAATTTTGTATTTTTTTGATGAAACGGAGTAGAATTTTGACATACCCGTCCCATACCCGCCCCGTCGCCATCACCGACTATTATCCAAAAAATATTGCCTACATTCTTTGTAAGATTGTTTACGTAGTTCATTTACGTAGTTCGGCCAGGGTGTGATTTTGTAGGAAAGTTTAAAACTCTCTGTTTTCTCTATACCACTCTCACTTTTTGTCTCTTCTCTCTCCACCGCTCTCACAGTAGCTTCAAAGGACAAGCTTAGCACGAAATAGGGTCACGGTATCGCTGGCTGCCAAACAGATTGATAGGGCTCAATCTCATTGTGTATATACAGAAAGACCCATCGAGACCTCAAGTAATCCAATTGCAAAGCGAAACCCTAAAAACAAAGGTAGACATCGATAGCAACGTCCAACATTGATGGCGGCGGCGGCGGCGGCAATCGGACTCTCGCTAATGCAAAGATCATCCCGCCGGAAGAAGAAGAAGAAGGCAATCTCTGGATCCTCTCGGAGGTCGTCGACGGTGGAGAAAACTGTCTATCTTCGTGCGAATGCGACAGAAGGGATGGATTGGTATGTAATTAACCTATCAAGCAAGGATTGCTCGAAGAGAAGGAAGAAGAAGACAGGAAGAGTGGGATCAAAAGAGCAAGAGCCCCTTTATATTGAACCGATCCTGAGGAACATTCTGCTTCCGTGGAATGGCTGCTTCGTCGCTATGGGCTCCACTATATACTGCACCAGTGCTAGTGCCGAATACATCTCTTCCGATGTCGTTGCTTGGGACACTACTAATACTACTGGGGAGGGTGAACCAGTTCCTGCCATGAACCTTCAAAGGAGAGCCTGTTTTTCTGAGGTAATCAATGCTGATGGCAAGATCTATGTCTTTGGTGGTGTTGACAGGTATCGAAATGATGAACCCATTGATGATCTTGTTAAATTTGTGTGTGAGGTTTTCGACCCAAGCACGAACAAGTGGGAGTCCATTAATCATCCATCTCCAGAACAACTATTCACCTTTCTAAAGAATAGTGGTTATGATCTTTTTGCAGTGTATGATGAGTCCGAAAGTAGGATTATTTGGGGTTCGCGGCTAAATAAAGATGGTTTCCTCCTTACTTATGGGGTGAGAGATGCTACTTGGAGAACCATACCCACAAACTTTATGAGACCAACAAATCATGTCAATTTCAGCCGCCCTGCATTCTTTGATAGAACTCTATACTGGATTGAGATTCACGATTACAGTATTCTTGATTGTGGCTTATATGCTTACGATTTGGATCTCCAAATGCTCATCCAAGAGACTATCATGGGTGTGCATCCTTACTTTTGGGGGAGCAACACTAGTTCAATGCAATTTCTTCATTTCCGTGGTGATGAGTTCTACTTGATTTGGTTTGAAGAATACGATAGAGTCGTTCGATGCGAGAGAGTGCGAATTTCCAAACGGATTGACACGCGGAAACAAGAAGGTAGTGTCACGGCTTATGTCCTTTCCACCAAAACCTATCTACTTGACACCCAACCACATACTGACCTCGGTGCTGTGGTGCTGTAAGTAAGTAAGTAATTCTCTCACTCCATCTTTAGCTCTACCCCCGCATTGCATTGTTGATCAATTTTTTTTTGGGTTTCTTGGTTGGTATTTAGATGTTTGATAATTTTGATTGATTTGCTCAAATGTTTTTGTTATTTTTTCACTATAAGGAGAGACTTGAGTAAATGAATTAGTAATACAAAATATATGAGTTTTTTACATCAGTAGATTAATGAGAAAAAGGTTTGATAATGAAGTGTCACAGCTTATGTCCTTTCCACCAAAACCTATCTACTTGACACCCAACCACATACTGACCTCGGTGCTGTGGTGCTGTAAGTAAATAATTCTCTCACTCCATCTTTAGCTCTACCCCCACATTGCATTGTTGATCAATTTTTTTTGGGTTTCTTGGTTGGTCTTTAGATGTTTGATAATTTTGATAATTTAGATTAATGAGAAAAAGGTTTGATAATGAAGTGCAACAATTTTTTAGAATTACTTGACTTATAGTTTGTAGGGAACTAAGGGGAGACTGATATAAATAATTCAAATGGCAAATCTTGAATTGAGCAGCACTACTAAGGCAATTTTAAAGTTTGGACTTTAAATAATGGTTTAAATAATATAACTCAATGAGTGAAAAGATCCTAATATGATTTTATTTAAGATGAAATTAATGTTAAAAGTCTTGGTATTAATTAGTACAATAGTTATACAAGATGATGTATGTTCACCATAAAAAGTATCAATCCGTCCAGGCCTACGTATATATATATATATATATATATATATATATATATATATATGTGTGTGTGTGTGTGTGTCTGTCTGTCTGTTATAAGAAAGGTAGATGATGAACAATTAATGTGATAAGGTTAGTTTGGTAATTTAACATTACAAAATTTTTTTAAATAAAAAATATTAAATCATACATGGGCATACTTGTCATTTTACTATTTTTGGGATCCGACAATTCTGACAGGGTAGGTCAGTGTTATTTTTGAAACAACATGGGGTATCTGTTATTTCGCCTATTTACGGGGAAGGTCAGTGTAATTTTTCCATTAATTTTTAATAGCCAAGTCTTAATCTAAAAGAAACAAAAACTTATTAGGCAAGTCGTATCCGTGCTTGCCAAACTTATAAAGTAATAAAGAAAGAAAACCCATCCATCATCGAGGCCTCATTCCAATTAGGAAGCGAAACATAGCGTCGAAGATTGATGGCGGCGGCTATCGGACTCTCGCAAATGCATAGATCAACCCGCCGGAAGAAGAAGGCGGCAATGTCATGGAGGTCGTCGGGGGTGGAGAAAACTGTCTATGTTTGTGCGAATGCGTTTAACAAAAGTAGAGAAGCGTTTAACAAAAGTAGCATTGGTACCTAATTAACCTATCAAGCAAGGATTGGTCGAAGAAGAAGAAGAAGAAGAATGAGCAAGAGCCCCTTTACATCAAACCCATCCTGAGGAACATTCTGCTTCGGTGGGATTGCTGCTTCGTCGCTCTGGGCTCCACTATATACTGCACTAGTGCTAGTGCCGAAGACATCTCCTCCGATGTCGTTGCTTGGGACACTACTAATACTACTGGGGAGGGGGAACCAGTTCCTCCAATGAACCTTCAAAGGGAACGCCGTTTTACCGAGGCCGTCACTGCTGATGGTAAGATCTATGTCTTTGGCGGAGTTAAACATGCTGCTCATGAACCCACCATTCTTTGGTGGAGCAAGAATGAGTGGGAGCCCATCCATCCATTACCACCTCCAAAATTACTGACCATGCTGCGCAAGGAATTTGATCTTTTCGTCGTATATGATGACACCGAAAGGAGGATTATTTTGGGTTCGCAAAGTAGTCAGGACGGTGTCTTCTTTACCTATGGAGTGAGAGATGCTACTTGGGGGACCCTACCCCAAAAGTTTACTGCATCATCGTTTGTCGATATGAGCAGCCGCCCTGTATTCTTTGATAATACTCTTTACTGGATTGAGGTTGTGGAAGGCAACATTCGTAATTGTGGCCTATGATAATGCTGATCCACGGGCCTATTATGGGTGTCAATCATTTCTTTTGGGGTTGCTCCTCTGGGGGTTGCAACACTTCTGCAATGCAACTTCTTTATTTCCGCAGGACGACTTTTACTTGATTTGGCTTGACAAAGATGGAGTCATTCGATTCGAGAGAATGCGAGTTTCCAAACGGATTGACATGGAGAAACAAGAAGGTAGTCTCAAAGCTTATGTTCTTTCCAGCAAAACATATCTACTTGACACCCAAGCATATGGCATCCATGCTGTGGTCTTATAACTAATTCCCTCACTCCTCCATCTTTAGCTCCATCTCCGCCTACATTCAAACTAAAATGTCCACTATTTTGGTCCCTTTTTTTTAAGAAAAATGCTGAGTTTTGATGGAAAGATTTAACACGTGTCAAAATACACCTCATATATGGTAGAGTGTCTTGATTCTAACCCATTCTACCACCGCGTTGATAATTTCCTTCTGGATTTCTAAGTTTGACCATTTTGATTGATTGGCTCAAATGTTTTTATTATTTTTTCACTTTCGAAGAGATACATTTTGTTTTGAATTACTAATACAAAATATATGAATTTTTTACATCAGTGAATTAATGAGAAAAGGGTTTGATAATGAAGTTTAACAATTTTTTGGAATTTTTTTTCGTAACCCACCCCCCACAATATACTTGGAGAGACTCGAACTATCTACCTTTCACTTTGAAAGGAGATGAAATTAAATTAAATTAATCACTTAATTTAGTTAGTTCTCTTTAGAATTATATAAAAATGTGGAAAACTTTGTAGAGTGGTAAAGGAATAATTTAATTTGTAGTGGTGGAGTAAAATAAAGATATAAGGAATTTGGAGGGTTAATTGGTAAATCCTCAAACATTGGATACATGTGTCAACCCCATGCAAGAGTGAAAACATGTACCCTAACAAAAAGCCAAATAAAAGAGAGAAAGGGGAGATAAATTTTTTGTATATTTAATTTAGTATACTACATCAAAGGACCAAAACTGATACACCTAGACTCAAATTAAAGGGATAAGAGGGTCCAATGAAGCTTGAAATCTTATCAACATTTGTTTTCTTTATTTTGTAAAGAAATATCTGAGAATTATTTATTCACAAGGAAATTCCAAGTTATTTCAGTAGATGTAATTGCTCGATATTGAGTGTTGGAGCCAACGAGATTTTTATTTTTCTTTATTGAAAAAAAGAAAGAAGGAGAAAATCTCCTTTATTTTTTCTATGTTATTTTGTAATTTAGAATTAGAGCAATTTTTAATGGACAGATATAAGAGAGTGATGATGTTATGACATCATTTCATGATGTTATCATAACTCCTTTCACATACATTAATTTAAAAATTGTCAGAAAGTCGTGATTCTTTTTAGAATTAATTTGTAAAGTACCTTCTTTGTATAAAATAATACAAAGAAATTTTTTTTAAAAAAATGGTGTGTATATAAAAGGGAAATAATTGTACAATCATGGCATGAAGCCATACAATCAACTAAAGAGCTTTAAAACAACTGAACAAGCAAGAAGCTTAACACTGTACAACAATCATGCTTGGAAAAAGGATTCATGAGACTAGTCCATTATCTAAGCCAAGTCTCAAACTGACTGCAAATTTCAATTTGCAGCAACTTTCCTAGACATTTGATATCCTTAATAGACAGGAGTTGTCACATAAATCTCATTAGCATTTCTTGTGGCACCATAATAAGTAATGTTTACTTCTTCAACAAAATAATGAAAAAGTTTATATGTTCTTTCCTTTCAAACTCAGTGACCATCGAACACAACAAAACAATTTTACTATTGCGCAAAAGCCCGCACAATCCAAATGCTCAAGAAAAACCTTCATGCTAGTCTTACCGCAAGTGCAAAGTACCTTTAGGCCTTAAAATACATATGTAGCTAATACTGATTTCAAGCTAATTCAATTTTAGGTCATTCTCATATCAGATGAAAAAGATACGACCATTTTACTAACTCTTATTATGAGAAAAACGAGATCGAGAATAACATCTTCAAACGAATTTTTCAGGTCCTAGATAAACTCTTTTTTGGTTGAATTTTTTCATCATGGAGCTTATTCGATTACCTTTCTTTTCATTCATCGTTTTGGCAAAAATTGTGACTCAATCTGATAAAATCTTACAAATTTCACTTTTTTAGCTTTCTCTAATAATGCTCTATCAAGCTATTCATGAAAATTTGTGAAACTCTAATTTGATGTTTTATGAAGTATCATGGTTAAGTGACTTTACCACTAAAATCAACCCGATTTATCAAATCAAATAGAAGGTTAACTTACATGAAATTAAAAACTTGAATCTTTACAAATTAAACAACAATCAACAAGAAAAGACAAATCTTATGTGCTCATATTTGCAATCTTATGCGTGAGTGTGTTTGCATAGCCACTGTCCGAGTGTTTCCAATGATATGATACATATGGAGGAACTCTCCAGCAACTAAGAGTGGTATCGTCCGGAACAATTATATACTTGTACGCACGTGTAGTTTAACACAAGCCAAATCAAACCCCACAATTTTAGCCTTCCAATGGAGGCCTGATCCCAATTCCCAAACAGTAATGAGACTTCAATAAACACCCATACCATGAAAAATAATAAAATAAACTCATTATTTTGAAATCAATTATTTCTCTTCTTGATTTCAATATTAAACTATTATGAAATGAATCAGGTTAGGGTTCAGCTGTTAGTAGAATATTTATAAATTAACACATACACGAAAACACAAATTGACACCCCTGAGTGACAGTATACCTCCCCAACTCTTTTGTACTTTGATTTATTCTTCTCTTTAATGATATTCACTCCATTCAGAAATAATAATAATAATAATAATAAACATAACAAATTATAAACATAGATGCTTAAATATGTTATTTATGATCTACTTATAATGAATTATTTCATCTCAATTTCATGTTGGGCTAAATTTTCTTTTTAATAACTATTGGGTTGTTATAAAAGTCCACCTTGTAAAACCAATCTGATTCAATCCAGTAGATCGGAATGGATTAAGCTCCCGTCAAATTGGAATGGATTTAAATTTTATGAATATGTTAGATTCGGTTTGGATTTGATTTTATGTTATCCGATCCCGTAGCTCCATCATGGTGGCAGTCGCAGTGTGCAAATTGTCCCCCTTGAATTTTTCTTCTTTTCTATTTTTTATCTATGTAATTATGAAATTTTACAAAATGCTCCCTTGATTTGAAAAATTATTAATTTGGCTCCATCATTTTACTTTCCTAAACTCAAAAATGTTGTTCCTTCACTATCATGACGACTCTCTTTATTTATTCTTATGATTTGGGTATGATTTAAATATACGATTATTGACCCAATTTTATTTATTTCAATTATGTGTTTGTATAAAAATATATGATTTTGATATTTCACATATGTTTATCCATTTTGTTCTTAGATAATTTGAATTATTCGTGACCCATTTATTTGTAGTAAATCTAGACTTTAAATTATCTATCTCATTATATCACATTTCAAAGTAAACCAAATGTAGAGTAAGTTCAAATTATATTTTGAGTCCATCATATAATTTTTTAATTTCTACAATATAATTTAAGTGTTATGATGTCATACGTGAGGTCGAGATAATTGTATATATTACGAGAGAAAGTATTAAATACTCTCGGATACCATACATTTAACTGAATTAATATTTTTTATAATTAAAAAAAAAAAAGGGGGAGTTATCGTCTGTGCAAGGAGTATCGTACCCTGAAATATTCAATAATTTCTGCTCTGCATCCAGGGATTGGAATCCGTTCCATTGAAAGTGAAACTAACACCGATGGCGGTTGTGGTTTTGCTTTTGGAAGTATTTTCTTCCTCTATTGAAACCTACTTCATTGTGTCACGAATTTCCGACCATCGGCATTACATCGCAAAATTGTTTACGTAGTTCAGCCAGGGTGTGATTTCTAAGAAAGTTTTATTTTGTTTTTTTTTTTTCTTCTCTCTCTCCGTCCTTTCCAAACTCTCTGTTTTCTCTCTACCACTCTCACTTTTTGTCTCTTCTCTCTCCACCGCTCTCACAGTAGCTTCAAAGGACAACCTTAGCACGAAATAGGGTCACGGTATCGCGGGCTGCCAAACAGATTGCTAGGGCTCAATCTCACTGTGTATATACAGAAAGACCCATCGAGACCTCAAGTAATCCAATTGCAAAGCGAAACCCTAAAAACAAAGGTAGACATCGATAGTAACGTCGAAGATTGATGGCGGCGGCGGCAATCGGACTCTCGCTAATGCAAAGATCATCCCGCCGGAAGAAGAAGAAGAAGGCAATCTCTGGATCCTCTCGGAGGTCGTCGACGGTGGAGAAAACTGTCTATCTTCGTGCGAATGCGACAGAAGGGATGGATTGGTATGTAATTAACCTATCAAGCAAGGATTGCTCGAAGAGAAGGAAGGAGAAGACAGGAAGAGTGGGATCAAAAGAGCAAGAGCCCCTTTATATCGAACCGATCCTGAGGAACATTCTGCTTCCGTGGAATGGCTGCTTCGTCGCTCTGGGCTCCACTATATACTGCACCAGTGCTAGTGCCGAATACTTCTCTTCCGATGTCGTTGCTTGGGACACTACTAATACTATTGGGGAGGGTGAACCAGTTCCTGCCATGAACCTTCAAAGGAGAGCCTGTTTGTCTGAGGTAATCACTGCTGATGGCAAGATCTATGTCTTTGGTGGTGTTGACAGGTATCGAAATGATGAACCCATTGATGATCTTGTTAAATTTGTGTGTGAGGTTTTCGACCCAAGCACGAACAAGTGGGAGTCCATTAATCATCCATCTCCAGAACAACTATTCACCTTTCTAGAGAATAGTGATTATGATCTTTTTGCAGTGTACGATGAGTTCGAAAGTAGGATTATTTTGGGTTCGCGGCTAAATGAAGATGGTTTCCTCCTCACTTATGGGGTGAGAGATGCTACTTGGAGAACCATAACCACAAAGTTTATGAGATCATCAAATCATGTCAATTTCAGCCGCCCTGCATTCTTTGATAGAACTCTTTACTGGATTGAGATTCACGCTTACAGCATTCTTGATTGTGGCTTATATGCTTACGATTTGGATCTCCAAATGCTCATCCAAGGGACTATCATGGGTGTACATCCTTACTTTTGGGGGAGCAACACTAGTTCAATGCAATTTCTTCATTTCCGTGGTGATGAGTTCTACTTGATTTGGTTTGAACAATACGATAGAGTCGTTCGATGCGAGAGAGTGCGAATTTCGAAACGGATTGACACGCGGAAACAAGAAGGTAGTGTCACAGCTTATGTCATTTCCACCAAAACCTATCTACTTGACACCCAACCACACAGTGACATAGGTGCTGTGGTGCTGTAAGTAAGTAAGTAAGTAATTCTCTCACTCCATCTTTAGCTCTACCGCCACATTGCATTGTTGATCAAATTTTTTTGGGTTTCTTGGTTGGTATTTAGATGTTTGATAATTTTGATTGATTTGCTCAAATGTTTTTATTATTTTTTCACTATAAGGAGAGACTTGAGTAAATGAATTAGTAATACAAAATATATGAATTTTTACATCAGTAGATTAATGAAAAAAAGGTTTGATAATGAAGTACAACAATTTTTTAGAATTACTTGACTTATAGTTTGTAGGGAACTAAGGGGAGACTGATATAAATAATTCAAATGGCAAATCTTGAATTGAGCAGCACTACTAAGGCAATTTTAAAGTTTGGACTTTAAATAATGGTTTAAATAATAAAACTCAATGAGTGAAAAGATCCTAATATGATTTTATTTAAGATGAAATTAATGTTAAAAGTCTTGGTATTAATTAGTACAATAGTTATACAAGATGATGTATGTGCTATAGAGTCTAGACATGAAATGGTAGATGTCTTTTAGTACGTGAGATGACAAGGATTGAACCTTATAAGATTAAGATTTGGCGATCGGCATTGTTCTTATTGCAAAAGAAATGGTCGCTGAAAGTATTCTTGAAAAAAGAGCTCTATTCTCAAAAGCCAAAATCTTTGAAAATAAAATGAAGAATCAAAGATTTGATTCAAAAGGCTGAGGCTTTGAAGAAAAATATTCTAACGGATCCGAACTTGAATCAAATAAGATCAATAAAGTTATGAAGAGTGAGGTGAAAAAACAGAGCCCACTGCCAACAAGCAATAATCTTAGAATAAAACTTTTCAAGTCCTAAGAAACCTTAGGGATGACTATCTTAAACAAAAATCTTGACCGGGATGTCTTTATGTTGTTTTACATTTTGGTGATTCTAAAATCCTAAGAGTTACATTATCTAAGATAGTCTTTCTTTTGTTTTAGTTTATGATGGTTCATGAACTGTGTGACAATTTTGTAGTATTAAAATCGTATAGCCATTTGAATCAATAGTTGTGTTACATGGTCAATTAATATAAACTGCAAAACTTATTTTTAAAAGTTAGTGATTGGTTGATTTTCTTTGTTATTTCTTTTGCTTCTTCTTTCTTTTTTCCTTTTTTATTAATGATGATTTTATAAAGTTTAAAGCACATTTCATGCTGACGTTGCAATTATAATCATTGATCTTGAAACTTGTTAAATTTAGGATTCACAAAGAAGAGGCACCACTGTGTTTGGGGTTTTAATGCTTTAGAGGTTCTCTCCATCGACCTTCTCTCACTTGTTTTTATATTACAATTGATATTACAAGCGGTTCCCTTTGTTTGAATAAACGCCGCCTATTTTAGTTTACAGTCATTACAAAGTAAACCAAGCCTAACCAGTCACATTCCCGGAGATTTCAGGTATTGCTGACATTCTTGATTGTGGAGTTGGTTCCTTTTCTATTTTGTATTTGGGTTTGCTGTTAGGAGCTCCTTCGAGGAGAGTGGATGGGTGGGATCCAGTTGTGGAGAGGTTTGAGAGGAGGCTTGTAGGTTGGAAGAAGTAATATCTTTCGAAAGGTGCAAAGGTCACCATGATGAAGAGCACTCTATCTAGTCTTCCTACTTATTTCCTATCCCTCTTTCAGATTTCTACTTCAGTGGCTAAGAGGATAAAGAGGCTCCAGCGGAATTTTTTTGTGAGGTGGTAGGGATGATGAGGTCAAATACTATCTTGTCCGGTGGGATTAGGTTTGTAGGCCGATTTAGATGGGTGGTTTAGGGATTAGAAGATTAGTACTCTTCAATAAGGCTCTCCTTAGGAAGTGGTTGTGAAGGTTTGGGAGGGAAAGGCAACGCCTGTGGAGGAGGGTCATTTCTAGTAGGTATGGGGAGGTGGGAGGAGAGGGGAGGTTGGTGTTCGTCGGAGGTGAGGATCCCCGGTGGTGCAGGTGTTTGAAAATTCATTCATAGGGGGTGGGATGACTTTTCTAAACACACCAGATTCATAGTCGGGAATGACAAAGATATTCGCTTTTGGGAGGATTGGTGGTGTGGCGACCGCTCCTTGGCTCGATCTCTCCCTCGTCTTTTTTGTATTGCTTTGGATCCGCATGCGTTGGTTACCGAATGCTATCACCTTGATAGTGGTAGGACAACTTGGGATGTTAGGTTCTCGAGACATTTCCAGGATTGGGAATTAGAGGATGCCTTTCGCTTTTTGGAGTTCGTGTATCTTCATGTAGTGGATGGTGACAGGGCCGACTCATTGGTGTGGATGGTCTCTTCTCAGGGGAGGTTTGATGTGCGTTCCTTCTATAGGAGCCTTTTTGAGACTACAGGGTCGGCTTTTCTATGGAAGGTCACGTGGCATACAAAGGCCCCTACTAAGGTGGCTTTCTTCGAGTGGATAACTTGTTTGGGAAGGATTCTAACGTTAGACAATACGAGGAGAATATGCCACGTCATTGCTAATTGGTGTTGCATGTGTAAGAGAGATGAGAGTTGGTGGACTATCTTTTGCTCCGTTGTTCAGTGGCCTGGGATTGTTGGAGCTTGCTTTTGGGGTTGTTTGTGGTCAAGTGGGTAATGCCCAACTCTTCTAGAGGCATGGTGGAGGCTTGGAGAGGTTGTATAGTGGTTTCCCAAGCTCGTGATTTTTGGAGGGTAGCGCCCTTTTGTGCTTGGTGGTATTTGTGGAGGGAGAGGAATAGGAGGTCGTTTGATGATGAGGAGACTCCTATTGGGGCACTAAAATTCTCTATTATTAGTTCTCTTTTTTGTTGGGTGATTGGTAGAAATTGTAAATTCATGGAGAGAGTTGATTTTTTTGGATAATTTGAGTGGTTAGGGGCCCTATTTGGTCCTTTGTATTTCTGTGGGCTACGCTCCCCTTTAGGGTGCTTTGTAATACAATCTTACCTATCAAAAAAAAATCTCAGCAATCAATAAGCGAGAGATTTATATGGAGAAGAGGTGGTTTTGAATCTAATTATGGGAAAAGTGCTATATTGGATATAACTGAAGGTACCAGGACAACATTGAATTTAAACAAGTAATACACATTAAATGCTGTCCAAGGAAAGAGTTTGTTACCCACTAGTGCAGAAGATGTCGTGTTAGATTTATAGGAAAGAGGAAAAAAATGATTCATAAGAAAGAAATTCAAAGAATTAAATAATTTAAATTCATGATTTTTTTTCCCAAAATTTTATTGTCTATATCATTGTATAGTTAAGATTGTTTAAGTTAACTTTTACACTTATCTTTGAATGCTATAAAGGACCAATTTTATATTACATTACTCAATAAAATACTTATTGGTAAAAGATAATAAGTGAATCTAACTGTTCAAAGGGATTTATGATTTCAGAAACTCAAGATGGAGGAGTAAAATCTTTAATTAGAGTGACAATGATCACTGTCTGTCTTAAGAAACGTCCTCTATCATTCCCTTTGAGATTTTTATGAGATTTGGTTGATTCTTCTTATCGTGAAATGAGTAAAACCTTCTTCATTTTATTTACTTTTTTTTTTTTTTTTGTTAATAAAAAAATCTTTTATTTTCGGCACAAATTTCTTCCCATATTGATTTCAACTTGGAGGTAGTTTGGCAATTATCACCGCCACTTGCATTCAGGAATTACAATTTTAAGCTCTCAGAGTTTTGTAACCAAAACTTAAAACTCTATGAATTTGATCTAAAACAAATCAATATCCATCATTGAAAACTCAAAAGTACTTAAACTTTAGGCACCTTATTCATACTATTTCCTATTTCTTTTATTTTCCTTTTTTTGGGTGTCTTTATTCATACTATTTGAACCTTAGATGTATAACAAAGCCACTGGATGTCTTTCTCGGAGCAGAGTTGCTTCTTTTTCCATCTTGGGTTCTTGATGGAAATTGCAAACATTGGTTAATAAGCCAAGGAGAAGCATAAGTTTGTGGTTGTACAAGTACAAATGAATCCAAAATATTTGAGTTGAAATCTACGTTTTAATTCCTTTCTTAGAGTAATATTTTAGTTGTATGTATATGTGAATCGAGATTCTACATAGGATTGATGGGGGGCACATAGGATAAGGATAGTAAGAAACGAAAATCTTGAATTTATACAACTAGTAGAAAATCAATTCAAACTAACTTCCTAAATAAAAATAGGGTAAATATCATAGACACCCCCTGAAGTTTGATGAATTGACCCGGAACTACAACTTTGAGAATTTTTGTCACAAATATCCCCTATCAGATTTTCATTTTTTTAATATGTGAAATGTTGTGATTGCTCCTGATAATTTAAATAGATTTTAATATAAAAATATCAGTATAGGAAAATGATCACAATGCCCTAAATTTAATTACTATTTTATTTTATGTTAATATTATTATTTATGAAAATAAATAATTATATATATTATGTTATATATACTATAGTGTGTATATGTATAGATGAATAGAGAAAAAGAAAGAGAAATTTAATTATTTTTTGTATTTTATGTTAACATTATTATTTATGGAAACCACAGGGGGTGTTGGTGACGAAAATTCACAAAGTTGTAGTCGCATGTCAATACATCAAACTTCAGGGGGTGTTAGTGTTATTTACCCATAAAAATATTTTCAAAATTATAGAGGATAAGACTTATTAAAATAAAAAATATATATTGAATGAGGCTAAAAACCAATAACAGTAACATTCTAGCACAAATTATAGAAATTCAGTTTTCAGTTTTGAAATCTCAGAAAATGGGCTGCTGAAGTGCAGCAATATCCCATTAAATTATGATTGCAATTTTGGAGTAGATTTGCACACCATACCATCATGTGTCATCTGCAAATACTCACTAGCACAGAGCAATTAAGGAAGATATTCACAATCTATTATTCTTTTATAGATTTTGATTTTGATTACTATCATTCTATCTTTTATACTTTTAAAATTAAGGAAGATTATTTTCAGAATCTCCTTTTATTCACTTGTATTTCTCTTAACTTTTTTTTTTCTGAAAAAGGAAATGACATAATTATCTTTAAAAAATACCCCCAAAATTAATTAAAAAGTACTCTTGCAATTCAATTTTGAGATGTGATGTTGACGTTTCATTTATTGAAAATTTATATAGATAATTGAATATGTAACAGATTTTAAATACATATACATTTAAATATACTAGTGTAAAAAAAAATGTATGCATACTAGCATAAAACAATGTGGAATGCATGTGGTTAATCACATAAATAGATCTTTAACACATAACAATTGGTATAGTACAATGAAAAGTCCAATTGTAAATTAATTATGAAAGAAAATTAATAATAACCCTAATTACATAAAATTCGTAACTTTATTTTTCTTCGCTTGTTCTCCGAAGGTCGATGTGCGCGGTCCACGCATTGAGTCATGTCTTAATCTCCATCAATTAAGGTGGCCAACTAAGGGGTGTTTTTTTTTTAAGAATACATTGGGATTGCTAAAATATTTTGGGTTTTTAAAGATTATTTCATCTTGGATCCCACTACCGGTTACAAATTGCTTTGAATGAGTTCCTCCCTTGAGTTGGATCTTCTCCAAATTGGTGGAAGGTGTAGTTTGTGGTCAAAAAATTAGGTTTAGACATGCACTAAACCGATCAAATATCATATTGAAATAAATTTTACCTACAGGGAAAAAAAAATCATATCGAAACAAATTTTACCTATCAAAAGAGAGAATAAAAAAATGAAAAAGAAAAAGAAAGCCAAAAACCCAGAGGATGGAAATATTTGAGGAACTAAAAGTTTGTTAGTATAGGTTTATTATGCGACAATCAGATGATAAAAAGAAAATCCAAGTGACAAAACAAGTAGCCTAATAGTATCTCCTTTACCTCCCAAAGTAAGAGGTGAGAGTTCAAGTCTCCAAAGGGGCAAATGAATGTGCAAGTCCACTTGCAGTATGTTATCCTTTTGTAATTGATTGTACTGTTGTATATTGAGGTGAGCTGAGGTGAGGTAAGGTCATCTTGTTAGGTTACGATCTTGGAGAAATTATTAGGTACTCTTGGACCATTGCTCCCGGCCAATCAGAGCTTGACACAAGCAAATTTTGAAATAAAGCTGACACACTGACTCTTTATTTTATCATTTCAGGTAACAGGATCCAGTTGTGAATAGATGATGTGTGACAACTGACAACTAGTTTCATTATTATCTTTTGCTAATATTTATTTTGTTATGTTTTAGAGAGAACATTTGTGGTGAGGTTGGCATGGAACTTTTTATGACACCATGGATTGGTTTGAGTTATGGTGGTTATCTTTATGTGATGGACTTGATCTTTTGTTGTTCTAAATATGTGTTATCAAAGATATTGGCTTTTACTTAATATAGTGGAAATGGGGAACATATTTAGTTCACACTCCAAATTTGAGGATAGAAGTATAGAACTAGATGTTGTTATTTAAATTTGGGGCATGACAAAATTTGTTTTGTTATGTGTATAAGTAAATATGGCTTTAGTATATTAAACAGAATTCCATCATTATGCATATTGTAATGAAGCTGTTACATATATATTTTCTATAAGTAGAAATATGTTATGTATATTTTAAAATAAATTTGTTAACTTAGATCATCTTTCATCTGCTATGAATAAATGACTAGCAATTTTTTTTAAAGAACTTCTATTAATGAGTATATACTATGATTATATCCATGTGTAACTGTTATGTGATGACATTGATGGTGAAAGAAAGGTAAAAGAGACTTGTTCAAATTGGTTAATATAATCATCATTCTAGAATTCTATATGAATGAGGTTGGTCACATGAATTTTTTTTTTTTTTGGACGTGTAGGAAACTTGGTGTATGGCACCTTCATGTTTAGGTATGTAAAGCTGAAGCTAAAATCTATACTACACGAGAGAAAAAAAGAAAAGAAAAGGAGTTAGGGTGGTAAAATTGTTGAACTAATCTTTAGTATGCAGTCGTCCAAACATAGCGTTATGATGATGACGTCTTGTTACATTCTTATGGTTGGAGGTGCTATAGCGTTAGCAAGCAGAGTTCGTAGCGTGTTATGAAGCCAGGCTATAAAGATAGAAACAGAAGGCAGGAGAGTAAGAAGAGAATGAATGCCTTGCAAGTCATGAATACTCAATTCTCAGCTTGACTCAGTGAAACATTTTTTCAACTACCTTGTGCATACTCATTTATGGAGAAATTATTTAGTCAAATCACATATCAATTAAATTTTGTTACATTGACTAAGACAAGAATTTAAACACGCACTAGCTCTACTAGAGAGAGAAAGTAGAGGCAAAATTAAGTTAGCTTGCACTTACATTGCGATTAAGATGTACTAAATTGGTTCTCTCTAAGTTTGTTGGTGTTGGAAAATGGGGGGTTTAGCAGCAGCGGAAGTTTTCAAAATCTTTTTCTATTAAAAGAAGAGATAAGAGATCAACAAGTTGCTTGGAGATCACATTAATTATAAGTTGCTTAGAAATCTGTACTGGCTAACTTTTTGGATAAATTTTTTTTTTTCATATATTAGTGTTTTTTAAATAAAAAAAAAAAACCTAGAATGGCAATGAACCAAGTTTTAGAAAATACAATATTGTGATTAAGGACATTCACAATGACTTCTCTATATTTGTTTATATTCAAATTCTAACCGGCCACATGTTAAGATCTTAATAATTTGACTTCACAATAACTTCTTAGATTTTCATTATTCACACAATTAAATAATTTTTCACAAAATTAAATTAATCTAAAATTTTAGTGTTATTTGTATATACATATATATGTAAAAGATTTTTTATATCTTTTTAACTAGAAAATTTATAATTTTTTCATCTTAAATCAAAAAATAGTCTAAGAGGTATTCTAATGGAAACTCTTGAAATTTTCTTTCTAATAAAAATGATTTTATCAAAAAATTAAAGTTACTGAATTTTAAACTAATGATACACGCATATATATATATATATATACACACACACAGCACAAAGCCCGATGTAATGTGAAGATAAAAAATATATATATAAAAATCAAATGCTTGGATAGACGCTTTGCCAAAAATATAGAGAATTCAAGCACACGTGGGCCTTCATTTTAAGCCAAGCCTTGTATGCATTTTGGCATTTGCTTTGCCATAAGTCTGGCGTAGTTGTTGCTAGTGCTCTGAGAGCCTGTTTAGAATTGCTTAGCTACCACTCCAACCCGCTTTTAATTCAAGAAATTGCGTTGAGAAGTGTTTGGTGAGAAAAAAAAGTATGTTTAAGAAGTAGAGTTTTAATTGAAAACACGCTTTTTGGTGAAGCTCAAAATTGAAGCTTCTAAAATTGCGTTCGAACTACATCTAAGATATTTTAGGTCATTTTATTTTTTTGGATAATATAATCCCTATTTAGTTTTTATAAATACAATACAAAACAAATGTGTTAAGTCTAAGAATCTCAAACGATCACTTTGTACAACCAATTTGTATCACTTTATGTGATAAAAAAAAAAAATACAGAATGTTCATAGAGCAACAATAAATTGATCATAGAAAAAAATATCTAATGATTGTGTGTGTGTCTATATATATATATAAATCACAAAAAAATACTAATACTATTATTTTAATCAGTTGTCTTTTTCTAGATTTCGTGTTTATTTCATTACTTATTATTTGCAAGCAATATCAATATTATAATGCATGCATTATTCAAAGGAAAAGAATATCTAATGATTATGTAATATGTGTGTGTATATAAATCACAAAAAATAATATTAATACTAATACTAATACTAATATTATTATTTTAATCAGGTGTCTTTTTCTACTTATTATTTACAAGTGATATCAATATTATAATGCATGCATTATTCACTGTTCACTAATTGGATACTCAAAAATCGATTATTCTATTATAAAATGTGCTAACAACATAGAGTAGAGCTTTTTCACTTTTGGTGCTACCCAAAGGATTAGGATATGAATTTGTTATATTGAAATTGAACTAAATAATCAATTTTTTTTAATTATTGTGTCTAGAGTCCTGAAAACATGTGAAGTAAAGATATTGTAGATTTTATGTATTAATCAATTTTTTTTTAATACTCAATATTTAGTTCGAATTGTTGACACCTCAACTTAAATCCAACTCTAATTAAGTCTTGGTTGAAATTTTTTAACTTAAACTCAACCCTAATTGTAAAAATTGTTGTTCAAACTAATAAAAAATTGGATTAAATTCAAGTTGACCCGCCCAAGTTGCACCTCTAGACTAATGCACATGTTTATTACTATATGGATAATATGGTATAATTAGTAATAAAAGTATTTTAAGCAACATTATTACCAAACAAATTTAAAAGTGTTTTAAATCTAAAAACTACTTTATACAATTACATTACCAAACATCTAACAATTTTTACTCACTCTAATTTTTATGACAACTTTATTGATAAAAGCATTTTAAGTATTACAACACCAAGTCTTTCAATGAGATATCTACTTAGTCAAAAGGGTGTATAGATAGAAGAAGTCACACCTGGTCCTTACTAACTTACAACAGGTATGTGGTGGATATCCATATATATATAGAGAGAGAGAGAGAGAGAGAGAGAGAGAGAGAGGTAACTTATCAGTTGTTGATGAAACAAAAGACTTCTAGTCGCAAATGTTGACAAATTCCATGGTGGTGGATGCAAAAAAGTAGAATGGCGATGGAATGCTTTGGCTTCAGAGTTAGGTGTTTCACCTATCTTATCCTCTCACTGTTTAGTATAATAAAAGTTGGATTGTATGTGTTTGGATAAAAGTAATAAAGTGGTAGGATTGATTTAGATTAGAAGGCATGATTGCGAAAGTTAAAAAGACTTCGAATTGAGTTTGTAGACTTCCTATGCTCTTTTACTTTGTGTGGTTTCCTTTTATTCATTTTTATAGCCATTTTTTGGTTGCAATGTTAAAAGTTTGGACCATTAAATTGTTGACGTAACTCTTGAGGATGTAAGCACGTTTTACCGAATCTCGTATATTTATGTATTTTGTTTCTTTATTTTGTAATTTTTCTTTTGCTGTGTGATTCTTGTGATTGATAATTTTCAAGGCTCGAAGGAGTTATAAATTAAAAACGTAATTTATTCCCAACATAAATGTGAGAATAAGAGTTCAAGTCTTAGGACAATAACTTTGTACAAATAATGTCTAAGGTTAGGTGTATACTCAATCCGATCTTTCCCGCAACCTTGATCAATGATGACACGTTGAATAATGATTTGCTTTATTAATTTCAATGGCCATATTTATATGCATTAGATTTAGGATAAAGTGTAAGAAAAATATATTTATATAAAAAATATGCAAATACTCTCGTGACGTTTAATTAACTCCTTACATTTTTAAAATTGTGCAAATAATATCGTTTTGTGACTTTTGTCAATTTAGCGATTGAAATGTCTAAAATATATATATATATATATATATAAGTGTAATAGTAGAGGTGACATATGGCATATATATATATATATATGTGTGTGTGTGTGTGTGTGTGTAATGTGTGATAATTAGTTCCATTAGTTGATTGATAAATTTAAAAGGGTCAAGACTGAAGACGAAAAAAGAAAAAAATTAAAAAGTGTTCTTAATTAATTGTCAAGGAAAACCCAGCTTCCTTCTTCCTGCTAAACATATGTATTATACTGTATTTTGATGTCATAAAGATAATATGAGCTTAAATTGATGGCTACTGGCTACTGAGAGAGCTTAAATTGATGGCTGGGAGGGAGGGAGAGAGAGATATAGTTGAGAGAGAAAATGTAAGATGTTGTATAGAGAAAAAATAGCTAGTTATATTGTTAGGAATTATGGCTCATGTTCCATATTTAATTTGAAGTGAAATTTTTTCTTTTCGATGACTTAGGCAAGATGGGACCGACACATCTATATCTTGTGTGTTTGTTTTGATTTACTTTTGATGTGTCGAACGAATAGAGTATAATTCTTAACAAAAAAATAAAAAAAAAAAAAGGCATCCAGACATGACACAAGAGGGGGGACCAGAAAGTTTGAATTGGGGTCAAATTAATTGTATGAAAAATGATTTTATTATAAAATATATAATTTATAATATAGTTTTATTTATGGTAGAGATATAAATATAAATTCAAAAGACCAAAGAGAAACTTTAAGATAAGATTACTTGTAAATAATGAATATTACATAACATATTAACTGCATACAAATGCAATAGATATATATATATATATATAAATCAAGGTGAAAAGGGTAAAATGAGAAAAAGAAAGAGAAGATGAATGTAATATTAAATTACGGAATAAGGTAATGTTAGCATGTTTAGAATTTGAAGGCTTAGTTACAGTGTTGTTTTAAAAGTGTTTTGACAATTTATAAACAAAACAAAAGTTATAAAACATGTTTATCTTAAAAATTTATTTTTATAAACAAATAACATTAAACATAAACGGTTACCAAACGGGTCCTTAATGTCATTAGTATTTCGACTTTCAAACACAGTGAAAAAACACAGGCTTGTGTTGTCATATTTATCATTATTATTATTATTATTTTAATATAAATTCTTCTTTTTTATTATTTTCTATTACAAGTTATCTCCACTGTAACATTTAAAATTATTTCTAATGATCATGTTAACTTCGATGTGTCTTCTACCTTCCATACAAATTAATCTTTTATTAATCTTAAGAATATAACATCTTTGCATACGGAGGTAAAATTATGTACAACTAACTCTTTTCAGACTTCACAATGACAGAAGTTTGGTGCATTTGGTGTACCTTTTTATGTCTTCTTCATACATGTATATACAATCTAAGAGCATCTCCCACGGCTTAGCAAAAGGTCTGTTTGGCGATATAAAGTAGAAAAAAGTCATCCAATGGCTTAGCTGAAAAATGGGTCTCACGTTCAGCTTAGCTTAAGGCTCAGAGGTATATGGCGTGGGGATGGGGAAGCAAAATGGTGGGCCATGTTTGTGGGTCCACATTTTTTTTTTTTTTTATTTATCAAATTTTTTTCTCTGTTTGCGCCCATACATACATATATATTTATTGTATTTTTTTCGCTTAAATTTATATAACTTTTACTACAAATTGAATTTTTTGATGAAATTATTTTTGTTAGAAATAAAATTTTGAGATTTTCAATTTGAGTAGCACTTAGGCCATGTTCTGACTTAATTTTTTTTAAAAATAAGATTTATTAAAATATTTTTTTTTACTAGTCAAATCTGGAGAAGGTATGATGGAGCAAAAATATAAAAATCTCATATGATGACATGATTAACTAAAATGATGACGTATTTACACAAAATTTAAATTTAAAGAAGCAAATTTAGAGATGCAAGTCTAGAACATCAATTTAATGGCTAGGTCCAAAGCTTGGCTTGGTAGAAGAAAAAGGGAGAAGTCTACGCATCACTTTAATTTGTCCTCACATGCTGATTATTAACCCTATGTTTTCTAGAAATATTGCATTTCTTTGGAAATTTTCATGGAATTTGACTTCTATTCTTGAAACAGATAGTTGGCATCATGGAAAACATGACATTTTTGACTTGCAAAATTGATTGGATTACTAACCCTATGTTTTCTAGAAATATTGCATTTCTTTGGAAATTTTCATGGAATTTTACTTCTATTCTTGAAACAGATAGTTGGCATCATGGAAAACATGACATTTTTTACTTGAAAATTTGATTGGATTACTAACCCTATCTTTTCTAGAAATATTGCATTTCTTTGGAAATTTTCATGGAATTTGACTTCTATTCTTGAAACAGATACTTGGGTATCATGGAAAACATGACATTTTTCACTTGCAAAATTAATTGAATTACTTTTTCATAAAACATGAAATTTTAGGTGCCATGAATTTTGTTGTTTCACACTACTGATTATCATGTATATATATATATTTAGATTACGGTGGTGTTGCAAATCAAAACAAGACCCAATCTAAATATTTTTAGGATTACCTTTGCATGAGGATTTTTACTCTTAGTAAACTATCTAAATTTACTTCTTTTTTTTAATTCATCTATTCTTACTTTATTTTTTGAATCTTTTACTTTTTTTAGTTTTACTTGTTTTTTATTTGTTTAATTTTTCTAGCTATCAACACATTGATAAGAAATGTATGAATTCTCGATAAGAAAAAAGTTATGGTGATTCCCCACTAATCCTTAATAGTCTTATTATTATTTTATTATTACTACTACTACTCCCGTTATTGTTATTGTTATTGTTATTGTTATTTTATATACTAATTTACTTTTTTATTAGTTATTTATTTATTTTAGCTTGACTTTGTTGGTACTTAAAGTTGGATGTGAAAAGAGGTGGGTTAGTAGGTGACAACCGTTAAGTCAAATCTTTTTGATAAATTTTTACTCAATTGGAGAGGCTTCGTGTGATCGGTCTCATTCATATGAGATTAAGGCAAGAATCATGATCACGATGAAACAAAATAAAAATAAAATAAAAGAAGGAAATTTGACTGAGTACAAATAATATATAATACTCCTAGTAAATAAATAAAGACAAGAAAATAAAAGGAGGAAAGTAATAATAATAAGAGATATAAAAAAAAAATAGAGTGACAAGTGTCACTGGTCAAGAGAAAGTAAAAAAGAAGACTCATGTGACACGTGTGCATGTGTGATGCCATGTGTGTGATGTGGATGTTCAATGAATGTAAACGTGGTGGTGTGTTTTGTTGCCTTTTATATATATATATATATATATATATATATTATAGTTAGGGATGAGAGTTTAATATGCTCCGATGGAGAACCGCCATGTTCCACCCTGTTTAAACTGGTTATAAAGGAAGCTAAATGATTTTAGATCAGTTATAGGAGTGAGAGAAAAAAATCCGCAAAGTGGATCAGGATAGGTATTCCCGCCCCGCCACGCCACGCCTCATTTATATATTATATTTACTATATTACCCTTACATATATAATATACATACAAAATTACTCTTATATAATTATATATATAAGATTTACTAGTTCAAATTTTATTGGCGGTGCACTGTAAATTATCAAGAATCTTATTACATAAGAGTATAAATACTAAAAATAGTACAATTACAAAAATAATTTCCTAAAGAAAAAAGGTTCTTAAAAAAAAATAAAAAAGCCTATTCCATCCCGCCTCACTCCGCCCCATTTATTAAATGGGGTGGGACGAAAATGAGGATAGTTTTTCTAAATAGAGATGGGAATGGAAAAGGGAACTCCCATCCCATATCCGCCCCGTTGCTATCCCTAATAATAGTAGATTAAAGTATAAAGGAATAAAATAAATAAATAAATAAATAAGAGAGATAGAAGAAATAAAATACAGCCACAAAGAGAGAGGACGGAAAAGAAAGAGAAAAAGAAAGGAAAAAAAAAAGGGCTTACCTAGGTTTCTTTGAAACCACTCGAGAGGGAGTTTTCCTATTCTTCATTCTATATAGAAATTCATTATTTAAATTTTATGTTCTTATCCTATTCTTTATTGGAAATGAAATTGAGAAATGTGTTTTTAATTAGATGACTAATTACCGAAAATTATTCTATGGAGTTAGTATAAATTTGTTGAATTGGAAGGTTTTTCTTAATTTCTTTTTTTTTTCCTTTATAATTGAGTACAATGTTATATAGATACAGAGAGAAATTTTAGGGAGCTATTCTAGGCTATACAATGTCTATGGCTGAAATTGTGGTTGACCCTTGAAGTATGGGATTTTACATTAAAACATATTCCTATAATTTCTTTATTCTAACAGCTCACGCCAACACTCCCCCTCAAGTCGGTGCATAGATATCTCTTATGCCCAACTTGTCAAGTGAGTCGTAGAAGTTCCTTGTGGACACTGCCTTCGTGAGTATATCCGCCAACTGGTCTTCTGATTTGACAAATGGGATCCGAATAATTTTTTCTTCAAGATTCTGTTTGATGAAATGTCGATTCACCTCAACATGTTTGGTGCGATCATGCTGGACATAATTGTGGGAGATGTGAATGGCTACCTTGTTATCACAAAACAAGTTCATTTAAGAGCTAGGAGCAAAGCTAATCTCAGCTAGCAACCTTCTAAGCCAAAGAAGTTCGCAAGGACCCTTAGCCATTCCTCAAAATTTAGTTTCAATGCTAGATAATGCCACTACTTTTTGCTTCTTGTTTCTCCATGTAACAAGATTGCCTCCTACAAATATAAAGTAGCCCGATGTGGATTTTCTATCAAAACTATTTCCTGCCCAGTCAAGGTTCGCGTAGCCATCAACATTCAAATGATTATTCTTTAAGAATATAAGCCCTTTTCCATGAGAGGACTTCAAATAACGAATAATCCAAATTATAGCATCCATATAGTCTTCACTAGGACAGTGCATGAATTGACTCATTACACTTGCAGCGTAAGCACTATCTGGGCCAGTATGATATAAATAGATAAGTTTATCGACTAATCATTGATACATTTCTTTGTCCGCTGGCACCTGATCTGTATATTGTCCAAGTTTATGATTCGGAAAAATTGGAGTATCAGCTAGTTTACACTCTAGTAATCCTACTCCTGACAGCAAGTCTAGTACATATTTTCTTTGAGAAAGAAATATGCCTTGTCTTGACCTAGCTACTTCAATCCCAAGAAAATACTTAAGCCCTCCTAGGTTCTTCATTTCAAATTCGGTTGACAATTGCTGTTGGAGTCTAGAGATTTCTTCTGTGTCATCCCCTATAATAATCATATCGTTTACATATACTATTAGAGCTATTACTTTTCCCAATCGATGTTTTAGGAATAATGTAAGATCCAAATTGCTTCGTGGAAAGTCATATTTTCTCATAGCCGAACTAAACTGACCAAACCATGCTTGAGGTGATTGTTTTAATCTATACAATGCTTGTTGTAGCTTACATGCAATCTTGGCCTCTGAGGAAGCAGTGTATCCTGGTGGAATGTCCATGTAAACCTCCTCCTCGAGATCACCATGGAGGAAGACATTTTTTACATCAAGCTGATGCAATGGCCAATCTAAATTTGTTACAAGAGATAATAGAACTCTAACAATATATAGTTTGGCTACAAGTGAGAAAGTTTCCTGATAATCTATGACATATGTCTGTGTATACCCCTTTGCCACCAGCTTTGCCTTGTATCGATCGATAGACCCATCTGCTTTGTATTTAATAGAGAAAATCCACTTGCACCCTACTGTCTTATTTCTTTCAAGTAGTATGACTAATACCCATGTTTTATTTTTCTGTAGAGCCTCCAATTCTTCCTTTATAGATTGAGCCCATTTTAGATCTGATAAGGCTTTTTCAACGCTACTGGGAATATTACACGAGAAAAGTGTATGTGCAAATGCTCTGAGAGGTTCGGATATCCTTTAAGTAGACACATAGTTGGCTATCGGACACTTAGATCGTCTTTCTTCTATGTCCGGAGAGTATCGATTTGGTGGTTTGCCACGATTGTGTCTGAAAGGTAGAACACATTAGTATGTAAGGTAAGGTAGGAGAGCTTACCTCAGGAATATTCTCAAAATGAGGGTCGTCGGGGTTTGGTACTGAGGAGTGGGGGGATTTATCTTCAGATTTCGCATTTGCCGATGATACAGACTCAATTCTTGGATACATATCAACTCCTGAAAAAGTCTAAACATTAGGTTCAATCATGTCATTTCCATTATTCATGTGTGCTAGATTGTCTTCAACATCCAGCCCTTCACTGCCCAACCAATTCTGCTCTTTATCTCAAAGCTTCCCCTGAAGAGTGGAATTAGATGTCGGTGATGGAAAGAATGTGTCAGACTCTAGAAAAGTAACATCCATGGTGATGTAGGTACGTTTGGTGGTGGGATCGAAGCACCGATACCTTTTTTTATGTAAGCCATACCCCAAGAATAGGCACCGGACTGCGCATGGATCCAATTTAGTTCATTAATTCTTATAAAGGTGAACAAAAGCAACACAGCCAAAAATTCGGGGAGGAATCATTAAAACAGCAGGTAATGGGACATGACTAGAAAGAACCTTTAATGGAGTCTGAAATGTTAAGACTTTTGTAGGCATACGGTTTAGTAAATGCATGACTGTAGTAACAACATCATTCCAATAGCAATTAAGCACATATGCCCCAATCAATAAAGCACGTGTAGTTTCTAAGATATGACGGTTCTTCCTTTCGACAATACCGTTTTGTTGTGGGGTCTGAGAACACGAGGTCTCATAGAGAAGACCATGACTCTAAAAGTATGCTTGACATTGTTGATTAACATATTCTCCTCCATTGTCAGAATGAAAGATCTGAATCTTAGCAAAAAATTATGTCTAAACCATGATATGAAAGGATTTGAAAATGCCAAGTACTTCATCTTTGTGTTTCAGTAAGTAAAGTCGTGTCATTCGAGTGCAATCATCGACAAAAATCACAAACCAACGATGACTAGAAGACACAGTTACAAGGGAAGGTCCCCACACATCAGAATGTATTAAAGCAAAAGTAATTGTACTTTTATTCATGCTCACAAGATAAGAAACCCTATGACTTCTGGCTAAAATGCAAGTATTACATTTAAAGTTTGAGTGCATTATATTGAAAAATAAATATGAAAATAAGTGCTTCAAATAACCAAATGATGGATGTCCCAAGCGATGGTGCCATAGCCAAATTTGCCTTTCCTTGTTGTTAACCATATGGTGTATGTGATTAGCATTGCCCGAACTAAAGTCATTCATGTAGTATAATCCCCCTCTCTTAGTATCACGCCCAATTATCTCCTTGGTGAGAATATCTTGAAGGAAACAAAAGGTAGAATACATTAATACCACACAATTGAGATCAGCAGTAACTTGGCTTACATACATCAGTTTATTGGAAAGAGATGGAACAAGTAAAGTATAAGATAATGAAAGAAAAGGAGATAGAATCACAGTTCCAGCCCTTGTAACCGGATAAGTGACCCCATTAGCATTAGCAACATGACTTTATCTCGGTGGAGTTGTATGAGAGAAATCATTGGAATCAAATGTTATATGGTCTGTAGCCTTAAAGTCGAGAATCCAGTTGTCATCATCATTGTGAGTAGGGCTATGAAGTGTGTTACTGCAGTTACCTGGATTATGTGAAAATTTTACTTGGGAGGTGAGGGATAGCGAATGTTCACAGGTGACCACGACAGCTCTCCATGTGCTATCATTAGTAACGGGAGCTTCACATTTTTTTCGTGCCTAAAGATCATGCCACCAATCTAGATATCCATGTAACTTGAAGCAAGTTTCACAGATATGTTTGGCGTTGCCACAGTGAGTGCCTTTCATGTCATTAGATGGAGTCTTAGATTTGGAGGATGGATTTGACTTTCCACTGCTCAAAGAAAGAACCCCTGTTTTTGGTGGTGTATGATAGTGGCCTGCCTTGATTCCTTTGGATGCCATAACCACTCCAGGAGTAATATCTGCACCTGATGTCATTACCATCTGCCTGACATCTTCCTGTCGAACATGAGCGTATGCTTGCTCAACCATAGGGAATGGTTTTAACTGGAGCACATCACTCCGAGTCTTATCTAGCCGGTCATCTAATCCATCGGGGAAAATATAAACTTGATCTTCCTGTATAATTGAATTGTATTTTTGAATGTCCCTAGCGCATTCCATTGGGTTAGGATGACGAAAATCGATTTCTCACGCACAAGCTTTGAAGATCATTGTAGTATTTTTCAATGGATCTGCCAGCTTGTTTCATACGAGTCACACGACGCTGGATATCATAAACTTGAGACGTATTTATCCCATCAAAATAGGTTAGAGCAGCAGAACCTGTTTTGTAGTTGGGAAGCAAATGAAATTAGCGATCAAGGAAGAGTCTATTGAATTGATCAACCATCCCTTTACAATGGCATTTTTAGTTCGCCATCTCCTGAAAGATGGATCAATTTTCGGAGGTTGGGGAGAGTCTCCATTGATATATCCTAACTTGTCCTTGCCAGAGATATACATCTCAACAACTTGGGACTATAATGCATACTTGGAGCCATCCAATTTGATGCTGATTGGAGTAGTCGAAAAATCAGCAGGCGATGGGTGTGGTGAGGTTTGGGATCTGGTTAAAACTTCTGTCATCTTGGTCGTCAAGTTGGTAAGAATGGATTCGGTTTAGGGGTTGAGTTGTTGCATCATATCAGTGGATTTCGCCATGGATTCTATGCGGTTTGAGTTTTTTCCTGGTCACGAGGAGGGTTGAGCAAATGCCCTAAGAACCCGCTTTGATACTATGTTGAATTGGAAGGTTTTTCTTTCTTTTTTTTTCTCCACAATTGAGTACAGTAATATATAAATACAAAGAGGAATTTTAGGGAGTTATTCTAGGCTATACAATGTCTATGGCTAAAATTGTGGTTGACCCTTGAAGTATGGGATTTTACATTAAAACAGATTCCTATAATTTCTCTATTTTAAGAGCTCACGCCAACAAAATTGTGGTATTGATTGTTATACGAGGGGCACGATTCTAGAGTTAAAGACTCTCTACAAATAATTGAAGACTTATGCAAATGGCATAATCTCGCAGTGAAAGAGTCCTTAAAAGATTATGGAAACTTACACGAGGGTCATGGTCTTGCAACAAAAGAGTTCCTAAAAGGTTTTGAAGAAAATGAAAATTTTGGAGGTTAATGAAATATAAAAGACCTACTGGTTTGATTAACAAGCAGGGGTATCTCTTTGAAACATAATTTTATATTTGGAATTATTGTCTATATCCTAATTTAATTTGCTAAATGTTCATTGCATAATATGTTGTTATAAAAATTAGAATAGCATTACTTTCCTATAGTGGATGTTAGAGAGTTAATCTTTCTACATACATGATGATTTGATTAGCTAGACGTAGGGGAATTTGGTGTATATTTCATCATATGCACCATTTTTGTGGCTTGTAATAGTATGGTGATGTAAATATAAAAGTTTGTGAGCTTTGGGAGTGAAGTGTGTAAAGTTTAAAAACTCATGTATTATAAAACACTTAATTCTACTACCACAGTTTGAATACTTAGATGTTATAAAAAGAATTTGATTTTACAAAATATTTGAAACATGTTCCCAATTTCTTCTTGTGAATGTTCAAATTTTATGTAAGCATATTGTTGAAATTTGAATTAAATAAATCTTCTCAAAGAAAATATACTTAGGAAAAATTTCAACGTAAGCAAGATCCAGAGATAAATAATTCGAGTCTCTTATACACTAGACTCTTTAGGAATATGAAATATGAACCTATGAGAGCAATATACTTCATTTTAAGAAATTAAATTACTTTAATTATTCTTAAATTCTTAAACCCTACATGTCACACCTCGAGTATTAGCTCTTAAAATTCGAGATATGACACAGACACATTGAATTTCTTCATTAATTTGTGTTTTATCACAAGTTTCATAATTGGATAATGCTACTCAGGCAGAATTCTTAAGCAGAATTTGTAGGCAGAAACATTTACATCCATTGGATGCATGTGGTGAGTGTATGTGGTGGGGCCTACCACATGTATCCAATGGATCTAAAAGTTTCTGCCTACGCATTCTGCCTAAGAATTCTGCCTGAGTAGCATTACCCTTCATAATTTTATTGTAGGACTCGTTAATTTAATTTCTTGATAATTGTTGCATTTTTTAATGTCCTACAATATACATGCTTCAAGAGAAAGTGAGGCAAAAAAAAAAAAAAAAAACATTGGGTTAGAAGTTGACTTAATGATGTCACATTTTTTAAAAGTGCCATCAATCCTCTTTAATTCACATGATATAAAAGCAAAGATGATGATGAGATATCTTTATTACTATTAGATTAATAAGAATTTCAAAATTTGGTATGAATGCATAAACAAAATTTGAGAATCTAATTTCGATTTTATGATCTATAATTATCAAGAGAGAAATCTCTTGATAATATTATTAAAAACAAGCAATGCGCTTTTGTTGAAAAAACTCGAGACATATACTTTCATTTGATGGAAAAAAAAGAAGGTAAAACTCGCATTCAACCTTTGTTTTTTTACACGATGGTGATCAAGAATTTGAAAAATCATTTATCATCTAAAAATATAAAAAAACTTTGATTAGAAAATGTGAATGCCACTCTTATTTAATGATCTTTAGTTGAAGTTGTTCGACTTTCAAAATATTCCCTCTCTCTATTTTTGGAGAGAGTCGGCCACAATCTATTTTCCTTCAAACAATTTTTTATTTTTATTTTTTCTTTTTCGAACTCTTAAAGAAGTTGACTTTGATTTCATTTCCAACACTTTCCGTCCAACCAAACGTAACTTCAGAGTGTTCAGGTAGATCTATCTAATAAGATATATGTCCAGTCAGATCCTTCCTTTTCTTTTCCAGATCCACACCACTACTGAAATTATTCCTCTCCTACAAGTAACTGTATATATACATATTACATATTACATATATATATACATATATATGTATTTATGTATTTCACATAGTAGATTTCAGTAATATATAAATCAATTGTTTTTTTGCCGTTGAAACCCGTAAGGTCAAGTCCTCCGAAGTCCCAACTCTCTCTCTCTCTATCACTTTCATCTTCCAATTCTTTCTCTCTCTATCTTTCTTGTTTTCATCTTCCGATTTGTCTCTCCCCTCCTCAAACTTTCCGTCTCTCTCTACTTTTTGAAACCTAAAATTAAGAATTACATTCAGCAAGATTTGATACAGATACAATTCCTTGATGTTCTTGTGAATTATACATCTATATATATATATATATATACACACACACACACACACACATCTGTGTACACATACATACGTATATATTATATGTATTTATGATGGATCTCAAAATAGGAAGATTGGCGGTGGTGGTTGTGTTTGTGCTTAAACTGCTTTTGGCTTCAATTTTTGTGTCGGCCAACATTGTGTTCAACGTGCAGCACAAATTCGCGGGACGTGAGAGTTCGTTGGGTGCACTGAAGGCCCATGATGCCCACCGTCACCGTAGAATTCTCTCCGCCGTCGATCTCCCCTTGGGCGGCAATGGTCATCCCACTGATACAGCGTTAGTTCTCTCTACAATTGTATCCCTTTATTGATATCTCATCTTTTTTGTCTTATAATTGGCAATTTTGTTATTGCAGTTAGTCTAAGTAATAGTGTAGAGTGTTCTTTTGATGTTATATATCTATTAATTTGACTTAGATGTATAGATCCAATAACCCTTTGTCTGGGTTAAATATATATATATATATATTTACTTATTTATATTTCTTTAGATTGTTTCTTTGATTCCCTTTGGTTGCTGCAAGCTCAGAGGAAAAGTGAAGAACATGTATTATTTTTGAATTTAAATATTTGCAATTGTTCCAGTTTTTTTAAAAAAGAAAAAGAAAGTCTTGGTTTATATAGTACATGTATTATTTTCAAATTATTGATAGTGTTCTGTTGATAAATACAAATGTGTGCATTCGTTACCTGTAATTATGTGTGTTTATTTGGTGTATATGGTTGATTGAATTTAGGCTATATTTCTCTAAGATTGGCATTGGGACTCCATCGAAAGACTATTACGTGCAGGTCGATACGGGAAGTGATATTCTATGGGTTAATTGTATTGGCTGCGACAAGTGTCCTACGAAAAGTGACCTTGGTGTATGAGTTCGTTTCATATCTTGAATTTTAATTATTTTTTACCAGTATCTGATATAACTTTTGTCATGATTCCTGATAATGTGAATAAATGAATTTGTTTATCTTGTTGTTGTATTGCAGATAAAACTGAGACTGTACGACCCAAAGGGCTCCACATCAGGAAATTTGGTTACATGTGATGAAGATTTTTGCAACACTGCATTTGAAGGTCCAATCACTGGTTGCAAGGTTGGAACACCCTGTCAGTATAGTGTTACTTATGGAGATGGTAGCTCAACTGCAGGATACTTTGTTAAAGATCATGTACAATTACGCCGAGTGACTGGAAACCTTCAAACTATGTTGATGAATGGAACAGTTGCCTTCGGGTGAGTTCACGGTTCTACTTTAAGAGTGTAGTGTAATATCACAGAACAATTTTCCAGATATAAATAATTGGTATATACATCAAATATCCAAACTCACCTCCTAGGGACTAGATTAATTGTCCTGCTCATGACCTGTCTGCATGCTTATTAACAACTTGTGCAAGCCTTACCATTTTTTGGAGGTTGTCTTCCATTTGTTGCTACGTTTGTATGCTTCTAATATAAACTTCTCTAATCCATTTTTCAGTGGCTTCGAGTATACTAACATGTTCAAGATATTTTTTTTAATTAGGAATTAAAACTATCCTTAACCTTTATGTTGTTACAACAAGAATCTTCCTTTTTGGGTGTAAGAACTGTCGATATCCCGCGATGACTTCCTCCTCTCCTGAGAAACTTGTGGAAGGCATGCTTCTTGGGTTCATCATAATTAGCCTTATCAGGTGAGTACAGCCAGGATCGAGGTACCATTGATGCAAATGTTACATACACCATGTATGTGGAATTCTTCTGCAAACATATCCATATTTTTTGCCAAATGCTCAGGATTTGGCTTTAGAGTAATCTTGTTCTCACATATTCCAACTAACACAAATTATGATATTGATCACAAGATTTGTTGTGAAAAAAGATTAGAATCCCCATAAATTAGGTTTATATGCGAGTTTTTCACGATGGACTGTTTTTATATTTTAATTCCAAGTACTAAAGTTGATATATCTTCAGCAAATTTTAGTGATTGCTTACCCATTTTTTTTCCCTGTAATTACATTGTGGTGGTTGACCTAATTCTTTGTCGCATGCATTGATTGTGGCACCATAAATTATCTGTGGTACTTGTTTCTTGTAAAGAACCATATAAGGTCATATATCTCACTTGTATAAATAATTTTACCTTACTTCAAGTTAATTTTTGTGTGAACTTCCATTAGTTTATATTGAAAGCAATGCACTGGATGAGTTTTAGTCTGCTGGATGATGTCTTTTGCATTTGATCTGTTCTTGTTGTTTTCCTTATTTTGTGTCTTTTTTCTCTTGGTGATTTGTTCCTTAACATGTGCTAAGCTCTTCATTTCAAGTTCTTGTTCTGTGGTTCTCTCTCAGATTTAGTCTGTCCTAAAAAATGATCCACTTAGTTACCACAATTACTTCTGTCATGATGCTTCTATGGTTTATGTATTTTTGTGGTCCACGATAGGTGTGGAGCTAAACAATCTGGGGAGCTAGGTTCATCTTCTGAAGCTCTTGATGGAATTCTTGGTTTTGGTCAAGCAAATTCGTCCATGATTTCACAGCTAGCTTCAGCTGGAAAGGTGAAAAAAATGTTTGCACATTGCTTGGATGGTACTAATGGAGGTGGAATCTTTGCTATTGGAGAAGTGGTGCAGCCAAAACTAAATTCAACTCCATTGGTCCCAAATCAGTAAGTGATGTCATATTTTAATTTCTTATCTATTGGTGACAATTTGAGTTATTTTACAAATTGGATAGGGTCTGTTTAATTACAATTATAATGTCCTTAAAAATTACTGGCGTCTTTTTTTATGATAATGGTCTAGTTCAACATTGATGATTGAGTTGAAGTTAGCTTGTAATTCATGGTTTAATCTTTTTTTATATACTCATTCTTTTCATACTTATCTCTAATTTCTTTTAATCTTTTCCTTGTCGTAAACTTTTATTCTTTCTAAGAGCCATTTTTTGGTTGCAATGGTAAAAGTTTGGACCACTAAATGTGTGAATACAGGTTTGACAATAACTTTGTGCAAATAATGTCAAAGGTTAGGTGTATACCCAATCCGGTCCTCCCTGCAACCTTGATCAATGGTGAGACATTGAATAATGGCCTCTTTTGTGTGGTTTGCTTTTTAATCAGCTTGAAATTAACTCCAATGGTGGCATTTATATTCATTTTATTTATGATACTTTGGAGAAGATAGAGGCAATGGTCTATCCATCCCTACTAAAAAAAAGAAAAAAAAGAAAGAGAGGGAGAGAGAAAAAATTTAATGGTCCATCTATCCTACTGCTTCATGTTAGCTTTCTCTTTTTGGAGAAAATTTCCATCAGCAAGTTTGAGAGGCAGATCTATTTCCTTTCTTATAGTAGTGTCGTTATTTTTTAAACTTCTGCAATAGTTTGTGGCAGTTTAAGCAACAAGTCTAATAAACTTGCTGCATTTCGAGACTTGATTTTTTTCTTCTTTTGTGCCTAAATGACAAAGGAGGAGCATGTGCACTGCTATTACAGTTGTCATTTGACACTGAGAATTTTGTGGCCTCCACACACAAGATGCAGTGTGCTCCCATTTAACAAGTGCCAATACAACTTTGTGAGTTTTAACTCTCATGCCAATAATCTTGCAATACTTAAATTCAATGAAAGCAGTGGATCTGGAGAAGGTTACCCAACTGATCATGGTTGTATGAAAATTGAGGAATTAGTGATTAGAATGCATATGTAGATGGGTTATGGTGAGATAAGTTGTAGATGTCTACATGTCGTTTCTGTAGATTATGCATTTTCTTTTATAAATAACTTGAATCTCCTATTCACACTCTTTTCAGCGGGAATTTAATAATCTTGAGAAATAAGAAACAAATCAAGACAGCAAAATTTGATGCTGAAGCAGGTTGATAATTGATAAGGTATGATGGAATTTTTGAATTGTTGGTGTATTGTGGTTTCTTCTTGTATGGGCAGAACTTGGGTGCACAATTTATCAGCAAATGGGCCTATTTTCTGATAATAAGGCAGTTATAGTATAGTTTAGAATACTACATGATGTCCTTGCATTGTTGCTCCTTAAACATTTCAATATAACTAGGTATTTCCAGCAACAGAAGATAGGGTTATACTTCAAAATAACTAGGTGTTTCTATGGAATTTTTTCTTAATGTCTTTCTCGCATTATTGATTTGGCAAGCGTGAAGCAGCCATGTTAACGGCAATATTTTACACTAGACATGCCATTTTACATGGCGATAGATGAGAAAAATTATTCAACATTTTGGGCTATTTTAACCACATCCCCATTTAGTTGGATTAGGGATTATATGAATATAGCTCTTATACACATACCCAAGCCTGGTATCTCAACGAAGTTCATGGGTGACGTGGAATCCTCGAGAGATCATAAACTTCTTATTCATGGGACGGGTCTCTGTTTACTCTGTGTTGTAGCTCTTGATGGTGATACTTGTGTTCCATAGAAATGTTTACATAATTTATTTCTCCTTTCCTTTTCCTGGTTTTGGGGGTTATCAAGTAGTTTATAGTGAACCAATATCTTCCTTGCCTCTTGTTCGTGTGAGAGGACATAATTGTATAATGAGACAACTGATTCCTTGGGAACAGGGTGTCATGGTCGTCTCTGTGGATTTTGAAATCTTTCCTACCCTGCAGATCCTTTGAGCTTCAAAGGGGAACTCCTCCCTTTGTGTCTAGGTGTTTCCTTATTAATCGCCCTTAGAGTCCTTGTCTTATATACATGGTCTAGATAAATCTGATGGTTAATCTTTGGGAGCTTTTTGACATGGTATAGAGGGTATTACGAGATCACTGGGAATATTTTCTGCTCACCGTAAGTAGACTGTTTTTACTTGAGAAGTTACATCACATATTCTATCTCCCTTTGCTTTGGGTAAAATGAGGCAAAACAATGTAACTCTGTCAATTTACATGTGAAACTGCTTGCTTTAATGTTGTTAGTCAAGGTACTGATGGAATTGGAGGGTTAAGGAAATATTTTCAATATGTTCAAAGAAACTGTAGATATTTCTAGGAATAAGATTTGGTTTGTTTCTTGGATCCCTAGATCATCTAATTCAGTCGTAGTTTCTTTCGTTGAGAGGTGTGCTCTCTGAAGGATTAGTTCAGGATTATATTCTCTGATTATTTTTTTCTTTTAGTTTAGATTCATGAATTACTCATTTTCATCTTTTTTCTCGTATATAAGTCGAGGCATTAGGTGGTAATACTACATGTTTGGGCTTGAGTCCTTTGTGGTAATAAACACCGTCTTCAGCTTCTAACACTTTAATCACTAACAACTCGTGCCTGGTCTTGACCCATATATTATACACATATACACACACATCTCAACTACATATGTATATAAAACTTAACTTTGCAGTAGTAATCTTGTTTTCTATTTGTTGCATATGTTGTTTAAATATCATTGGAGCCTTGTCACAGTCACTAAAGTGACTGCCTACTCTGAGAATGTGAGTGATGAATATATATATATATATATTGTGTTTGTCTTTTTATTTTTTATTTCGGTAAATTCATGAATAATACAATAGATTTGCTATTGTGTGGCATTCTTTTCTTACATGAGTTCTTGCATTCTACTTGCTGGAAAGAAAGGAGTTTTTGCTTTTCTTTCTTTAATTTGGCTTGATATTCATCTGAGACTTGTCTTAATTTTAGTTTTGTTACCATCTTAGGTCACATTACAATGTTATTATGAAGGAAATTGAGGTGGGCGGTGATGTTCTAGAACTTCCCACAGATGTATTTGACACGGAATCTGGGAAAGGGACAATAATTGACAGTGGCACAACCTTGGCTTATCTTCCAAAGGAGGTGTTCAACCCATTAATGAAAAAGGTATTTCAATCTCGTTAGTTTGAAGTTTGTCTGCAAAATACTTGCATTTAATAATTTTTATCCTTTTTAATTAGGTTTTGGTTCCGGAACTTAATTTGAAACTTCATACAGTTGAGGAACAGTTTACATGCTTTCAGTATGCTGGCAAGTAAGGACCCTTACCACATGCTATCTTTTTTGTTTGAAGAAATGTGTTCTTTATGTAGTGTCTGAAGGTTATTGTGTTTATAATATTGAACTGATTAGAATCAAGAATTTCAATATTGATTTCTCATTTGGATGGTCATAGGGTTCAAGTTTTTAACCTTTGTCGTGCATTTGTCTGTTCCATTGATGAAGAAAGTGATTGGAATTTTGAAATATAACTCTGGCTTACTGTAGAACAGACTTCCCTTTGTGTTATTCAGTTGCATGAGAATATTTTAGCGTATACGCTGGTTTTTATTATTAGATGAACTCTTTTTGCAATTGTATTTTGCAAACTTAAAAATATTGCAATAAAGTGAAAGTAGAGAATACTCTAACTGGGAGAAGTGTGACAAGGAAATAAATGTTGTGCTCTTAATAAGTAATGAATCAATGGAATGATTATTACTAAAACTGCTACTGCTGGAATATCTTATTGAAGGTTGCAGTTTCAACTCACAACCAAAATTTTCTTTCTATCCAATTCCTGAAATTAGTAAAATTAGTGGACTTATATCTCCAAAAGGTAGTGCAAATGGTTGATAAAAAAAATATTTTGTTGGTTGACACATCTTGTGACGTCTTGCCCGCCTGGGAGGGGGGGGCAGTTGCTGGCACTTATAAGGGGGGATGCCTCCTACATGTGTAGACGCGTTTTGACAACTGTGAGCACAGAGTGGGTGCAAAGCGGACAGTATCTGCATAGCTTGGGGCTGATCGAAACAAAGTATCAAGGCCTATGTTTAAGAGTTACCTGGCTGAAGAAAGTGATATAAGGATATAATTTAAGTGATAGTAAGGACAGAAAATGTATGATATGTATCGATTATCTTCTTTTGTACCATGCTCCAACTTTAAGTTGGTTTGCCAGGCCTATTGGATTGAAGTAGTAACTTTGCCACGGAAAATCTTGCCGAAGTTATTTCACTTGCATCTTGTTTCATAGTTTTGACCTAGTGAAATCACTATCCTTATTATAACAAGTGACTTTGAGGTGCCTTACCTAAGATGAAGACGTATGCGTCAATAACGGAATGCTTAACCATTATAACCCTCTCGCAAGACTATCAGAGCAATCTCACATCGTGGGTGTAGGACATGGAAACTCAGCTCTATAACCGTTTGCACCCCTTTCTCACAACCAGATCCAACCACGTAAATCGACTAAAGAAGGCCATTCAAAAGGCTAAAAGATAATAGCCATTTTGAGGAGTCGTATACCTAGCGGAGTTGCCAAAATGTTGGTGATGGATCACGAGAGTTACACCGGAAAGGTTCCAAGAAAGACGTGGTAGGTGGAGGAGGAGGAAAGAGAGGAAGGAGAGGAGTGCATCTCTGGCCCTTGTAGCATGCTGTTCTCTAGAGAGGGAGGAGCCCCTAAATTGGAAAGTGGAAGGGGTATTTATATGTAGACGACCAATAGGATGGAGATACATTTTTGATGTGTTGTCATTCCCAAAGAATGACACGTATCCCTTTATCCCTTTTTTCACTCTTTCTCCCCAAGTATTCTACAAACCTGCTAGACATCTACGGGGTGAAGAGAACAGGCCCTCACAAGGCGATTCTGATACGTTAGTTTTGGCGTGACTATTGCGACAAGGTTCCCCCGGTACCATTCCTAGCCAACACTTCTGTCTTGGCCCACCAAATCAAATAAAGACATACTATCACGTGTCTACGAAACTCACATATGGCATGAACTGAGACCCTTACACCTAACCTATTGGGTTGATTGCCGTCAAATAAAATGTGACACTGCAATTATTCTCTCGAACATATAACGCTACTAGTTAAGATGTTATGCAAATAAAGTTGTGGGCTTTTTAATAGAGGGTGCAACATTAAATATTGCTCACACGTTAACGATTCTTATACTACTGTTCAGGGAGTGATAAGCTAGTTACAGTGGATGTCTGGGCTATCCACCTAAATTGGAATCACTTATAGATGCTGTGCTAAAAGGTCTTGATGGTCAGTTATGTTATCCGGACTCAGGTAAGTGCATCGGGTGCGGGTGTGTGTCTAAGTGTCGGACCTCTTTGAACCCCAAATCTTAGGGTATGGGAATATGCGTCCAAAGGTTGAATACGGGTACGTAGACATCTACTACGCATGTAAGTACATTATATGTTTTATTGTAATGTAATGTTATCTTTTGTTATTTATAAGAATACACTCAACTATATCCTGTGTCCACGTATATCTTGTACCCATACCCTGTTGTGTCATGTTGACACGAGTACATAAAGGAAAATAGGATAGTACATGTAGCATAGACCATTTAATTAATCCTTATTTGATGGACTTTTGAAGTGTCAGAATTCTGATTGTGGTAAGCAAGTATTTGTAGTTTTTTTGTACATATTAGATTCCTTTTATGTAAGAAGCAAATTTTGATGGTAAAAAGGCTGTTTCTTTTCTCTTTTAATGTATCAGTTGTTTTGCTATCAGAAGAATCAAACAAGGAAAGTCCATTATAAACTGATTATCTGTTTTGGCACATCAGTTGATAGAGCATCAGGCATTGATATTGTTCATCCAAAAAATTCAAAGTTGTTGAATGTTATCTTAAACCAGAGTATCATCATTGAATGCATTTTACAGTACTATTGAACACAAGTTTTCTCTGAAAGTAATTTAAATCATTTGGCGAAGTGATGAGCTGAAGATTCTACTTGTTTTGCCTTTTCCTGTTCTCTTGCAGTGTTAATGAAGGATTTCCAGATGTCACTTTTCATTTTGAGAATTCACTTTCTTTGACAGTTTATCCTCATGAGTATTTGTTCCAAATTCGTGTAAGTAATCTGCATTTCAGAACTTGATGAAAATCCTAATATTTTTCTGTGATCCAGTAACATGTTTTGTTCTCAGAAGTGCTTGAAAAAATTATGCATGTGATTTCAAGAACTGTGAAATATCTAATGGTAACAAGGTCATATGTTTATTTCAGTACTAGGTTCTTGTTGTACTGTATTAACATTTTATTTCTTTTTTTCCTAGTTGGTACACACACACCCACCCCCAAAGAATTGTTTGCACCCAAGAGGATCCTTAGACGTAATGCTTGCTAGGCACTATGGCCAAGTTGTTTATCCACTTGAGCCAATCCGTTGGGGTTATTAACATTTTATTTCTCGGTTTAAAGTTTTGGTAATGGCTACTGCAATGAAAACTATAAATTCCAATAGGAAAATGCTATTGTAAATGTAGCATGATTAGCTTTAGGCTGACTCATGTAAGTATATCGAGTGCTGGTGTGTGTCTAAGCGTTGGACCTCCTCAAACCCCAAATCTTAAGATACACTTATATGTCTCAGTTAAATATGGGTATGTGGACACGTTCTATGCATTTAAATAAACCATATGTTTTATTATAGGGTGACGTTTAATGTTGTTTTATAAGAATATTGGAATGTGGTAAATGAAAATGATTTCCACCTATCTCATAGATAGGAAACTCATCTCTACTCTTTCATTTGAGTTTTTTCTTATGTGAAGGATTGAAGTGTCCGATTTGAGTTCATGTGTTGGACACATCTTGTACCCATACCCATGTTGTGTGACTTTTGTCATGTCGACATGGGTACATGAAGAAAAGTAGGAGAGTCCATGTAACAAAGTCTTTAGGACTCGTCCAAGTTTAGTTTTGATTTAGAATCAAAGCAAATGTTTGTTGGAGTTTATTGGCAAGAAGGAAGCAAATGAATGAAAGGCTAGAACTTTGAGGTGAATTAGGGCTAGTGTATATGACCGAAGTGTTGGGGTTCTAGGAAAAAGTTAACAGTCGGCTATGGTTATTAAGTGAACACAATAATGTTGAAAACAAGCAAAGGAGAAAATATATACCAAGAAGAGATTAATGGATTCCAAAGAGAAAATTAACTAATTTCAAACAAGAAAAGTACTTGAACCTTTACTAACCTAGAGACCTAATAAAAATAGTTGTACTAAATCACTTATAACTTTATAAGATACCCTTCAAAAAAATATGGTCTCATTAAATCAAGAGTGAGAATCAAGGTCAACCAAATTATACTGGTTGGTCCAGCAGTTGGTTCAATAGTAAGGCCCCGGTCCCCCAGCCCCCTCTTTTCCCTTTCAGTGTGCACATCTAGGGGTTGTCACCGTTAGGGACATTGCATAAAATTAGAATAAGATGGGTAATTTGCGAGGTGGTTATGAAATGTGTGATGTTGTGGCCCGAATTTTGTTTCAGCCCGGTTCACGCTGCGACCCGGTTTAGGACTCTCTTGTAGCCCCGTATGTAAGGGCATCTAGGGTCTGGAATAAGAGAAAACATTGAAATCGCAGAAAAGAGAGAGAGCGAGAGCTAGGGTTTGGGGGGCTGAAACTTGTAATCTCCTTGTTTTTAGAATAGTGAAAAAATTCGCCAAATCTTCACTGTAAACACAGGCACATTGCTGAACCATGTAAATTGTTGTGATTGTTGCTTGGTTTGCGGCTGTTTGTCTTAACAAAATGTTGTGCAACAAGTCCTACGAAGTCATAAGTAAAAGTTTCTAGATTGTTTGATCCTACTATACTTTATGGTATGCAGTGATGAATGGTCAAAGTTAATGTCTCCATGAAGGAGTGTCTTGAAAGGAAGATGATGAGATGGATCAATAATAACTCAAGGAAAAGGAAAAGAAATTAAAATGGCTGCACTGATGAATTGCTAGAGAGGGTACTAATTTACAATAAAACGTGAGGAAGTTGTCCGTGATTTATTTATGGTCTATGCATGGTGACCCATGATGCACTTGTATTGAGAAGTGATTTGACTCAACTTGAGTTAGCTAAAAGAGTAAGAGGAGATGCATGGATAAGATAGGCTGAAATAAAAGCAGTTTGAGGTGATAGAAATGAATTTCAGTTGATTCTAATAGAATTGAATATAAATAAGTTGGAATTCAAGGCCTTTTTAAGACTGTTAATATATGAGAACAACCATATTTTATAGTAGAGACTGTTAGAGGATTTGTTTGTTTTATTTGAGGGCAATATTGTACTTTTCTTTCTTTAGTTAGTCAGTCCTATATAGGGTGTATATTATGTAATTGTATACGACTTCTTGTAATTATATTTTCTAGTAATACACAGAGAAAACGGCTTCCCTTCTCTTTCTTCTCGATTCTCATCTTGTTTTCAGAGACTACCAAGGCTTTTGAGAATTTAGGCTTGCGGCTAGCCACATTTTGGGGAATGGAATGCAAGGTAGTTATAAGAGATGAAGTGCCTAGCGATCGCTAATAAATAATTACATGATGTTGGGATTCATGATTAGGTACGGAAGGAAGGATGAGAAATGAATGCATTCATGAAGAGTTAAAAGCTACACAAATCAAGGACAATACAGGGAAGTTCTGTAAGATAATTTCATCATGTCCTTGGCTTTTTGTTTGGGTGAGAATATGTTTGTTAAGAAGTGGTGAGAGTTTTCACATCCGTACATAAAGCGTCAATGGTATATTCTTGCTGCCATACATTTCTATGGCACCTAATATAGTCTACATTACTTTTTTAATTTTTATTACACTTCATTTTCTTAATTCTTGTTCTAATATCTTCTAAAGGTTTTTCAATTTATATCTTTCCGGTTGTCATTTTTGCAGAATGATGTGTGGTGTGTTGGCTGGCAGAACAGTGGGATGCAGTCAAAGGATGGAAAAGATTTGACCCTTTTGGGAGGTGCGATTCAAATTTTATTTTTAATTTTTGAATTCAGCTATGAGACACTTTAACAGCCTTTTAAAACCTTGACTCCAGAATTTGCATTTTGGTCAATGTAGGTTATGTCATATTCAACTCAATCCAAGATTGTGATAAATCAATTACTAATGTTATGAACTTTCCCTACTAGATCACTAATAAATTAATGTTTCACCAGACCCCTATACAACCTGTTGGTTTTAGTGATTTACATTGGGAATTTCTACTAGTGATTGAACATAAACTTTGTTTTGCTAGAATTGTTGAAGAGTCGGGACCTGCAGTAAATTAGAAAAACTATCATGTAAACTCTTCAATTGTTAATAATTCTTAATTCCTGTGAATTCAACAATGTTTCCCTTCTTATGTTGGATAAACTAAACCAATCATGACTTGCAATCCCTTTTTATTGTTGGTCACATGTTCGGTTACTTACAGACCATGTTGTTTATTATTACTTCCTTTGGTCACATGTTCTGCTTGTGCTAGAACCTTCATTCTGAACCATATAACTCCTAGTCAATGGTGTCTGTCATGACCAATTGACCAAACAATATGAAGACCAACAACCCCATCCCATCCATCTATTAATTGGAATTCGTACTTGAACCCTACATCTTCTCCTTATGAGGTGGTTAGAGCCTAGAGATATTACTCAAATTTAAGTTCTTTTTGTAACAATTTATTGCCCCCTTCCTTCTAAAGTTTTTCTTTCTTGAACTCAATTTTCTGACCATCTTCATCTTTGTTATAGTGTATTGTAGAGATTCCTCTTAACTGCCCTCTGTGACGTGGTTACTATTAATTGAGTATATGGAGAATTGATTATCTGCTATGCTGACAGTGAACTACTCATTCTGTTGTGTTCACTTAACATTCAAACATTTTAAATTTGTCTCTGTAAGATGTTGAATGAGAACCAAACCAGAACGAGAATCAATAAGCCTTTAATGCCATTTATATGAGGTAGGGTTTACAAGTAGACTGTGATCAGTTAAGGTTTGAAGGTACTTTTGACTGTCTCTGAAACTAATGTCAACCCTGTATGAATCAATACCAAATTCATTGGAGACCTGTTGATGGCAAGAGGTGGTCTTCCTTGAACCTTGGCTACTATCCATTGTACTGTTGGAAACTCTCTGTTAGTTTTGTGATTTAAACTTGCAATGAAGAACTGACCTCTTCAAAAATTCTCTCAACATGGAAGGTATATAAGGCCCATTGATATAGGTAACTGCATTGTTCTCCTAGCCATTTCACCATTTGTGTGCACTTTGTAAAATACAGTTGTCCTCTTGGAAGCGCTCTATTGAATCTCATGTTTTTGCTTTTTGTAAATAATTGAAACTGCTTTTTGATATGACGTGCCTAATAGGTTAATATCCTTTATAATGAAGCTGGTTCATCACAAAATAGATTCTAATTTTATTTGCTAGCGTGTTAATATACCTGGCAGAAATTTCCCAGAACTTTCCAATATTCTTCTGTTTTCACTGTTTGCAATCCTGTTGAGATCTGGTCTAGTTGACTAAACAATTAAGTATGAACTGAAAATGTTGGTGGTCCTTGGTCATAATTGTGCAAAGCTTGATGTCTTGATTGATGATTTTTCATTAAAAAGAAAAAAAAGGTGGTGAATTTTACATGTTCATTCATTTGACTTTTTTCATTGCTTCCAATTGCAGATTTTGTACTATCAAATAAGCTAGTTTTGTATAATCTTGAAAAGCAGACTATTGGATGGGCTAAATACAACTGTGAGTATAATTAACTGTTCCATTACTTCTGCATTGCCAGTTGATTTCATAACTACTTTTTTCTTCTCTTGTTTGTCGCTACAGAGGGAAAATAATTTTAAGCTTAAATTCTCATCATATAATTAAAAGTGGTATTAGTTGTTCTTTTCGTCAAGTAACTTCTAATAGGCTTCTACAGAACCTTTTTTGGCACTTTCCTCTCCTCTTAACCATACTGAAGAAATACTGGTTTGACTTCTAGATCTTGGTATTATAATGTTTAAATCGAGGCAGTTTTTCTGTGCCACATTCAATCTAAAGTATCTGGATATGCCACAGAAAATTGTATCAGGGGGTTAGCTTACCACAAACACTATCTCAATGGAGGTGATCTCTATGTTATGATCCTCCATGACTGGTGAAAAATTCCTTGGAAAGGTGTCTGCTATATCTCAGACCAAAACTTAAGGAAATTTTAGTAATTTTAGCCACACAAGACTCTTCTGGAGCAATGATTCAGCTCTAGTGGAAAGTCATGTTTCTAACTAAAGTGGGTGTGTGAATTTCAACTAGAAAATAAGGGTAAATTACACTTACCTCCCCTCTAGTTAGGGTTTATTACACTCGCCTCCCTTGTGTTTTGGCTTATTACAATTACCCCCCTATAGTTTGCACGTTTATAACAAACACACCCATGCCGTCAATTGAGTTAACGGTTAGCCATAGTCAATGCTAACGTAGCGAAATTTCAAGCATTATATGACGAATATGCCCTTTGAATCTCTATTAAGACACTTTTGTCCAATGTATCATGTGCCAAAATACAATTATACCCCCAACTAAAGTGAATCAAAGCCAGGGTATAAAAGTAATTGCAAATTTTAGAACCTTTTCAGTTAAAGTTATTTATATAACAATAAGGGAAGGGCACAGGGGTAATTTACATGCTTCGTTAATAGTTACTAACGTCTGTCACTTAGAAGGAGGTAACTATAATATGCGAAAACACAAAGGAGGTAAGTATAATTTACCCCAAAAAAAAAAAATAGTTAGAAGGCAATGTCCTTGAATGTGAAAGATACTTGAGTCAACTTATTTAATATTAGAATGATTTCTATGCAATGAAGAGTTACATTGCATAGACATTAATCGTTTAAGTTTGTTTTCAGGCTCTTCGGGCATCAAAGTGAGGGATGAAGAGACTGGAGCTGTGTATCTCGTAGGTGCCCATGATATATCTTCAGCTTGCTTTCTGAATGCTGGAAGGACTCTAGTATTGTTGTTATTGGCTATCCTACTCAATTTCATACACTGAGTTGGTTGCAATGAATAGATAAAGGATCCATTGCATGTGTTCAACAAAAATGCGTGGTTGATTTGATTCTTTGATGTCTTCATCTTATTTTTACCGGTCACAAAATGCCTACCCTATAAGCTATCACAAGCCCAAGGGTGTTTAGAAATGATATTGTTGGTGCCTCTAATTGTGTATCATGGATATAAAAATTCATTGATAAATAGATGGGAAAGAAGGCAGGAAACACTGTTTTTTTGGTTTTCCCTGGTGATGAATTAATTTCAGGGGATTTTGATATAATGTTGGATTTTAGATACTACTATTGTCATTTACAAGTTTTTCCTTTTACCATTTCTCTCTTTTTATTTTTTTGGGATATGAAGCTTTCTTGTCATTGTGTTGAATTAAATACTTTTCTTCGGGTGAATTTTATAATTGCTTGATGTAGGTAAAAGTTCATATACTTGTTGAATAAGATAAGCAAGTGACACCGAAAGCAATGTACAACATTATTGTGATTGTCTCCCAGAAAAATGAAGTATTATGAGGGATGACAATGGACTCAGCTTTCTAATGAAAGATCTATTATTGGAGACATCATATGACAAAATGCAGAACCTCTATAGGAAATATGGTTTTGGGACCATGCATTCCTGGCCAATTGTAGACAGACATGCAAGTAAATGTGTTAGCTTAGCTTTATTCAGTTTTTTATTTGCATGTCAACGTGTGATTGGGGCAGGAACCAAAGGTTCTCCAACCATGTAATAATATCTCTTTTCTCATAAGCACCTTTGAGTCTTATTTTATGATATCTTTTTAAGTGAGTTTTGCTCATTTATATATATTTTTTATTTTTGTTTTTCTTTCTTTGAGTTGAAAGAAATATTTGATCTGAATTTGAGTCGATAATTACTAATTAGGATATAAATTGGAACATCAATTCGATAACTCGTTAGCAATTCAAATTCGATAATATGTTAGTTAAACAAATCAAATATGGATTAAAATCAATTCCGTTTGAATTTGATACATTTACAGGCCTAATAGTGTTTGGCGTTAAGCCTTTTTTTTTTTTTTTTAAGATGTATTTGGTAATAGAAAAAAGTACTTTTTAGTAGAATGGATAAAAAAAATATAAAGAGAGTTTATTTATGTATATATGTAAAAATTGCTCGTTTCAAGTTATAGTTGAGCCAAAAGAGCCTTTAATATGTTAAAAGACATAAATAACTAATTTCTCAGTGAGTGAGTAGATATGTTGCTGCCTATAAATAATCGGAGGTACACATAAGTCATGATTTGCATTATGACATTCATATTGGATTTCACTATTCTGTTTTTTTTTTTTTTTATCTCTTTGATTTCCTGACTCTAATATAAATGTTTGGAGTGCTTTTGCTTGATACCACATGAGTGCAAAGGTTCTCTTTTCTTCTTTGGATGAAACCATCTTACATCCGGGAAGTATGAAGATCACATGATCTAGTTAAGATCAAATGGACAGCTGTGTGTGTGTGTGTGTGTGTGCATATACATATATATATATATAGAGAGAGAGAGAGAGAGAGAGAGAGAGAGGTGGGGATAATTTTTTTTAAGGAAATGAGATGACTGATGAGATTAGGATCTTTATAACACCATATTAATTAACCTAAATGGTTTAGACCACCTATGTGGTTGGGTCCTAGGACCACCTAAACTTACCTTCCACTAGGGAAGGAAACAATATTATAGAGAGGGTGGTGTCCAACTCCCTCCACTACAATAGACACAAGTCAACAAAAAAAATAAAAATAAATGAAATAACAAAAAATAAAATAAAATAGAAACCTGTAGTGAGTGGTTTCATACACACTTTTATTGTACTTTCTCGTGCATTAAAATCACATCGTTTTAGAATACAACACCTTTGAGAATATGATACTATTTAATTTAGGAATGCAACACCATTTAATTTGGCGTAAGTGTTCTATCCTTAAAATAATGATTCACTTTTTTGAATTAATGGACTCGCATTCTCTAAGTAATTGAGTGTTACATTAATGAAAGAATTAATGGATTCGCATTCTCTAGATGGCGGTGGTTGTAGGGGTGACCACGGATCAGATTGGATCGAATTATGCATAATCCTAATCCGATCTGTGGATTATGGATTGGTGAAAATTTAATCCGATCCAATCCGTGGCAATCTGCCAATCCGATCCGATTCGTGATTGAACGGATCGGATTGACAGATTGGGCCTGTACTCCTATTTGAATTTTTTTTTGTTTACTTTAAAAATTTCAAGAAAAAAACTCACAACACTTTTTAATTCACATCTCAAATGAACACAATTGTTAAATAAATAAATATAATATATATTGAGTTTTTAAGTTTACCCATGTAAGTATGTAGCATATTATATTATTATACATATAATTACTAATTATATATATATATATATCCACGGATTGCCACAGATCGAATTGCGGATCGGATCGAATTTTTGATCATCCAATCCGTAATCCGATCCGTGGTTAACGGATTCTAATTTTTTAATCCGCCACCAATCCGTAATTTGATATGTGGCTAACGGATTCTAATTTTTTAATCGGCCACCAATCTATTAGCTAACGGATCAGATCGGATTCGTCCGAATCGGATCGCATTGGACCGGATTCGCGAATTTTTTGTGCACCCCTAGGTGGTTGACAAAGAAGATCGAGGCGTGGCACTGTTTGTGAAGTGTTTAGACTGAAAAGTAAAAGGGAGGTGAGATTAAGTTTAGGGTTAAAAAGAGTATAAATATATTATAGGGAAAACTACACTTAAATAAGTTAGGAAGCCTAAATTACTAAGTGGTCTATTTTAAAAGTTTATTTTTTACTTTGATTGAATTAAGCAAAATAATTACATATGCATTGAAAATTATTATTCAGGTACAAAATGCCCTTTAATCTTTTATTCTAAAATATCAAATTATCATTCTTAAATCAAATAATTCCTTCACTCAATAAATTAAGAAAATATCTGGAACATCGTTTGATTTCTAAAAAATTACAGGAATATAAAAGTAATCCAGTAAAAGTGAACAAACCCATAAAGTAAAACAAAATATATTTGATATGACCCTAAATGGTAGCCAACTTTTTTCTCCTTTTTAGATTAATGCAAGTGGATACACTTGTTGTATCACAACACATCAATTATATCTGGATAGGAATAAAGTAGAATTTTCAGATGTGCTTTAGTAGTAACTTTTCGGTCTAATATGCCTAAAAAAATATGAGTATCACAAAGAGATATTACATCAAAACATGAGGTACAAAGATAAGAAAAATTCAAATTTCACAAGTAAACTCCTATAAATTTCAAGTATGCCTGCAAATACAAACGAAATTTGAGTTTTATCAGCAAATGAGTTATGAGTCATTCTACATCACACTAAATCAAATTAAGAACATATTTAAACAAGCAAATATGAAATAAATAGTTAATACTGACAACTTAAAAAATTGACTTGTGAAACCGTTCATCACATTTAAAAAATTTCAAAATTAAGAACCATTGACACATGAATTTCCCATACAATTCAAAAACTAGTTCACTAATTATATATATATTTTTAAAGTAAAAAAAAAAGTTCACTGAAGCAAAAAAAAAAAAAAAAAACCATATTTTTGTGATGAAAAATGATCAACGACCAATAATTTATCTAGGTAGTGGTGCTTTGCAATGAATTTGATTTTCTTCCAGTGAGATGAAAAAACATTGATCTGTTAGATTTTATTTAGTCACACACAACACTCCTTCAGTCGCACAGAAACGAAACGGAATTTAGTGTGGATTAAAATAAGATGTTGAAGTGCATTTTGGACTCGAATAATAATTTTTAATGCATATATGATTATTTTGTTTAATTCAATCAAAGTGAAAAATAAAATTTTAAAATAGACCACTTTATAATTTAGGTCTCTTAATTTTATTTAAGTGTAATTTTTTCTATATTATATAGCTAACACATGGAATTGAATCAAATTAATGGATAAGATTAGTTTTTTAAAATTTAAATCCTTGATTCGATACATGATGAAATCTCCAAATTCACGGTCCCTTAAAATATACTCCATCCGTCCCATAATTTTAGTCCACTATTCTTTTTGGAATGTCCCAAAATACATGTTCATTTCCTAAAATGGATTATATGATTCCTAAACTACATTCTTCAAACTCTACTATCCTAAAATTAGACCCACCATATAATAATAATATTAAATTTTAAACAAAAACTAATATATAAATTCATTCATTATCACATTAAAAAGTAAATTCTACCATAAAAAATTAAAATTTTCAAACATCACAAAATTTATGGGGGCGGAGGGAGTAGTGCATAGACATTGCAATCTCCAAATAACAAGATTACATTATAAAAAGACTGGCTTTGATATGGACGCATAAATTCCATTATATAATATACTCAAACTCTTCTTTTTATGTGGAAAAAAATAATGGGTCCCACCTACCCATAAATAAAAGAAGACAAAAACTAGTGGGTCCCACGTGCATTTCCTTCCTGGATAGTCACGCCAATCATTTCCCTCTCATTGCCCTGCAATGCAATTTACTGCTTTTCATTTAAATTCCTTTCTTTTCTGTCTAATGGGATGGGATTGATTTTCTATCAGAAATTAACCAACTAGACTTGGAATTGGATTGTCCTTTTTTTTATTTAATTTTATTTATTTATGTTTTCAAGTGATTCCAAAAGTGTATTCAATATGTGTACCCATTTTTCTTAAATTGTGTTATATCATTGGAGATGAAGAAAGGACAACCTATCGGCCTGCAGCCAGAAGATAGTTGTGGTTGTCTTTTAAAAAGAAGTTCATTTTGAAACTTTTCTTAATTTCCCTTTCTTTTGTCTTCCTTTCCTTTCTTGTTCCTTATCCTCTGTCCTTCCATGTTTGGTTTATTGCATCTCTATTTTCTTGTTAATTCCTCCCTCCATTGTTTTTCCCTCTTTATTTTATTACAACTCTCTCTCTCTCTCTCTCACACACACACACACACACTTCTTTTTGTATATAAGAAGAATCATAAAGACTTTGTTTGGCCATAAACATGGCAAAGTCAATTTTTTACAGTGTATTACTAGTACTTTGCATGCTTTTGTGTTTTGGTGTTATTGAAGCAGCTCCTGAAGATGCTCTGATTACAAACCTTCCAGGCTTCAGTGGCAATTTCCTTTCAAAGCACTACTCAGGGTATATATGTGTCTATATATATATATATATATACGTTTTATACAATAATTTTATTAAATAAAATTGAACATTGTGTTGATTCTTGTAAATTGGGATGTGAAGGTTTGTCACCATATATGGGAGTGCTCCTCCAAAGAATCTATTCTACTACTTCGTCTCGTCGGAGAGAAACCCATCCAATGATCCTGTTGTTTTGTGGCTCAATGGGGGACCAGGTTGCTCTAGCTTTGATGGTTTTGTTTATGAACATGGTAATGTTTCTTAATATATATATATATACTTGATATTAAAATCTAATCACTTGTCAATTATTGTTCTCTATTTTCTCTATATATTTTTTTTGTTTCTAATTCATAAAAGTGAATTCATTTTTTTTCATGTCAAACCTTGTATTTTACTGTTCTATGTTGAATTCATCATCATCTCTCTCTCTCTCTCTATATATATATATAGTGGGCTGTTTCCTTTTCACTATTTAGAGCTAGTACTCAACCTGCATTGTGTATCAAAATCACATGAATGAAGGTCACATTCTCAATCCTTCATATTACATTAATTCAAAACACATTTAATTAATTAAAAAAATTCAATCTTTATATATATGATGCCTTTTTTCCACCAAAATTTGTTAATAGGAATATATACACTATTTATATATTTTGCAGGACCATTCAATTTTGAAGCTGGAAAGTCTCAAGGAAGTTTGCCCATTTTACATCTGAATCCATATAGCTGGTCTAAGGTTGGAAAAATATCATAAATTATATATAATCTTTTACAATGGTTTTTCTTCTTCTATATATATATTTTTTTGGAATAATTACGATTTACACTCTCTCAGTTTAGATAATATTTCAATTAGACCCATTATGATTTCAATATTTTCAACTTCACCATATGTCAGTGATGTCCGTTACGTTCACTAAAGTTTTTTTTTTTTTTTACGATTTTACTTGTGATTATTAAAGATGTCATTTCATGCATGAAAAGAGTAAAAATGACTATTTTTACACTTTTCTGCTATTGACGTCAACGTCGCACTAAGGGAGGAAAAAAATCGGGATGTAAACCCAAAAGTCAGGGGATGTAATTATAAATAATGAAACCTAAGGGGATTTAATTGAATATTGACTAAACTGAGGGATTATAAGTGGTAATTACCTTTTTTTTTTTTTTCTTAGAACTTTTTATTTATATATCCTTTTAATGACATGAACCAAAATAGTTCACATAAACTCATATTGATTTGGTTTTTCCCCACTAAATTTCTCTCTCATATTATCTAAAATCTCTCATGTATGCGCTTTTCGAATTCTTAATTAATATCCTAGGTTTCCAACATCATCTATCTGGACTCCCCTGCTGGTGTTGGATTTTCTTACTCTCCAAACACCACCTTATACGAAACTGGGGACTTACAAACAGCATCAGACACACACACTTTTCTCCTCAAGGTAATATATTTTAATTATTGAATTGTTCAAGATAAAATTCAAGTTGAATTCAATCCAATAATTAAATTTGTGTTGTTTTGAAACTATATAAATAGTGGTTTGAACAATACCCAGAGTTCCTTTCAAATCCATTTTACATCGCCGGAGAGTCTTACGCTGGAGTTTATGTGCCAACTCTTGCTTCTAATGTAGTGGAAGGTATTTTATGCTCTCTCTCTCTCTCTCTCTCTCTCACACACACACACACACACACATACTGTAACACATTCATGTTCCATATATGATCAAGTTTTTTGGTGTAATGTAACATTAATTGGCCTTATTAACAGGAGTCAAAAGTGGTATGAAGCCCATTATTAATTTCAAGGTGTGTGACTTTGGCAATTCCAAATTCAAGGATGAAGTCATATATATATATATAATACAAGTATAGATGAGCTTTGAATCGCATTGTGCAGGGTTACATGGTAGGAAATGGGGTCACAGACCGAGAATTTGATGACAATGCTCTTGTCCCATTTGCACATGGGATGAGCCTAATCTCAGATGCTATGTTTGAGGTGGGTGAAACATATATATATATATATATGATTTGAACAATTAAGCCTTAATTTACCACTTTATCATCCATTTGATTATGAATTTACCATTTCAAAGTTTTTTTGGGTATGAAATTAATTTAGATTCATTCCTATATAAAATCAGTTAATTATTTCCAATGCTATATGTGATGTTAGACTACTCCGATTGAAACTGAAGTTTAACCCATATATATATATATATATATGGAGCTGGTTATACATTCTATCTTATTTATATAACGACTTACCTTACCAAAAAAAAAGAGATAATTATATGATATAAATTAGCTGTTGTGTACAGGAAGCTCAAGCGGCTTGCAAAGGTAACTACTATGATCCCAGCACTGAGAGATGTTTAAATATACTTGGAAAAATCGACAGTGTAAGACGGCTTAATTATTTCACATGTTCTTCAACTTCCATATATATATATATATATATAGTAGTTATCTAATTTTTTACTTGTTTTTGGGGGTGACTATATATATAATTGATAGGCTTTGGGTGGTCTAAACATTTACGACATTCTTGAGCCTTGCTACCATGGCGTGCCTGCATATAGAAAAGATAATGATGTAAATGGAAGCACAAATGGAAGCTTACCATTAAGCTTCAAGCAATTAGGAAATAGTATTGAGAAGCCTCATGGAGTGAGAAAAAGGATGTTTGGTCGTGCATGGCCTTTCAAAGCACCAGTAAGAGATGGCATTATGAAATTGTGGCCTCAGTTAATGGGAGAGGTCAGTGGTCCCCCATGCACGGTGAGTACTCTCTCTCTCTCTCTCTTTCTCTCTCTCTCTCTCTCTCTCTCTATATATATGGTTTGATATTGGGTCAAAGGAGCCTAAGAAGATCATTCGGATATGTTTGGAGTTTTTAGTATCAGTTGGGGTAAATTACACATACCATCTCCCAAACATACCATAGCTACAAGTTAGGGGTGCAACTCAGGTGAACTTGAGGCTTTAACTCATGTTCAATTCAAGAGAAATTTTCTGACCATAATTCAATCCAACCCAGTCATCCACTCAAGTTACTCAACCCGAGCACAACCCACCTTTAATTGTTATTTGGGGTTAGAATTTAGGTTGCTGTAGTAGAAATGAAAAAACCATATTAGGGTTACTGGGGTTAGTAATATTTTCAAAGCATGTGCATGATACAGTGTATTGTACATATGTTACAACCAAGTGAACCCATTAAATAACGAAATCACATGCAATCAACACAGACATATATATATATATATATATATATGGGATTCATTGTTCGGATTCATAAGTCAGTTTGTCGAGTTCTATAATTGAGGATGTGTTCGGATTGAGTCTCAGGTTGTTGAACACAAAAACCCGAGTTCGGCTTGAGACTGAATTGCAATTTATAAGATTAGACTCGTTGGAGTTGCACCCCTAGCTATACCGACCTTTTGTATTTACTTTGATCTCTCTTGCGTGGTTAAGAAAAAGTGAAATTTTAACTTTGTTGTTAGTGGTTATTATAATATTTAGTTGAAAATTAAAGTTAATAAGATCGAGAAAATTTGGAAGTAGTCACTAAAGAGTGTGCATCAAATTCTGTTTTGATTTTCTTCATTAATGATAATATATATTAATGCTTGTATATATATACATACACATACAGGATGATACAATAGCAACTGTGTGGCTGAACAATGTTGAAGTTAGAAAAGCAATTCATGCAAAGCCAGTACGTGCACTTCCTATAGCTACTTAATTTCTAGTTAATTGAAATCTCTATTTATTGTAATACTTCTTCTTCAAAACTAAATTGAATTGAAGTCTTATATATATATATATATATATATATATATATATATATATATATATATATATATATATATATATATATCACACCACTTTCTTGTTTCTTGTTAAAATTAGGAAAGTGGACCTTGGACCTTATGTGCTAGCCTATATTACAACCATGATGCTGGAAGCATGATTAAGTACCACAAAAGTCTCACCATTCAGGGTTATCGTGCGCTTATATTCAGGTAAATATATTACTCTCCTTTTTAATTTCATAGTTAAGATTAATGAGACTCCAAATGGAGTATAATATATAATCACGTGTAACTATAATAATAATATTATAATTACATGTGATTTTACATTGCAAATTTGGAAGATGCGAAATGGGGGTGAGAGTGGGAGTATGGGCCTCACATCACCCCTATTCGAAATCCGATCCGAATTGGAAAGATGTATCATTTTTTATTAATTAATTAATTTATAATTATTAAAAAAATATTTTAGCTTACACTTTTGAGGAGTAACTGTGCCATTTTATTAATAAATTTTTTTTCAAGTAAAGTGCAAACATACAAAATTGAATAGTGAATAACAAAGGCTCACGTGTAAAGTACTAAGAGCGAATATCACATTCCTTTGTTGTTCGATGCTTTGATGAAAATAATATGAATGTATCCAAAAAAAAAAAGAAAATATATGTTTCCTGAAATTAAGTACATTGATTTTTTTTCCCGGAAATTCATGAATTTTCATGCAAAAACATGACCTAATGCTTGAATAATTTTGTTGCAGTGGAGATCATGATATGTGTGTGCCACACACTGGGAGTGAAGCATGGACCAGATCACTTGGATATGAGACTTTGGATGAATGGAGGTCTTGGCAGTCCAATGATCAAGTTGCTGGGTACATACTCATACTCTCTCTCTCTCTCCACTTGATTTTCTTGCTATGGCCCTTGATGGAATAAATTCTACCACTATATATATATATATATATTCGAACATAAAGCCTTACTCAATAGAGATTGGATTATTTTTACCTATTGCAGGTACACACAAGGATATGCTAACAACCTCACCTTTCTCACCATCAAGGTCTGTATTTGAGAAATTGCATTTTTTATTTATTATTTTAGAGGTATTTCTTAAAAGAAAATGATATATAATGCGACTGTTTTATGTAAGTGGAGAATAACGATATTTTTTAAGATGATGTTATCTTTTACTCACATAAATACAGTCGGAGGTGTTTGACTTTCAAACACCATTACAAATGTTGTATTTGTTGCAAGTGTTTGACTTTCAAACACCACTACAAATATCATATTTGTTGCCATTATAAAAGAATGCTAGGACATAGCTTTTCAAGTCAAAATCGGCATGAGCCGAGTAGCATAGCCATAGCCTCCAATTATGCCTACTCCGGGCTTGAGAAGAATTTTTCATTATAAAAACACAGATTCACATACACGGAATCACTTTGTGTAAAATAATACAATAATATATTATCTTTAAGTAAATAACTAAAGTAATGCCCTTTTATTTCTTAAAATTTTATCATTTTGCTTCTAACGAAAACAACCAAATATCATGCGTTACGTCTGTGATTTCAAGAATAGTTGCATTGTTTTTTTATATCAATTGAGCTGACAAAGGTATTAGTCTAAAAATTGACGTTTATCATGCACATAGTGTAAATACACGAGATGAATCTCATTCGTATGTATACAATATACATTGTAAGACTCACTAAATATATACAACATGCACTATTCAAATTCACTCAACATATTTACATCGTTTGATATAATGGAAATCCTCTTCTAAAAATTACATTCACACTGAAAACTTTAGTGGAGTCAAAATATTATTACTTTGTATCCATTTTTTAACAAAGTTTTTGAGTGTTGTTGTAGATGTTGACGTTTTTGTCATCATCTAACAACTAAATCGAACAAAAATGACCTAACGAATATTGACGAAATAACATCGTTTGGCACCCATATGAATGCAACTATTCTTTATATATATATATATATATATATATATATATATATATATATATATCATATAGATTTGTGGTTCTAATTTATATTGAGTGTTGTCAAATTGTGCAGGGCGCAGGGCACACTGTACCTGAATACAAGCCAAGAGAGTCACTGGACTTCTACAGCCGTTGGTTGGAAGCAAAACCCATATAATATGATACATCACATCTATGCCACCTGCTAAAGATTATTTGACCATTCTCTTCGATCCTGTTCAAGATGTTAATAATCTTTTACACAAGAAATTGATTGATATTGAAATATTTCAAATACACCAGAAAATGCAATGAAAATAAAATAAAATCATTTCATGGCCACTTCTCTTTGAAGGGCTGATCATCACTTGCTACTATAACAACTTAAAATTCTACAAAAATGTATTGGCAAGTGTGTATCTATATATATATGATTGTATGTGCATCATACACTCGCAATCGTAACCGTTAAATAAAATGATTTTATACGGTAAATAATAAAAGATATTTTCGACCATATATATATATATATATATATATATGCGAGTGCTTGAATAAATGCATATACGAAATCATCCTAGCTACAAGGTCTTTGATAGCCACGTCAAAAGTTGATTTGTTGATTTTGACTGAATTCACTGGAAAGGGAAGGAACCGGATCCCCAGTGCATGATACGGCGCTGTTTTGTTTTATAACTGGACGTCCCACATGGGATTGTCTCATGTATGGATGGGTTGTGTGTGTTTGGCATCGTTTCGCGACTAGGGTTTGGGCGTTGCGACCCATGGTGCATAGCGAAACAGGGCCATTTTGTGCATGTTAAGGGCCACATATCCCCTCCGTACATGAGGAAACCCACTTGAGAGGTAGACCATCTAAGAATGAGAGAAAATTTTGATCAAATAATGTTGATGAGGTGAAAGTCTACAATATTCTGGAAGTATTTTTTCATGGTAGCCATTCTAATAAAAATTAAGTATTTATCTCGAAAACTATTATCAATGAAAATATGAGTTTTCATTAGAAATGAATATCACATGACAAAATATCTTCAAATATTGTAGAATTTCTCATTGATTTATTTTTTTGGTCTAAAAGAGTTAATAGTTCCGTACAAGTGGGGTCGTATCCAAATTCATTACTTACCGATGTATTAATGAGAATTGGAGTCACTCAAGACTCAACTAAGTCCTTGGAGATTTGATCGATTCTTGAGACAATACATCCCATATTAGCCAGATCAATAAAATTTGATTTCATTATCATCCGTTACATCACTTCACATCTTCGAACAATTGACTAAACTAAAATGGATTAGAAAATGGTTAGTCAAGTTTATTTCATTTAAGTTTTTTCTTAGCAAAAATTCTCCAATTCCTTAGGTTTCAATTTTATTTCCTGAGGGGTGCAACTTGGACACATTGAGCCAAATCCAACTTGAACCAACTTAAGCTTTCACAAGTTTGGGCAACATTCATAAGTTACTTATCATTTTAGTCAGAAAGAGGTTTAGACTTGTAAAAGTTGGAGCTAACTACTGCTTGCTAAAGACATTTTGAAGTAAATAAGTAGATTTTAAATGTAGAAATGCTTAGGGACCACCATATAGGCAGGTCATACTTATCATTTAAATAGTTAATAAGTTGCTTCAACATTTTGGCATCTTGGTGGGTCTAAACCTGTGAATACTCCATCACTAACAAAGGAGAATATCCCTTGTGTTTTTTTATTCCAGTGCAGTTGGTAGCATATTATATATATATATATATATATATATATATATATATATATATAGAACATCCGAGAAGGTACATTGTGAGGCAGTGAATTGGATTCTTTGGCATGTGAGAAGTACTCTGGATAAGGGTTTGGTTAATTCTCTCCGGTGCACTGGATGCACTTTGAGTGTGTAAATCACCCAAACAACATATTACATCAAGTTACAACATTGCAACATAAATAAATTGAGAGTGCAACATATTTTTTTATTGTCGTTGAATCCTCAATTTATTGGTGTTGCATCTCCGAGTTAATATGGTTTCATGGTGTTGCATTTTTGATTTAATTGCACTAGATGACACTAAACCCAAATTTGTACTAGACATGATAGTATATAGTATATATATCTATATTACATTTTAAGCATTGTGTTTAAATATCCCTTTTAAAAAAATCACAATCTAACGATCAAAAATACTTAAAAAATCAATCTTACAGTTTAAAATATGTCTATCTACAGTCTAAAATAATATTTTTTGTCGTTAATCTAACGGTCACGATTTACCCACTACATTCACATAGGGCCGGCCTTAAAATTCACAAAATTTTGAAATGCCTTAGACGAACTTTCAAATGTGAGGCCCCTTATACATAAGGTTTCACACGCGAATAAATTTTATAATAGCGCATTTTTTTAGGAAAAACTACACTTAAATAAAGTTAAGAGGCCTAAATTACAAAGTGGTCTATTTTAAAATTTTATTTTTCATTTTGGTTGAATTAAACAAAATAATCTTATATGCATTGAAAATTATTATTCAAGTCCAAAATGTCATTCAATCTCTTATTTCAACCTACACTAAATTCCGTTTGATTTCTGTGCGACTGAAGGAGTGTTGTGCGTGACTAAATAAAATCCAACAAATTATTTTTTTTTTTGTTTCATTGAAAAAAAATTGAATTCATTGTGAAGCACCACTGCCTAGATAAATTATTGGTCACTGATCATCTCTCATCACAAAAATATAGACTCTTATTTTGCTTTAGTGAATTTCTTTTTTTACTTTTTACAAAAGTAATAAAAAAATTAGTGAACTAATTTTGAATTGTATGACAAATTCATGTGCCAATGGTTATTAATTTTAAGATTTTTAAAATGTGATGAACAGTTTCACTAGTCACTTTTTTAAGTTGTTCTTATCAACTATCTAATTCATATTTGCTTGTTGGAATATGTTTTTAATTTGATTTAGTGAACAGACATATTTTATGTAGAATGACTCATAACTCATTTGTTGATAAAACTCAAATTTTGTTTGCATTTGCACACATACTTGAAATTTATAGGAGTTTAATTACTTGTAAAATTTAGATTTTTCTTATCTTTGTACATCATGTTTTGATGTAATGTCTTTTTCTGATACTCATTTTTTTAAGCATATCAGACCGAAAAGTTACACAAGCACATATGAAAAATCTACTTCATTCACATCCAGATATAATTGATGTGTTGTGATACCAAAAGTGTTTCTACTTGCATTAATCTAAAAGGGAAAAGAAGTTGATTACCATTCAGAGCCATATCAGGAGGTCTAATTTTGATTACTTTATGACATAATAACATACTCACAAATGGCTTGTCTAACATATGTTTCTCTTTACTTTATAGGTTCGCTCACTTTTATTGTATTATTTTATATTCCTGCAATTTTTTAGAAACTGAAACAACGATATTTTCTTAATTTATTGAATGAAGGAATTATTTGATTTAAGAATGATAATTTGATGTTCTGGAATAAGAGATTGAAAAGCATTTTGTACCTAAATAATAATTTTTAATGCATATGTAATTATTTTGCTTAATTTAACTAAAGTAAAAAACAAACTTTTAAAATAAACCACTTTGTAATTTAGGCTTCCTAACTTTATTTAAGTGTAGTTTTCCCTTTTTTATATTAAAATGAGACGATAAACTCATAAAATATATTTATGTTGAAATTCATTCTTTTTTTCTTTTTTCATGCCCGAATTCATATTTCTAATAGACATAACTTATTTTTTTTTAACAACCAGGACAAATCTGCTAAAAGAGTAAATATGCACCTATATAATGTTTTCTAAGGGAATTTAGTATAATAACCAATTAAAAATAGCAAGGGCCAAAAAAAAAAGCAACATAGGCTACATGAGAAACAGCAAATAACCAAAAACATAAATTTAAATAGTTATGCTTTTAATTACTAACCTAAGAAGGCACAACCCGACTAAGCAAGACAATCCAAAATTATAATTAACCATCTCATCTCACTATCAATATATAAACAACTAACAGCCTAATAAGAGAAGCAAAATAAAAAAATAATAAATATCAAAACTTTGAAGACAACACTTAAATAATTAACTATGTTTAACCATTAAATGTTGAGTTTGATTGAGATTGTACGGTTAAAAAAAGAAAAATAATGTTTAGTTGTATACTAGATAGGACAAAAAATGAATCATGAAGGCAACACGAGAAGCTCATGAATATAATATTTAATACTCATATACTTTTGTAGAAAAATTACAATATTTCGTTAATTCATTCCTTTTTAAAAACAAATTTGAATGCAAGATTATTATTTAATTTAATTTTGCTCTTTGAAATTATAAATATTTGCCAGAGTATGATTCCGAAGAAAGAGTTTCCACAAAATGTGATATATACAGTTACGAAAAATCAAACATACTAATTTTATATCTAATTTTTCAATCACTTGTGCCTAAACAATATAATTTCATTTTTTTTCCTTTTTTAAAAATTGCAATTACCAATGAAGTGAAACAAATGATTTTTGACCAGAAAAATAATTTTTGCCCATGGAGTATGATACAGCAAGAGGCTTCCAATTTTGGGGTGAAAGTGAAACAGATGATGCATCGAAGACTAGAAGTATAGAACTAGAAATGAGAGAAAAACTTATTTAGGATATGAATTAGACTTTGGTAGACCACAACCTCCACAAGAAATAGTCGTTGCTTGATGCTATTTGACCGTGAAAAAAGAAGAAGAAAAAAAGAAAAAACGCAAAGCAAACCCAAAGAGACCAATTGGACATTTAGTTAGGAATTTTTTTTTAAAAAAAATGAGACCCAGTGGTATTAAGTTTGGTTAAATGGACCATAGATAATAATTTTTTATTTTTTAAAATGAGACCCAGTGGTATTGGGTTTGGTTAAATAGACCATAGTTAATAATTTTATTTTAAAATGAGACTCAGTAGTATTGGGTTTGGTAAAATGAACAATAGTTATTAAAAAAATTTTTAAAATGAGGCTCAGTAGTAGTATTGGGTTTAATTAAATTTTGGAAGCCCTCCAAAATTGGGGCCCCTAGGCGGTTAGCCTGGGCTGCCTAGGCCCAGGACAAGCCCTGCTTTCACATTCCTAAAATGATTCAATATAACAATTATTTTTATAGTGTCGTAGACACTTGCAATACGCTAGTGTGTATATATATATATATATAGAGAAAGAGAGAGAGTAATGATCTCTTATTTAATGGCAAAAAAAGGCAATTACCAAAAAAAAATATAGCAATTACATCCAACAATCATTGTACTTAGTGTGGATGAATTTTTTGTTTATCGATGAGTAAGAAATTATTACTCCACATATAAATTATTAGATAAATACTTACACTCACGAATGTCCGGAATTTTTGAGATCTCTTTTGAGGGAAAAAAGTTATACCCTTAGACTAATGGTTGGTAATGGTTAGACGACAGGATATTGAAACTTGGTCCATGAGAATGGACGTGACACTTTGTTGTGATTGTGAATTCTCAAGATTTGGATAGATTGAGACCTGTAACAAAATATTTCACTCTCTTGGATTGTGCTCGCAGTTGGAAAACAGTTTATGGTAATGAATAAGATAACAGTGTTGTGCCTTGTGGCTGCCAGACCCCTCAATGTTTGATCGAAACACTCTATCTCTCTCACACACACACCTCTAATGCCGACCATTGTTTTACCCTAAGTCATTAAGAGCGGGTGTGGGAGTGAGTGCAAAAGTAATAAATTTTATATCATACAGTGACACAGAATGTAAGAGCAACACTAATTTACAAATTTTTTTACTCCTCTGTGGCTTCTATTTCCCACTTGTGATACCTTATCTCCACCACTGTAGCCAAGTGCTTTGTAGACAATAAACAAGGACAGTGAGTAGCATTGGCTATATATGGTAATAAATAACATTGGCTATATTTTGAGTAATGCTACAAACATTGATTGATATTTTGTGCGATATTAATAAATAACATTTCTTGTTCGTATATGATAAGAATAGTGTCGTGTCTCTATTCTTAATAGTGTTAAATTAAGAGCAATACTATACATCATGAAATTATTTCATGAATGATATGACAGGTAACGTGGAGAGTTAGTATTGGTAGAATTCCTCCTATACACAGACTCTCATGATATTATCACTGAATCCCACCAATACTAACTCTCTACGTTACCGGCCACATCATTCATGATACAAACTCATGAAATAATTTCATGACATTTAGCATTTCTCTTAAATTAATGATTGACACAGGAGTGGGTAACAAAAACTGATCCACAAGCTTTACCTTTTTTTTTTCTTTTTCTAAATGCCACCCAAGAACTTCTACTTCTTTTTGTGGCTCTGAGTGTCATTCATAACACTTCATATCATGTGGAACGAATTAGAAACCCAACTTGGCAATTTCATCTTAATAGAAAATATCTCGAAAATATCTTGAAACTCCACTCTAATTAGATATTGATTGTGCGGTGGAAAGATCTAAGTTTGAGGGAGTAGAAATCTGGGGAAGATTCCAAAATGTAAACAGTGTCACACACACATGATATGGTCCTGAAATTCTGAGCAGTCTCAATCTGTTTTCTTCAAACATTAGTAGCCATGCATATTTAATGTAAGAGTGTAATCAGACATCATTTTATCAATGAAAATAACTTAAGAGATAACTTAAGAGATAGAGATAAAGTGATGACAAGTATAGAGATCTTGAGATAGAGATAGAGATAGAGTGATGACAAGTGGGAAAGAATTCAGAATCAAATCTTTCAAGATGAGATTGAAGAGGGGCTTCATAACCACAAATTATTATCAGCACAATAAACCAACAAATTTGAAAGAAGAATTTGAAGGCAAAAAAATCACTGGAGAGTTGGATTCTACAAAATTCCAATTCTTCCACACTAGAGAGAGAGAGAGAGAGAGAGAGAGAGAGAGAGAGAAAGAGAAAGAGGATGATTTCCCAGACACTCTAATACAGCCCGGCCCACCTCTCCGAACCAGAATAAACATCAATGACCCTACAATTTTCACCATGTGAAGAATAATAAAGAAAAAAACATGAACAGAGACACAGCATAAACAAAAATGGAACGAAAATTAATGAAGAAACCAAATCCAAACTGAACCTTCTGTCTTCTCATTATTTCCGAGCCTTTGTTTCCCCTGCAGCTTTCTTCTCTTCTTTCCCAGGCACGAACCTCGGCAAGGTCACCATTGTATTTACACGAGACACTCCTTCGAGAGCAGACCACTCTATTCCTGAGTCTGTATGTACTTCTTCATCATGGTTTGAGGGTTCCTCTTTGCTCCCTTCTGAAACAATTTCCTTGCCAGTTCGAATAGTTCCAGAACGTTCCAGTCCAGTAGGGCTAATGGGATCTTCTTTCCCACACCCAATGTCAACTTGTTCCACTGAAAACATCTCTTTTGATTTAGTATTGGAAGCTGTAGATAAATCGTTTGAGTTTGAGTCGAGGAAGAGGCAAACTACAGCACAGTCATCAACTTTAGAAGTTGGGTATTTGCACCTCCAAGCACGAACTGCAGTCTCAACCAGTGCTCGAGCTGCAGTTGAACGTGCTGGGACAGAAGCTATAATGTCTACCACTTCTTTGTTTGTGAGCACATCCCAAATCTGTGACAAGTTCAATACAAACTTAAGACCAAGAATGATAAAGGATTAATCAACTCAATAAAGCAAATGGTTTAAGTTGTGTCGCATACCCCATCTGTAGCCAAGACTATGAACTCATCCTTCTCTGTCAGGCGCCGATAAGAAATTTCAGGCACAGAGATGAGACCAAAATCCTTGAGGCAGAAATCTCCAAAAGCACGTGCCATGGCTAGACCCGGAGAGTCATTGTTTGGAAGCCAAACACGGGAAACTTCCGGTTCATCCTGAAGGGCAAACACACGGCCTTTACATTTTCGGATCCTCTCTGCTTCCGCTACAAAAGATTAATTGATTGGTGGAGTTAAGAAATAGATAGCATAAAGGAATAAGTTCCAGACTAAGTTTAATTACTTGCATTCCCTGTTTTTAGTGTCAAGATTGTGGAAGAACATTTTCCATAAAAAAATGACAAAGAAAAAAAAAAGAAATCACTTCCCAGAAAAGCAGAATTTGGGCAAACAAGTATCACCCCTCTGTAGTAGTTAGCCACTGAAACTAATTTTGGTAAGACAATATAACCAAATTTGTCTGGTATGTTTTCAGTTTATCATGGACACCATAAAAGTGCAGTGCTAACTGCTTCAAAACAACTACAAGACTTCCCCGCTTTTCAAAGGCAAGCTAACTTTAATATATCCTATACAAAATTTTTGAATTACAAAATCTTTTTACACAATAATTCCACAACCTCTTTGTATAACACAGTTCTAATGTATGATTGTTTTCATACATCATAGATATACGCATATATAACCAAGCCATTTTACTTGGCTTTCAAGTGTTGCCACCTACTGAACCTGCTCTCAGGTTTTCCCTTATTTTTTTGACCTGTCCAATCATGCCAAGCCTCACCACAATTACCTGGATTCCCTAAGGTTGACACCTACTTAAACTATTCTCAGGTTCTCTTACTAATTTATTATTTTGACACTTGTTATCATGCCACTTCACTATCTATCCTCGTGCATGTTTAATTTTTCGAGATACCGTAGTAAATTCCCAATCAGGTTCAAAAATCACAACTAAACATTGTGCCAAATAACATGGCAATAATAGCAAACATAAGCATTTAGAGACTAGTAAATTAAATTTAATAGGTTGTTTCTATTACACCCGCATAGCTGTTTCAAAACCAAGCCATTCTTAACAGTAGAAAATGGAAATGTGAAGGAGAAAGAAAACATAAAAGAAAATAACATCCCAGTAGGATAGATGAAAAAGAAAAGATAAGCTTCATATTTTGGCCAATCAATCAAATGACAGAATGGATGAGGAAGATACAAGAAATAAGTTGCTGCAGTGAACAACTTTCTACATAGTTTTTCTCATCTCAGTCAATGTGACTATATTACCAGGGTGTGCAAAGCCACTGAAAAAGGTGCTGTCCAGGCAGAGCCTGAATCAACCGAGGGATTCCTAGATTTTCATGTTTCAGTCTGATCATGAGAGAGCCCTCTATGTAATCTGGATTCAGAAAGCTAGAAATTGCAAGCAGAACAATGACAAAAATAACTGGGAGAGTGGCAATACTGTACCTTTATATCTCAAGCAAAATTTTCTAACAAGGTGAAATGGTAAACACTGGTCCTCAATTCAGAATGCACGTTCAATTATGCATTAGATAGTGCATATATATGTATACATTCTTCAATGTAGCTCTACTGCAAAGTCTTTCCAGTTGTACAAGTTTAGCACACTTCCACTCACTCATGCAATACCAAGTCCTTATTACGTAACTTGAAATCATACATAGAGTAATTCAGACCCACAAGCAGCAGGATGAAATATATATTGTGTGTGTGTGTATATATAGAGAGAGAGATACCTGGAAGGTTTGGCTTTAGATCCACAGTTAACTGAACTGCAACAAGAGAATCATCTTTATCTCTCATACCCAGTACAGCTCTAGAGTCACCAACATTTCCAATCACAAGATCCTGACCCTATAGAAAACAATCAATGCGCTCATTATTCAGAGAAAAAAAAAAAATCATAATCCTATTGGAACTAATTTTAAATTCTTCAGTCAAAAGACCTGTTTCACCAGTGTAACCGCTGTTGTCCCACTACAGAAGCAATCAATATTCGTGTACATTCTCAGTTCCCTGTCCATAACTTTAAAAGCTTTCAGAAATGACTCTTTCAATGTCTGAAAGATGTCTATGTGCTTTTCTGTTTCTTCAACATCAATGGAGACCCTGGATTCATCCTCAGCAGAAATAAATGAAGTATCTTCAGAGTTCATGCTGCCTGTGGTATTAAGGCTGATTTCTTTGAGAACATCATCGTTCTTTATATTAATTTCCCAGTGTGCACCTAGTTTCAAGGGTAGAGAATCTCTCACTCTCTTTGCAACCATATGACCATAGGGACCATGGCCATCAAAAACACCACAGAAGACTGTGTCGGTCCTTGAACAAAAATTCTGCAAAAATTCAATTTCCAGAATTAGTGAATAAAACTTCATCTTGCAAGCAAGTTGAGGAAATTGTAATGCTGGATCTTAAAAATAAAAAAAGTAAATAACAGAACAGGATGGTGATATAATTAAATCAACAGAATTATAGTGAACCACCTATTAGTTTATCCATACAATGTCTATATATGAGTGTCTATGTATGAAGATATGAATATGATAAACATGTGAATGAGTAGTAAGAATGAAACCAAAGGAATCTTTGTCAGTGTTTACTGGGAATTCAAGAAGTATCTTTTACTGTACAAACTTAAACACTATTCATATGCTGCTTGCAGTATTCCCAACTTATGTCTTTAATACAGAGCATGGGCAATTAAGCAAAAAATTAACATTTTTACTATTAAAATAAATATCAGAAGGATGCAACAAAAGAGAATGAAGAAGAAATTCCAGATAATGATGTGATCATCCAAATTATATGTCAGGACTTCCAAACACAAAATAATGGATTGAACACTCATAAAATTTGCAAGAATAACATTCTTTTCTATGGAATTTCGAGTTAGATGAGAAATTGAGGTTCAATGTTAACCAATCTTTTCTTTGCTCAAATGCAGACTTTTGATAACATAAGTGAGCTAGACATAAAATCAGAGTTCAAATCTTGCACCCTTAAAACCTAGTTTAATGAAGCAAATGAAAATTAGATTATATCCTAAAAGAAAATTAAAAAACTGCATCCAACTAAGATTAAATAAGTTCTCTCTTGAACTAGACACCAAAACATCATCCAGCCAAATACATCTAATACAAGAAAGATAAGACAAGAGAATGAGGATGCAATCTAACTTGCACAAATTGCTCAGAGATTGCACTTGTCAAAAAAAAAAGTGGTCAGAGATTGCATTTTATTTGAAATCTCAGTTTATTGCGATCAAAAGATACAAACAATTGAAAGACTATATCAGTAGCTATACAAGCATTAGCCATTAGTCAATAAAACAGTAACTTTTGGCTAAAGATGGGTATGAAACCTGTCAGTAATATTAACACCCATCAAAAAAGGCATCTCAAATAATCCATAACCGAAGAAAAATTATAAAAGGCTAATCCCTCAAATTCTAAGTAGGCCATGGCAACTACAAAGAAAGCATATACTCACTAGTATTCAAGAAACACTACATATCTAATTCTAATAAACCATCAAGATTTCATCATTGAACATAACCATGATAATGGAAGAGGTGACAAAAGGCTAACCTCCCAAACAATCATGGCATCTTGATTGGTCCCTTTCCTGCCTTGCTGGGTAAAAAGTGAAGCAACTTCGCTAGACCCATTCAAGAACAATCTGCCCGGAATTCTGTGCAGCTGTTCTTCTCTCCTATAGTCAAAGGAAGAATTCCGAGACCCGGGTCTTTTCTTTGAGCTCTTCCTCTTCCTAACCCCCAGAGCAGAGGTCGGAGAACCAGGGAGAGGGCTCCTGCTTTCAGCGGACAAGCAGGACCCCATCCTGAGGGCCCTGATAATATTTAGTATGCACTCCAGACCAGCCAGACAACCACAACCCCTGTTTTCACTAGACGGATCCGTCACAACACCTTCAACAAAATCCCCTGTAAACCCTTTTGATTTCGCAGCCTGATGGTCAAATCAAATGAAACCCACCAATTCACATTCAACTCTCACAAATTATGCCAAGCCCAACAATTAGCCACTCAAATTCAATTCCCAAATCATTCAACTCTTAAAAGGAAGCAGCTTAGATTACCCTTGAAAGAGTTGAAACACAAACTAATTCAAATTATAAAATAATTAGAATCTCAAGTAACTTTTTTTTTTTCTTTCCTTTTCTTAATAATGAAAAAGATATGCAAAAGTGAAAAGGGTGTAGAGGATAAATAGCAGATCTACAGAAACACTTGCCTTTTTTCTATTTTCTAATTGCAAAATCCAACTGCTTTTCTCTCTCCACCGAACCCAAAACAGAAGATCAAACCTCGAACAACACTCAACCAACGAATCCGCAAGCAAATCTTCAACTTTGTCCGAACCCGTAATCAATTTCCCAAACTCAATTTCCAGCTAACACAAGCCCAAATTCTTCACCGAATTCGAAGATTGAAGCTCTGAAATCAAACCAGAGCACTCCAATTACAGAGGAATCGAGCCCTCTTTTGCCAGATCGAACTGGAATCAATCCACAAAAACAAATAAATGCATCAAAAAGATGAAGGAATCACACTATTACAATGTAAAAGTAGGATGGAGAAAGTATAGCTCGTTGCTTCACACCAATTGGTCAAAAAAAGAGAACGCAGAAGGTAGAGAGAGAGAAAAAGTGGAGAGGAGAGGAGAGAGAGAAAAAAAGAGGGGGCGGAGACAAAAACAGATAACGGATGACAAATTCAATATCAGAGGAAAAATCGCAGGAAGCGAGAAAATGGAGATCGCCAAAAAAACGCGATCAAAGAGACTTTATAGAGAGAGAAAGTAGAGAGAGAGAGTAGCAGAAAAAGGCCGCCTCACCCTCGCGCACTCTGTGCGCATCGTGTCCGTCACTTTCAAAATCTGAGAGCTTAATAATACCAATTAACTATAATAAATGGTAACTGATTATCACTCTCTCAACAGATTATCACTGTAATAAACAAAACAGAAAAGAAAAAAAAAAACATCAACTTTCTCCGATTTTCAAATTCACCCCCAAATTATTATTTTTAAACAAATCAATTATTCATCTTATATTCTCTTTATAAATAAGTGTTTTTTAAAAATTCAAAAAATAAAAAATAGTTAGATAAAATTTTCAAATAATAAGTTTTATAAAAGTAAAAAGTCCATAAAATTTTATTTAAGAATTTATCAAACTATTTTTTTATTATTATAGTAGTATTTTCTACTATAGTTAGCAAATCAAAGAAAAATATCTTTTCAATGATAATTTTATCAAAATAATTTTTTATTTTTAAAATTTTATTTAAAAAATACTATTGACTATATTAATAGAGAAAATAGTATATATGTTAGTTGATTATGTTTTTATTTTAAAAAAATTCTTAAATATAGTTCTATTAGCCTTTTATTTTTTAATGTTTTTAAACTTATTATTTGAAAATTTTATCCAATTATATTTATTTTTTTGAATTTTTAAAAAACACAACATTTCTACAGAGAATGACACATTGATCCTAGTTAATGGTGCATCATTATAGTTTTGTCTGATGTCAAATTATCCACTTTTGTATAGCCAGGCATAGAATTATATATATATATATATATATATATATATATATATAAAAAAGAATTAAATGGAGAAGATGAGAATGAGGAAAAAAGGAGGTTGATCCATAAGCATATCATAAAACTCATTAAAGTCAGCCCAATTAAATTTTCTGTCAACTATTTAAAGTTGGATAATAACATGTTACTTTATCAATTAATGTTGATTGTGTCTACGCACATCTCAACATCTGTAATTTGTTACACTCATTTTATAATTATATTGTGATTTAGTATAAAATATGACTGGTCTAATAATTGTTTAATAAAATTTACATGTTAGTTTTATATATATACACAACCTTAAAATGGACTGAGAAAGTAAACAAAATGGGTTTAAATGAGGAGTACTTTGGTATATTACGTGTATACTCATGTTTACGGCACTATCATGCACTCGCAACCGTGATTATTAGATAGAATGATTCTAAACCGTAAATAGCGAAAGACATTTTCGATTGCAAGATTCAAGTTTATATATATATATATTTATATATATATATATATATATATATATCATCACATAATATGCCAAAGTACTCCTCATTTAAACCTATTTTGTTCACTTTATGAGTCCATTTCTAATATGCTAAAGTTGTTTTTAAGGTTGTGTTATACTGTGTTGTACACACCTGCGACACAGTTGTTTTAAAGATGCAACTATTATTTACATTCTCCATTAATAGTGTTCAAACCTGTTGAGGAACAAATTAGAAACATGTCCGGATGTCCCACATCTTTCAACATCAATGTGTACGCAGTTCATGTTAGTCTGAACCATTTTTTAAGAACTGATACTACCCATCTTCATTGTCATTCCTTCAAGAAGTACGAACACCAATTCTGTATTACATAGACACAATGATACAAAAAAAAAAAATTTTAAATTACGTTACAGAAATACTTTAACTCATCGTCAAGTAATTAATAACCAAATAAACTTAAAAAAAAAATAGACAAATAGTTTAATCATAACTAAGTTGTATATAATTTCTTTTCGAAATACTTAATATATATCACTGTTATGAAATATCCGACACGTGTTCGGAGAGTCTTATAGAAGTGTCCTGAAAAGAAAATTATCATGACATTTTTACAAAGTGTTCGACACGTGTCCAAGTGTCTGACACCGTATTCAAGTGTCCGACACAAATACGACATTCTCGATGAAGTGTATGTGTTTTCTAACCTTGAAAATACAACGTGGTACGAAGTTGTATTATCAACAATCTATTCAATACTTTGGTTTGCAATATGATTACACCTCTTCAAAAGAAAGTAACACTATCTCCTCATCCGATATGATAATTATCCGAGCAATGCTACACATCATGAAATTATTTTATGAATTTGTATCATGAATGATGTGGCAGATAACATGAAGAATTAGTATTAGTGAGATTCTTCCATACACGGAATCCCATGATATTATCACCTGCCACATCATTCATGATACAAATTCATAAAATAAAATCATGACGTTTAGCATTTCTCTAATTATCCTTGCTAGTCTTAATTCAATTATGCATTTTATTTTATTATGTAAGTATATCTATAATTATTTCTTTTTCTAAAACTAGGCTAAATTGCAAAAAACTCCCTAAACTCATCCGACACGGTATTTGAGTGTCTGATACTAGTGTATGTTTGTGTCTACGACACTATCATGCATCCTTGATTATGATCATTAGATAAAGTTATTTTGAACCGTAAATAGACAAAGACATTTTAACCCACAAAATTAATTTTTTAATAATTTTTTACTATTAAATTAACTTTTTTTCTTATTATACCAAATTTAAATGTAATATAGATATAGATGTTATTTGAGTGAAGTTATGATTTAGTACAGTAAAATGGCAAAGTTAATGGCAAAATAGGATTACCGTATATCCAAATTTATATAGTTGAGAGAAAATTTCATTAAAGTTTATTTAATTTAGAGATATCACTTGAGTAATTATCTCGTACGACAATTAATTTATCTTTTATAAATCCTATGAGTTCTCAAAGTTATTTAACATGTCGCCACAGCATATATACAGGCACTAGTAAAAGTAGAATAAAAAAATATATGTAAAAGAATTAATTTTATAGATAATATTTTTTGAAAATTTTCAAGATTATAGAAAATAACAACTTCAATGGATTTAAAAAATAAATAAAGTATGGGATTGAAATGTCAAGTAATCAGGTATTTGGTTAAGCTTCTAAATGAATGAAGTGCAAAAATTTTCAAACCCAAACCTAACATATATGAGCTACATTGATGTTACAGCAACAGGACACATGCATTGACTGGCTGCAATTAGTTATTTATAACATGTGATATCCCTGACTGAATGGGTGCATTATTTATGTGTATAATATGTGGAGTATGAAAATGTTTATTCCACCGTTTAGGACTTTTTATTTTTTATTTTGGTAGGAAAAATTAAAGTTAGGATGACAATTTCTCTAAGAAGAATCATCATTTCACGTCATTTCACTTTTTAACTTGTGAAATACCGATTCCATTTCCAACTAAAAATAAACAATTATGTTTCCAAAAACCCATTTCACTAAAACACCTCCAACACCACACAATTACCGTGGTCGTCTTCCACCACTGTCATTACCTTCAACCACCACACTGCCACTTCCACAATCGTCTCCTTCCACTGTCACCACTATTGCTATCTTCCACCACTACTGCCACCACCTCCACACCGCCGAATTCCACCTCCACACCATCATCGTCGATGTTGCCTTCCACCACTGTCACCGAGGCCAAAAACAAAATATTAAATTTTTTTTTTAAAATGTATACAATAATGTTATTTTGTTAATTTAATTTATTTGTCACTTTGAGGGGTATTTTGAAGAATTTAATTTAAAATTATTTTCATTCTTGGTTTTAAATTGGTCCAACCGTACGAAACACTAGAATGATGATGATCATTTCATTCTTACATCATTTTATATTTGCAACTAAACAGTAAAATATAAAAATGATCATTTCATTCTTATTCTCATTCCATTCCATTCTCACTTACTTGACGTAGCAGAACATTCTATTGTATGGAAACCATTATCAAATTCTAAAACAAAATTTCGTCAAATTTTAATGTTCACTTGCCAAATCAGTCAATTTTATGTAGTGTTTTTCTTTTCTTCTGATCAATTCACCTGTCAATCATTTTGGACGTACTCTCGAATAGGTTTAGAGAATTTAATTTAAAATTCATTCCCTATAGGTTTTAATGTGGTCCAACCAAACACTGGTGCTGATAATTTCAATCCTACATCATTTCATATTTGCAACACACCAGTAAAATGTGAACCATTCATATTCTTACTCCATTCCCACCTGCATTCTATTTTCGCTTACTTAACAAAACAAAACACTCTATTGTATGAAAATCACTATCAAATCGTAAAGAAATAATAGATAAACTTGTTAAGCAGAATTGTCAGATTTATTATTTCTCATCCATAGGATGCATGTGGTGAGTGAATGTGGTTGAAACCTACCAAATGCATCCAATAAATGTAAAAGTGTAAGTTTAGCAATTTTGCCTATGTAACATGGTCCAATCCTAAAACAAAATTTTGTCAAATTTTTAATGATCACTTGTCAAATCAGTCAAATTTATGTAATTTTTTTTTTTTTTTTAAAAAGAAAAGAAGAAGAATCAATTCATTCGTCAATAACTTTAGACTCACGCATGGTTTAAAAACTCTAGATGCACGCAATCATCTGCAAAATACATAGCACTATAGAAATTTAATACTTAATAGTTTACATGTATCATACAAGTACCATCGAAAGATAAGCAATTTTCTAAGTGGAGAGCGCAAAGTTCACTCTTTTCACTTTCTCTTGCAAAAGGAACAGAGACACTTCTCTTGCATTTTGAACTTCACTTCAGTGATTTAATTCAAAAAGGATGGTTTTCAAACGTTGTGCCTTTTATTGTAAAAGGTAACTATCTATTTTGATTGTATAAAAATTACAAAAAAATGTATATAAAAAATTAATTTACTATTGACATTTTTATAGCAGGTATAGATATTTTATAGAGAGTAATGCTACTATGAAGGGCTCTCATGACTCTTGTCATGAGTTTTCCCTCAAAATAAATATTTTTGAACACACAAAAAATTGCAAAAAAGATATCATCACGTAGTCAATACTAAAATATTCTTATATTAAACTTTGACTGTCTCCTATAAATTCAATTTATGATATTTTGAGGTTTGACGTAAGAATATTTTAGTATTGGCTACGTGATAATATTTTTTTTTTGTTCAAAAATATTTATTTTGAGAAAGAGCTCATGACAAGAGGCATGAGAGCCTGTGATAGTAGCATTACTTCTTATATATCAACCCAAATGTTATTACTTATGAGGGACATGTTCATGTGCTTGATATGTTGATTGGAGGGATGAAATGAGTCCTAAATACTCAAAAACCTTTCATAAATGTTGTCTCTTATCTATTTTTTCTTCTTTTTTTTCTAATGTCAAAGTCATTGTATGCACATACATTAAAATTTGAGGCCATTTAGTATAGATGCATATCAATATGAACTTTTATTAGAGTTGTAAATTTTGTGAATATGATCAATTTGCTTAGTGAATTATCCAGCCTTATACAAAGCAATTAAATTTTAAATCTCAAAATCTACTAAGATTTTGAGGATCATGTGTTAACAAGCTAGATAGTCGGTATTTTGTCCGATAAATACTCTTATTGCTCTTGTCACAAGAGGAATTGAGAAGTGAATGGAGGATAAGGGAGAGGAGATGGAGAGGCAACCCTAGAGAAGGACGAGGCAAGGGAAGAGAAGGCTACGCTATTAATTTAATTACCAATATATCATTGTATCCTAGCTTGTGATGTAGAGAACGTTTAATAAAATCGAGTTTAATAATATTGTGACCTGGAGATCACACGTTCAAAATCGAAAATAGACTTTTCATGAGAAGGTAAATCTGCGGATATCTAATCATACTCTGCAACGGCAGGAGCCATTGGGCTAGCCCTTTTGAATTTAGTAACATCCTTTCACATTTATGCAACAAATACTATTCTTTTCCCTTCTCTCTCGTACCAAACAATGGAAGCCTTTTCTATCTTTTTTCTTTTTTCTCGTAATGGTTCCAATTTTTAGGAGTAATATTGTCATTTTCTTATTAAAAATCCAAATGCATTGCAAGAGTATACACCTAGAGTGTGAATAAGATCTCCCCATAGAAAATATCAATGAAATGGAAGTGATTTGAGAAGGAATTGAAACTAAAAAAAAAAGACATCATTGGATTGTGAGACTATATTGCATGAAAAAGAATCATCAGTACTATTACTTCATACACATTTGGTCCCTACTCCAATGTCCCTTTGTGTGATGGATGTAGCAGACATGATCATAAAGTAGGAAAATTAAATAAAAGATAAGGTCAGTACATAGATTTTAAATCGAATTTTATATAATATTTGTCTATAGGGGTAAGTGCAACATTGAAAGAAGGATATGGTACATTTTGTAGACCCATACTAATGTAAATTTTCACCACTTGCACAGCAGTGTAAGGACCATTAATTTGACCACTGTTGTTCTATCAATATACAAGCTTTACACATTTCTATGTAGGATGGATAGAGAGACTTGCAAGTCAAAAAAAAAAAAACCACAACTCATGGTTGTTGAACCTAAAATTTCAATGGCTTCCCAAAAGCCCTAGTAGCATTAATGGTCACTTGTAAATCACTTCTTTACTCTTCTCTAGGAGAAATTATTACATGATTTTTGGTCTTGGTTAATCACAAATTGACACGTAAATAAATGTGTTATTATATGGTTATAACCAATCACAAGTTGACACGCAAGTAAAAAAAAACATAAAACTGACACATTTACTTGCATGTCAGTCTGTGATTGACCGAGAGACCATGTTATAATTTCTCCTTTCTTATGCCTGTATTTATAGAGGATATGGATCACATTCAAGGGATGCAAAGCACTTTGGTGCTAATAGACTGTTTCATTTGTAAATATGTAAGATGGTGCATTTACTATAAGAAAAATGATAAATATCGCCAAACAAATTTTGTGACATTTATTTCGAATGACACGGTTGTTCCACGTTCGTACTTAAACACAGCTTGTATATATCGTCAAAACAATCATTCAATGGTCACATGCGTTGCATTGACTACTTTAACACCAAAATTCTAACATTCAACTGTGAGAAGGAGTAATTTACAAATTTTGGTAAATTGAAAGTGTTTAGTGACTATATATATATATATATATATATAGTAGAAGGGAGTATTTTGCAATGTTTTGATAGTATAGGAGAGTTTATTGCAGTTTGGTCTTTCTTTTATCAGATAGATGATGTGTGCAAACTATGAATCATTCAAGAGTTCAAAAATCATGGAATTATCGCTTTAAAATTTACTATAAAAAAAAAGAATAAAATTCAAGGTTGACTGAAATAATTTTCTATAAATATTGTGTGTTTGTGTGTAATATATTATGTATGGGTAAAATTCTTCTAATTTCAAAAGTGTGCACCCAAAAAAAAAAAAAAAAAACCTGAATTTTTTTTTAGTTGATTAAATAAGTTTTCAAAAGCCACTAGAGGTGGCCCACTTGTCGCCAACTCAGCTTTATTAGAGCCTCCCATGTTAAATGATCTCCTTAAATAAGAAACAGTGTTGTTCTTATATGCTTAAAATAAAATAAAAAAAAGTAAGGACAAAAAGAAAAAGTACTAAACAAAGATTCATCATCATGTGATGCTATAGGTTTTCTTGTTCCCTCTAAATGGCAGTCCATGTTATTCCAATGTGTAAGAGTGGAACCATTAACTTTGCTAATCCTTATTCTCTCTCTCTACCTTCTTTCTCTCTCTCTCTCTATATATATTTATATTTATATGCCAAAATCAACTCAGTTTCTCAAACTTTCTTTTTCATACTTAGAAAATTTCTTCCCAAATAATGTCCAGTCAAGGTGGCATTCTCTGATCAAATTTGGTTGGCCAATTCTTCAACGTGGGCTGTTGGGATGGAAACACATGATCTCTCTGTGTGTGTCTGTATGTATATATATATATATATATATATATATATATATATTATTCCCATGTGACGGAGGGTCATGGCCCCCAAATAAAAAAGTTAAAGAAATGGGTAGGTAATTACGAATGAGTTTTAAAAGCCTCCAAATCAGAATGTAACGTAAAAAGAAGATCTTTGTCTCGTGATAGCCTACCGAATCAATTAGCTTCACATGTTTCTAGGAATTCACATGATATACTTAAATGTCTTCCTCTTTTTGTTTTATACACTTAATGAGTTATGATATAATTTTATTTAAAATAATTTATAAAAAATGATTAATACTTAACCTAAATTCATCAAGGGTGAAAGTGAGATCCATATTTGGGTTTCACATGCAGTGTCTAATGAATGAGAAACTATTCTCATTCGATTGAAACTTTCATAGTGTCTATCAAGCCTAAGGGTGACAGTTCGTATTCTCGCATCGTATTTGTGTCGTGTCGATTTATAAGTATTCTACTGAACAGTTCAACTTTAACTCGATTCATTTAATAATAAACTCTCAACACTAATCCAATTCATTTATTAAACGTGTTATCCGTGTCAATTCGTATAACCTATTTAATAAACATGTCCTATAATGACACGACTTGTTTAATAATCTTTTTAATTCGTTTAACTTATATCATATTAGTTTCTTCACCCCTAAAAATCTCTCTGAAAATCATATAAAACATAAAGTACATATCAATACATAAATCCTAAAATCAAACTATTTTATAAATTTTGTATCTATATATAAACTCAAAAACATATTGGAAAGACATTATAACAATCTCATTCTTACATTTTATGACTATATCAGTCCTGTAAACAAACAAATAGATTACAAACAATTGCAATATATATAACTATGTATATATAAATTTGTATAAAACCATAATATATGAATAATTCATGTCATAATCGTATCACAGGTTAGACAATTTAAACTCAAATTCAACTCAAGTTTTGCATGTCGTGTTCATGTCGACCCATTTATTAAACATATCAACTTATCTCAAACTCAAACCCGCTTAATTCATATTGTATTCGTGTCATGTTATCGTGTCATGTCTAATTTTGTCACCCCATTATGAGCGTTCTAAAGATCATATTTTTAAAGATGTGGCTCTTGTACATATTCTTGCTTGTATTTTGACTTTAGCCTTTTATGACCCTACTCATTGATATTTTCTTGTAACTTTATTGTTAGGTTAAAAAAAAATTCATAACATCACTTATTGAATAAGATTAATCTCTACTTTATAATTACTCAAAACAACATATAATAACTTTATCTAATTAATAAAATTAGATATTTGCATATTCACAATGAATAATGATAAAAAAAACATAAAATAAAATAAAAAGTAAAAATCAAACCAGACACAAATCTTATGGCTGGTCACATAATCATTTTTCATTCACAATTCACAACACAATACTCATTAATTTATATAATTTATAGACTTGTCTTTCTAGTCCTCTTTAACTTTCAATAACTAAAACGTATAGAGATATTATTATACCTGTATATATTTGTTGGGAGGGGGACACCACAAAAGCTTGAAACCCAACCATTGTTGAACTCTTGGTAGTAGTTTGAAAATTGTTTTCAACCTCCCACACTAATTGACTTTAATCAGTTGCCCTTTTATTTTCAAAGTTGGCCCCTCAACTCTTTTTCTTTTTCTTTTTAATTCTCTCTCTTCTTTGAGTCTTTCTACGGTTACTTTTTTTTTTTTTTTTTATGATAAATAAAAATGTATTTGAACTCTCTTTTTTCACCATTTTTTTTTCTAATTAAAATTTTCATTGAAACAAAACACCAAATTATAAAAAAGATAGAAATAAATTCCTTCATCCACGTGAATAGTACATGAATAACCAATTTAATTAACGAGGGAATATTGGTAAAAGTATATAAAAATTCTCATTTTTTTTCTTTCCAACCAAAAAAACACTTATCACTCTATCAATCCTTTGTACCATCTCTTCCATTTAATCAAACAAGAAAAACTTATCACTCTATCAACCTTTTTTACTATTCCTTTCATTCAACCGAACAAAAATTGAGAGAGATACTATTCCTCCTCCTTTTCCTTCTATCCATTTTTTCATCCCTCCAACCAAACGGAGCATAAATCTTCATATAAAGTTGATTGGGGAAAGAAAAATATTAATAAAAAAAATACCTGTAAGACTAAGAGGTTTTACCTTACTTTTTTTCTATATTTTCATTTAAACAATTCATTTATATGATAACCAAGTAAAAAGAAATTATTTCCTCTCTAAAAAAAATCAGGAACCAAATAGAGCCTAAATAAATAAATAAGCGAGAAATCTTATTTTAAAATACAATATCCAATTAATTAAAACATAAATGTTTACATTGAAAAGAAATGAAGAAAAAGTAAAACTTGACAAAAATGAGCAAATTTATTTTTGTATTAATAAATCTCATTGTGGACATCGCCTCTTTTTTTTTTTTTTTATCTTGTCATTTCATTTCATTTCAATGATTGACAAATTAGAGCACATTATTGTTGTTTATATGGCTGCAAATAACCTAAAGTAGTCGAGTTTTTACTCATCGAGCTTGGTTTGATTGAAAACAAAATATGTTCAAACTTGATTCGTATTGGCCGAGAGTCAAGTTTAATTGTGTAATACAATCGAACTTAAGATCTTGGTGAACAACTCGAATTTGACTCTTGGTTCGTGATACATAATTTATATTTTTTAATTATATTTTATTATTTTTAATATTTTTTTTGTTGTGTTTCATTATTCTAGTCATTTGAAAAAATAACAATTCATAAAAAAAATGGTTTTGAAACTAATAATTGATGCGACATTGATTTGATTGAATCCACGGAAAACATGTGTTTAAGCCAATGATAGCCTAATGGTCAATCTTTAAAATTTCACCATGTGGTACAAAGCTAGTTTAATTTATTTATATATTCATTTGTTTATTTAGTTATGGCAACGTAATTCCTATTTTTTAATTTAAGATTCAACATTGATTTGAACATACAATGCCTTAGTTTGTTGGCAATGTGAATGTGACATCATTGACAATGATTTGATTGAATCAACGGAAATCATGTGTTTAAGCCAATAATAGCCCTAATGTTCCATCTTTAAAATATCATCATGTGGTACAATGCTAGTTTAATTTATTTATATATCCATTTGTGTATCTAGTTATATATGGCCATGACCTTCCTATTTTCCAATTAAAAATTCAATATTGATTTGAATGAATCCACATGGATTTAATTTAATGAGTTTTTGCCAATTGTAGTCAATTTCTCCTTTCAGTTAAGTTTGTGATTGATAATTTGTGTCCCACAAAGTTTGAATGGGATAGACACTCGAAAGGTAGTTACTTAAATTTTAAAATATAGTTACACAATATAGTTACGTAATTCCTATATTTCACATCCATGAAAATTAATACTTGTTCGTGATAACAAGTTTGTATTGATGACTTGACCAAAAGACGCTATAAGAGCATCGGTTTCAATGGCCATTTGGCCAGCTAACCACTTTTGTGGCCAACATTTTTGTTGGAATGGAGCTGGCCAAATTACTGGCTCGTTTGGCTAGCAACTCTCTCTCTCTCTCGTTTATGCTTTTTATCTCTCTGTCATGCTTTTTATTTTATTCAATTAATTGATTTGTATATATCATTATTTAATTAATACATTAATAAAATAACAATAAAAAGTGGTCAGTCCAGCTAACACCATTTTTGCTGACGTTAGTGATTAGTTAACAATACTAACATAGCCAGCCGATATAACTAGACTATACTGACTTTAACTACCAAATAAAATAATAAGATAGTGAAATAATATAAAATTAACACTAACAAACATGAATTATTGACTAAACTAAAAGGAACCAAGTATGTGAGTCATTGCTCAATGCAATGATTAAAAATGCATGACAATCATTTATGCAAATAAAGTCAAATGAGACACCCGGATGGATTATATGTGTGCCAGAATTACATATAGGATTGCAAATTAATCGAAAATTTTGAAATCGACTCGATAAAAGTTTGATTTAGGCTCGTTTACAAGACAAACGAGTTGAGCTTGAGCTCTAACTCGTTTATTAAACAAAATATATTCAAATAACTTTAATATGATTCAATTCGTTGGCTCATTAACTCTTTAACAACTTGTGTTCATAAACAAACTTGTTAAAGGCTCGTGACACGTGAACATGACTTTCTTATTAGGAATTACTGGGATTCATAACTATTTTTTCTCGTTATCAATCTTGATCTCAAGTTCGAACTCAAAATTAGCTAAATGAGTTAAACGAGTTTGAGCTAGCTTTCTTAATTCAGCCAATTTTTTAGGGACTCGGATGCTTCTTTATCTTCAGCCTTAATTTTTGAGTTATCGTCTTCGACACGATATTCTCACTGCTGCCATTATCAATAATAACATCGCAGACTTTTCGATTGACAGTGCACCTTATCCTGAATATATTGTACCTCTGCAGCTGTTTCTCCTTCTTCGGGACTAACAACAATCTCTAGACTACTAGGGAATGTGAAAGCAATTCTCCCTCATCATCTCCAACCACGTCATCTTCATCATAGGAAAGAAGACTATCTTCAGCATCCTTCTCTTGATCCTCCACGCCCTCAGGCTTTACCAGATTTACTGTGCCTCTCTTAGGACACTAATTAGATCGATGCCCTAGTTGCCCACACCGATAACACTTCTTTAGACCTGGCTGAGTGTAAGAATTATTTTTGGGCACCTCCTGATTTCTTGCAGAAACTGCACCTGCATTCTTCGACTGTGTACCAGAACTAGTTGATTCACGTGCTACTAGGGTGGAAATCAACGTGTTTGTGACCAGTTTTCCCTTGTTCACCGTAGAACGCGACAAATCAAAGAAACTTCTAGAACCAGCCTATGATCTTGACCTTTCCAACTGCGTTTCTGCCCTCAACGTTGCATTAAGGGCCTCAACTGCAGTGTAAATTGGATGTATCGAAACCCTATCTTGGATAGCCGACTGTAATCTATTCAGGTACCGAGCAACCTATTGCATCTTAGTTTCTATCAAATCATTACGCGAGGACAATCGATTAAATTCCTCAGTATAGGCCTGAACTGTTATATTTCCTTACTTACAATCCTGATATTGCTAAAATAGGGTATGCTCATAATCTGACAACAGAAACCTAATTCTCAGCAAACATTTCATCTTTTGTCAAGAGCGAACCGATGCCTTCATCTATCGTGCACAAGAAGCCTGCAACTGTTCCCACCACGCAAAAGCTGCTCCTTTTAGTTTGTACGCTACCAGTTTCACTTTCTTCTCTTCTTGGATATCCATGTAATAAAAAAATCTCTTAACTTCTGCTACCCAATCCAAGAAATTTTCGATATGAAAGTGACCATCAAAAGTGGTAAGTTCCATCTTCATATGAAAATCCTTAGAATCACAGTCTCCACTATCCTGATATCTTCCTGCACCTCTACGTCCCCCAAACACCTCTTCAGCATAGTCCTTATCATCACTAAAGTCTTCCTTGTAGGTTGGCTACCTACGCGGTGGGATGGGATTGCGATCACGAACTGGACGAACACGATCTACGTTGTTGTTGCGCAACCTGTTGTTATCGTGGTTTTGATCAAGACCTAACGTAAGCCTAGCAAGGGAAACTTGTATGTCATACATCACATGCTGGTTACCTGCAACGCTTGTCAGGTTTCACGTTGAAAGTCTTGAAATTCAGTCCTTGAAAGACACTTCCTGTTGATCTTCGTCACCAAAGAGGTTACCACCACTACGACTATCTGTCATCAGTCCAGGAAAAGACAAGGCTCTGATACCAACTAACGGGACGGAAATTATAAACGTTCACACACGAATGAGATAAATAATTTTGAATCCACAAAGTTAAAAAAAAATTGTAAAACAATTGATATTTTTATTGATAAATTGATTGATTGATTTCTGCCCTATGGCAATACATATATTTATAGTAGAGAAATCATAATCCTAATAACACTAGGAAACCTGAAAATAAAAAATAAAAAACTTATAAAAATTATAATCTTAATAGGAAAGCAATATCTATTTCCAAAAGAAAACTAAAATAAAAGAAAATTATTACCCAAAATTAAACTTTATCTAAAAAAAATATATATATATATATATATATAATATGAAACCTACTAAAATTATCCTACATCACTGACTACTCGTATATAAATATCTTCAATGGTGAGAATTACATATAGGTTTGCAAATTAACCAAAAATTTTGGAATCGACTCGATAAAAGTTTGATTTAGGCTCGTTTGCAAAACAAATGAGTTAAGCTCGAGCTCTAGCTCTAGCTCTAGCTCGTTTATTAAACAAAGCATATTCAAATAACTTTTATATGATTCGATTTGTTAGGCTCAAAAACTCTTTAAGAACTTGTGTTCATTAACAAACTCATTTAAGACTCGTGACTCGTGAACATGACTTTCTTATTAGAAATTAGTCGGATTCATAACTATTTTTTCTTGTTATCAATCTTGATCTCATATTCAAACTCAAAATTAGTTAAATGAGTTAAAGAGTTTGAATTAGGTTGAAAAAATTAGTTCCAAGCAAATTCGAAAACTTTTATACAGACTCGACTCTATTTAAGATTGAAATGTTAAAAACTCAACTCATTTCGTTTGCGACCCTAAGTATTGACAATGAGGTGACTGTCATGTCCTATACCATAATAAATAGTTGTTTTGCTTTCTCACAGTACTGCTCTAACCAAAATACCAAAAAGTAGTGTACTGTTGACAGATCAAAACATGATATAATGTTGTCATTCTATAAATAGAGGGCCACCGTTATGATATAATTATGAATATGAAAAAGACAGCCTACCAAAAGAAATGGAATTTTCTCACCTTTCAATATCTCATGTTGTCCACTTTCCTATTTTGAGTTATGAGTAGCTTTCAAACAGCTCAAGAATCATCTCTTGGCCATTGTTTTGTTTGATATTATTATACATATATATGTACGTATACATAATTACATATATATATATATATACACACACACACATTCTTCCACATCTAATTTAATCATAACCCATTACTCCTCTTTACACGGAAATTGTGTCTATAATTCTCAACATAGTATCTTAATAGATAAGATTCAATTCTAAAATAAATATTAATAAATTAATTCAGCAATATAAGAAGAAACAATTATTTTAAAACCAACCCAAAAAACATTTTTTGAAAAAGAAACTAGAACCAAAAAAAAAAAAAAAATTCATCATCCATAGATTTATGAATTTCTTCTTGTCTTAATAGCATTAATGATATTTTCTATTTTTGCGCAAAGAGATAGAGGGAGAGGAGAAGGACAATGCTTGACTTAGATTATATAAGTAGGGAGAATGTCTACAATTACTTCTTACTTAGAAACGATGTGAACTAATACAAAAGTGACATTTTTTTAAACTTACAAAAATTAAAAATAATAACATTTCACCGTTATTGTTGTCTTCAATACAGTATGATGTTATGGAGTTTCTAAGTAAGTTCAAAGGAGGAACAAACAGTGAAATATAATCAAGATTTTTATTTTGTAAAAGTCATACCCAAAATTCTATGTTACACATCATATATAAATTTTTCAGCTTTACTAATTCCATGATTAAATTACTTGGATCTTAAAGGTGTCGTTGCCAGAGGAGAGAGAGACAATAATCGGAGATGAGAGAGAATCATCTTTTAGAGAGTGATTTGAATTGAAAGAGGAATTTTTCCCCGCAAATGAAGAAGGATTTCCACAACATGAATATTAATATATTCAAATTCAACATAGGCAACTAATGGATAATTCGTAAAAGAGACCTATTTGACCCTCTTAAAATTTTTTTTTAAGTTTGAAACACATGTCACTGTAAGTAGGAAGCTCTTACTCATATGGCCTTAGACAAGTATTGTCTGGAAGAGAAAATCTGAGAAAGAAGACGAAGGAATTTGTATTTTTGGGCTAAGAGTTCCGACCTTAATAGAAAACGACAATTATGACATTAAAAATATAAAAACCAAATATTACGTAGTGTAAGAATCTTTTTGTAATTTCATTTAAAAAAAAAAAAAAGAGAATAGTAGAACGTCTAAAAATATTGGTGGAAAGTTTGTATGGCTTAAAATAACTAAAAAAATTAAAAGAAATTATCGAGCTTCTCACATGATCCATGTATACAATTTAGAAGATAAACTCTAATAACTGAGTCAGCAATTGAGTGTAGTCAAATCTATCAAGTTTCAATTTAAAATCATGAGTAGCTTTGAACTAAGGTAAAAAAAACAATTTTTTGGCCGGTGCATTAATTTGATAGTGTTGGCAATGTGTGCTGCATTGTTAATGTCCTCTAAAGATTCGACATTCATTTGATTGAATTCATGATTCATGAACATTATTTTTTAACCTAATAATATATATATATATATATATATATATATATATATATATATACACTTTTTACTGTGATCATTATACCCTTCTCTCTATAAATATAAAAAAATAAAAAAATAACTAAAGAAACTTTATTTAAGATTTTTTTAAAATAAAAATATAACTAATATATATACTCTTTTCACTGCTGAAAATTATAACTAACATAGAATTACCCATGATTTTATATTAGGGATTTGTGTGTTTTAAGTTAGTCTGGTCTGTATATATTTTTGTCCATATATACAAAAATTGGGTCAGACTTTGAAAACTTTCCACTGTGTATGATGTGTCACAAACGAAATCAGAAATTATATATATATATATATATCTGTGTGTGTGTGTCATTGTATGATGAGTTATTAATCATTATACAACACTCATGCAACATATTACAATATTATGACACTGTAAAATTGAGAATTTTAACTCATTTAAATAGTTGTTGTATTGTTGATTTAAACTTAATTGCATTAACAATTTAAACTAGTGTTCGTGATACGGGATGAAAATGGCATAGAAGAATATCTGAATTCGATTGTAATTTATGGAACAATATCTCTTTATAAATGAAAAGAGATCACCTAGCCAAATCATTTTGGACAACAAAGAGAGTTCATGATTTTTGTGATGACCGTTGAAGAGTGAAGACTCTTTGTAGCATTACACACCGTGAAAATTAATAGTTACAAGATAGTCCAACAAACATATATTGTTGAGTTGACCACAAGACACTAAACAGTTTTATACATGCATGCATGCATACATACATACATATATATATATATATACAAACGTGTATATATATGTAAATACACATAACGCAAGGGTACCTACCAACTAAAATATTAACATGAACAAACCTGCATTATTGAGTCAACCAAAAGGCACCAATTATGTGACCTACTGCTTAAAAGAATGGCAAAAAGTGACGTTAATTATTTATGCAAATTAAAGTTTAATGTAAGGTTTATAGTCTTTTCAACATTTTTCCATTAATAGGGACCCCAAATGGATTATATATTTCTATGTGTATATAAATATATTCTATGGTACCATCTTTCTAATTTATTTATTTATTTTATCTACAAATAATTCACACAAATTCAACTTGTCTTGCAGTGACAAAATTGTTTCAACCACACCCGTAACGGAAAGAATCCCTTGCTCTAAAGAGAAGAGGATGAATTATTCACGTGTTATATGACGGTTAGAAATGAATTAAAAGTTAAACGGTAATAATTTTTTAAAAAATTTCAAAATATATATAAAGATGTCTCTAATATTTTTCGTAATATGTGAAAGTATCGGGATGTCAAACATTGACATTTCACCTTATAAAGGTGAAAGAAATACCTTTTTAAGGTTGCCATAATGTTGATAAATCAAAATATGTCATAATGTTGCCATACCACAAGCACCAACTTTATGTTATAGTAGTAACTATGAATCAAGTTCATTGGATTTTCTCACGTGGTCCACATTTCCTATTTAGAGTTATCATTAGTTTCCAACCGACTCAAAAATCATAGTCTTGGCCATACATACATACATATATATTACTAATGTCACATTCATTTAGAGAGAAAAAAAAAAAAAAAAAGTTAAAACATTGATTTGATTGAATCCATGATAGTCATGTGTTTTAGGCCAGCTGTAGTCCATTACATGTTGAAATTTTGATCACGTGGGAGATGCTTTATTTCAAGTCATTTATATATATATATATATATATATATATATATATATATATATATATTATTTTATAATTCTCTACCTTTTCAATTTCTAATACTAGGCTATGTTTGGTACAATAGAAAAAAATGAAAGAATAACATTAGTAATGAGAAAAAAAAATAATAGTATTAAACTTTTATAGTGTTTGATTGATTAATAAAAATAAAAAAAGGAAATGATAATTAACATGTTTGAAAAAAAAAAAAATTTATTTAAATTTTTTACCATTATACCCTTTTATATTTAAAGGAACAAATTTTAGTTTTTCTCAAAATAAGGACAAAATTGGTATTAACAAAATTTCATTAAAAAATAATAGATTTTCCTTCCCTTTTCTTCCATTTCCTCCCATTTTTGGAAAGATAAAAAAAGTTATTATTTATCCTTAATTTATCCCTCCAAATTCTTCCATTTCCTTTCTTTTTCATTAAAAAATCATACCAAACACAAAAAAAAACATATCCCTCTATTTCTTTCCCTTTCTTTTTCTTTCATTTCTTTCCAACCAAACTGGGCCTAAAAGATTTAACATGCATGAAAATCATGATTTGAAGCTAATTATAGTGTTTTTTTTTTCAATAGCCAAAAAGAAAGACCAAAACAAGGGTAATACTACTACTAGAGAAGGGTAAGACTAAAATTAACGTTGAGTGTTAATTACCAACCCATGAATGAAGGTTGAAAAAATTGTTACATTTAACTAAAAAAGTAAAAAATCATCACCAGCACAAAGCTTTTCTGGACCAGTAAGCCTAATCATCTCCATCATTGCTTATGAGGAAATAATTTACAAAAAGAACATAATGGAATATAGTGTTGTAAAAAAAATCTAGTGTGGATCACAAATATCTATGAAATTTCCATAAGAGCAGCTGCATTTTGTGACCTATCAAGTGAGAATTTACAAAAGTAAGCATGACTTGTAAGCGGATTGATTCCGAGCAAATCAGGATTGATCCGATCCAAATTGATAAGGTTATTTATTGAGATTTGTTATTAATTGAATATTTGATTTGATAATCCGATTGGTTATGATTTTTTTTTTTTTCTAAAAGAAACTAATATTAATAGAGAAGAACAAACGATGATTAGAATATAAATGAAAGAAACCAAAGACAAATAAAATATGAAAGACAAAGGAGAAGAAAAATAGATATTTTACTCTTTGTAAAATAAAAAAACACTTATTTACCAAAAAGAAAAAAAAAACCGAGCAAGAGAAAATAGAGAGAGGGAAGTGGAAGAAGAAAAAATAATTATAAAAGTATTTTGATAATATGTCAAACAAATTGATATTAATCCATATCCGATCTGTTTAGTTAATGACCTCGAACATTGGCACACCAACTCAAGGAGTTAGACATTCTGCCAACTTGGCCACGGGTGATGCTTGACTTATAGTATTAGATATATATTAATCGAACTATCTTCATCAACACATCTCACTCCTGGGGGCAAAATTTGTTAGAATCTTCGCTCAATCACTTGACTCAAAATGTCATGTGAGACTTGTAGTAGTCCCTTGTATTTTTGAAAATAGTTTTTATTTTAAGAGAACTGTTTGATTGTTAGTTTTCAAAAATTGTTTTCTAAAAATTCAGTTGACAAAAACATGCTTTTGGATAATTATCTTTTATAATATTTTAAAAGTAATTTTTTGAGTTCTATAAGAACTGTTTTCATATAAACCAAACAGCGCTGTAAAAGCTTGACTAATGCTCTAATGGGGCTCACTCAAAACAAAGCCATGAATCAACAATTGCTTTGTTATTGATAATTATGAACCTTAGTACCAAAAATCCTTGATTTTGGATACTTCCCAGCCCAACAAGAAATCCCCAAAACCCTACTGATTCCGTACCACCAATTTATATATATATATATATATATATATACACACACACACACACACACAAACACACACACTTATATAGTATGTATATATAAGAAAATGTTATTGTTCTCTCTTTATCTGAGCTTCTTGCATAATTTCCATTAGTAACTTCTCAAAATAGCTTTTTTGCCTCTCTAACTGCATCAACTTTCATCAGCTTACTTCACAATGACAGGTTACTTATTGAAATATTTCTTGAAAATACACAAACTCATACCCAATACCTAGCGAATCAGATCCAAACTGCATGAGAGAGAGAGAGAGAGAGAGAGAGAATACATAGTGGCTACATTATTGAAAGTAATAAACCATTAAGCATTCACCATACATCAATAAACACACGGAAAAAAACAAAAACAAAAACAAAAAACACGGCCGTTTAAAAATTTAGAAATAGTCCACCACAGTATCACCACCACATTTATTCCTCTTCCTCTGCCTCCTCCAGCCATTTTACAAAGGGCTCCAAAGCCTTCACAAAGGTTTGCCTGAACCATTTAAAAACAGCAAATAAGAAATTACAACGTTAACGGAAATCACAAAAATTAAAACAGAGCATAAAATTCAGTTCAAGCACAAAAACAGTAGTAAAAAATAAATAAAATTGGTGCTTGGGCATCCAACGGACGTGTTTCAAATTGCATGTAAAAAGGACATTCTAATTTTCATATCTTCCGAAATGAAACCAAAAATGTTATATACCTGGTTGCATCCCCCCGCCTAGCTAGATTAATTTCTTAATAATCTAAACATGTCATGAAAAAATATATTATCTAAAACTTTGACGGTCACCTACCTGCCCTTAGGATTAGTTCCTCTACGGAACCAGTGATGAATGGTATCTTCCGCAAGCACGTCCTCTTCATATAGAGATCTCACAACTTCAGGGAACAACTTCATTAGCTTAGCATCCTCGTAGAATTGGACCTGAATTTTGTACATGAGTTCCAGCTCGAGCTTCCCACTGGTGCAGAAGGTATTTAATAATTTTGCCCATGTTTTCACCTGAATTTTAATGACATTTCCATTTCAATTAGCATTTCCAAAAAATACGATGAGCAGGCATGCAATATGTAACCCCATTCATGTGTTACTCCTACGCTGGAACAAGAAAGAGATTCGAAGGCATTTATTCCAGGATGAATTAGAGACAAGATTGTTTAAGCATGGCTATGCATTAGGTGTTGGCTCTTGGAATTTTTGTACAAGAAGCAACCTTCCCCATAACTGGTCCCCAAACGTAAAATCAGCACAATGGCCAAAAAATCAATGACCAATGTGGTGAAGTTATCCAAGCACTAATTATAGCCACGTCTCTCAGGTAAAGTAATTACATGACATAATATAGCTATTTACCAATAGGATGTGGGTCAATGAGTAAAAACTACAAGGTAATTAGATCCAATTGTGCACTATATGTCCCCCAATGGAAAAAAAAGTGTAATGCGGGGTGCACAAGTGTACATGCATAGAGTTTAAAAGCATTATCTATATATAGGCACAGGCTTTTAAGCTGAATGATAACCTTTCTTACATAAACACAAGTAGAGGAGCAAGAAAGCAAAAGAAAAAATCCAAACATGTTCTGTTAAGTTCAATAGTACCTTTAAAACAAAGAAGCAAAACTTCTTTTCATTCGAGAAGAAAAATGAAGTAAATTTTAAACCTTGAATCATAGTTCTTGTATGTATTGCATCATGTATTGTGCAAACATTATGAGATACAGTAAAGTTGTGACATATATTACAGTTAAGTACTGTTTTACCTACAAATTGTATCCTATGATATATCTTGAGCTTCTAAAGCCATGGATGGGAGATGGAGAGAAGTGGCAACAACTCATTATAATATACAAGAGACATACAAAAGGATGCTTCAGATGCCCAAACTCTGATTTGTCCCATAAAATAAGGGGCCCCCCTTAGCAGCTTCCATGATTAAGTTTGAGTAGAGTTAAGTCTTATTTTAAAGTCCCTCGAGTTAGTTTTCTGCTAGTTGAATTTTCTACATGTTTTATTGTGTTTTAGTAGTCAGGTATTTTTGTAATTCAAAATTTTGCTGGACAGGCTGTAGTTGTGATCCGTAGGTTGTATTTTGGATCAAGATGTGTGAGATCTTGTCTTCAACTGTACAACATAGAGGTTGCAGAATCTTTAGCTGAAAGAAAGAGCTCTTTCAAAACAATTAAATTATGGTTTCCGACATTTTGAACACAAAAAGATTAAATCCAATCGCATAGGTATAAAATACATGATATTATAAATGGATGATGTCGCAGTGCCGACTAAAACTCAACCAAACAATGTCTTTTTCCCAACAATTTAAGGACTGCTAATGAATCATGAATCGTCATTCAACTCTGTTTAAGGCCATAGCATCACTCAAACCATGTGTTATCATATATCTTCCTTATATCAACCCATGTTAGTTTTGATCTTCCCTCCCTCTTAACGTTACCCTCAATATGGACCACATCACTCTTCCTTTTGCTGCAACTATTGGTCTTCATTGTGCATGGCCAAACCATCTTAATCGATTTTCTCTTGTTTTATATCCGATAATTCAATTGTTTCATGAATGTTCATTTCTAATTTTATGACACTAATATTCAAACCAAAAATAAAATAAAAAAATCCACTAGGACCTAAAAAAAATCCTTTTAAGAACTAAGCATTGCTTGGTTTACAAAAAAATCACTCATTTAAAATCCCAAAACAGAGATTTCGGATGCTTGCCATTCAAGAAGATGTTTAGAGAGTTTATGTTCTTCAAATCTTTCTCCTTGGGAGTTATCAAAAAAAAAATTCCTATTTTCTTGGTTCCTAGTTCTGTTCAATAAGAATAATTTCTTGAGCCGGTTTGTCCACAAAGACCAGAGTGAACCAAGTCCATCATACTTGCCCAAGAAGTTTCCAGCGTCTATTACGAGGCATATTGTACCAGATCGAGATTAGAACGAAACATGGTACTTGTTTGCCTATCTTCTACTGCAATCTAATTCTCCCTTTCTAGTCTCCTTACTGTTATCCAGAAATTCCAGCAACTAATTTCAAATAAACCAGCAATTATACCCCTTTATCTTCAGACCTCTGCAACCACTAGAAAATCAAAGCTTCATCCCACCAAATAAGTCACTGTAGGCAGCATTCTTCCAGTTATCAATGAGGAAGTTGGAAGGAGAATATAAGGAAGGAGGGGGGAGAGCTTATCTTGTGTTTGTTTGTTGTAAATAAGGAGGGAAAGGAGAGGATTAGGAGGCAGAACAAAGGAGGGCCTAACCCTTTCAATAGTGTTTTGGCTATTCACCTTAATGAGGAAAGATTTGAAGGAAAGGAGAGGGCAATTAGTGGTTACCTGTTTTGCCCTTATTTTTTAAAACAAGTGAATTATTATCAAAATAAAACAATTCTTTCATTTCTTCTCTCCACTGTCTCTTCCAAAATGATGAAGGGTTTTACCACTATCCTTTCCTTTCTTTCCCCTCCTAAGCCATATAAAAATGAGGAGAGGTTAATAATATCCTATACTTTCCTCTCTCATAACTACTACATAGTCACCAAATTTTTCCCTCCTATTTATCCAAAGGCATTGATTTAATAAAATAAAAATCCAAAAGTTCTGAGATACACAATCCAAAAAAGGTGACACTATAAGCAAATTTATTTTACCCACATGTCAGACCTATGTCGCATAGCATATCTAGTGTCATATCGTATCGTATCATATCATGTCTTACATCAAGTAATCACATATTTTAACGTGACCAAGAAAAAAGTTACTAATTCCCTACAACTTTTCCAAGATCATGCAGTATTATGCTCCATTATTACATGAGAATTCTAAAATCAGTAAACTGCTTGTGTCGGAGACGACGTCAAATACAGTAATTACCCAAGAATCTGGATAAAGAAAAAGAACTGGAGAGTTTGAACAACTAAGCCCATGTCGCATGACCCTTTGTTCATATCAAAGGTCAAAATCAATGAATTAGATGAATCTAAACACCCTCATCTGGAAGCATACTCAAATCCAGGTAACACTGTACAGAGTTCAGTATAGGAAATTTAGATAATAAGAAACACTGCTCTCTCCTGAATAAGATGACTAAAACATTCCCTTTTCTTCCTAAGCAGATGACGGAACACATCAAGGATAAAAGCACCATATAAAATATTAACCAGGAACCTGTAACATTTTCTTGCTCAATAAGTTTAAATCAAGAAAGTGATGAAGAACTAAAAATGTCAATGTTTCTGGTAAGAAGCAACAATGCAAACCTGGCGCAGGGCTGCATTAGCATTCTGCTGTTGGTTCTTCCCGGACCATTGAACAGCATCCATTATAACATCCCAAAGAATCCGAACAACCTCAATGTCTGGTAACTTAGCATCTTTAACATGTTGCTTCACAGTTTCTATGACTTCAGGTATATCAGTTTCCTTAGCTATCAGGGATGTTAATGCAGATTTCATTTCCTTCAATTTCTCCTCAAAAATTTTCTTCTCATTGTATTCCACCAAGGGTAAAAGACCTGCCTTGCTGAAAAATAACAACAATCACACATTGATAAGTTCTTCCACGAATAAAGAAGTGCCACACTTCTATTGTAAACAAAAGAATTTAAAACGGCCACTCAACGTCAAGTTTAAAAAATAATAATAATAACATTAATGCAGAACTTTGTACTTCGAGGTTGCACTGTCAACGTCATTTAGTGTTGGCCTGGAAGCTTGGCTTCCATTTAGGCATGGACTGCATTAGAATATCCTCATATCCCAAATAAATATCAGATGAAGTTACAACACTTGATAACCTAACATATAAGAGATTGATTTAGGAAGTTTAATCTCAGCACCAAACAATGAATATCTTAAGGTTAAAGAAGTAAACTCATTGAAAAATAGAGCTTGAAGGCTTTTAATAGAGAGAGACAGGGAATAGACAATCGGACGAGAATTCTAGGCAAATACACAACTATTCTCTCAGGCAATCACTCATAAGAACAGACGTATCACACATCACAAACACTAGGGTGTAGAAAACTTCTTCATTCCATGTTCCAAAATATGGCTAATAAATCCTTTACTTAGACAATTAGAACATGGAAACCAAGGGAAAAGGTGGCCAAGTAGTCTTGATACCAAGTTTGACTAAAAGATCAAACCTTCTTAAACCAACTAGACCTGTTTACCAAAATACACAAGCAAGCAAATAATCAAAAGCCCAACAAGGCAGCCATTAAGGTCATATCTGAGGTTATTGAAGTACCCTAAAAAACACGACAGAACTTAAAATTCAATTCACCTCATAAGCAAGTTCTAGATTAGAATATTGCCAAATTACAATGTTGGCCCTTGAATCAGGAATTCTCCTCCTCTCCCAAACCTTAAAAATATTATTTGCATCGCAAATGCTAATCAAAGTTCCATAATTGGCTAGGTTTTTAGAGAGTCAAGAGAGCTGCCTCAACCAAAACATGCACAGCTAGTTTAATGAAATATAACCACATAGCGGCATTGCTGCAAGTTGTGAGCTTTATTCTCTAACTGCCAACTGTTTCTAGTACTAGGGAAATATACCTTTAAGAATTTTGAGAAAAAATAATCTCACTATTCTAAAATGCTTACAACTTTACCCATTCCATTAGTTCATAAAAAAAGATCAACCGACAAGCATGTGACCCCACAATTTATTGTGACCGTAGCCATTCTCTAACTAAGATACTTTATGAAACAAAAGAACCATGAGCATCCAAAAAAAATTTGAATCTCATAATAACTCCTTAAACAAATGACCAACATCTATGAGGTTAAAAAAACCAAGTACACAGATGATGGTTAGATTAGTTTACCAAACAGAAGTGATAACCATTTCTGAGGCCATTTATTTCAGACAACCCAATAGAGTACTAGTTCCAGTTGCTAGAAAGGAGAGATATGATCAATCACTATCCATTATTTAAAGAAGGAAGAACCATTGAACACTAGACGTCCTTAGTGCATAAGTAAGCTTTCCTATGCATGACACAATAGCCGGACATTGAAACATACTAATTTGATCCCATTTCCAACTCTAGGTGAATTCCACAATAATCTTTCTCAAACAATTGAAAAGATAGTTTAAGGTTGGCTAATTGGATTAATGTGTTAAATTAATAAGTTCTTTCCAAGTTATCCTCTTTAACTTGTTTACCCTAGCACACTTTGCTAAAAAAATTTTAGAATATTTCAAATAATTATACTTTAATAATCTATCAGTCAGATTAAAAGGGTTGAAATAAGTGTCGCTAGTAAACAAAGAACCGAGTTTGGCTTAATCACAACAAAACCTGACCCACCAAAAGCTAGCACGTTGCAGCCATAAACGAGGTGATATGCAAAATCTCTTTTTTTTCATATGCTGATTTACACACACACACAGGAAGTTAAGGCAACTATTTAAGTTTCCATTTCCAGTCATTACTGAAACCAAAACTATTATCAATATGCCCATGAATTCTTTTCCCCTTTTTTCCCCTGATAAGAGAAGAATAACATGGTGAACCCCATTACTGCAGAAAGGTCAAGAAGTAATCTGCCTATTTCAGAAGCAGTATGGCTTTCCTCATTAAAATAATAGGACTGCCATGTTGAAACAAAAGTGATCTGGATCATATATATGCATGCAACAAAAACAGGGAAAAAAAAAGTTTTTTCCAGCTGAGACAACATTCCTCATATAGAAGAGGCATCAGAAGCATTCAGCAACCCACCCACTGGGACTGAAAAAAATCCACCGTTGTTGTATTGGCAAGTACATAATGCATTTATGATTAGGCAACATAAATATGACAAAAATCCTGAAAAAGGGAACACCAACCTGAAATGCTCTGAAAAAGCTTCAGCAGACCGTTTTGAAGATGGTAAGAAATCAAGAAGATTCTCCTCCATTTTACCCCGCTTCAGAATTGAAATCAAATCATCAAGACTGTTACCAATCAGATACTCCTTGAAGAAATCTGTTACAAATGAGAGAACTAGTCCTTTGGCCACAAGGTTATCCTTGAGCAGTGGCTGGAACACAGTCTCTGGCGGGAGACCTGACAGCTTCTGGGAAAATGCAAGTGCAGTGAAAATTGCCAGCTTCTTACTTTCATTTTCTTCAAAAAGCTCCAATGACTGCAAGAATCTTTGCATAACATTTTCAAGATTCTTTATCAGGAAAGGCTTTCGCCGCAGTATCTTCTGTATGTAAATTACAGATGGCAAAATGGCTTCCCGTTTAGGCTCACAGTCTATTATAGAGTAATGATGACGCTCCCCTTCTTCATCAGGTTTAGTTGTGCCAGGCTGTGTACGTCCTCCTGTGAAGACAACCTGTAGTAGTCATGAAGGAAATAAGGTCAGGGCACCACAGAAAAATGTCAACCAAAAGAAAATGATGATTGGCAAGTAATCAAATTAAATGATTTCTTATCCTCTCAATTGATCTTATCTAACTCCATCCCTCCAATCTCGGACACCAATGAGAGGAGTCTGAAAATAAGTTCCCATACTGTTCTACTATGTCATTCTTGAAATCCTCTTCCGGCTTGAGTTCAACCCCATCCATTATCACCTTGCCTAACTCCCCTACTTTGATTTTGCCAACTGATCCGAAAACTATGTATTCCCATCCCCTTCCTTCAGCCATAAAGCCTTGATTTTTGCCAACTGATCTTTTCCCATCAAACCATTTCTTTCACTCAGTCCAAGTTTCTCCCTCTTGTGTATTTAGAACTTAAATCTCATTCGTTGCCTTCACCGTCTTCAATTGCAAGTTGTCAAAAACTTCCTTGCAATTGTTAAAGTCTTTCTAACATATTCAATCTGTGAAGCAACCTGGGACACTGTATGATGGAGATCAAAATCGGCCTCATATGCATGAGCTGCACATGAATCTAACCCATGCTTGGAGAAAAGGCAACAACAGATAGATATTAGAGTTTTACGGAATTATAATAAATATGAGTTAGTTTTGCAATATTTCCTTTAAATTAGTATTAGGGTTCAGTTTGCCTATTGAAACTAAAGATAACATGCAGGAGTTTAGCTCTCCTATATCCTCTCCTATAGAGTTGCCTTTTGTCACAAATGTTCATCGTATAGATTTTGTTGTTGGGGATAAAGTTACAGGCATACGTTGAAAAGAGAACACCTGATCTTCCTGTTGTGTTTGAGCCTAGCAATTCTAAGTTCATCGTTGGATGCATTCTCTGGGGCCGACACTTTGTTTTAACTCTTCGGAGAAGAGTTCTTCTCAACTGGGGAGAAATGATGGAGATCAAAATCGGCCTTGTATGCATGAGCCGCACATGAATCTAACCTATGCTTGGAGGAGGGGCAAGGACAGATAAATTTTAGAGTTTTCCTATATATTTTAGGGAACTGTAATAAATATGAGTTATTTTTGCCATATTTCCTTTAAATTAGTAGTAGGGTTCAGTTTGCCTATAAATAAGGCTTGCTGCATTGCAGCTATGTTGAAACTGACCATAGCTTTTTTCCAACTCTAAGCACAGGCACGACTACATGTTTCATTAGGATTCATGGCAGCCATTGTTGACTTCTTTGTGATTGCATCAGATGTTGTAGCAACTATATTCAACTTAGGTTTCTTTTGGATTGCCTATATATACATAGGCATGTGTATTGGGTTAATCACCCTTTAATGATTATTGAATAATGTTGATTGAATTACAGATTTCTTCTCCCCAAGTTCTTCCTCTCCTCTCTTCTTCCCTCTCTCTTCCCTCTCTTCTTATCAGTTTCCTTCTCTCTTCTGGTTCTACATCAGTCACACTATCCCGCTCTACATCACTGCATGCCTCCAAACACCATATGTCATCCCATACCCATCCTCCTTGAGCCACATGTTCTCAGACCAAAACAGCTCCTTTCCGCTTCAAATGCTACCATAGTTCACTATCACCCATATATCTCTGTAATTTAGCCATGTGCGCTTGGCCCCTATCAAAAGAAAGGTCCATCATTCATGTTGTAGTCAAAAGAACACCATAGATTTGCACTTGCAGTACTGTACTGCCCCCAACAAACCAAGGGCTCCCTCCTCATCTTCACCCCCACCAATTCTTCCAAATCCTCCACTGGCCCATATACTTCAAAAGCACCCATTTAATTACATCTTCCACAGAAGGAAAAAAACAAGACACTGAGAACTCACCCACTGTTGCCTACTTATTCATCACCCTATCATCCGACATCATGAAGACACCACCTCTCATCCCAAATGCAGCTAAGAAGGCTATTTAACAAATCTACCTCCCAAAATGCTCTTCACGGCACTAGTAAGGATATTCTCCATTTTTCATTCTCTCAAATACCCTACGCTCGCCTTCCATACCCCCCAAAGGAAGACTTTACAACATCCTTTCATCCAGGTATTTCAGACTACAGGCATTTTATAATTGGATCCAGATATTTATTGATAAACAACCAATTTGCCCCTTCTTCTTGCCACTGCATCTACCCCGTTCCACTCCTCTTCCTTCATTATTTCTGGTTGAAGTCACATTTCTCAATTTCCTCTTCCTTTTTTAATCTGATCCATTTCTCCTCTTCCTTTAATTGCTACCCCTTCATCGCCCAATAGTTCTACATTGTAAAGACACCCCTGCCTGTCCCGATTGCTTCCAAGAAGGTCTATTCCAAAATCCGCCTCTCCAAATGCTCTTCACAACACTAACACAATATTCCATTTTTGTTTCTCACAAAAACACCACACTCACCTTCCATTTCAAAGTAAGACTCCGCAACATCCTTTCATCCATTCATCCACGTAATTCAAAGTTCAAACTATAGACATTCCACTAGAGGGATGCTGATCTTCATTCATAATAAACAATATCACCTTGCCCTTGTTCTTGCCACCAAAACTAACCCCTCCGTCAACTTTTCTTTTCTTTTTTCCTTCCCTGGAAAGTACCCCCTCCTCATCTTCCTTCATAGTTTATTTTAATACTAGATTCTTTTACTACCTTTTTACCTTTTCCAATGCATTCTCTACATCCTCCTCATTAATTTGCTACCGCTCTTAGTCTTCCAACTCAAGTCAATAATCACAAGCAGCAAAATTGTTTATTCTTTCTGCCCTCGAAGGAATACCCTCAATAATTCACTTACCTCTGCAATATAAGCCATGACCCACTCTGTTACCTCCCGAGCAATGGCCTCTCCTCTCCCTTTCAGCAGTACTGCCCAAAAGCCTTGTGAAGGTATTATCTTTTCCAACTCAGCATTGACCAAGAGATATTATTACCCGACATAAATAAACAGTAAGACTTTATGGGATTGTAGGGAAAAAAAACCATCTCACCAGATAGATGACAATATCGGGAAAGAAGTACACTCACAATGACAGTTCAAGGCAAAGTTGTCATCTCAGAAAAGGACACAAATTCACGTTTTACAACAGCAGACACCTCAAGGGAACTATGAAACACCTGAAGACTTCCTTTGAATGTCATTAGGACTGAAATTTATTGTTCAAAACTCTATGAAGCAAGCTTGAAGTTTCCTTTTAGGGTAGAGAGGGAGCAACAGAGAGATCATAAAGCTAATAGACAGGTGATAATGAATTGTGTTCTCTCTCTTTTAGCTTGTTTCACATTATACATACAAGAGGTACATAATATTGTTATATATTACCATAGTTGTACCTCTGTTGACCCCATTTAGACTATGAGAAATGGATAATTGATATATCATTTCCTTTGTGGCGTTGTTCTTATAGACTTCGTATTTTGTTATTTTTCATAGTTTTTAATTCTAGTTGTAGCTTGTTGCAGCATCTTGTTTAGACCAATGACGACCCTTATACCATCTAAAATTCTAATGTTGTTATCAATAAAGATGGATTCTTAGGAAGAGATTATCTCCGAAATTTCCAAAGAAGAACATAAATGAATTTAAGAAGGAGAGCAAGCATAAGTAATAAGGAACTTAAACCCAAAAAAGTTTGTGCATTTTCATAATTAAACTGGAAATTTATCACAAGATGATAAATACGGTGATTTGCGCTTTGAGAATGGTAAAATATACCAAAGAAACAGTCTTCTAGAACTCAAACTCCACTACCAAAATTTTATATACATGGTCATTGATATTTCATGGTGGTAGTATGCAAGTGTAGGAGGTGTACATATCAAATACTTGAATTTGTTTGGCCAACACACTGTATAGTAAGAGAATATACTAAGAAATGTGAAATGCCCGTCTACCAAAACAAGTACTTAAAAACATCCCAGTATTAAACCATTGTTATAAATATTAAAAACGCCCCAGTATATACATTAATAATTACTCATAGGATGTAAGATTCTGATTATCACTTCTGTAACAAATCAAATCATGGTTCAAATAAGCTTCATATGGAATACATCAAATCATATTAAGAAAAACTCATACAAATTTGAAGATACTTGCCTCAAAAAAGGTGTCGCCGTATCTTGAGAAATTAAGGTCTGAAGATTCAATGCTCTTAGCAATAAGTTCCTGCATGTAGCAAAATACTCACATGGTCCATCAAGAAGACTAATGCATACGGACACAAACACACATAGGCAGTTAGGCACACATGCTTGCATGCACAAATAAGTGTGCACACAAAGTCAACTGGAGATTCTAGATAAATAGATAAAATTACCAAATCACCAGCATTATCCAGATAAATCTGGACCACTGCATCCGCAAATGCTGCAGGGTCCAGAGGCGCTGCAATATTCCGTTTGCGGGTCTTAATCCGCGTACCACTATAATTCCAAAAATTCATAAACAGAAAAGTAGTTCAGTATAATAAACTTCATAGCAAAAACAGAATTCAAGAATTTCCAACTATACAGAAGTGGTCAAGCACATAGACCGTGTGTACTATTCCAGACAAAACAGCATAACAACTATATATAATGTGAAGTATCCTTCAACTAGAATATGTTCAAAAAAATAGAACATTACATTAGATTCCACTTAAATAAGCTTAAGGGTTGAGGTGGGGTAGGATAGGTCTTAGGTTTGAATTTTGTCTACCAAAAAAAAAAAAGATTACTATTCAATCAATCTCCTTTTAGTCAATAATTAGAGAAACTATGTTACATGGACCTGGATACTTGTATCAAGTGCAATTACATGTCTTTAAGTGTCAAACCTTCCCAAATCCCAAATCTAAGAATAAAACAACTTGGCTTGATGTGTAAAAAAGTTGGGTACAGGTACGGAGTTATGTCCAGCAATTTAAATACATTATATGTTATATAATAGTATAATATATGATGTCATTGTTTTTTAAGAATATACTATAGAATTTCAAACTAAATGTAATATGATGAAAAAAGATCTTTTCATCTATCTAAAGAGTTTGAATAACTTTTAGCTTCTTCTTCTTCTTCTTCTTCCATCATCACATGTAAAGGATTGGGATATCCAACTTAAGTTCATATGACAGACACCTATCCCATACATACCCATATTGTGTTGTGCCAACATGGACATGTTGAAGGAATAGGAAAGTCCGCGTAAGACACAAAAAAAGTGCTATCGTTTACTCCCGCGTGAAAAATTAAGTGGCACTTTGAGTATTGAGTTAGCAATATATTTTACACATCAGAAGCAAATGTCAATCACCACAGCCTTTTGTCATCCTAAACCATTTTTTTTCTGCAATGTCTGGAAATGTATTTCCCCAGTTTTGTTCCATTGATCAAGATAAAGCCAACTGTCAACATAGACTACATTTGAATTTAATAATCAAACTAATACTAGCTTAGCCATGCAGGCACCATCTAAGAAGCATAGGTAGGGACAAGGGATACAGAGACACGTTGATATGGTAAATCCTATAACATATATTTTTTACATAAAAAATTATATTATATGCAACAAATAAATATCACATTACTGTAACATGAAATTCAGAATGCATAGATCATATAACTATAACCACCCACGTCAAATAAAGAAAAAGGCATAACAAGGTCAAGACACATCCATCTGCATATGTTTTTGTACGAATGTAGAAATGTGTAAATGTATACATATAACTTCATGAATCTTCTCCTACTCGCATACCAATTCTTCAATAAAAATACCCTATATCTTTTGTTTCTTAATATGGTTAAACTTTATATAAATTTTTAATTTTATTTTCATAGAACTTTCTTTCTATTACTAAAGAAAAGTCTAATCCTATGTTCAAGATTTTAGTCACATATTAGCACATGTCAAAAAAGCATCATCCGTGTGTTTAATTTATAGACACGTCCAAGATGTATCTAACATGGATACAATTTATTCTTAAATTTGTTCACACTTTTTAGGATACTACCTATGCACATAAACGTTTCTACAAGGGACCCGTATCCATATTCAATCCATATACAATGCAATGCAATACCACAGAATTCTCACAGTTATATGTCCTTTACTTCCAAAATATATCCACAATTTGAAAATAAAACGTATCCGATACTTTTCAAATACTTCTATAAATAGGTATAACGCATCATGAACATTAAATTATAACAATTCCATTATAGTATAATAGTATTATAGTTATGAAAAGTGTGCCAAATTTTTCAAAAAATTAGACTTGCTCATAGAAGACGCACTGAGATATAACAAGAATATATCATGTCTAATTTAGTCCAAACTGCATGTCCTGCAACATAACTCTATATTTGTGATTTTCTTTATTATAAACTATAAATCTAGAATTTTTTATAGATTCATAAAATACTTGTATGAAAATTTATTTTTTAAGTAAATTTTGACATAATATATGGATATAACATGAAAACCCAATTATTATTTTAAATTTATACATACATATATATATATATAAATGTGTGTGTGTGTGTGTGTGTGTGTGTATCTTCTAGTCTTTATACATGTATATATAAATTTATGTATATATTGTTGTATTCTTGTTGTATTCATATCTTGGTTTATAAAACTTGCAGTTTCTCCTCTGTAACCCATACCTAATCCATGCTTAATGGGACACAACAAAGGTGGGCCATCGACTACATCACAAAACATAAGACATGTCCTAATTAATTCAGGCAAACCCTAGGCATGTCAATGGTTTTAAATTAAAAATATTTATTTTACTTACTACACTATCAAACACCACGAACACGATAAAACATGGCTACTCTAATCCAATATGTGATACACAACGCAATATGAAACGGACAAAAAAAAAAAAGGCTCCACAGTGGAACATTGAGCATTTGTTCGATGATGTGTCACATATTGTTTTGCATTACCATTTTCTCACATACTGCTATTATTGTATTGTTATTTTCTTTTGAAAATTTCCTTGCCGAGTCTATCCAAGTATTCGTATCGTATTGAATTCCAACCATGTCCGTGTGTATTTTGTGTTTATGCATTCATGCAACATTGCAACCTAATCAAAAACTCAATAACTTGATGACATAGGGAGGGAAGGGATAAAAATGTGTGAGATCCAAATAACTTCAATTCTTCAATTAAAGAAATTGTGAAAGAAATTAAATGCAGATGCCTAAACATTCTCAAAAAGAGGGGCATATTTAGTTCTACAACTTAAGGAGTGTCAAGAAAGAAAGGAAGAGTAAAAGCAATGAACTGCTTAAACTGTGTTGGTACTTGTTAAAGATATTGAAAGTTTTTAAAACTTCCTTGACCCGGTTTGATTTTATAAAGATTTTGAAAGACTGTTAGTCTGTTACAAGGCTTTATGGGGCTTTAAAGGTCCAATTTTTATTTTCAGTTTTATTGTGTTTTATGGGCTTTTGATTTTCTGACCATTATGGACTTCTATTGCAAATATAACTATTGGGCTCTCTTGCCTATATATATATATATATATATGAGTTAGCCAAGCAGACTTCTGACCTCTAAAAATAGCTCTCTCTCTCTCAAGTTCTATTTTCCCCGTATTTTATATCTATATTTTTGGGGCAACTCGATACAAGCAGGTGCACCTCATACATGAACATACGGAAGCCATACGACTTCAGGAAAGCACCTGGCGTACCTTTCCTTTATCCAGGCTGGTTCTTCCTAATTATTATTTTTTTAATTTATTTTTCTTTTTGCATGTATACATGTTAATTGTTAAAAAAAATCTTTAATGTTAATGTTTCAGTTTGTTAACTGTTTATCTCTGTCACTGAATTGCACGTATAATATGCAATAGAATTAACAGTACTTTTGGTATGAATGCACGCAATTACATCTTCGTAAGCATAATATAATCTAATAAGATTAATATAGTAGATCAATTGCAATTTACGGGTAGAAACAAACATTGCTCAAAACGCTTACTTACCCAAGAGTGGGTCTCTCCTTTGAGCTGCACAAATCCAAACAAAAATTTCTAATTATAACCAAAAAAAATTAAATAGAAACACCACAAAACAAAACAAACAAACAAAAAATGCTTTTTACACCAATCTCAACTAATCTTTTTTTTTCCTTTCATTTTGGGTATGTGCCAATCTCAATTGAATCAAAAATGAAGAATCAAGAAAAAAAAAATGGCCTTTTGTTAGCTACATCAGAAGCAACAAAATTGGCATAAAAAATCGAACCTTCATATTGTTTAAATTTGAAAAACAAAATGAAAGATCCACTAGCCCTTATCAATCAAAACAGATCGTGCTAAGCACATATATATAGATAGATACCTAAACATAAACGTGTATATATAAATAGTATTTTTTAGTTAAAGAAAACATCTTTTGTCACAAAAATTTGCAAAAAGGTTTCATTTTCAACAGGAATTTCACCAAGAAGAACAAATCTACGTATATTAAGAACTAAAAAAAATTAACAAAGTGAGAGAGATAGAGAGAGATCAATGAAGATAGAAGGTGAAGGAGGTACCTCATAAACCAAGACCGAGATAAATCGAAGGAGAGGCGAATCTGCGACTCTCTGTATGTGAAATGCGATTGAGGAGAGAGCGCTTTGGTGAGGGTCTTCGGGAAGATATTTATTCTAGAGAGAGAAAGAATAAAGAAAAGGAAACAATATAAAAACACACACACTCTCTCTCTCTCTCTCTCTCTCTCTGTGTACCTTTCTCTTTGGGCCTATATCTATCTGTGTATATATGTATATGTGAGTGTATGCGTATATGTGTGGGTAAGCGTGAGAAAAGAAAAAAGAAAGGGCTACAGGGAAATCCGGGAGAAAACGATGCCTTACGCCCCGTAACTCGAGAAATATTTTAGTGTAACCTCTATTTAAATAGATGGGTTGACATGTCCATTCAACACTTTTAAATCCGGGTGTCAACACATTGTTTGATGACTTCAATTTAATAAGTGGATTTCGATTGATGTCACACATTATTTCAAGAATGGTGTTGATTAGTAAAAGTACGTGTTTCGTGTAATAATTTATTTAAACATAGAGTCAACATATTAAATTGAATTTCAAATTAATGTGTTACTATCAAAATAAGTTGTTTTATAGCTAGGACAATGAGTTAAAAGTATGTGTTTCATGTAACAATTTATTTAAACATAGAATCAACATATTAAATTGAGTCTCAAATTAATATATTAATATCAAAATAAGTCGCTATATACCTATGACAATGAACTAAACTATAACATCGCGATGTGCGGGGTAGAGGATCGACTTTGAAAAAAAAGACCAAGAAATGTTATGCATGCTTTTTGTTTTGTTATTCAACATTGATATATCAAGAATGCAACTTAAATTTAAAAGTGTCACATAAAATATTTTATCTTGATGTAATGTGTTATGTGGGTGTTTGAATTCTCAAAGTAAATGTTTTGCATAAATGTTGCACATTTTATATAAATAGTATTACATTCTTGATTTAGTTGTAATTTTTTTTCCCACATGGATATAATAGTATTGAATATGTTGGTTTTTGGAGTTTTACTTTACTCAATCTATGTTTTAGACTCAAGCTGCTATCTTTTTTTTTTTTTTTTTGAAGCACAGAAAAAAAAGGTAAATTATTCTGATCTTCTCTAAAGTTTGATTCAATTACCTTCAAATTAAAGTCTTTATAAAATTACTCTGAGACCCCTATCAGACAAACGATCTATTAAACAAAATCACATATAATATACAATTACAAAAGTATCATCAAGTTATAGTATTTTTGTACAAAAATAATCTCAAATTCTAATCATTTGTCTGAGAATAGCATATTTTATAAATATATTTATATTATCCATCAATCTCACACTAGCATTATCGCCACCGAATATAATTTTGACATTTTAATTTTTTTTATGATAATTGACTTTAACGGAATTGACTGTCAATTAACGACAGAGGTATCCGAACTAAGGTCAACCAAATCTTAGGGAGATTGATCATCATATTTTAAAAACTTTAATTAAAGTGTAATTAGGTGAAACTTTGAAAGAGGTGAGAATAATTTATCCTAGAAAGAAATGCTAATAAATACTAAAAGTTTTTCATTTTCTTATTTTCTAGTTTGTTGGATATGAGATTTTTCATAAACAAACAAACAAAAGACGGTTAGATGATAACATGAAGTAAATATATGTAATTTAATTAGTTAGTCTTAGTGTAACTAAAGTTCGACGATTATTAATGATTTAAAAGTCAAAAGTTATTGGATAGTATTACTTATCTGTGCATTTATACCCAACCATTTTTTTATCCGAAAATGACGTGGAATAAAATTTTCTCACAGTTGGCCATTTCATGTGGTATCGGGCACCGCCGGGCTGAAAAGCAGAGCACGCGCGTTCCATTAGATAACCACGTGGGCCTCAATTAATATTCTTTTCTTGATGGGCTGTCAAGCTGCAACTTTCAAAAGGCCATTGTTAATTAGGACCTCTCATTGGGCTCTCTTGAGTCTTCCCCTTCTCTTTCCGCGGGTTGCAAAACGAATTTGTGGTTATGTCCAACTGTATAGTTTTACTTTCTCAACTATTAAAATAAAAAATAATAATAACGAATTATTATTTTATTTTTAAAAAAATATAAATGACACATCTCGTATTAATATTAGGGCAAAATGCACTCATACCCCCTAAGATTTGCCCTAAGCACACTCATATACAAAGTTTGCTTAAACTTACACTCACATCCCTGAGGTTTGGAGTTTGACTGCACACAACCCCCAATTAAAATTCACCAATCAAAAAATTATTTGAAACGTCTGTTTTCCCTTCACTAGTTGAAAAGACATTTTTAACCTTACTTTTCACGTTAAAATACCATATTGCTCACAACTTTTCTTTTTCACTTGACAAAACTACCCTTATTGCCTTTCTCCCTCCTCTCTCACCATCAAAGCTCACTTTCTCTATGCTACGTTTGGTATGCAGCAATGGAATGGAATGAACATTCTATTAAAGTGAGAATTGAATGAGAATGAGAATGAGAATGAGAATGAGAATGGAATGGAATGATCATTCTCATTCTATTGTTTGGTTTCAAACATGAAATGATGCAGGAATGGAATGATGATTACATTATTTTTAGTAACTAATTTTTTTTTTAATATTTATTGGGAATGGAATGACCATTCCATAGGTTGAGTAGTAGAATGAATTTTCATTCTTTTTCATTCCAAAGGAATGACGCAGAATGGTCATTCCACTTTTATTTTTTTTACCAAACAAAGGAATGGATCAAAAAAAGTAATATTAGCATTCCATTTCATTCCATTGTTGCGTACCAAATGTAGCATAATTCTTTCTCTCTCTCCTCACTCTGTCTCTTTTACTCTCTCTCTCCTCACTCTGTCTCTTTTTCTCTCTCTTCCTCCATCTCTTTCTCTTTCCCTAATCTATCTCTCTACATCAAATCTCCCTCTCTTTTCTTTATTTTATCTACTTCTCTCTCTTAATTCTTCACCCTTTTCTCTTTTTTCTTTTATTTTTTTCTCTTTCACTGTTTACTATGGCAGTACACATGAAAATTGGTAATGATAGCATGGCTTTGGTGGTGACAGTGGTGTCTCGGCAATAGTAGAGAGATGACAATAGAGGAGACCTATATGAAGAGTGTTACAATAATGCAGGAGTTTATTTGCAAACATGAGAAAGTTAAAAGAGAATATTTTGCATTTTGCCTTTTATTACAAAGTATGCATATATTTATTTTAAAAAAAAAAAAGTAGTGATGGCACTAATAAAATTGAAAAACAAGTACTGGAAAAAAAAAATCATCCAAGATTAATAATAAAGTAAATTTTAGCCTCAAAGTTTGAATTTTCTTCAGATTGAATTTTATTTTTCAGTAACAACTAATATTGGGTCTTACACATAATAGAGAAATAATATAAATTATTTGCTAAATTGAATCACCAAAACACATTAGACTCCTTTCTTTATTTCACAATTCTTTTTTATAACTAAAAAACAAAACAAAAGAATTCAAAGAATTTTGTTACCCCTTCATTGAATTCAGGGGACACTAATATAGTAATATATCAGTTGAAGGGTTAATTTAGTCATTTTATTTTAATAGATTTTTTAAATATAATATAGTTATTATATTGATGGATAAAATTGTAATTTTTCATGCAAATTACTGATACAATTTTGTTTAGGGGTGTGAGTGTAGATTTAAGCAAACTTTGTACATGAGTGCAAATCTCATTAAGAGTGAGTGTACTTTGTCCTTAATATTACAACACATCAACTATAAAGAGAGGAGATATTTCATAATATGTTTCTACATTATTTGTCATGATTTGCTTTTGAGCATTAAATATGTAGTACTAACTGAAAATCGTCTCTACGGGAGCAAAGTGAGTGTGTGAATTTCTTTGCAAGGTAAAAATAAATAAATAAATAAATAAATTGTTGTGCTATGAAGCTTGTTAATATACGTGGGAATTGTAAACGTGAAACATGCACATTGATGATGATTCACTCCATCTATTTCGAATTTTTAAGTGTGAAACTCATGATACTATCATTCTAACAGGATAGCATGAAAACACATTTGAACCTAATGTTTCTTTGATTGCAACAAAGTACTATCACATTTAATATTTCCAAAAGAACCAAGTATGAAAAAACAATGACAAAAAATGAAAATTCATGTTGTCAGACCCCATTCATGGACCAAGATCCTCTCATGTTCCTCTTTTTGATCCTATGTCATCCTCTGCATTTAAATCGATAACGCAACAACTTTAAATCAACAACAAAACTACATAAAAGTATTGAATTCTTGATTTAATGATATTGCAGCATTGCAACACAATATAATATGTTGGATTGGTGTTGGATTTTTTATGTAAATGCATTGTGTGAGTGTTACACCATTGTTATATGGTGTTGCATATGTAATGTGGTGTGCTGCACGGTTAAGGATGGGCACACAACGGGTGAAGAACAAGAGAGGATCTGAATCCCTGTTCATATGAGATAAAGACAAAGACGATGAAGAAAATAATAGCACGTCTAAAAAAAAAAGTACCATCAACAAATCTTGAACTAAATCCTCATCAGTCATGAATTCAAATGCCTCAGTACGCGGCAAAATCAAATCACAGAATTTCAGTTGACTGAAAAAAATGACATACAACAAATTATCCAAATAAGAAGAGGGGGTGGGAGTGGGGAGAAGCTGTATTTGACCCCAAACCAGATCCAGCTACTCAAAAACAGACTATTACTGCATTCCACATTGTACCCCCGAAAAAAAAACAAAAACAAAAATAATGTGTTTCATGTTCTGCAAATTTAAGAAAGCACATTCCAAATCCTTTAGCTAATTACCAACTGTTCTTGCACAACATGCCATAAATGTGCCAAGCAACTTGAGACTTTCGAACCATATTTGTTCTTCCCTGAGACATTGTTAATTGTTAAATTAACCGACAGAGAAGTAAAAGAAAATGCTCAAATCTTAAAATGCAGTAGCTAGGCTATTTTAATAGGGCTTTTGACATGCTAAAACCACCTGTAATCAACTTGAGCTACCAAGCAATACTCTCTCTAAGAGCTAATAAAAAAATTTAACAAGCAATGAAAATCTCCTTGAGCAAGTCAAGTTTGCCAATGTCATTCAAAGTATTCAAAAAATATGGATGCATATGATTAATACTGTCATTAACAGACATCATGAAACATAGCTTCTTTCACTCCAGTCCACACTATTCTCTCTCTAATAAAAAAAACTGAAAATTGCAAAGGAATAATCCGTCCAATTCCATTGTATTAGATCTATCTGCAAGAGACATTCAATTGCATCTTTCTTAATGTCAAACAAATGAACCTAATTAAAGAGAAAAAGATTCAATCAAAATACAAAGTAGCATTAAAGCAAAAGCTATTAGGTAGATGAAATCCTAAGAAATGTTCCACCATCAATCCATTCATGTTGACCTATTCCAAGAAGAGAAACTCTTACTCACTAAACCCCTTCTAAATTGTTGAAATGATATAATAAAACAAAATTTTTTCTAATTGTGAAATGCAACGATGATGGGATTTCATTTCGGCTTTCAAAGTTCACTCTCATACATGCAAAATCTCATAGTGAAACTCACAGTCAATATTCAGTCTTTGAAGAGTGCTGATTCGGAGCAATGCCGCATAATAATGTAAAAACCAATACCCATCAACTAAATCCATGACTATTCATTTTAAATTATTAAAACTGATTTTTTTTTTTTTATTGTTCCCAGAACATCAATGAAAATTTTGCAACCCCAAAAGAAGATCTACATGATCAACCACATTTGTTTGTCAGGATATTCAACAGGGTAACAACAATGTCAGCTAGACTATTCATCAAACAGTTGGACTACACAAGTTGATGCATCATTTCTCTCTCCACCAACATACACCAACAAGCGAAATTTCACAACATTTCAATCCTATTCATCTGATTGAAAAACTAATTATAATTTCAAAAATTAAATTAAAAAAGAAACGAAGGCACTGCAAAATTAAGAAATTCTTGTTCAATAGGCAAATTTAAGCTTACATAAGTTATGGGATTCAAACCTATAATTTCTTGTCTAAAACAACTTCGTCGAAATCGGGCGAACTGTTACTCGGCACTGAATCTGCAGGAGGGGTTTGTTCTTCGGCGTTCACGATCTTTTCCATGTCTCTTAACCTGGTCCTGACAACATTGGTGACCATAACTGCAAGAGAGAGAGTAGAGAGATATAGTATTTCAGAGAGAGATAGAGTAGAGAGAGAGAAAGAGAGAAGGGAGAATACCGGCGGCAGTTCCAAAAGTCCACAGCCAGAGGATCTTCACACCGGCGGGTTTATCTCTCAGCATTGCTCTCTGACACTGTCTTCAGCTATTCTCGAAGTTGAATTCTAGTGTTACTCAAAGTCACAAGTACTCTCAGTAATATATTTTTTAATTTTTTATTTTCTTTTTTTTCACTCTCTTCTTGTAAAAATGGAAAAAATAAACCATCATATGAAACAAAAAAATAACAAAAAAAAATATATATATATATATATTATATGAGTCGCACATGTTCTCATTCATATAAATTGTACTCTGTATTGGCTAATTTTCTGTTTTTGTTTATTAGTCCGTTTTTGTTTTTACAAATGAAAAGCACTTTTCAAAAGAAAAACATTTGAAACAATATATGTTAAAAGAATTACATCAGATTTATTTTTATTTTCTATAATCATATGAAAAAGAATAGTAGGTTCCTGAAAACAATGCTTGGACGCCCAATTTATTACTTCTAATTCATTACTGGTCAAAAAGTCATTCAATTTCAAAAATAACAAAATAGGCCTACGATAATATAAGCTTGACATTATTCAATACAAATGAATCCTATAGATACTAAATTTGAAAAAAAAAAACAAATTTGTGGCATATAAACATTTCTCTCTCCAAACACGTAGGCTAATATTTAGAGCTAAGTGTCTACTTTTGGCAGATGAGACTCTCATAATCTTCAATAAAATTACAATGGTGAAATGCATCTAAGAACACAACATTTTTGTTAAACTAAAATTGGAATCACTAATAATCGTAACTGAATTAAATTGAACTGAGTTAAAACTGAAGCAAAAGAATAAACGGGATAAAACCTCACTTTTTTGTCCATTGCCAATAGTTAATCGTTAGCTAGAGGTCATGGGACAACCAAATGTGTGTGTATCACACTTGTGGGTAGGGAAATAATTTTGGTATATTTATGAAAAAGTTGAGACATGTATACATATTAAAGAAGTTTATTTGTTTTTGGAGTGTGAATATCATCTATGTGGTTAAATATGAGCCCATTTTCATTTTTGTTTTATGTTCAAATCTTGGCTCCACGTGTAATATGTCTGTCTGTCAAAGGAGGTCGTGACACGCAAGTGACTAGCTCGACTTGACATGCATAGATAATTGGAGATAAGTAAAGAATTACTTAGAGTATAGACTTGTAAGTACGTAGATTGTAAACATTAAAAAATTACGTAATAGATTTAAAATATAATTTAAATTTATTTTTAGTTTAGCGTACTTTGGAATATTGTCCAATAAATCAAATAATTTAAAATCCAGACTCACAATAAATAAATGGGTCATGGACTGATCCAAATTGTCTAAAAAGTCCAAACTTACTAGAAAATGGGTCAAAAGATAATTGATATATGTATATAAATATTTATCATCAAATATATATATATATATATATATATATATATATATATTAATTAGATAATTATCACAAAAGATAATTATCAAGAGTAAAAGAAGTTACTAGTTTACCCCTCCAAAAAATGTATAAATAAAGATAGAGGGTGAAGGGGAGAAGACTCTCAGAGAAAACTGAAACTGATTCTTCACTTTAAATCTAAAGCTCCAAAGCATCTAAACCCTAAAAGAGAATAACAACAAGCACATCATCCATGTGTCGTTCTTCACCAAAGTTTCAATCCTATTCAAGATCAAGTTCCAACAGCCCTTGACTCCGGATCACCAAGGAGATCGAATAAGAAAAATTTATCTTTCTTTTGTAAAGATCTACAAAGATTTGTAACTCATATTTTCTTAAATTAATATATTTGATATATTTGTCCATGTGTTTTGATATTATTCTCAAACTCAAAATTTGTGTGTACAAATGTTTGGCACGCCCGATAGAACCATCTCTACCTCTCATCTCTGTCTCATACATTATACATCCAGAACTCTATTCATCAGAATCTATGACTCCTCATAAGGTTCAAACGACAAATAAGAAAAACTCAAAAGACACCGATGCTGCAATGGCTAACACCAAAGTTGCTGCAAGCAGTCACAAGAACATTATAAACTCATCAAGTGCCAACAGCACCTTAGCAGATCGTATGATGCGTAGTAAGACAAAAGTAATTGTTTCCCTCAAAAATCAGCAAGATCTGGTGAAAACCAATCCTACTAAACCAATGGATGTGAAAACTCAACATGTTAACACCATTGCTCCTTAGGGGGCAAAGAACTTTGACATTGTTTCAAAAAGTTGGTGCCACCACATTCATCCCACTCCGTCTCTCACGCCAACTCTAGCTTTGGTTCACTCTCGGAATCGTTACTTGAGATTTTAGAATAATCGGTCACTTCAAAGAATGTTGGCTCTCAAGGTATTTCCTATTCGAATGTCGTCGCAACTATGATGACTGAAACAACCTCAGTGGAAGACCAACTGGCAGTGATAGCGCGCATAATCAAAAACCTCACAAAAATTGTTAAAGAGAAGGACTTGCAGATCACCGTGCTAATGAGTAAGCTTGAAATCCAAAATCCTGACGAGTCAACACAACTGCCTGCGAATACTTCAAATTCAGCCCTTCAAGGTGCCCAATCAAAATATCGTCATTACATATATACGTTAGGACATGTGGTTGATGAAACTAATCGTGCCTCGCCAGTCACTTCGCTATTTGTCCAACAATTACAGGATATAATAATGAACACAATTTAAGCACAGTATGACGACGCTCCTCAAAGCACTCTCATGTACTCAAAACCCTACACTGAAAGAATTAACAGCTTAAAAACACTAGTGGGATATCAATCGTCGAAATTCTAACAATTTGATGGAAGAATCAATCCCAAACAACATGTTGCACACTTTGTGGAGACCTACAATAACGCTGGCGCTAGAACCGAAGGGGACCTCTTCTCTAAATTCTACAAGGAATTAGGCCTCGTATATTGGAAGAATTGGTTACTCGTGCCTATTATATTGAGCTTAGCATAATAAGTCATATGCAAAGGCTCTTGCCTTACCCAATATGTCTGACAATTGTCTTAAAGATGAGGGGGTTGAGTCCGAAGAGGAAGACGAAATACTTCCTAACTTGGACGATGAAACAGATACATCTTATGTTACAAGCATCTTCTCTAAAGACTTGTATCAAGAAACACATCATGTTACTTCAGTGACTTCATCTGATGGTTCTTAGTTACATAAGGCATTGAGTTAAAAATACTTTGGTGAAAGACTGGACAAACAAGGGGGGCAAACTTTCCATACAAAGCTCATTCTCAACTCTCTCATTTGAAATACCCTTGGCAAGGGGGCAAGATTAACACTTGTCATTTAAAAACGTGTACACATTTTCTTAAACCTTAAAATAAGAAAGAAGTCTCAAGAAAGGAACAAGAAAAATCAATGCATAACCAAAGTGATAAATCGTAAGGATTTGCATCAAAGACGCATTATAAAGGTAATTTTTTAAGTTTTCCTCAAACGACTTCAAGTAAAAGAGTTCAGAACACTGTGCTTACTTGGAGGCCAAAGAAGAATGCTTAATAAGGGAATGGTTCTAAAAAGATCTCACAAGAATCAGTGTCTACAAATATATAAATGACAGCTCGAGTAATTCATTCCCAACATGTTGTCAACAAGCAGCAAGGTAAGAGTCTGAAACTACAAAATGAGGAACAAGAACAAAATCATTTAGAATCCCAGATGGAACAAAAGCTCAAAAAATAAAAAGACTAGAAGAAGGAAAAGTGTGGGGACCAAAACCCGAAGATGTTGTCTGGATCGAATCTCATAGCGGAATGAAAGCATACTGGATGAGGTTCAATCCTCTTGTATGGACCATGACGAATGAAATACCTCTTCCTTCTGGGTGGGGAAACGAGATCGAAGGAGAAGTTTTTTCTTAAGTACAAAAAGAGTACAATGAAGAAACAAAATAAGAAGGAAATCTTCAAATTGACGCCGAACTAGTTCACACTTTTCAACACAAGCTTGAACTGTCTTCTGAATCTTGCAAAGTTAAAAAATAATTAAAGTTAAAGTGCTCCTCGATACGAGCCTGAACTGTTGATGACACTTCCTAACACAAGTATAAATTGTCTAACAAAAAAAAACTTCTTGACACAAGTATAAACTGTCTACAAAAAAAAATACTCATTGACACGAGTATAAGCTATCTAAAAAAAAAGAACACTCATTGGCATGAGTATAAACTGTATTGATGAAAAAAAAAATCAAATACTCCTTGATATAAGTATAAACTATCTTCAGAAAAAAATTGAACTATATGATGACTTGATCCCTGTTCAAAGTACGTAAGCATCTTGGAGGATTATTCCAAGTTCAGTCAACCCAACAAAAAAAAATTCTTTTGGCATGCCACCAGTTCAGATGTTAACAATGTCTGTCGCACTGTGGTGACTTAGTCTATTGCCAAAACATTGATGATGTCTGCCACACCGTGATGACGACTAAACTCACTGCTAAAATATGTTAAAAGGTGTTTGTCGCATTGTGGTGACTTGACTTGTCGCGAAGATGTGAAAAACACTCGTCACACCGTGTTAATTTGGCATGTGGAGCAAAACAACCAATCAGTGGAGTTCTTACATTCAATGTAGTTCTTTTCTCCATGATATCGTTCTCTCATTCTAAAATGGTTATTGTATTTATCTAGAAGTTTTTGAAAAAAATTATGATTGGCAGAAGTCAAAGGTTGTTTACCTAACCAAAAAAAGTTATGAGAGAAATTTCAACACTTAAAAAAAATAAAGTATCCGAAAATGACTAATAAAGTGTTCCAATGGAACTAAGTGACCCCAAAGGGACGACAAAGTGTTCCAATGTAACTAAGTGACCTCAAAGGGACGATAAAGTATTTTAAAGGAACTAAGTGACCCCGAAGGGTACTAAGTGACTCCAAAGGGACGATAAAGTGTTACAATGGAACTCTGGGATCCCAAAGGGATGATAAAATGTTCAAAAGGACCTAAGTGACCCCGAATGGACAATAAAGTGTTCCAACGGAACTAAGGGACTCCGAAGGGACGATAAAGTGTTCCAAATGAACTAAGTGACTCCGAAGGGTACTAAGTGATCTCGAAAGGACGATAAAGTATTCCAATAGAACCAAAGGACCCCAAAGGGATGATAAAGTGTTCCAAATAAACTAAAGGGACCCCAAAGAGACGATAAAGTGTTCTAAAGGAACCAAGTGACGCCGAATGGACTAATGAATGACGTTCAGAACTCCATATTTTGAAAGAAACGATTTGATCTATAAGAATTAACAAAGAAAAAAAAATTGAAACTTACCAGAAAAAGAGTTGACTAACTCACGTGGAGTTGTCTTCCTCGATGAGTTCAATGGATTTGTACGTTGTTCGAGAGGCAACACAAAACTCAAGCAAAGCCCATAAGTAAAAGTCGATCTGAAAAAAAAAATGGTTAATAACGATCACAAAAGACAAAGTTGCTACTGAAAAAAAAAAGAGAAATTTTGTGCGCCACCAAATTATCATGAAAAAACTGTTCTTTTCAAAATTCAGCCGTATGTTATGCTATATTTCAAAGCTTTGCAATACATAGAGCAGTGCAAGTGAGATGGTGTGGTGTTGTAATAACTCTTCGTACCCGATTTCAAGTCTTCTTCTCACTCCTTTCCAATCTGTGAAAGTCTTTTATGCAATTATACAAGTAAAGAGTCATGAATATATAACCAACATTGATTTAATCTTATTTGCAATAGGATCCTCAAGTCTTCAATTTCGCTTAAACAAGAAAAAATAAATTATATTTGTAATGGAATCCTCAAGTCTTCAATTCCGCTTGGACAAGAAAAAAAAATCCTACTTGCAATAGGATCCTCAAGTCTTCAACTATGTTTGGACAAGGAAAAAAAATCATATTTGCAATAGGATCCTCAGGTCTTCAATTTCATTTGGACAAGAAAAAAAAATCATATTTGCAATAGAATCCTTAAGTCTTCAATTCTGCTTGGACAAGAAAAAAAAAGTCCTATTTACAATAAGGTTTTCAATACTCCAATTCAACTTGACAAAGAAGACATCCTCTTTGCAATTGGATTTTCGCAAGAATTTTTTTTTTACGAAAATTAAATACTTCAAGTCCTACTTTAGATACATGACAAGATCGATATAACACGAGACTTGAAGTGGGGGCAATTTGTAAATATTAAAAAATTATATGATAGACCCAAAATATAATTTGTGCTTATTTTCAGTTTAGCCCACTTTGGAATATTGTTGAATGAGTCAAATAATTCAAAGTCTAGACACACCACAAGGTCCACAAATAAATAGGTCATGGGTTGATCCAAATTGTCTAAGAAGTCCAAGTCCACTAGAAAATGGGCCAAAGGATAATTGATATGTGTATAAATATTTATCATCAAAGATAATTATATATATATATATATATATATTAGATATTTATCACAAAAGATAATTATCAAGAGTAAAAGAAGTTACTAGTTTGCCTGACCCTCCAAGAAATCTATAAATAGAGGTAGAGGGTGAAGTAGAGAAGACTCTCAGAGAAAGCTGAAACTCTGCCGAATTCTTCACTCTAAATTCAAATCTTCAAAACATATAAACTCCGAAGGAGAAGAACAACAAGCATATCATCCACGTGCTGTTCTTCACCAAAGTTTCAATACAATTCAAAATCAAACTCCAGCAGCCATTGAATTCAAATCATCAAGGAGCTAGATCGAATCAGAGGAATTTATCTTTCTTTTGTAAAGATGTACAGAGATTTGTAACTCATATATCCTGAAATTAATATATTTGATATATTTGTCTACGTGTTTTGATCTTATTCTCAAACTCAAAATTTGTGTATACATAGATATTTATTCTAAAAATAATCTTAGCTGTAAATTTTAATGTATCTTAATCATACAAAATGAGGAGGATGGATGTACGAGGGTGTCTCATTTGTAACCAAGAACTCATCCGATAAGTGTAGAGCTAAGTAGAAACTACATATAGACAATTCGGCCACTAAAATGGTCAAGAGGAAGCCATAATGGTACAAAATTTTTGTTTTCGAATTACAATATCATCATAATTGAATAACATTGACGATGAAATACATGTGTTTTTGGATGTTGAAGATGACATAGTTATTGTAATGGGAAGGCTAGCTTAGGAATGAGGGAGGATCATATTCTAAAAATGTAAAATATTTTTGTGGTTTTATTAATTTCTATCCTTGCATATCCTCTATCTCTCTCTCTTGTACATCAGTCAATACTTTCCCCCTCACTTAAGGAAAACATCCCCCTCTTTCTCCTCCCCTTAACATTACCCCATCTCCTTTCACTCCTAGCAAATATATAATCACTCTATTTGTCCTCGTGCTTTCTCTCTCCTCTCGTTGTGCTTCCTTCCCCTTTACTCCTCCCAAACATACAATCACTCTATCTCTCCTCATACTTTCTCTCTCCTCTCACTATCCGAGAAAATATACTATCTCTCCCTTACATCCTCCCCTCTCATTCTGCAAAATTAGTCTCTCTTTATTTTGACTGTGTTATGTAGTGTTGACTCACAAGGTCAAAACCTCTGAGATAAAATACTTTTTTATACATAATAATTTTAATTTTAAGAGGTAACTGTTGAAGAATAATTCAAAGTCTGACTTAGTCTTATTGGTTTGTTAGTGGTGTCAGTAATGTCTGCATTTCTCTTGTTTACTTAGTCGAATAAGGAGCCATTATTGTTGTTGCTAAAATAACGTTAGTGACTGTAGTGGTTGAGTTAAATTTGATTATTTTTTTTATTGTAAGCCTATAAATAGGCATGTTTGTTTTAGTAGTTATATACTGTAGTAAAACTTGCAAGTATTTAGACTTGCTACTATCCTCTAAGAGCCTTTATTTTTTTATCTTTGTTGTTCTTTTATCTAACAAAGTTGGTATCAAAGCAAGGAGCGTTGAGTGAGTAAAGAAGGATAAACACTTAAGTTGAGTGAAACACCTGGGAGAAAAACCATGGCTAGCAATGGCATTGCAATAAGTGATGCACAACCACTTATTCATATCTTTAAGGGAGAAGGATATGAATTTTGGAGTATCAGAATGTGAACTCTACTCAAATCTTGAGATTTGTGGGACTTGGTAGAACATAGCTATGCAGATCCTGATGAAGAAACCAGATTGAAGGACAACAAAAAGAAAGATTCCAAGGTGTTAGTGGTCATTCAGCAGGTTGTTTATGATAGTGTCTTCTCACGCATTGCAGCAGAAACTGCATCGAAGCAAGCTTGGTCAATTCTGCAGAAGGAGTTTCAAGGTGATTCAAAAGTGATCGTGATGAGATTGCAATTACTTCAACGTGACTTTGAAACCTGTGCATGAATAGTGGAGAGTCAATTCAAGATTTTTTGTCGAAAGCCATGACAATAATCAGTCAAATACGGTCATACGGAGAAAAATTTTTTTATCAGACAATTGTTGCAAAGGTATTAAGAAGTCTAACTCCAAAATTTGATCATGTAATTGCTGCAATAGAAGAATCTAAGGATTTGTCAATTTTTTCCTTTGATGAACTAATGGGGTTTTTGCAAGCTCATGAGTCAAGAATTAATAGATCACTTGAAAATAATGAAGAAAATGCATTTCAAGTGAAGGAGGCAGTCATCAAAGCCAGAGAAATTGAAAGTTCATCAAGTCGTGGTCGTGGAAGAGGACGAGGCAGAGGTCAATCTGACGGGCAACAACGACAATCTGGTGAGCAAAGAAATTCCAAGAATGGCGTTCAATGTTATCATTGCAAGAGATATGGTCATATAAAAGCTAATTGTTGGTACAAAGATCAACAATTGAATTATGCAGCAGAGAATGGAGAAGAAAGTAAGCTTTTTATGGCTCATTTTGATACTAACAAGACGTCAAGAGGTGTGTGATTTGTAGATAGCAATTGTTCGGATCATATAACAGGCACGAAATCTATGTTTAAGGAGCTTGATGAGACACAGAAGATGAAGGTACGACTTGGAAATGGCAAGGAAATGCAAATTGAAGGAAAAGGTACAATGGGCATTAAAATTAGCTATGGTAAAGTAAAACTCTTGCACAATGTTCAATTTGTACGTGATTTGGGATATAATTTGCTGAGTGTTGGGTTACTAATGGCTAGTGGATATTCAATCTCATTTGATGATGGTGCATGTGTTATTAAAGACAAACAATTAGGGCAGACGATGATTAATATCAACATGAATCAAAACAAAATGTTCACATTGGAAGTCTCGAACATGGGGAATTTTGTTCTTGCTGCTAGTGGAAAAGATGACTCAAAGTTATGGCATTTGAGGTACGGGCATCTAAAGATTAAGGGCCTGAAATTGCTAAGTGAAAAAGGTATGGTTCTTGGACTACCAAAAATTGGCTCTCTTAAATTATGTGAAGGGTGCATCTATGGAAAACAAACTAAAAGGTCATTTCCAGTTGGAAAGCTTCAAAATGTCTTGAATTAATACATGCTGATTTATGTGGGCCTATGCAAACTAAGTCTTTTGCTGGAATAGGTATTTTCTTACTCTTTACTGATGATTGTAGTCGTATGAGTTGGGTTTATTTTTTGGAAAACAAGTCAAAAACATTTGAGAAATGCAGGCAATTCAAAGTTATGGTTGAGAAACAACATGGATCATACATCAAAGTTCTCCGTACTGATAGAGGTGGAGAGTTCTTGTCCAAAGAATTTGATCTTTTTTGTAAAACAAATTGCATTTATAGGGAGTCGACATCTCCTTACACTCCGGAGCAAATAGCGTTGCTAAGCGAAAGAATCGGACAGTTGTGGAGATGGCTACAAGCATGTTACAATCAAAGGGGCTTTCAAATCAATTTTGGGCTGAAGTTATGGCACATCAGTCTATTTATTAAACCTCTCTCCTACAAGGGTTGTCCTGAATCAAACTCCATTTGAAGCTTGGAGTGACACAAAAACCATCTGTAAGTCATTTATAAGTCTTTGGGTGTATTATTTATGCTTTGATAAATTCTCATTTTGTCATAAACTTGATGAAAAATCTAAAAAATGTATGTTTGTTGGTTATTGTACATAATCCAAAGCATATAGATTATATAACCCTTGTAGTGACAAGCTTATAATAAGAAGGGATGTAGTATTTGATGAAAATGCAAGTTGGGATTGGCGTGGAAGTGATGAGAAGATGTAACAACAGATTCCTATATCCAATGGAATCTCCCCAGATGAAAGTCAAGTGCCAACTCTTACAAATTCAATAGTTGGTTCCTCTATGGCATCACCAAGCTTATCAACCTCAGCATCACCAAGCTCTTCTTCCACAACTACTAGCCAAAACTCTTCATCCACTCTTGAAGAGTTTTTGGACGAGACTCCACCAAGGAAGTTTAGATCCTTGAGAGACATATATGAGTCTTGTCAATTTGCTCTTACTGTTTCAGATCCTGTTACCTATGAAGAAGTAGCTGCAAAAGAAGAATGGCAAAGAGCAATGATGGAAGAATTGACTGCAATTGAAAAGAATGGAACGTGGGAAATGGTGGAGTTACCGGAAGGCAAAAATGCAATTGGCTTGAAGTGGGTATTCAAAACAAAATTTTGTGCAGATGGAAGTGTACAAAAATACAAAGCTCGGCTTGTGGCAAAAGGATATGCACAACAACATAGTATTGATTTCGGAAAAACTTTTTCTCCAGTAGCTTATTTTGAAACTGTGAGAATTGTTCTAGCATTGGTAGCACAATTACAATGGCTTGTTTATCAATTTGACGTCAAATTCGCATTTTTAAATAGAGATTTACAAGAGGAAGTTTATGCAACTCAACTGGAAGGATTCGTATTTAAAAGCAAAGAGACGAAGGTGTACAAGTTGAGAAAGGCATTGTATGGATTGTCTCTACTTGAAGAAGGAAGGTAAAAATGATTTCATCATTGTCTATCTTTATGTTGATGATATCATTTATACAAGCTCCTCTAACTCTCTTGTGGTTGAGTTTAAATCACATATGATGAATGAGTTTGAAATGTCAGATATGGGTTTATTGCTTTATTTTCTTGGCCTTGAAGTTCAGCAAGCAAAAGATGGGTTTTTTATTTCACAAAAGAAATATGCCAAGGATCTTCTCAATAAATTTGGCATGTTTAATTGTAAATCTACAGTTACACCCATGAATATTAATGAAAAATTGTAGCTTGAAGATGGGGCAAAGACGACTGATGCTAAGAGATTCAAAAGCTTGGTTGGTGGCTTAATTTATCTAACCTACACTCGACCCAATATTGCATTTTCTGTTGGTGTAATTTTTAAGTTTTTGCAACATGCTTTAAAGCTTCATATTGCAGCAGCGAAACGAGTTGTGCATTACGTTGCTAGAACTATGGATTATGGGGTTTGGTACTTAAAAGCTTCCAATTTCAAATTATGTGGGTTCACAGATAGTGATTGGGCAAGTTTGTTGGATGATAGATCGAGTGTTTCAGCAAATGTTTTTACGCTTGGATCAGGAGTAATCACTTGGAGCTCAAAGAAGCAAGCCACAACAACATTGTCCACCTCAGAAGTTGAGTATGTTGCAGCCACTTTGGCAGCTTGTCAAGCTTTTTGGTTAAGGAGAATATTAGCAAACCTTCAACAAAGGCAAGGAGGAGCAACGAAAATATTTTTTGACAACAAAGCAACAATCTTCATGATAAAAAATCCAACTTTTCATAGCAGAACGAAGCATATTGATATTCGTTTCCATTTCATTCGTGATTTGGTTGCGAAGAAGGAGATAACTTTGAAGTATTGTAGCACAAATGGGCAATTGGCTGACATACTAACCAAGGCTATGTCAAAAGAGAAGTTTATCTACTTTAGATCTTTGTTTGGTGTTTGTGACTTTGAATCAATGGGTAGTGTTGAAGAATGATTCAAAATCTGACTTAGTCTTATTGGTTTGTTAGTAGTGTCCACATTTCTCTGGTTTAATTAGTTGAATAAGAAGTCATTATTGTTGTTGGTAAAATAGCTTTAGGGACTGTAGTAGTTGAGTTAAATTCGGTTAATTTGTTTGTTGATTGTAAGCCTATCAATAGGCATGTTTGTTTTAGTAGTTATATACTGCAGTAAAACTTGCAAGTATTTATACTTTCTTCTATACTACGAGAGCCTCTGTTATTATATTTGTTGTTCTTTTATCTAACATCTAGATACCTGAAATATTTTTTTAAAAAGATTTTATGTGTCCATTGATTTACTCACTCTCTCTGTGATCATGTTTTAAATTGCAAAAAACTCTTTCTCCTCCTCCACCTTCCTTTTGTTGCATATACTTCTTATAGAAGGGCATTGATTCACTCATTCTCCCTGTAAGCATGATTACATGTTTGCAAATAGCGTCAGTCCATCGACTAGCCATTAATAAATTAGAGAAATGATAGTAATATCTTCTATAATGAAAATTAAAAAATTAAATAATAATATAAAATACAAAATTACCCCATAATAAAAAAAATAATATGAGTATATATCACACATATATACAAATATGATTCCTGATGGGTATGGTATACAATCGACATTAATAAATTAGAGAAATGATAGTAATATCTTGTATAATGAAAATTAAAAAATTATATAAAATACAAAACTACCCCATAATAAAAAAAATAATATCAGTATATATCACACATATATACAAATATGATTCCTGATGGGTATGGTATACAATCGACATTGATTTATATGAATAAAAAAAGGATCTAAGGGTACTTTAGTCAATAAGAAATGGAAAATAGTGATTTCAGAGATAAAATTTGGCATACAGTGCACATGATTACTGGTGATGATTTCCAAGCTTTTGAAAAATAATAAATAAGGGATTTCTTATTATTTATTTATTTTTGGAATTAGGAGTTAAATGGAGTTAATTGAAAGTTCATATTTTTTTTAGCCTAGCAAAGAGCTTTCATGTGGAGAGAGTCGGACCGTGGGCCTTTCCTACATAGCAAGTAACCACAAGAACGGGTAGTTAATTGAAGGTTTAGAGTATATGTATTTGGCCCATACTTTATAATCCATTATTATAAAAAAAAATATAGTATATGTATTTGGCCCATACTTTTTACTCCATTATTATAAAAAAAAATATAATGTACACGCCTAGTGTGTGTGTGACTCTGTGCCACCCTCTCAAAAGGGCATGGTCAGGGCCTTAATCAAGGCTGCGAGTATATTAGATGATAGACTATTTACTTAGCATTATATCTACTGCATTGAGTCATTGGTTTTCTTGTATATAAAATATAATTCAATGATATAAATAAATAAAATACGTTGAAGAAATCAATACAAGTTTATAAAAATTCATTAAAGTTTTTAATAAAAATCTATACAAATCCATGAAATTCTAAATAAAAAATTATAAAAATTCATAAAATATGTGTGAAAGATGGCACTATGTTAAAATTCGCTATTAAATGTAAATTAAAATCATATTGTTGAAATTTGCCGGAAAGAAGTCACGTTATTGAAAATTTTATTTGTATTTGTTAAATGCACTATTGAAATTCACGAGAATTCTTTTTAAATTAGTTGAGCTAACCAATTTAAAGACTGCCCAATTGAAGTTAAAAAGATTTTGTTGACTTATTACTAGAGTTATTAATATTTGGAGAAAAAAAAAACATTTGCTAGTCAAATTCCAAGTCATTTCATGGTAGTTAATTTACCACTGCAAGTGTTTTTTTCTTGATTCCAAGTTGCAAAAGTCAAGTACGTGAATTCACATTGAATATAAATTTCCGGATAGTGTAACGAAAAACACATTCACTTCACATTTTAAAAGTCAAAAGTTTAATTTTCTTTGATTTTTTTTTTTTTTTTTTATAAAAATTGTCCAATGCATGTGATATGGAGGGACCGTTACTAGTGGCCTATGGAGTGTTTTTTTCCTTTGGCAAACACTTCACTAGTGGCTCAGGGAATGTTATTTTTTTTTTTTCCATTGACAAACGCTTTCACCTCAAGTCTTAAAAGTCGAAAGTTTGAATTTTCTTTGGATGCATGTGAGATGGAGGGACTCTCGATGGTGACATATGAAATTTTTTTTTCTGTGACGAACAATTTTATCTCACATCTTAAACGTCAAAAGTTTGAATTCATTTAAAATTTTTCTTAAAAAATAGTTTTATCTCACATCTTAAACGTCAAAAGTTTACTTGAAATTTTTCTTAAAAAATTTGTCGTCCGCATATGAGACAGAGAAATTGTCAATGGGAATTTACTGGGGTTTTTTTTTCAGTGATAAATTATGGGAGTAATCTAAAAGATCCAACCACCATTGTTGACAGGCAAAAATAAATAAAATCATATTGAATATATATAAATATTAGTAATTACAAGGAAGTCACAATTATTGTGTTAGTCAGCTTTAAGGTCGCCACTTGCCAATAATATATTTTCAGCACAGCATTTCTGACTTTCGCTTAGATGAAATTTTGACTGGGAGACCATTTCCTCTACTGGGGTTGGTGATGGGTTATGGTTATATATATATATATATATATATAAGGAAGGTAATTGACACATGAATTTTGACTTTGGTTTAGATCAATAATTTAGATTCCATTCTTTGAAAGTTGCGTAATCATACATCTGCTTTACAAGTTAATAGTATTATCTTATCCCTATCTCAAAATAAGTTGACAAAACCTTGACGTGACTAATATTAAAGTATGCTGTTTTATTTTCTGCATTCGATTGAATGTAAAATATTTTAGGAAATATTTTAAAATAATGAAAATAACTCTGAAAACCTGCAAAAATATCATGCAGTATTTTTGAAAGTCAATTGTTAGATACATATGCACTTGCAAGTCATACTTCTAATAACGAACAAATTAAATGTAAAAAAATAGGAAAAATTACATTTAGGTTGAGTTATGAGTGAGAAATAATAAAGCAGTGTATTTTAAAATTGCAAAAATAATTACAGATGTATTGAAAATTATTCTTCATGTTCAAAACGTCTTTCAAACTCTTATCTGAAAATTATAAAACTTTTATTATTTAATCAATTAACCATATTAAAAAAGTCTATTGTATTCACCATTCAAGCACATTGTTCCTTTATTTGCGCACAGGTCAAGATAATCCATTGCAACAACCTACACAAAGAGTGACTAGTACTTGTATATATATATATATATATACACACACTAGTGTATGTTTGTGCCTAGGACACTATTATGTATCCTTAATCATGACCCTTAGATAGCGTTATTTTGAACCTTAGATAGATAAAGACATTTTGACCCACATGATTGATTTTTTAACAACTTTGAACGTTAGATTGACTTTTTGTCTTATTATACCAAGCTAAAATGTAATATAGATATATATATATATAAGAAAATTTTAATTGTTTATATTTGCTGAAATAAAAAAGAAAATTTAATTGATATGCATGTTTGACTTTGATTTAAATATGCATGCGTTCGTAGAGAAAAATGTTTACATAGTATGATGCTTTAAGTCAAGTCCACATAGTTTTGTTATTTAGTTTTACCCTAAAAAATCTCGTATCAATTGAAGAGAACACATTATATATAAGCACAACTCATTCACCATACTCGGACAATGTGGGACGTCATGGGTTTTCTTAATAGAGCTTTCTTCTTCAATGGAGCTATTTGATTTAATAAAGATAGTTGAATAATTTACAAAATAGAGTTTATCGGAATTTTGAACATAAAATAATTTTGAAAAGTGATTCTAAATGTATGTGTAATTATTTTGTCTATTTCAACCTAGATGAACACTAAAATGTTAAAATACACTACTTTGTTATTTAGTATTACCAACTCCATTAAAGTCTAGTTTTCCCATTTATATATGTATATGTAATGTATATACATTTATATACATATCCTTATATATATATATATCTATTCATTCTATTCATTTGTATACATGTCTATATGACATAAATAAATACTAATGTTCTCCCTTTTTTATTGTTCATTTTTTGAAGACTTGGTCAAATTATGTTTAAAATCTCGTGTATTGTGTTTTCCTATATCAAAATAAACAAAGCCTTATGTTGAATTACTTTACTTCATATAAAATAATTGGTTGATTATTAATTCATTATTATTATTATTTATTTTTTAAAAGGCAATAAAGCATACAATTGCAGTCAAAAGTAAGTACAATATTTGAGCACAGCCTCCATAAGCACAGGAGGAAAATGACAACACGTGTGTCACGTGTTTAGTGTTTTAGTGATGACAAGAAGGCTCTAACTAATCTTATCTTCTTCCCACGCGAGGCACACTGTTTTTGTAGTTTTGCCATTAAGACACCGAAAACTCTCGTTAGAATCAGCCACTCGTGTCTCGCGAGCTTTGGTGTCAAAATATTTAATAACAAAATGTATATTATATATATATATATAGACGTGTATATATATAACAAACAAGGTACGAAGGTTAAAATACAGAATCATACTGTGAAGAGTTCTGATTAAAGGAAATACTTCTCAAAGTGAGAATCTAAACCAATTAATTAACACAAAATGAAACAAACAAGGGAATATATGTATAGATATCATCCTAACCATGCAGTGTTGGCGTATTTTGAAAATTGTGAACACTCAGAATAAAGTACATAAATAAAACGAACAATTTTTACGGTGTGTAAAACGAATCCCTATTCAAAAACGGAGAAAATTGGAAGGACCGAGAAAAGAGTGTGTGACGTAATATTATTTTATCTTTTTCTATGTAGATTTTTTATTTTTGTTGTTGAAGTTGAACATAAATATATAAGTATGTGAATTATTGCCCAAAAAATGATTTATTCTCACCTATTATTTTTTTTATACATGTCCTGAAGTTTGAAAAGTTCTCTCAGAGGGCTAATTTGGGAATTTCAAAGGAAAACATCCATTTAATTGCATGCCACTTTAAAGTTTAAAGTCCAAAAACAGGATCATTTATTTTGTTGAAGGGGGAGCATGCATATTTTGGTAAGTCATAATGCCAGGTGCCAACTCAGTTAAATGAAATAAAAATAAAGATAATAAAGAAGGTTTGGATTAAATTATAATAAATATATGCATATGTAATTTGAAACAATAATCATCTCCATTATTTTTTCTGGCATGTACTTTATATATATATATTCAATCATGGGTGTCCGAATCAGCTTATGCACATCTCAACTAATTTCATAAAGTCTTGAAGTTAATGATAGGACAAGTCTCTGGTGGCATTGACGAGACTCGAATCGATGACAATTGGGGAGAAAATTCAAGACTTGACCAGTTGAGCTACCCTGCATGGTTATGTACTTTAGGATATTCCATGTCTAATTTAGTAAAGTTATAATGAAGATCACTTGGATAATTTGTAATAAATATGTATGTGTATTTTGAAACAAAATCATTTCTATGTGACATTCGTACTACTTCTTCGCTTTTCAAAATATAATGTCTATAATTTAAGTTCTCATAAGAGTAAAGTGAGTGTGTGAGTGTTTTTTGTCGAGTTAAAAAAATAAAATTATAATAATGTTTTATATACATACAATCATATATGTATATACACACAACAGGAAGCATAGAATGTGAGTGTGAGGTTTTGTCCGATATAACATTGAGAGATCAAATATATTATATTTTGTGGCATATCAATTTATCATTTTTGCATTGAAGTTATAAAAACAATAAAAACATCACTGTAGGCTGAGTATGAATAAATTTGATAATTCATTTACACCAATACAAGAAAAGGAATAATGATATAGAGATTGATTGAATTAATACTAGTCCTATTCGAAACTCTAATAAAAAACACTAAAACCACGAACTTAGGTTTGAAAAAAGACAAATAAAATGGAATGGGGGAGTAATAAATGTGTATATGTATTTTGGTAAGTCAAAATAATGTTACTTCGATGGCTATATACATAGTAGTGAATCTAGTGATCATAAAATAAATGTGTATATATATATATTTTGGTAAGTTGTACTAATAATACGTTGTATATATATATATACACACACATATACATGTGAACACACTATATTGGTAAGTAGTGATTATATACAAACACTAAGTAGAATAAATGCATGTGAGTAGGGGGGTAGGAGAATCAACGTTGATGGCGAAGACTTCAATGCTCAAATTCTGAAATATGTCTTTGTTAGCCTCAGCCACCCACACACATCTACAAAGCCTCTTCACTAACATCTGCTCTCCCAAATCTCACTCCTCTCCAACCATTCTCCTCAAAAATTCTCTCTCTCTAAGACCCATCACCACCACCTTCTCTCCTCTCTCCGCCCACTTGTCATACTCTCATTCCTCCTCCTTCTCCTCCACCACCGCCGCCGTCACCACCAGCATCACCGCAATGGGTGACGCCGCCACCGACGCAGGCATGGACGCTGTCCAGAGGCGTCTCATGTTCGAAGACGAGTCAGTGCCTAACTGTTTTTTCCTCTTTTGATTGAGATTGTGATTGTTTTCGTCTTTTGATCTGTTTGTGTTGACTTGTTTGGTTGAAGAGAAAATTTGAACAGAGGAGTGAAAATTATGTGAAAATATAGCATCGAGGCTAGTTTTATCCGCAGACAATTAGAGAGAGATTCCGCACACGCAAACACACACATATAGACACGCTGGAATTGCTGTGTAAATTCACATCATTACATATATATATAGGAAGAATTTTGGTTATATTACCTTCAATTCATTTTCAGATCGATCACTTATGTGATACTAAATTGGGTTCGACATCTTAAAGTTGGTACTACCTGAATCTATGATTTATGATTGCTTTGAAAGGTATTGGGAGAAAAAGGATTATGAGAAAGGAGCTAACCCATTTATTATCTTATGGGTATTTGGTCTGGGTTTTAAACTTTTAATTATACTTCATTGAAAGAAAAGGGTTCTTGTTTTTGCTTCATACAATGAAAATCACGAAATCTTCTTGAGAAATTAAGATATAAATGAACTTAATAAATGCTTTTACATATTTCTTAGTTTTTTGCCCAAAATAATAGTAATAATACATGATTATTTAGTTTTGTTCCAAATAGGTCACTATTGATGAGCATTTAGGCTTTTCTTTCTTTAAATCTCGGAAATCCAAATTATTGAAGGGAACCACAAATATATGAACCAGAGGAAAATATTCGTAGGGGTCACTAAAGATACAGGTGTTTGAAATACTTTTGGTCTGTTGATGTAATTTCAGTTAAATTTCAATTTTGTTTATATGACTATTCTAATAGTTATTTTTTTAATTCCATCATGTACATAACCTCAAAATTGTCAGTGAACGTATCTAGTATCTTAAAGTAGTGCAAAATGACTTTATTCTATTTTGAGTATTTATGCTTCAAAGATTGCTATTTGTTTTTCCCTGTTTTCCTTTTTTAACAAGGGGCACCTTCATTATCTTTTCAATCTAAAGGACTGAAGTGTTATTTTTTTAGTCAATGTCATATTTGCTTGGTTTTAGTAACAGTTTTCCACTCTCAACTTCTGCAGATGTATTTTGGTCGATGAGAACGATCGTGTTGTTGGCCATGATACCAAGTACAATTGTAAGCAGGATTTCTTTTTCACAACATTCTTGTGTGATAGTATTTAGTGTTGTAATTATCTATCTATAATAACTTCAACACTTCCTTTCTTTCTCGAGGCACACATTCTTTTCTTGGTAGTTTTGCATTTTTTTTTCTTTTTTTTTTTTTTTTGTTTTGAATTGGGGGTTTGAGGCTAATGGAATCTTACGCTGCTGTATGGATTGGCTATTTTATATTTCTAGAACACTGTTATAGTTAACATTATCTTTTTTTTTTTTTTTGATAAGTTGTTATAGTTAACACTATCATGGTGTTGATTTTAATTACTTGTAGTGTTACCTTGCTTCTGAGAAGATACTGCTCTTAAATACTCTCCTCTCTAAGATCTTTCTCTAATGTTACATCATCCAATATTTATTTATTTCAAATAAAGTCATATATAACTTCCATCATCCAATATTTTGAGGGGATTGGGGACTCTTCAAATTTTATTATCTGTGTAATCTTTTTGTCTTAAAAGCTATTTAACTAATTCAACATATTCTTAAAATAAATGGCTGTAATAATAACGCCGTTGCTTGGTGCAATGGAAAATGCTCGGGCTATCAAGTGTGACAATATGGGAGTAGCCATATTTGTGTAAAATAATACCAAGAGTTAGGTCCGTATCAGATCCTCCTTGCCAACACCCACATAGGCAGGCAGAGCTAATAATGGGTAATGACTTTCATGGCCTATTAGTAGTGAAGATGTGGTGACAGTGCTGATAGAGCAGTACGCCTAATTATAGTTTGCCACTTTTGTTCTGTATTTCCTATGCTTCCTTTTAATGCTCCAAACTGATGTACCACATTAATCTTGTTCTAAGCATAACTTCTTCAGAGGATTGCAGTTCTATTAGGAATATTTGTTTTTTACCAATATCTCTATGAAAAAACTGTGCTGATACTACAGCCAAGGCAACTTGAAACGCTTTTGAGATGAAAAATTTGGCATCAGTTTGATAGGATGGTGTTGGGCTCTGTAATTTCAAGAGAACATAAAATCAGCTGCTATAGTACAATCTGCTTCGACTGATTTAATTACATATGAAGGATTCATTCAGTTGGGCCTTAAAGAAATGCATCAGAGAAATTGTGATGATATCGAAATATTTTAGAATAAGAACATTAATTTTTTTGAGAAAACGCCAATTTCTTCTTCTTCTGTGTGTGTGTGTGGAAAGAATTAGAAATGAGTTAAAATGCAGATGCAAGAAGCAATTCTGCAGCATGGAAAATTTAGCACATTTTTTTCTTCTGATTTTATTTTTTATGCTTTTCTAATTTTCAGGCCACTTGATGGAAAAGATTGAATCTGAAAATTTGCTACACAGAGCTTTCAGTGTATTTTTGTTCAACTCAAAATATGAGTTACTCCTTCAGGTATGTGTTCTAATTTTTGGAATTTTAGGTTGGAAATTTCAGTGTGAATGATTGCAATTATACGTGTTGGATATGAATACTTAGTAGCTTATTTTTCTTTGCAAATGATTTACTTTATGGGTATAACATGAATGTATATCTGGATGTGAATGAGTGATGGTTTGAGTTACATAAAGATTTCTTTGTAAATTTTAGATGTGCCATATATAAAAGAGTTTACCTACATGGTTAGGAAAGAGATGTTAAAAGTGGAAGGAAGTCTAGAGATAATGCATCTGGTTGTGGAAAATCATGATAAAGCAGAAGTGTCCTTAAATAGAGTTTAGTATCCTAGCTTCTGTTCCTCATTTTATTAATTAGTTTTGATTATTTCTATCTTTCACTATTGAGTTAACTTTGGAAGAATAATGTTAAAGATTAAAAGAGGGAAAATTATGAGGATAAAATAAGACGGCCGATTTTTCTGAAATTAGCTGATATATTAGACTAACTACAAACTGGTGGACAAAATAAGTCTTGTTAACTTAGTTGATAGTCCTTATTATTTAAGAAATCACTGACATACAAGTTCTTCAACTTTATGAATAATAATATTATAGTAAAATTTCTTTCATGTTCCCTAAGAAGAAAATAATATATTATTTATGCATATATGTATTTTCATATATATGTATATAATTTCATACATTTGTTGGTGCTCTAGCGGTGCTTCGTACATTAGGCGCCTTTGAATTCGATGCTTGCACTCTCGCTTCCATCCTCCTGTGTTTTGAGGTTTTCTTATCTGCAGTTTTCTGTAAATAAGCTTGAAATACATGAGCTCTGGGGCTTAAAATTCTATTGTATATGCGAGGTTCTCAGGTAACGTGGTCCATAAGCAAGTTACTTATGCCTAAAGCTTCTTCAACCCTCAAGTAAAAATGAAAGAAAAAAGTTACAGTGAAAAACTATAAGCATAACCCCTTTCTGCCCTCAGATACCTCTACTATTCAAAAATAAAATAAAATCTGATAGAAATTGAAACAAACAAACTAATGACTTTAATATTAAATAAATTATAAAAATTCCAAAGGCAAACTTTTTAAAACGTAAACTTAGCGTTTTCTTTCTTTGAAGCCCAATTAGCGATCCTTTCGCCCGCAATAACTCTCTCTCTCTTTCTCTATGTTACTCCTCCATCTAGAAAACATGAATGCTCCCTGCTTTTCACCTTCTTTATTGGAAGCAACAAATAGTTAAGTTGGGGATCCCTATTCATTTTTTGGCTGTGTTCTTTTAGGGGTGATAAAATGACTGTTGGAGCACCTGTTGATTGAAGTAGCATCTGTTTGTTTCAAACATGATAATTTGTGATATTCTCATCTAATTCTTCAATGGACTGTCCTGGGTTCTACAATCTGTCCATCCAGTTCTTTTTTACCTTTCAATTCTGCATTGATCATGGTCATGATTTCTTCAACATCAGTTGGTTATTCACTTTTCTTTTGTTTTCAACATTCCGGAGGGTGGCCTTGTAATCTTTTAGCATGCTTCTCTTAAAAAAGTTTTCCCCCCCTTTGTTTTGTAGTATATGCTTTACTTCATTTACCCTTTGATTGTTTTCTTGTAATTATATTGTAGTCAGCCATCATTTGAATTTGCTGTAGGTCAAAAAAGTTCCCATACATTACATGTGTTTTGCAAGTATTAGGAGGATATTTCTCTGTCAAACATTGTAATCTTTGTTGTATGTGTAGCAACGGTCTGCAACAAAGGTCACATTTCCTCTGGTGTGGACAAACACCTGCTGCAGCCATCCCCTATATCGTGAATCAGAGCTTATTGATGAGAATGCCCTTGGTATTCATTTAAATATTCCCTTGGACAAACATTTTTCTCATTCACTAGGACCTTTTTTTCATTAAATTATATTTCTAATTTCTTACCAGGAGTGAGGAACGCTGCACAAAGGAAGCTTTTGGACGAACTGGGTATTCCTGCTGAAGATGTGCCAGTTGATCAGTTCACGCCTCTGGGTCGCATTCTGTACAAGGCACCATCTGATGGCAAATGGGGAGAGCATGAACGTAATAATTCTTACTTCAATTAAGTTTGAACCTCATTATTTTATCGTGTACTTAAATGTTGACCCCCCTCCTCTTTTCCCTTCCATTTTTCTGTCAATCTGCAGTTGATTACCTACTCTTCATCGTCCGAGACGTTAATGTGAATCCGAATCCTGACGAAGTTGCTGATGTTAAATATGTAAACCGGGATGAGTTGAAAGAGCTCTTGAGAAAAGTAGACGCTGGCGAGGGGGGTCTGAAGCTGTCCCCATGGTTCAGACTAGTTGTGGAGAATTTCTTGTTCAAGTGGTGGGAGCACGTCGAGAAAGGGACCCTTCAGGAAGCTGCCGATATGAAAACCATTCACAGGCTCATTTGAAAACAGCAGTTGGCTTGAGGTGTTATCGTGTCATGGTAATTTAAGTAGTAACTTCCTACTAATAAATTTGAAGTGTTGTTGTTACCAGAATCTGTAGTGTTCATGTCCAAACAAACAAATAAATTGCTTGTTTTGTTTTAAAATCGTATTGAGACATGTATTTTAGATTTGGCTTTATGCATTATAGAATTCAAAACCATATTATCTTATGCATGTGATCTCTAAGATGAGTTTCATTTCATCATTTTGATATGTTCTGATTTGGATTTTAGGATATGGATTCTTCGGTTGGCTTATACAACAGTTTGACTGGATTTTTTGGACTTTGTAACTTTTTTTTTCGCGCAAGCTTGAATGCTTAGCAGCAGCATGGAGGCAACTAATTGCATAAATCCCCTGAACTTTAACCTTTTTAAATAATACATCCCTTAACAAAAAAAAATTCACTTAAAACTAGGGGTGGCAAAATTGGACACGACACGACAACACGACTCGAACACGACACGAATTTAGTGGGTTTGGGTTTGAGGTAAGCCGACACGTTTAATATATGGGTCGACACGAACACGACACGCAAAAATTGGGTTGGGTTTGGGTTTAAGCTGTCTAACCCGTGACACGATTACAACACGATTATGATATGAGTTATTCATATATTATGATTTTATATAAACTTATATATACATAGTTATATATATTGCAATTATTTGTAATCTATTTGTTTGTTTACAGGACTGATGTAGTCATAAAACGCAATGATGAGATTGTTATAGTGTCTTCCCAGTTGATGAATCACCTTAGTATGTTTTTGAGTTTATATATAGATACAAAATTTATAATATAGTTTGATTTTAGGATTTATGTATTGATATGTACTTTATTTTTATATGATCTTCAGAGAGATTTTTTAGGGGTGGAGAAACTCATATGATATAAGTTAAACGGATTGAAAAAGGTTATTAAACAAGTAGTGCCATTATAGGATATGTTTATTAAACGGGTTACACGGATCGACACGGATAACACGTTTAATAAACGGGTTGGGTTAGTGTTGAGGGACTCTGACACGATTAGTAAATGGGTCGGGTTAGGGTTGAGCTGTTTAGTAGAATATTTATAGATCGACACGACACGAACACAACACGAGAACACGAATTGCCACCCCTACTTAAAACTCCCTTTCCTTCAATATAATGATTCTTGTAGTCCCTTATGGTGGATAATGAAAAGTATTAAAGTATCCTTATGCTATTGATTTTTTTTTTTTAATTTTATTTTATAAAATCAAAGTTTTCAAATTACTATAATATTCATGTAGTTTATGGGTGAATTTAAATATATATAGATACAGTGTCTTACTGTAGTTTATTGGAATTCGATAATACCAAACCAAATTAAAGGTTGAAGTGGATGAATGTTGTACAATGCTACCCTCCTACACACTTCAATTGTACCAAATCAGTTTCATAGCTTAATATATTGTTTCAGTATGCTCTAATATCTCAAATTCACATCTCTATATATATACATGTAATCTAGAAAGCACGAACACTTTACCGAGAGTGCTGTACCCTTGTCGGATACTCCGTGGACACGTGTCGGACACTTCGTACCCTTGTCCTGACATTTTTCTTTTTAAGATACTTCTCGGATACTCTTCAAAGACGTATCAGACACTTCATAGCAGTGATATATATTCAAATATTTTGAATGAAAATTATATGATACTAAGTTATGATTAAAATCTAAGTTAAATGTATATGGAAGACTAAATAAGTCTGATTCTTTAATTTATTTTAATCTATTTGTCTATTTTTGTTTATAAGTCTGTTTGGTTTTTAATTGTTTGATGATAAATTGAAATATTTATGTAATGTAATATTTTTTTACTGAATAATTAATATATATTATATTATTATTTTATAGCCGTATCCTCGTCGTGTCCGTGTCCTATTTTTTAAAAAAATTTCGTATTGTCGTGTCCTTGTCGTATCGTACCCGTGTTTTATATTCATGTCCATGCTTCCTAGCATGTAATTCAATAGTAGTGAGGTTTACTTCATAACTTTTTTAAATCTATCTTTCATGATATATGCGTGGAATGATAATTTTCATTTGCATGAAAGATGACACCAAGTGTCGTCATTATTACGCATGAATGATAAATTATTAGGATAATTTATTAAGAATCAAATTCAATGTATATACATGTATTTTATGTAAACCCAATATGATATATACAATGTGAATAGATATATATTTAAGTTATATTTAGTCAAGCAATCACACCACAACAACTGTATACATGTACTTTATGTAAACCCAATATGATATATACAATGTGAATAGATATATATTTATGTTATATTTAGTCAAGCAATCACACCACAACAACTATATACATGTACTTTATGCAAACCCAATATGATATATACAATGTGAATAGATATATATTTAAGTTATATTTAGTCAAGCTATCACACCACAACAACTCCAATGGAAATATTATAAGCACATACTCAAATCATCAGACTTCTAATAGAGATAGTCAACATGTAAAGAGGGATTATTACAAATACATGAATTTGAGTGCTATTTACCATTTTATGGAATCTGAGTCATAAAATTTTGAAAAAATAGATTTCACTAAAATGCTGATAACCTGATATGAACATGGAAAAACTATATTTTGTAATTTCTCATACACAAACTACCATTTTTAGTAAAATGACCGGTGTAAAAAGTAGTACATAAATTCACAAAACATTGCAACTCTCTACAAAAGTGATACGTGCACAAAAGTGATTCCTAAACATAAACAGCTTCTAAACTTTTTTTTTCTTGAAAGTCCAATAGTAATATAACATTTATATGGCTATATGAAATATTCACCGTACACAAATGTTATTGGATGTTCAGGAAAAAAAAATGTTTATAAGTAGTTTACGTTCAAGAACCATTTTTATGCATATGTGGGTACCACTTTTGTACACAAAGATACAATATTTTTTTGCATTTATGTACTACTTTTTGTGCATATTATTTCACTAAAAATGATACTTTGGACATGAAAAATTGTAAAATATGATTTTTTTTTATGTTCACATCAGCATTATAGTCAAATCCATTTTTTCAAAACTGTGACTTGAACTGCATAAAATAGTAAATAGCACTCCAAAAGTCCATATATTTGAATCCATAAACCACGCTGTACAATCCTTATAATGGAAGATAGATTCCACTTGCTTGTTAGTTTCTTATTTGTAGTTTTACTAGTTTCCTTTCTCTGGGACTGGCCGTGAATCTTCTACAGGTTATAGGCATAGGAGGGTGGAATGTTCGGCAGAAAAAATTATTAAATATTACGACAATTTCGTGTACTGGAAATTCTACTGCTAGTAAAATTTTATTTTTTTATGATTTTTTATAATAATAAAAAATAGTGTTTTATCGTATGAAATTTCTACATTCAAGGAATTTCTGAAATATAAATTTCATACTCACGTTTGATAGAATCTTCATATTTCTAAAAGGTTTCGCGTTAATAATGTTATGTTATTGCAAGATGGTTGAGATAATAACATATCTATATATATATATATATATATATGCGAAAAAAAAACCCATTAACTATCTCCGATTGGAGAAAGTATTGAATACCCCTATGAAATCCTTCCTCTACTTTTTTTTGACAAAAAACTCCCTCCAACTAATGAAAACTTGATGAGAGGGTTTATTGTGACAAAAATGCCCCCTCATTTATTTATGTTCAGTTTTAATTTTCTCTAAATAAATTTTATTTATCCACTAATATTGTAATATTATTTTTTTATTTGAAAATCAGAGATACAAGTGGGCCAATTTCTTTACAATAAAAAAATATCAATAAATCTTACTTTTTTTTCTTCGAACGATTATGCTATCAATTTTCAATAATACCATTAATTCATACATTTTGGTAAATTTGAGGAATTGTATATTTTTGCAAAACTTCATCCTTTATAATTTGTAATTGTATATAATACGAGGAATAAATGGTTTGTGAGTAATTTTAATTCTCTGTTATTGTTTTATCATTTTTATCTCTCATGTTAATAAAAAAATTTTAAAATATTTTTGTCATAATAACCCCTCTAATGAGATTTTCATTAGTTGGAGGGGATTTTTTACAAAAAAAAAATAGATGAGAGATTTTTTGCCAATCGGTAGATAACCTTTTGCCCAATAATATATATAATATTATTTTTTAAATTCAAATAATATTGCCATTATATAATAACTAAGAATATCCACACACATGTATATACACACTCGCACTCGGTTATTTTATTCATTTGGAATTTTCTTGCTATGGTTATTATGAGGGGGGTATTGTGCGAAAAGTTGAAAGCTTTATGCAATTTATCTTAATAGAAGTTATCTAAATATGAGTGGTAACCAAAATATTACTCAAGTCTGACCGGCTCTAGTAAATATTTTCAATTTTCAAACCGTTGAAACACATTTGTAAGGGATAAATGCAAGAAATAATATAATGATGACTACAATGACAAATCCAATAAAATGATGTCATTTAATAAATAAAATACTTGTAGTGATATTAAAACCAACTTTGGAATGATTATTTCTTTTGCGTGTTATTAGATGTGCACATTTAAATTGTGAATCATTAATTAAATTTGACCTGTGTGGATTGGATTGAATTCTCAACCAATCAATTTAATTACCGTTTCAGAATTAAGAGAATTGTGCTGATCAATTCGATTCACGAATCACATTTAAAAAAATCAATTCGAGCCAGATTGATATGCTATTATATATATATATACACACACATATAATAGTTCTTATACTATTAATTATCTATATAAGTTTATCATAAACCTTACTACACACTATAAAAAAATTCCATAGTGCAACCCTAAAGTCACAAATCTATCTCCATGAGCACATCATCCAATTCCATGATTTGATTACTTTGGAATTTGTTTCGTAAAAGGTTAAACTGATTTGACTTGAACCGTATTGTTACCGTTTAGATTGGTTCAACTTAGATAGTGTGATCAAATTGGTTCAATTTTAATTTTTTTTCAAAAACCGTTGAAATTGAATTGGTTTTAAATTATTACTAAACAAATCTAATCATAAATGTGTGCAACTATAACATTTTGAAATAATTTATTAACATTAACAACTTTCTAAAATGTTCACACATTAAATTGAGTTTGGAAGTAATTTTTTTTTTAAAAAAATAAATAAATTGTTTAACACGTGTCACTTTACTTCAAAGTACTCAATTCATTTCTAGTGAGGAGTCTTCTCTCGTAATAAGTGAAAAGTCCTCTCTAGTTCTTTCAGTGACAACGTTTATTATTGTTAGCGGTAACTCATGTTACTACAATAAGTAATATTAATTATTTGTAACTCGGGTTATTAAAATATGTAATATTGGGTATCATTGATATCAAAATGTGAATTACCATTCATGGATGCATATGTTATCCTTGGGAAGACTGAAAAATGAGAGAGAATTTTTACTCGTTAGAAATGTTATTTTCAAAGAGACCGCGTGAAAATAGAAGAGGATTTTTACTCCTCAAATTTTGTCAATGTCATACTGACGACACGTGTGATGTAATCAACGTTGCAATCACTGACGCACAGCCTTCGTCACATTTCGAATTTTCAATGCTCATAAATTAGTATTCATGCCCCGTCTCTCAAGCCATTACATATACTCTTTTATATATATTATATATATATATATATATATATATAACGACAATAACGTCTTCACACGTTATCACATAAGTATTATTATTTTTCTTAACCACACGTTATCACATATTCACATGGTACGTCAATTCAGATATCAACATGTATTTTCTCACTCCATTCCAAATCTTTCAAATTTGAATCTTTCATCATTAGTCGTAAATAAATCAAAAATCATTAAACAACATTAAATTTTTATTTTTTATTCATAAGAAAATTACCATTATCAATGATACTCGTATGAAAAATGATACGAGTCTTGATGGATTTTTGTTATCGATTATGTGACAATTATTTCAATAAATACTTTAGGGCAGATATTTTATAAGAGTATTTGATGGAATTATAGCCTTACTCTACTTATTTTTTAATTGGTGTTGTTATTATGATTCATAAACCCACACGTAAATAATCTCTTAGTGAGCAATAAATTAATTCACACCAATTATTAAAGTGTATATATATATATATATATATATATATATATATATATATATATATTCTGATCCAGTAAGTACTCAATATACACATTGTTCATGTTAGAACTCAAATCACTTCCTTTATCTGATTTTTGATGTTATACCTAACGTCACATAATTTTTTTAAACAAGTATCGTTCGGCGCTCTTGCGTTTGCTATTTTTTGGCGTGACATAGTATTTGTCATTTTGACGTTCCAGTTATGACACTCTCAACTTTTAGGTTATAGTATGAGAGATTATAATTAGAAAAAATGTTATATGTCTCGAATAAATATTCTGAAATATATCTCGAATTTATGTGACATATATATTAGATCACCGGGACTCTGTGTATGAGAAAAATCTTACCAATACTAACTTATCATTTAATTTTATTTCATAAAATAATGCGTTATGTCACCTATCACATAAATTCGAGATATATTTAAAAGGAAAATGATAAAACAACCGAATCAGTATTAGTACCGATTGATGTGTCAGTTATTCATTTAAATAATTTGAAAGAGAGAAACATTATTCATATCCATTACTTATTAAGAATTTTTGTTAGACACAAATGATTAAAGTGCGAAAAAAATCGATCAATAAGTGTAGCACTGCTCTATTTCAAAATATTTATTCATAGGATTGCTCTATAATTTGATAGTCCAGAAAAGTAATCCCGAACCAATAATCCTGTTTGGATTAACTTTTGAAAAGCGACTTTCGACTTTTCAAGCTCAAAAGTCGTTTTGGAAAGTGTTTGGATTGGTAAGGGAGAAGAATTTCGGAGTTCAAAAAGAACGTTTAAAGGAAGTTGGGGGTACCGGCTTCCTGATTTAGTTTCTGCTTCTCTTTCTCTTATGCGTAAAAGTCGAAGCAAAAACTCTGCCAAATAGAATCGTAATATGGGTATATGTATAGTCTTTTCTTTCATGCTTTTACGGTAGTGACGTGTTACTATCGGCGTATTGGCCTTTTTTTAAGGATTCATGCACTTTCAAAGCCAACCTCTATAACTGAGTGACTTTCCAACGTCACCACGCGCTTCACAGCTAACACAGATTCTCCTCTCTCTCTCTAAATCTCCCTCTCACTCTTCTCTCTCCACTTCAGGAGAGAGAGGCTCCACACTGAAAACCTATCTCATCTCTCTGTGTATGTGTGCGCTTCAACGAAAAAGACCGTGATTGGGATTCAATTGAAGGTAAGTTTGAGGTTTCTTGTAATCGATAATGTTTATTGTGTTTCGTGATCTGATTGTTGTTATTTTTATGGATATTCTCATAGTTAATCAGATTTAGCGCTAATTACTGATTGATTTGTATTTTCCGTGATGGATCTGAAGCTTATTTGTGCCAGTAATTTGTTGTAATTCATCATTACTCTTTTGATTCAGTGCGATCTAGAGCTCCAATTTGTTTTTGATGAATCGATAATTAATTGTTTCATTTGTTCTAAGCTTTTTCTTACTTTACTTATGATTTCTCTTTCGGATTCGTTATCGAATTAGTGGCCTACGAAACATTGATCCAGTTAGTGTGTCGAAGACATTGACCCAGCTGTTTCAGTCATATGGGTTTTGATTAGATTAGATTTCATTCTACCTTTGGCGATCTTGAGTGGCGGATATAAGTATTTTATTTTAGAGGGAACAATGTAAATGTATGAATTTTTTTTTTTTTGTATATATATATATATATTTTAAATGACTAATATGTATTCTTCACACAAATACAAGTAGATTGGAAATTTGATTTTACTTGAAAAAGGTGACAACCCCTCGAACATCCACAAAAATGGTTGCGCATCACACCCCTTTTTTTTAAAAAAAATTAGGATTTTGAAGGTTAACTCTATAAGAGAGTCTTTTAGAAGGATTAGAAAGAAAATGGAAAGAAAGATCTAAAATCTAGAGAAATTAGTTGAAAGTAGGGAGAAACGGTTTTGGAGCGCCGAAAGGCACTTGCTTTCTATTTTCTTCTTTCATGGATATGACCAAGGTCATGTGTGGATTTGGTTCTAGCGATCACACAGCTAGAAGTCAAGATTAAAGAACAGTGAAGATTTTTTTTTTAATTAACTAAATGGTTTGACTAAGAGTATCTTGAAAAATGGATGTTTTGAGTGAATCAAGTGGCCTGGAGAGATGGTGTCTAGAAAAATGGTTTTGATATATAGAGGTATTGAACATCTTGTTTTGGAAGTTAGTGGTTTCAAGAGGATTTTGTCATGATTTTGTCAATAAACTTGTTTAAAATATTTAGAAAAACAGAAAACAGAAATTTGTTCCAAAATGCAACAGAAGCAAGATCGAGGACTAATTTTTTGTCCTTTGAGCAGGGTATATGAATATGAAAAATAAGGTCTCCACTCATCCATTTTCACTAAAAGCACACTTCAGAAGCATGAAAAGTGTTTTGAAGAAAACATTTTCAGAAAATTAAAAAGAGAAGGCAGCATTAGGACTGGACCTCCCTTGGGTGGCTTCTCTAAGAAATGGAGATAATATATCCACCCTATGGCCTTCTCAGTGGCTACTTTCAGAAGCATGAGTAATAGGGAAAGAATTTCTCAAAAAATAATATTGTTTTAAGAAGCAAATATTCACATTTCATGAAACCGCTCTCGGCTTACGTTGGATGGACTTTTGATGTTATAGAGTTGTAGCCCCATCACTTTATCTCATTTCTTGCTGAAAATAAAAATAACGTTGAAAAAGAATGGCAAAGACTGCTTTAACAAGAAACAAAATGTTGTTAACCCTTTTACGGTCAATGGTTGTCTTTAGGCATTTTTTAGTAGAATAGAAGTAATTTTGACATTTCATCAAAAATTCTAGCAATATGGAAGTAGAGAAAATGTTAAACGTACTTTGATTATGGAGAAAGTTAAAAACCATCATTTACATATTTCTAGTAGCAAAGTAAGAATGAAAGATATAAGAAAAAAGAACAATCAAATTCCTAAGCAAGAAAATGCTTTTTGGTTTTTGTTTATGAAGTCTTGTGTGTGTGCATATTTTAGAAAAAGGGGTCCCTTTCCTTCTTTGATGTTTAGGAAAGGGTTTTCCTACTTATGCTCCTTCATATTTTTTTAAAATTTTGTAAATCCCCATGACAAGTCAAGCATTAACTTCTTTGGATTATAAAAGAACAGAAGGTTGCAAAATAAACATAGACTTCAAGGAGTAGAAGAAGAGATAATACTTGGAAATTTAAGTTATGGAAAAAATTCTACCTCATTTAGCAAATACAATCAAAAGAACAAATGGGAAAGGTCTCACTTCTTTCTTATCTTGCTTCTCACTCAATCTTCATGTCTCTAATCTTTAAGAGCTTACTTGGAGTGTTTGAAAGGTTGTAGAGAGATAATTTAGGTATATTCTTCAGCTTGTAGAGAGGAAGATTAGTGGTAATTTACTAATTTATATAATGTGAAGTGCGCGATGAAGGAATGGAGGGGGTATTAATAGGTGTTGCAAGAATTTCTCGAGTTATTTTGGTCATTTGGTGGGTATGTTGCACAAAAAAAGGTGGTGTGTCATGTCTCTGTTATTGGTTTGTGGATTAGTTCATTATAGTAAAAGTTAATGAATCTGCCAGATTTAGGTATAGACACTTCTTGATGCGTGCTGCAATTTCATTCTAGATGCAACTATTGTTTTATCCACAAGCTGTACCTATAGATTTGCTTATCTTGGAGCAATATATGTGTTAATGGGTGGAATCTGCTGGTGGTCACTGTGAAGAGAAGACGGATGCAAGGGCTGTGAAGTTGTTGATGGGTAGCAACGTCTGGAGATTCCAGGTTTGAGTCTATCTAGTGATAATGTTGTTGTTGGAGGTAAATTAACGAGTTTGGATTCTCAGGTTTGGAGTCTTTTAGTCTTTCCCTGTCATAGTGGATTATTAAGCTCTGAACCAGTGTTCTGTAGTTTTTCCTGTTTGGGTTGACCATGTAAAACTTTTGAATGTCATGTGTTTGGTTGGTTGTATTTTCATTATCTTGAGATTGATTAATTATAATTTATTAACGGCAAAAATAAGCAATCTAAATTGAAAAGAACCTATTCACCCACCTTTAGGTTCTCGTGTCAAGACAAATTATAAGTGACCCATTGGCTGCGTAACTTTCCCATTGACTTGAACATTCATTGTTAGCTTATGCCTAGATGTTGTATGATCAGCTATCAATTATTACTCTCAAGTTAAATATCCGTAGTCTCAATACAATAGTAGTGTTTCCCACATAAGTTGGAATTGCCAATGAAAAAACATTTATCATGCAAGAGGGTTGTGTCTATCCATTGATAGCTATGAAATTTGATACTTTTAATTATTAAATTTTCAATTTATAATTTGATTACAGGATTATTCTTGACGCCTGAAAAGGAACTGATAAGCTGCTATTTTAGCTAGCCCTTTGCTGAAGGTGATAAAAATAACATGGCATTGGTCACAACTGCTGAAGTTTGTGATGCAAACCCACAGCTCATTGTTAGCGGTGAGCTCCGTGCCCTCCAGCCCATTTTCCAGATATATGGCCGGCGCCAAGTCTTCTGTGGCCCAATAGTTACCCTCAAAGTATTTGAAGACAATGTTTTGGTTCGCGAGTTCCTAGAGGAGAAAGGCAATGGCAGAGTTCTTGTTGTTGATGGAGGTGGAAGTTTGAGGTGTGCAATATTGGGAGGCAATCCTGTAGTACAAGCTCAGAATAATGGATGGGCGGGTATAGTAGTCAATGGCTGTATAAGAGATGTTGATGAAATCAATGGTTGTGATATTGGGGTGAGAGCTCTTGCTTCCCATCCGATGAAAGCTAATAAGAAGGGAATTGGAGAGAAACATGTTCCAATAACCATTGCCGGGACTAGAATCTGCGATGGGGACTGGCTTTATGCAGACACTGATGGAATTCTGATATCTAGAACAGAGTTATCTGTTTGAGCATGCTTCTACTGGCAGCTGTATTTGCCGCTCGTAAGTTACACTTGTAATGCTTCTATTGGCTGCTGTATTTGCAGGATGCGTTTCGAGGCTGGTAAGTTACACTAGTAGCTGGTAAGTTACACTAGTAATGCTTTAATTTGAGAACTTGTCTATTTATGATCATGGATGAAACTTCAGATGAAACTGTGTACTATGCTATGAATGGGTTATAATGGAAGTGTGTTGATTTGTTGTTCTTTCTAAGTAAAGTTCATTGTTATAATGATTTTATTGATGACTTCTAGGTATAATTTGCTCAAAAAGTTAGAGTCTAAGGTTAGACTCTTTGTGAAAAAGGTTGTTCTCTCTGAATCTAATAAACTAAGTCTGCTGTGGCCTAATTTTAGTTGGGTACAATTAGCATTATTACATTGATACATTCAATAGGACCTCTTAGGCATGACTATAACTTCTGAAATTGCATGTTTTAGTTTAAGACTTGGGCTTAATACAGGCTTTTGATGAGGGTGAAGACAATTTCATACTGAACCCTAATGTCCCCACAAGAAAGAAGGAAACAAATGATCAAATGTGATCAACATATATGCAAGAACATAATTAAAGGCTTGTTTGACAACCATTTCAATTTTGCATTTTCGATTTCATCATATTAAGCAGAAGAAATGCTATACATTATATTCGCACAGCTTTCTTATGCTTCATATGAAATTGAAAACGTAAAATTGAGACAATTGCCAAGTCCCAAACAGACCTTGCAAAGTTTTTGGGTACTCCAGGATACCAATAATATAGTGACCACAAATTATTTTTTTCTTATAAATAAGAAAATAGTAAGTATTTATTGGCCAAGTATCAATTATATCATTATACTGATGTCAGTCAAATATATCATTATTATAATGCCTATTTTGCTCTTAAAATGTTTTGTATGGACAATGGTATCCTCCGTTGCTATCGTAAAATGACCAAAATAATCCCATTTTGATTCGATTTGAAACTACCAGTATGCGCTACTGCGATGGAGGGGAGAGAAAAAGGAAGATTGTTGGTCACACATGTTATTAGTATAACTAGGGGTGGCAAATTGGGTGTCAACCCGTCCATATCCGCTCAGTTAAAAATGGATATAGGTGACTTATTTTCTTATACGGGTCATAAACGGGTTGGATAAATATAAACCAATTAATTAGCGGGTTAGATGGGTTGAATATGGGTGCCCATATTCAACCCATCTTTCACCCATAAAACAAAATGTGAATTAAAGTTTCTCTCTTCTATCCAACCTCTCTCTCTCTTTGATCTCACTTCTCTCTCTCTCTTCCCTTTCTCTCCCTTCGATCCCACCTCTCTCTCTCTTCCCCTTTCTCTCTCTATACTTGGACAATATATATATATTTTTTTAAAAAGTATTTTAGTAAGAATTCAATTTTTTTAAAAATAATATTTTTCCTTTTTAGTAATTATTGTCGGATTTTACCATTGTAATTTCTTAATTAAAAATAAGAAGAATATATAATTTAGACACAAACTTTATAGTGCAACAACAATTTTCATTGGAGTATTCTATATATATATATATATATATATATATATATATATTCATCATTCTTTAGATTTTTTTTATTAATTCCAAAAAAAAAAATGACTCATCGAAAGGTCACATATTTTATTTTCTCAACGGTATTTTTATTTTTATTGATTAGTTCCAAAAGACTCAGACTCATCCAAAAGTCACATTCTCTCCCCCTATGTACAGAGTTCATTTTGTATTAAAAAACAAGAATAATTGAATTTTCAAAAGTCACCTTTGTCTATCTACAGAGTCCATTTTTGTGTTTGAGTACCTTTCTCAATGTTTTAATTTTAATTATATTCCATGTGTTTCTGTGATTTGGTAGGTCATTTTTAAAATTGCCCAATTATGAAGATATAATTGAGTTAGTGTTGAAGACCTTTTTCAATTCAAATACTTATTATAATTGTTTGCTTATGTTTTGGTGTTTTTTAAAGAAAATTTATGCTGACTAAGTTACTCGAGATTCTATACTCTTTTTTCTCTTTTGCTATAGATTCATAAATGTAATTAAACACTAGATTGCAATTAAATTCTTATATTCTTTTACGCAATCAGCTCTTGGATAAAAAAAATAAAAAAAATTTACTAACACCCAAAAATAAACAAACCATATAAATAATATCAGTATGATTAGCAAATTATAGTTTTTTTGTTTGGTTATAGACCTTGTGCATTTCATTTTTGTGTTTGACTCCTACCTACTGTTGTGTCTAGTCGGGTCAAATATGGGTTGACGGATTGACCCGACCCATATTCAACCCGCCCATATTTGACCCGCAACAAACGGGTTGAATATGGATCACAACTCATATTCAACCCACCCATATTTGACCCGGCCCAAACCCGCCCAATTTGCCACCCCTAAGTATAACCAATAATATATATATATATATATATATATATATATAGTGGGAGGACAAATGTTTAGTCGGTAAAGGGACTGACATAACTGGTTGCCCCATGTTCAGGCGTGTAATAGCGGACAAAGTCTTGTTTTGGCGCATAATAGTCGACTCTAGTTGACAAATGGGCCTAGAGATAAGTTAAATTACAAAGGTTATATAATTTTAGAATGGTAACCCAACAAAGGTTATATAATTTTAGAATGGTAACCCAAAACGGCTTCCAACCACGATTGTCAGATAGTTAAATTATTTGTAAAAAAATTGAATAAGCCTTCAAAATAATGATAAAATTTGATTTGCATCTTTTAAACATGTATTTTTTTCCATTAAGTTGCAATTAAACATCAATAATTTATATAAGTGATGTGTACAATATATGACAACTAATCTTCAACATAATTTAGATGAAGAGATCAAATGTAGAAATTTTACATATAAAGGAAATTATCCATGTGCTCGCCACCAAAATTGTGTGTTTTTGATGGATGTGTAAGAGGAATTTTTTAATGCAATAGATTAGTTTAATTAGCAGGTAGAGATGTAATTTTTGGTCGCTCAAGCAAGCCTGAAATTTCCATTCCTATGTAAAAATGAAACAACAACTCAAACATGGGTTATATATATATATATATATATATATATATATATATATATATTAACGGGTTCGGTTCAACCCAAAAAGATGTGGAACAGGAGCTTAACCAAAAACTAACAGGTACTTAATTTTTGAACCAAAACCGGACTAGACGATTCAGTTTGGTTCATACTAGTTTACCGGTTTCACCTGTTCTTTGTGCACTCATCGTCTTTGCTACGAGGTTAGGAGAGTATTCCTATCATATGTTGGAATGGCAACAGGTCCCAACCCTGTCTTTGCTAGGAGATTAGAACAGTGCTTTTGTAGTTTTATTACAAATCTAGCGAATGTAAATAATGAAACAAAATTTCAACCATGATAATAATTTCTTTTTCTTATGTTGATAGGAACAAGATTTAAATTTTCAATTGGAACTTGAAATTTAATATTATTGTAGAATTTTTTAACCATGATAATAATTTCTTTTCTGATAAGAAAAAAGATTCAAATTCTCAATTGGAAGTTGAAATTTAATATTACTATAGGAACATCAAAATAATATATAGAGAATAAAAATAATACAAAAGAATATTAAAAACAACAATATTCTTAATATTGCAAAGAGAGATGCAGAGAAATATGAGATGGGTTGAGTAATAGTAACCCAGGTATGCTTAATATATACATTATATTCTTGAATATAAAATATATTATAAGGGCAAAATTATAATTTTTTAGTATAAACAGGCTGGCTGGAGCAGGATGACCTATCCATCTCGACTCGCAACTGCTCGAATTTTCAATCTTAACTCCATCTCTGTCCAAAATCATTTAACCACCTCTAAAACTGTGGGTGTTTTGCCATCCGGGAGGCTAGGATTGCCTTGCCCGAAACAATCAATCTACCACAACTCTCTATCATTGCAGAGGCCAGCCAAATAGGCCAATATCGAGCGTTGATCAGGGAGGGGCTCAGCAGGGTGGCTCAAGAGTAATATAACTTTTTTGCAAACAAGAATTGAAACTGCTCATGAGTTGTGTTGGATGGACTTTTATGATCATGGATGAAACTTTTGATGAGACTGTGTACTACGCTATGAATTAAGTATCATGGAAGTGTGTTGATTTGTTGTTCTTTCTAAATAAAGTTCATTATTATCATGGTTTTTTTTTTTTTTATGGTTTTTAGGTATAATTTGTTCAAAAAGTCATTTTGATGATGTTAGGAATTGTGGCTCATATTCTTATTGTAGTATTTTCTTCTTGATTCATTATAGTGAAGTTTCTTCTCTCTATAGATGTAGCCCTAGAGTTAGGTGAATCATGCAAAATATAATGTTGTTCATGAATGTATTTGCTTGTTATCTTTTTATATGCTTGTGTGATTGCGATGTGATGATATATTTTTGCTGTGCCGAATGAAGGGGGTTAATTCCCAATAGGAGGTTCTCTATTAAACTAACATATGCTGTAGCCTAATTTTAGTTAGGTACAGTGAGCATTCTTACAATAGGACCTCTTAGGCATGATTATAATTCCAAAAAAATATTGCTAACTTAAAATTTCTTTTACTTCAAAGCACAATAATGGTTTTCATTTTGTATGGACATGTAACTTTTGAAATTGCATGTTTTTGTTTAAAAATTGGGCTTAAATGGAAGTTATTATTGTCACAGTTGATGATGTACTTTGTTCTTTTGTAATTGTGTCAGTCTACCAGTCCAACACCAGTAATATAGAACAACATATTTGAAACTTTAACCATATTCATTTGCACCTATATACCACCCTAAAATGACACATGCCATGAGCAACACAACAATCACTATAAGGAGTAATGGATTGTGTGTCATGCCTTGGCCAATAACTACAAAATTTCCTTTGTTAATTTGTGTAATGCTATGTTTGGTTGGAAGGAGGGATTAAGGAAGGATGGAAGAGAGGAATGATATAAGAAGGTTCCCTTGTTTGATTGAAAGGAAAGGAAGAGAGGTGAATCAAAATTGTGCGGGCAGAAAAGAGGAGGGAAAGAAAGAAAAATTATCCTATAAATATGTAATACCGAATTTAGGCTTCAATTATATTTTATAAACATGGAATTATTGAATATTTATAGAGAAATTCTTGAATATCTCGAGGTACCATACCCCAACCACCCCGACTAATCAAGTATTGTTATTTCTTATTGTCAATGGGAAATGAAGAGTTTCTATTGGTTGGGGTACCGTTCTCCCAGGGTATTCAATACTTTCTCGTATATTTGTAAAAGAATATAAAAGCTCTCATTACCTTCCTTTTCAACCCAAAAAAAAAGAAAAAAGGTGTCATTCCATCTTTCCTTTCTACTATTCCTTCCATTCAACATAACAAAAATTGAGGGAGACACCTCCCCTTCCCTAGGGATGCCTTATCTATCCCTCCCCCTCTTCCTTCTATTTATTTTTTCATCACTCCAACCAAACAGAACATAAAATTTGTTCTTATTATTTATTCATTATGGAAGTACTATTTAGTATTTTCCTACAAATTTCTTAATCAATAGATGGATTTGACCTCCAATTTCCAAGCAAATTCAGCTATTGAACCCAAAAGACTTCCTCCCTAGCGTGAAAGTAGATAATGTGATTATAATTGACTGCTAATGATGAATACACATTAAAATCAGCATGGAAAGCCATTAGAAGATAAGTATCACTTGGTTTAATAAATGGTACAAAATATAGTTGCTTTTCAGGGAGCCAACAAAAGAAAAGCTCATGGAATGATGGATCTTGAACAATAAGCCTTTTAAAATAGTTGTAGAGAAAGTCTCTCCCATTCGTTAGTTACAAGCTAGTGTTTCTTATTAGGGATGGCAACGGGGCGGGTACGGCACGGGTTTGCCTAAACCCGTCCCCGCCCCGCCACCTTCAACACAATTCCCAAACCCGCCGCGGGTTTGGAACGGGACGGAATTTCAAAACCCATCCCCGCCCCGTTGGAAGAAACCTCACCCCGTCCCCGCCCCGCCCCGCCCCGTTTAAAATTTCAAAAGGGGCGGAATGAGACGGGGCAAGGCGAGGCCCCTCCCTACAAAATTGTAACCATATCAAATATTAACAAAAATTAATTTTTTCAAAAGATATGAGCCTAGTGGCTAGTACCAAGTTTGATACTATAAAATTCAAAGTAGTATAACCCCTGTTTAAGAAGTAAAATGACAAGATTCCACAATTAAATAACCTATTACAAAAAATACATTCCACAACTAAATAACTTAGTAACAAGTTTGATCCAACAATTAAAGAAGTCTTAATGCAACCAAAAGATAAAACGAAAACATAAAGTCTTAATACAACCAAAAAATAAAATGAAAACATGATCTAGATACAACAATTAAGAAGGCTTAATTTGTATATATATATAATATATATATATATATATATACATATAAATATATTTATAATAATAAAATATATAGGCGGGGCGGGGCGGGTACGGGGCGGGTACTTATAGAGTCCCGTACCCGCCCCGTACCCGCGGCGGGTTTTGAATTTTTTTACCATACCCGCCCCTACGGAAAAAAATTAACTCCCATACCCGTCCTATACGGGGCGGGACGGGGCGGAAACCCGGCGGGGCGGACAAAATTGCCATCCCTATTTCTTATTGATCTCTCTCATTCTCTTACATTTCTCACGTAATAACTTCACCCAATAACATACTCCTCAAAATATGTGTTTCTGTGCTTTTTGCTAAGCTTAGCAATTTCAGATTTTCTTAAAGGCTTGAATGGTGGCCGTTCGTCATACTCATCTATGACAAAAAAACATGAGTATGAATGACTAACTCCTACCATTTAAGCCTCTTATAAAATCTCAAATTGCTTATTTTAACGAGTGTTAAGGAGTATGATTATTGGTAGAGCTCTTACGTAAGAAACAATGGATATAGGGGTGTAAACGAATGAGAGAGATCAAGAAGAAGAAAAAAGGCTTTTACCTAAACTATAGGAGAGACTTTCTTTACAAGTTGTTTACAATAAAGGAAAGACTTGCTGTTTAAGTATAGTAACGTTACCACTCTCCTCCAGGTGGAACATGTATGAAAATGACGTGCAGCTTGCATATCAAACCATGAAACAAATCTTTTTCCAATGGTGAGGATATAATGTCTAAAGTGTATTTCTTTTCAGAAAAAAAATGAAAACGGATCATCTCTAAGTTTTTTTCCTCTACAAGTATCTCCAAGGCTCATCTAACGTTACAAAATGTCATCTCATCACTTATTCTAACTACCCACCATGTATGGTCTCATATACAACTTAATCTCAACAAAATAGAATTACATGGCATGTATGGAACTGTTAGATGTTATTACATGGCATGTATGGAACTATTAGACGTTCCGTTGGAGATCCCTGTAGAGAAATTCTTTCGGAAAGGATCCAAGTCCAAAAAAATATACCCTTCTCAAAATGGGCGACCTCGATGCCAAGAAAATATAGGGTCTGCTTGGTTTAGTTTTCTGATAACAGAGTTTTCTATTTTTTGATTACTGAAAATCAAAAAATTGTACAAAAACATGTTTTTATGTTTTTTGGATTCTTGAGAACTGTTTTGTGAGTGACAAATCAAGTAGGCTCATATATTTTAGGTTGCCTAAATCTTTAACAAAAAAATTTGCTTCAAGAAATTACTTGGGCACTTAATAGTCAAATCATCAGTTCCAGTAAACATAGACCAAAACAAAGGTGGAAGAACCACCTTGTCAATTAGGAAACAATGAGAAATTAAACTTTGATTGAAAACACCAACCTCAAGAAAAGTATTAAAAATCGTCTATTTTAAATTTTAACCCATAGGTGAATTTGTTTAGTTTACAAATTCGCGTTTCCTTCTATCTGTCAAACCCAGAAGAAAACACCATGAATATGAAAAAAATATTTATCGAAGATTTCTAAAATCAATCCCCATGAATCACTCCATTTAATATTCTATCAAGGGCAACTTGAAATTAAGTATGAAGTTGTCAAGATTAATTGTTGTTGAATGAACTATAAGTAAGGTCTCCAAGAGCGAAGAATATGATCGTGAAACTTGATCAAAAAATTTGACATATAGCCAACAAGCATTTAAGCATAACAAAAATAACTTTACAGCAATAACGAGATGATGACAACATATGATGACATTTGTTGTAGAGGCTTCCTTGAATGATATGGTCACAAAGACACCCCTTTGACGAAGTTACTATATAGTTGACATGAAAAAGAAATGCACGGAATAATGCAATGTGCAAAATGATGGCAAAAATTAGAAATTCGTTGTCTAACAAATTGAGAGTGAAGGGAATAAAACAAGTGGAATACTGGTTAGGAGTAGGGTATGATCAACTTGCTGAAATTCAATGTTAAAATTAAAGAGAGAAATAATGCATATGAACAATACAAGAATTTAACATGATCCAACCACTACGACCTACATCCATGACACAAATCTCAAAGAGTTATATCTCTTTTCTTATATTATCTCTTAATTTTGTTTACAATCGCTATTTCTATTTATAAGTGAATTCAAAAAAACTTGTTTCTAAAGAATCATAGATTCTTTTAATAGGTAGGTGGTTTGCTTTTCTCTTAATTTTGTTGACTTTTAATTTGTAGGTGGATGTTGTTTTCGTACCACTACATTCGGGAAATGACAACCTGCTATTAGTTTACAAGAAAAAAAATATGTAAATTTATGTAAATAATCGAAGTTATGATCGTTGCCACCACAATAAAAGGAGGGTGCCATTGTCAAATTTGATAAATATATAGAAGGGCAATCTGCAAAAAAAAAAAAAAACCCTCAATTATCCCTTATTGGCAAAAAAACCTCTTTATGTATTTTTTTTTTTTTTTTGACAAAAAACCTCCCTCAACTAATGAAACCTAACGAGGGAGTTGGTTGTGACGAAAATAACCCTCCATATGTAGAAAATGCAAAAAAGAGAGGATAAAAGTGGGCCAATCTCTTAAAAAAGAAAAAAATTCAATAAATATTATTTTATTCTTTGAATGACCATGTTATCAAATTTCAATAACACCATTAATTCATACATTTTGATAAATATTTTCATGTTAATTTTAAATCTCTTATACTTTCAACTTTACCCTTTATAATTTGTAATTGTAAATTTTTGCAATTTGTTGAATGTTAATGTTCATTTTTAATTTGATCTAATATTGTAATTTTTTTTTATTTCAAAAAAATATTGAATATTATTATCGTCTAGGAAGTTATCAATGTTTTTTTTCCAAATAAAAAAATAATATTACAATATTAGAGGATAAATAAAATTTCTTTAGAGAAAATTAAAAATAAATATTAGTTGAGGGGTTTTTTGTCCAAAAAAATACATGAGGGAATGTTTTTGCCAATGAGAAATAGTGGAGGGTAATGTATATATATATTTTTTTGCAGTTTGCCCTGTATAGAATAATGCTATGTATGTATTAATCTAATATAAAATCCTTATATGGTTATGATAAACCATTTGTTGACTATATCACATGATCAAAACATGTCAAAAACAACTCTCATCTTGCCCTAAGTTGTTGCTATCTCTAACTAGCCATCATGGGTCATAATCAGTTAATCATCATCTCGATTGGATATAGAACATAATAAGATTCAAATCCAAATCTAATTACATAAACAAAGTTACAACTTTGAGTCCATATCCAGTAGATGATAACTTTTTTAAACTTAAGCATCACTCCAAATCGGTAAATAGTTTTTAATGCCCAGAGTTCTCCAACGAAAGAATGCCTCTTAATTTACTTTTTTGATAGATAACTTTGGTATGCATCACATCCATCCCATGATTAATAAATGTATAAATGATAAAATAGACTGATCTCCCGAAGTTTCGTCAATATAAACAGAACTTTCGTCTTATTTGTTAAATTAAACTAATGTTCGTTTTCTTCCATTAACAGTCGTCAAATGGTCAAAGACTATACCATGCTTATTGCAATAAAATACAAAAATGGCAAGTGCTCTCGCCTAAAATAGTATGTTTCGGGTTCAAAACTTGGGAGCAACTTCTTCAAAAATAGGGGTAAGACTTGCCGACATCTCCCTTGTCCAGCCCCTGCTCAAGCAAAGCTTTGTGTTAGTATTGAAACGTAATTACACAAGAATCATTAATTAATGGTATCCATCTGATAGCTCTGATAGGAAACGTAAGTGTATATTGACATAACCTCAGAAAATGAGTGTAATTTATCCTTTTTCATATAGTTATATATACACAACATATTTCTATTCTTATAGTTATTAAGTGACATATATAATAAAAAATCATAGAATTAATCAATCACTTATCATATAAATCTCTTAACAAAATACATTAAAATCAATCACTTATCATATAAATCTCTTAACAAAATACATTAAAATCAATCTAAGTTGACTCATTCTCGGGTTATTGAGGAAACTGAAAACTAGAGTAATCAAGGCTAATCCAACAGGAGAGTTATAGTTTTCAAGATAGTGAACTGAAACGTGTAATAAAGACAATAATAAAGCACATAAAAGATAAACACAACTGAAATATCAAAATCATATCTTTTTACAAGCACATACTGAAGTAAACAAAATCAGATCAAGAATTGTATATTTAAGTCAAAACCAGATCAGAAGAAAAAAATAAAATAAAGAAAGCGGTCATCAGAGAGAAAGAAGGAAGAGTTGAACAACATTTTAAATTTTCAAATCAGGGGGTATTTTTGTATAATTTCACAATTACTTCTCTATAATTTGCACATTTTCATTAGTTCAATGGATTCAAACTCAACCGCGAATCCAATGATGATGACGATGACGAAGATGATGACAATGAACAATAGCTACTATATGCAACTTGGTGGCGGTGTTTAGCAGCAATGTCGTGTATACTCCAATGGAGGGACCAATTTACCACGATCCACTGCCCGGGATGCTAGAGAACACGACGGTGAACAATCTGAGGCCTCCCCTGCACTGCCACGGCCTGACCCTGCAGGTGATGACACAATATATTCAGTACCCAATGATGTCAAAGTGCTTCATCCCAAGTGCATGCTTCTCAGGTGGAACAGTATTATGAAGTTAGTGATTTTTAGATGAAGAACCGAAACTAAATTAGGCTATATATATATATATATATATCAGTGAAGCTTTGCCAGTAAAATGTGGAATTAGTATTGTTTCAGTAGTGGGCATGGCTTTATGTTTTTAGTCTGCTTATCTTCAATAATTCTCCAGCAAATGGTCTATGAACTTCAGTAATCTGATACAAACAATATATGGATTCTATTAGTAGCTTTATAGGAGAATTAGGATATGATATGGACTTTAGTGGAAGGTTTGGCTTTAGGATTTTGATCTAGTTTTAGCTTAATTTTGATCTTATATGCTTGTCCTTGATATGCAAATAATTACCTATATGGATTTATAATCTTCAGAAATTTCTTTATGCCATGGTGGCTTTAATTGCACATGAATTCTTACCACTACAGTTAAGTCATTTTTGTAGGCACTTTGAATAGAATGTATTGACATCTAATAATATGACTGTCACTGAAGTCATTCTTAACCAATATGCTAATATTAGAGGTGGCTTGGTACATAGTTGTCATAAATACAGCTTGCTTTTGAGAAACCCCATCTGCCCACCAGTTTTTGCAACTAACAGACTCATTCTTGCTTGGTAAGTAAGAACTCACACACTCATTTTGTCCTACCTCTCTTGCGGGAGGTGAATGTCATACCACCTAGGCCAAGAGCCATGTGGTCTAGGAATGGCAACAGAGCGGGTTTGGGATGGGTTGACCTAAATCCTACCTCACCCTATTTAATCAGAGTTTGTCCCATACCCGACCTGAAACCCGAGTTTCGGGTTTCGTATTCTAATCCCAGCCCTGACCATTTACAAAATGCACAATCCCCATTCTGTCCCGTCCTGCCCCATTTTACAAAAACAAACACTAGTTCCACACATTAACACACACGTATGTAGTGTAGAAATATATACATATAAATGAGGAGCTGCCAATAGAAAGGAAATCAACAAGAAAAATAGATGAAGAAGAACAAAATCCTGTTCGGCAGAAAAAAGAAATATGAGAAAATGTGGATCAAAAAACTTTGTGGAGGCCAGTGTCGGGACTATTAAGATGCTGGGGACTGCCACTTGCTACGTGTCATCAAACTTCGTGGAGGGAGGAACTGATGAAGAGTGAGGAAGAGATGGTGACATTCGTCGGTTGAAGGGGATGGTGAAAGCCATTGGCAAACTTCACGATTGTATTGGGGAGATGGATAGTCAAGAGAATTTTGAAAGAATAAGGGTATTATGTAATATATAAATTTAGTAAGGATAAATATGTAAACCTGTAGTAGAATCGGGGCAGACGGGCGGAATAAAAAAAACCCGTCCCGCCCCAAACCTGACCCAGGTTCATGTTTTTAAATTCCATACCCAACCCTACGGGGTAAAAACGCTTCCCATATCTGTCCAATTAGGGGCGGGACGGGGCAGAAAGCCGCTGGGTTGGGAGAAATTGCCATCCCTAATGTGGTCAAGCTAGAAACCTAGGCTACGTTTGGTACAGAGGAATGGAATGGAATGCAAGTGGAATGGGATGAGAATGAGAATGGAAATGTAATGGTCATTCCCGTTCTATTGTTGGTTGCAAAATATGTAGGAATTGAATGAAGTTCAAATTGAATTATCCAAAAGACCCCTATGTGAGGAATAAATCAAACTAACAAAATAACATTCTCCTATAATTTTTTTAAAATAAATAGTGGTGTTGGTGGAAAGCGGTTGTGGTGGCGGGTGGCGGTGGCGGAAGTGGTGAAAGGTGGTGGTGGTGGAAAACAACAATGGTGTATATGGTGGTGGTGGAAAGCGGCGACAGTGGTAGAATGTAGTGAGGTGGTGGAAGGTGGTGGCGGTGGTGATGGTGGAAGGTGACAACAGCAGTGGTGGTGGTGGAAGGCGATGGTGGTGGCAGCGGTGGTAGCAGAAGGCGGTGGAGGTGGTGATGGTTAAAGGCGGTGGTGGAAGGTAGTGGAGGTAGAGGTGGCGATGTGGGAAAGGGCTTATTGGGAACATCGATTTTTCTTTTAATCTTACATGGGAATGGAATGGCCATTCCCTAGGTTTAGCTATGGAATGGATTTTCATTCCAAGGGAATGGCCATTCCAACCTTAAAATCCATACCAAACAAATGAATGATTGGAATGGACATTCCATTCCATTTCTGCGTACCAAACACAACATTAAAGTTTCATAAACAACTTCACAGCTGCCTCTCAGGGGTAAAATTGTCCAGAAGTGTTCTGAATCGCTCGAAACCAGTACAAGCATATAGGCCATGCCTAAATTAACTTGGAAAACAATCCAAAATTAAAAACTTTTAGATTGACGGGACTACTTTGGATAATGACACTTTAGAAATTAAAACGATAAACATCTCAATGCCACTCCTCCAAATTCATTTCAGAAAGCAAACCTTATTGCCACTTTCCAAAGACAGGACCTATTTACAAGGCAGACACCCCATGCACTCCAAGCCACAAGCTAATAAGCATATCAATGTAAAATAGAAAACACAAAAATGTTGGAAAAAGAAGAGCACAGCCAAAAAAAGCTTGAATAACACCTTCAAACATTACTTTGGTGTATTAAGCCAAATTTGAGATTTGCATAAAAGTTCCGTTGAACCAAAATCTCTAACACTAGAAAGTACTTTTTTGGTACAAAAACACAAGTGAAAGAGAATTTTCAAATTAAAAGCGCTTTAGTCTATCCAACAACAATGACAACACCAAATGGATACTTAGGTGATGTTTGATAACCAAATTCAAAACTTAAATCTGAACAAAATAAGTAAATTTTCAATTAAGTGCATTTGATAACACAATTAGAGTGTCACTTAAAATGTTTTTATTAATTTTCTTTTAACTGACAAATGAAGGAATATTATAAAAACTGAACAACGAGTACTTAGGAGGAGCTCAAATCAAACAAAAACGAAAAAATCATGGAGCTCAGTGTTAACTTTCCTAATAAATGCTACACATAAGAAAGCTTAATGCTGGAGCATGATATTTCTAACATCATCCAAAATGCAAGTGAGATATTAGTAGAAAGCATCATAACAGACCTGATATACCATTCAAACACCACTCTATGAAGACTCCATTCTGTAGCCAGCACCATGGCAGCCCATAACTCCAAAGCATCTGCACAAACTGAATTCACCAAGCAACTCCAACCAGAAGACCATCACTGTTGTGAAAGACTATACGACCTCCAACCTCCCGCTGCCAGAGGATACTGCCGCATCAAAATTAATCTTATGAAACCCAGGCTAAGGAGGAGACCGTGCCATCGCCCAAACAGCATCTACTCGCACTGCAGCAGAACCACGAGCACAATCCACGTGGGACAGCTCTGATACCACTTGTCGAATCTCAAGCCGCCATCTCACCTAAAATCAATTGGTATTAAGGAGGGCAAACTTTATTGAGGGGGAGTGTTGAAGATCATATTTTACCCAAAATAGAAAATTGTTGATCATATTTTACCCAATACATAATTATAGGATCGCATCAATTTCGATCCTATAATTAAGGTATTGGTTTGACTTTCAGTTTTTCCTTTATTTAATTTTATTTCTTTCCTTCCATGTAATATTCTCAATGTATATAAGTATAGATCCAAACTCCTCAATTGAGTAAGAGTATTTACCACAACTTGAATATGTAATTCTTCCAGGAATTATAGATTAGCAACATTCACTAAGGATATTAAAGTAGAAATTATTGTAATATACAGTTAAAGAAAAGCTTACTTGAATCCACTGCAAGTTTGCTATATACCAAGACCTCAAATCTGCAATGCACGACATCAAATTTTCAGTCAGTACTTTTTTTATAACTGCAATGTAATTAATCTCTGAATAATTCCTATTAAATCTTCAATCAGGTTTTCCTATTAAAATCTGTTCTTTATGAGGAAATTACAGTCGGGGTTTTTTGCTTCAGTAAAACAGGTCAGTGTACTTGTTGTCAAATTAAACTATGGATACACTAATTCACCAACAGGAGGGATGAAAGAGAACCGTCTATCATCTGGATCGGTGAGCGTTGTAAACTTTTTTTATAATAGACAAAGTTTAGGGTAAATTAACTATCAAAAAAAAAAAAAGTTCAGATAAATTACACTTCACCTTGCAATGTGTATAACACCTCAGTTTACGCTTTTCACTTTTCAAAACTATGGGTAGAAAAAGAGCATTGAAAAAGGAAACCAAGAAAATTTTAAGAATAAGAAAGCATTCATATTTCTCAATTGTAATTATCTAAAGGTTTTACTTCATTTGATCATGATACAAGATAGAAATCCAAATTAGAAAAACAAGAAATACAAATGTCTTATAAACTGTTGAAGTTCAGGGGGAAAAAGAAGAAGAAGAAGAAGAAGACAACTGAGAAATAAAGTGCCAAAATAAAGTGAAATTAATAATTCAATTTTAGCCTGTGAAGGTGTAATCAATTAGTGAATTATGCATATTATATTGTGGGGCGTTTTTGCTTATGCAAATGAGTGAACCTTATCCATTAAGGATTTAAACTCCATTACACTAGTTAAAAGTAGCTTTCTTACAGGAAGTTCTAATGTAAGATAACATATAACATGTACAATATTGTGGCACATCGTAGTGCATGCAATCAAGTGAACTTTCTATATTGATTTAGCATTTAAACTCTATATTGTTGTAATGATAAAATTACATTTTTATGGCTATTTTTGTTTTTATAGTTTGTAACATATCCTACAAATCTAGCTATACAAATTTTAATTGTATTTCACATCTCCAATTTCATAAACAATTTATTATCACTGTCAAAATTGCTAAAGTAGTTTTTTTTTTTTTTACTTCAAGGAAAATAAGAAGGAAGAGGAAAGAAAATTAGTGTGATGGCTCCTTAGATTCTAGAAAATGACAGTAGAAGTTACAGTCTTAAGCAGTTCTCATGTATTGTTAATTCACTAAAAAATATAATTTTCTTCAGTTCAATTTAATTTCGCATATGGCATCTTACCTTACAAAACCAAATTATCAGGTATCACGACCTAAGGTAATTTTTATCAAAAACATCACATAGAAATAGAAATAACTTAAAAGAACCATAATGTATAGCAAATTACCTGTATTTTGATCTAGGCATTCCAGTTCATCTAGAAAAACTAGATAGCTTGTTATTCAATCACATTCAAACATGATCTCCATTACCTCTCCGCCACAACCTCAACTGCAATCCTACGATCTGGATCATTACATTGGTATGCTGTTTGTTTGTCATCATGTTCATCAAATCCGAAGTCTTGCAGAGTGATCTATAGCTTATGACTCATAAGTTCACATGCGTCAGTATCCATTGTATTTACCAGTAGTCTCCACAAGAACAGTGCCCATGCTTAAAATGATGAAATCGATGAATATCTCTTACAACTATTTCCCTATTTAAAAGCTGAGAAGTGTACTTCATGAAGTTATGACAGTCGGTACAAATTCTGAGGTTCTTCATAACTCGAATAGGTGTTCCACAACTTGTGGTAATAAGACCATAAGCAACTGCAAGTTTCTCACTGTGGAAGCCAACAAGTACTTCTTTTTGTTCTTCTTCTACGTCTTGCATCACCAGATTTGCATCAGCTGAATACCCAATCTCCTTTAATTCTTCAATTAGCTTGTGTAAGTAAGAATAAATTTCAGCTTCTTGGGGATGGGATCTATCTCCCATGACAAAAGTATGGACTTGATTCTTCAGTTGAATCCAAGATAGACCGGGACGTTTTTTAACTCCCCTTTCTTGCATTAAACCCCTCATTTTAGCAGCCTCGTCCCATCTATGGTTAGTAGCACAAGTGTTCGAGAACAAAATATAAGGTCCAGCTTCAAATGGTTCAAGTTTAAGTAATTTCTCAGAAACCCACCTAGCCATCTCAATATTTCTGTGAACCCGGCAAGAAGATAAAAATGCTCTCCAAACTGCACTCAGATCAGATATACCATTCTTATAAATAAAATCCTTTATCTCCTCAAAACGACCAGCTCGACCAAAAAGATCTACCATACAAGTGAAGTGTTCAACTCCAGGCTTGATGTCGTACACTTCTTTCATCAACCTAAAATATCTGCAGCCTTCCTTTAGCAAACCTGCATGACTACATGCAGTTAAAACCCCTACAAAACTCACTTCATTTGGTGTAATCCCCTCACTCAGCATCAACTCAAAAAGCGAAACAGCCTCCCTTCCTTTCCCATGTAAAGCATAACTAGATACCATTGAAGTCCATAACACAATATTTTGAACATTTGTTTGTTTGAAAATCAACCAGGCTTCATTTAACTTTCCACATTTGGCATACATGTCAACCATTGATGAACCCATGAAAACATCAGGTTTGTGCCCAATTTTCACAATGTGGGCATGGATCTGCTGACCAAGCTCCAAAAGCCCAGTATTAGCACATGCAGAAACAATGCTTGTGAGGGTGAATTTGTCCACCTCAACCTGTTCATAAACCATAGTGCAAAAAAATTTCAAAGCTTCTTCCAATTTACCATTTTGAACGTACCCAGTAACCATTGAACTCCATGAAACAGATCTCACAACTGATTCATCTAAAGCGAACTTGGAATAGTGTGTTCTCACAAAATATTGAGGCAAATTTCGGAAAATCACTGATGCCTTCTCCATTTGCCCACATTTGCAATACATGTCAATAACTGAACTCCTTACAAAACCATCTTCATGGATTCCAACCCTCAGAACCCTGCCATGAATTTGTTTCCCTAGTTCCAAAATTGATAAAGAAGCAACCAAGACCAAAGCAATGCTAAAACTAACTTCGTTAAACACAGGTCCAATTTCTACCATCTCATAGAGAAGATTCAATGCAATTCTTTCCAACCCATTTCGAATATGCCCATCTATAATCGTATTCCAACTCACAACATCTTTGAAAGGCAACATTCTGAATAAATCAAGAGATTTCACTGAATCTCCAAGCTGCAAATACCCGCCAATCATTATGTTCCATGACACAGTATCTTTCTCAGCCAGTAATTCAAATAGTCTTTCGGCATAGTTAAACACCCCACATTTTGCATAATGATCAAGGATAGAGTTCGCCAATGCCATATCTAAACCAATACCATCACGCAGTATCCAGCCATGAATCGCCTTACCCAATCGAACCTCATTTACACTAGAACAACACTTCAAAATGCTCGAAAAAGTAAATTGATTTGGACTAATGCCTTCCTTCTGCATCTCCGTAAAGATATCCAATGCCATTTTAGATAACCCAATTCGAGCGAAACCAGAAATAAGAATTGTCCAAGACCGAACATCTCTACCAGAAATTTCATCAAACACTTTTTGTGCATGACCCAAGTGATGGGATTTTACATATAGATTCAAAACATAGTTCCCCACTTGCAACTGTTGGACAGAACCGTTTTTTATCACTTTTGCATGAATGATCTCTACTGTTGATTCACTACTCAAAGAATTCAACAAGTTGGGTTTTGGGTATTCAATTTGATAGGATGCTGAAGAGTAATTCAAGTAAGATTGAAATTGTTGAATTTCAAGCAAAGTGGTACTTATGATGTTTCTGGTCATAGAAATTAGAGAGAGAAAGTGAGGACATCTCAAATTTACATTACTGGGAAAGCAACCAGTACCCAAATAGCTCCATCCCATTTTACCACCTCTGCAACCAATATGGCATCATCTTATATACAAACTCATATAGTATCTAATTGTAACACGACACTACTTTTTAGTTTCTAACTTACCAATCTTCGTCATTGTATCACATTCATGAAATCTAGCACAAGGAGAAAAGGATCAAAGGAGTGAACATTCTCTCCAGGTTGCCAAGATAACATCGTATTGGAAAATATAGTGATGAAAAAAATAAAATTATTATTTTATTTTATGAGTGATTTTAAGGGTAAAATTCACTAACTCTGGTCTGATTTGCCTTATAATTACACTTTGGTAGGTTGGGTGCTAGGAAGCATGGATACAGATATGGATATGGGATACAGGTACGATACGATACAGATATGGAGATATGACAAATCTCAAAAAAATAGGATACGGGTACAGCTGGATACGGCAATATAAAAATAACAAATTATATTTTTATATATACAAAAAATAAAATTATTAACATTTTTTTATAAAATATATTAATTAACAAACAAAATAAGAGTTACGAATCATATTACATAATTTGCATAAATAAATTTTATATTAAATTATGATATATATCTCAATAGTTCTTGTTTAAATAAATTTAAACTTTTCTTAACAATTATACTATGATATTATTGTACATTTTAATGTTTAAAACTTGTTAGAAATGTGTTGTGAAGTATTTGAAAAGTATTGGATACATGGTCAAAGTATCTAAGAAGTATTGGATACGTGTTAGAAATAAAAATATATATTTTAAAATTATGGATACGTTTAGAAAGTATCGGACACGTATCCGCGAGTATCCGAGGAGTATCGGTATCCGATAAGTATCCAATACGGGTATGTCACTATTGTAATAGTATCCGTGCTTCCTAGGTTGGGTGTTAGGTGTAATGTTGGTAAAAAAGTTATACTTACCTTCCGTTGTTCAGATATTGACTAAAATACCATCCAATTCAACGGTAAAGAACAACTATTTCTAAATAATGAAGGCATTATGGTCATTCTATCGTGTTGAAAGATGAGTGTAATTATTTTACAAACATAGAATCCGTGTGTAATTAGACCAAACTTGAGGGAAGATCAGTGTATTTTACCCTAAAAACAAAAATAGGAATTCACTTATTATATATATAAAAATCAACACTTTTTTTTTTCTTTTTCAAAAGTATATAAAATCAATATTGACAAAAAAAAATTTCCTTTTTTTTTTCCTTCTTCACCTAATGCATGGGTGGCTCAACATAATTTGAGACCTTAGGTGTAAGAGTGACCCATGTAATATTTTAATATCAAATATTAGTTAATAATGTTTATATAAAAATTATTATTATTGAAATTATTATATTTAATTGGACCATTTTCTACTAATAAATCTTTTAAATTTTTAATGATATTTTTCCAGTGCATAGATATTTTTGGAAATAGAATATGATTTTTGAAAAAGATCTTCAATTTTTTTTTTTACTTGTTTCACTTTCTTTCATTATTTTTTCACGTTATTTGAAAAGAATATTTTATTGATCACACATTTTATTATCATTATGAATCTAAGTCTCTATATATTTATCTTTCATTGTTGTATTATCTTCTAGTAATTCTTTTAGATGATTTGATTGTTCATTTATTAATTTTTTACCTAAATTTCTTGTTATTTTATTATTAATTATAACAAAAACATGTTGCAATGAGGGAAGAGAAGATGTGACGAATAAGGAAAAAAAAGATAAAAGTTAATAGGAGAATATAGAAAGTTTTATAATTCCTATTTTTTTACTATTATCCGTTAAGTATATAGTCAACAATTGATAAAAAAATAAATAAAGTGAAATGATGAGCGACAAAGAGAAAAATGAGGAAGGTTTTGAAATAAGGATAGAAATTAGAAGTTTTAGAATGAATTAAATTATTTGGGCTTATTGTTGAATTTTTACTAGTAGTTGAAGCCTATCACTGTAAGGAAACAAACATTTTAGGTAGTCTAATAATATTAGAAAATAAAAATTTTAGGAACTCTTATTAAGGAAATAAAATAATTTAGAAGCCTTTTATTAGTTGGGGTCTTAGGCAGTGCCTAAGTCACCTAAGAGCATCACCAATGGGATAGCCAAAGGCACGTTTGGAGATCAAATACACACTGTAGCAATACAATGTGATAGCCAAATTTGTGGGTCCCACTTGAGGTTAGCTAAGTGGTTAGCCGGATCCGGCGAACCACTTAGCTAACCAAAGGTTTGTATATATATTTTTTTTGGTCTTTGCTTTTCTCGAAAATCGTGCCATGTATATATATATATATATATATATGTATCATTTACTTAAATGTCAATAACTTTCACTACAAATTAAATTTTTTGATGAAACTAATTCTGTTATAAAGATAATTTTGAGAGCTTTAATTTGAGTACCACTTAGGCTATTTGTTGACTTAAAACGAAAAAATTATAAATTTTTTAAGTTAAAAAAGTATAAAAAAATTTAATATAAATATGTATATACATAAAATTTTAAGATTAATTTAATTGTGTAAGATTATTTAATTGTGTGGATAATAAAAATTTGGAGAACCTGTTGTGGAGTTAAAATTAGAAATTATGATGTGGTTGACTAAAATTCAAATCTGGAGAACCTGTTGTGTAGTCAAAATTTAGAGATCCTGATATGATGATGTGGCTGGCTAAATTGCTGAGGTGGCTAGCTAAAATTCAAATTTGGAGAACCAAATTTGGAGATCCCATAGTGGATGCTCTAAGGGTTTAGTCGGCCCTTACCTCATGCAGAATGTACATGCAGTAATCCTTTTCTTATCTCTCTTCTTATTTTTTGATAAATTACTCTAATATTCCCTGAAATTTTATGTAATTACTTACTCCGAGTATTCTTGCTGTTAATTAATAGTCAACTTCATTAAAGTCAATTAGCATAAAAAATAATCAAAATGTCAAAACTACCCTCGATGGCGGTAATACCGATGTGTTATTGATGGAGAAAATATGTATATAAAACATGTTAATTTTAGTCAAACGATTAAAAATTAAGGTTATTTTTGCACAAAAATATTATAACTTGAAAGTAATTTTGTAATTGTATATTAGATGTGATTTTGTTTAACGGATCGTTAGTTTGATAGGTAATTTTATAAAAACTTTGATTTTAATTAAACCAAATTTCTGAAAAGGTTATAGTAATTATCCTATTTTTTTCTCTTCTTTAAATTTATTAGAATCGTGACAGAAAAGTTGAATTCAACACTTTTCGGATGAGTAGCTGTGAGAGGTGATGGCATCAGTATAATATCATCACATGATGATGTCATCATCCTTCTTACCTACACCCATTAGAATTTATCATTTTCTAATTTACTATTACAATTTTATTAATTTAATATCCGTATTTTATGTTTTGAATTTTTCTGAACGTGTTTTTTTTTTCTTCCGAACAGTGACGTCTGAATTTTGCTTAGTGTCTTTTAGTACTTAGTTATCATATTAGTTGAAAAAAATTATTTTACTATATTCAATTTGTCACTAAGCTGACATTCTTTATCTCCTTTTCTTTTCAATCTCTTTCTCGTGATTAAACCAAACATAGTTCAAGTCAACCCTCATTTTCCTTTCTTCTATTTTAATTTCAAACCTCAACATGTACGCTTTAGGTTTTATTATCGAAATGAACTAAAAGTACACTAGTAATTTGATGAGTAAATGAAATGTAAATTTAAAAAATATATCTAATAGTAAAAAATAAATTAACCATACATATATATACACACACTTTCGATTATAAACAATGTAGCGTTTAATTATTATTCAAATTTATATGCACATTTTATAAGAGAATGTGAAAATTGTGAAAGTAAAGAGAAATCAATTCATAACGATTTTTTTTTTACATGCAGAGAGATAGTTTTATAATTAGACAAGAGTTTAGGCCTCCAAGGGCAATTTTATCTTGAAACACATTATTGGAAAGTGTTACAAATAATTTTTGAATGGTAATTTTGTCATTTCAATTATTAAAAATTTAAGTAAACTACTAGAGGTGAAAAATGGAACAGGAATATCATCTTCTATTTATAATTATTGTCAAAAATGTATTGATATCGTAATTTGTCTGGAGTAAATGAAAATATTTATTAAAATGTCATTATCTAATTTGATTTCCATCCAAGGATTGTGAAGGAAAAAATGTCATTGTCAAGTAATATGATTTATATAATTATTTTTAAAAAAAAATTCAAAACATGAAATTACATTTTCATAATAAATGTATGGTATTTATAAAAATATATATGTCTAACTTTCTAAGACAATTAAAACACATTTTATTGAATTAACCAGTAAAGATAATTTCTTCAAAAATGAAAAGTTAAATATAAATTCAGAAACACATTCGTTTAATGTTTTGAAGTGGTATCCGTGTGAATTCCACTTTTGAATGTTCGATGCTTCAATTTTATTTTCGGCCCTCCGTTTTCGAATGACTAATCATTTTTTTTAATCAACTTATTTAGTCGGTTTGAATATCATTAGTAGTAATAATTTGAATACTTAAAAATAGCAAATGTTTGCCACTTTTAGGGACTTTGGTGCGTTCTTTTTGTTAGCCATTGGTGGTCCCACAAGGATGGGATCTTCGTGCTGACACCAAAATTTGTGATCTTTTCAATCTATACTTTTACTACTTCCACTCTTACTTTTTTTTTTCCTCCCTCAATTTTTGACCTTTACCATTTCAACGTTAGATATGAATTAACAATTTCATTGAATTTGACGCTGTTTGGTTGAGCTAAACAAATATCTCTGGATATTACCGTTTTCAAAAATTTTATAGTCTTTACCTTATCTAATTTGGATGACTGAAAGAACAGATTTGACATTTTCATAGATTCTGTTACTTCTGCCTTAATTAAAAGATTTCGTTGATTTATTTGAAATATTATTATTATTATTTTTTTATTTTATCACGAGTAAGAGAAGAAGAGACATAATGATCGAACAACATTTTAAACAATAAGTAATATTCTCGTCAATAACTAAAAGTTAGTAGATAAACATTGTTTTCAATCTCTCAAGTATTACAAGGCTTTGGTCCTAGTTACAGTCTAATGCCTCTCGAGACATGTTTCATGAATTATAAACTTAACAACTAACTAATGTTAGAGGATTAAATTACTAAAATCAGTAAATACAAAAAAAATAAAAAAGATGAGAAACTTAAATTACACTGTCAAGTTAAATCAAAGCATGATAAAAATAAGATATAAACATTGAGCTACAGGAGCAAGTTTTGAAAATAAACCAAGTGTTGGAGTCCACTAGAAACAATATGTAAGTTAAGTTGTGTTGGTGCAAAACCTTTGCTCATAAATAATGAGTTTTATTTATAATGCAAGTTTAGCAAGGTCGGCCATTGGATTGCTTTTCACGTGGATGACCAAGATGTGATTTGTTGTAAGCTGGCAAGGGTTAATGAGAGCATGGTGAGAGACTAACATGGATGGGACATTCGAACTGCAGCGTCGAATAAGAACAAATTGTCTTTCTCGTATGACAACTTGGGACATGTAAGACATTTAAGTGTTTTAGTGTTTCACTTGTCAAATTCACTTCAAAACATGCGTCAATCTGGGTGCAAACCATTCAGAAAAATTTTCACATACATTTAAAATTTGGTAGGAAGGTAATATTTGTATCCATCTATTTGCCAAATGTACTCTATTTGAAATGATGTTAGTTTTCCTAACTTATAAATAACATATTCACACATTAATTTATCAAAGGAAAAAAACATATTCAAGTATTGTATTTTTATTATTTATGTTAAGGAAAAAAAAAAGAGTGCATTTATAAATATCACCTCTCATTTTTTAATGTTAAATATATTTATTTTGTTGAAAAATAACACACATTCATTTTGTCTATATGTAAACTTTGAATACTCAATCTTAGAGAAATAATTCCTAATGGGAGTTTCTCAAAAGGAGACTTTCTATTCCATCCTGCTAAAAGATGACTAGCTTGCATTTAATGACAATGAAATATAGACACCAAGTTTTTACCAAACTAAAATTTGATGTTTAATAAAACATTGAGATTAGTTGAGTTATCGAGAGAAAAAAAATCTTTACATATTTTGTCATGAGTTCTTTCAAATGTAATTTAGCATTATATATATATATATATATATATATATATATATATTGGGTTTGAAATGAAGTTTCATAATCAAATCCACGCATGCTTTTGTGGACAACTATCTTATAAACTAAAGATAAAGCTAAAAAGTACAGACTTAAACAACCATTCTACCATATTTTGAATATTATTCGATTCATAGATAGGACTGAAGTGTTATATCTTGAATTTTATTCCTGGAAATACAGTGACGTGGTGTGTCAATCAATACTTTAAATGAGAGGAACTTACTCAGAATGAGTGGAATATCATGCCTTTATTTCTTTGTCGCCATTAAATTTTTTCGATGATTATTCGGTACATGTGAGACGAGAGACTACGTGTATTCCAGTGATAAATTATGAAATATTCAACCGAATCCATCATTGTCGAATATATATATATATATATATACACACGTGTGTGTGTTGTGCCTTACGAAGTTGGTATCCTCTGAAGTCAATTTCACAAAAAGTTTCAAGACTAACTGAACACAAAAGTTATGAGATTAGTCACACAAAAGGATGAGGATATACTAGATTCCTCATTACAAAAAGCACAAAAAAAGGAATAAAGAAACAAAAGAAAAACTTTTAAGGAGGAATAAAAGTTAAACGCCCATCTAGATAAGCAGAAAATATTCTAACCGGAACTTTTTGCGGTAAGGAAAAAAAACTTTCAACTCCCATCTAGATAAGCAAAAAATATTCTAACCGGAACTTTTTCTGTTAAGGAAAAAAAAATTGCAACTTTGCTTATAACTTCCATGAATTTATATTTGAGTTTCAAACTAGAGGAAGTTGTTAATATTGGTAAAGAATATTTTAGAATTTGTATCCAGATCATTAGGTCCCAACTAGGGGAGTAAGGAATCAGTGGAGTCGGAACTGAAATCGTACAAAATCGTATTTGAACTGAAGCGAATCGTTCACTACAGTTTTAATTTTGGTTTTAATTTGGAACCGTTCACTATGGTTCTGGTTCCGATTCTAAGTCCAAGAACCGAAACCGTGAGAAATATATACATATAAAATATATAATATATAAATATGATTAATAAATATCCTCTAAGCTTCTAACATATAATAATAAGAGCTTCCAAAAAATGATAATATATAATAATAACTGTTAGAATAAGTGAGATTTCATGTAACCAAGCAATAATATCACATAAAATGTCAACCAAGTAGTTAGAGAATGCACATTTCTTGAATTCAGGTCAACCAAGTAGTTAGAGAATGTGCATTTCTTGAATTCCATTTTCATATTATATTTCAAATATAAAAGATGGAACTGGAACAGACTGGACCGTACTTAACGGTTTCGGTTCCAAAATTAAGGAACTATTAGGATCGGTTCCGATTTCGGTTCTGCCAGAAACTGCGAGGAACCGAACTGTGTGCACTCCTAGTCCCAACTTTTAAGTCTTTCAATAGAATTATATATAACTACTTTCGCCCATGAAATATCTAATTTTTCTTTCCCATTTGTTTATGGGAAAAACCCATTTACAAAAAGTTGGAATAAAGCAACATGGCTTGCCATAAATATGCTAAGAAAGTGAAACTTTCCCCGGAAAATTCTTTGGCTTAACAGTTAAAATTGTTTCACTTTCAGCTAACCATACTTAATTTAGACAACATCTGATAACTGAACACCACATGACATGAATAGAAATCATAAGGACTATAAATCATTATTGTGTGTGCATATATATATATATATATATATATATATATATATATATATATTTGGTAGTTAATATAGTGTGAACAATGTTGCAATCTATCTGCATTTACAACAAGAATTGATTGCCTTTTTGAAGCCAACATTGAGAACAATGCATATGAATTTTCATTTTACAATCTCATAACACTGCACTCCAAAAAATTACCTCAAACTACAAAATACATTCCTTTCCTCACAAAACCAAGGCTCCACAAGTACTTCCATACATAAATTCTTTAGATTCATAATCATATATAATTTCAGGCAGGTGGTCCAGATGCATCTGAATTGCCTGTAGTCTCAACATTGATTGTTTTGTCACTTCCTTCAGATACCATATTAGACATTGAATTAGAAGGGACATGAGCATTATTTTCAGTGCTATGTAAATCATTCTTATGATCATCAACCAACATGGAGTTAGAATCAGGGACACAAGCATTATTTTCAATGCTATGTAAATCATTTTTATGATCATCAACCAACATGGAGTTAGAATCAGGGACATAAGCATTATTTTCAATGCTATGTAAGTCATTCATGTCATCAACCATCATCATGCTTTGATCTCCATTATTCAAGTGGTCGGTTTCGCCATCATATAGAGCCATCGTGTCATCGATGATGTTCTTATAGAACTCTAACTCCGCCTCCAAATCTTGTATCTCTTTCTCCTTCTCAGCAATGAGATCATTTGCTTTTTCCAGCGCGTCCATGTCATACTCTGCTTGCTCCTCCATCATTCTCAAGTACTGCAACGCTTCCATATGAAGCGCGGCCTTCTCCTCCTGCAGCCTTGTGATCATGGCCATGGCCTCATTTGCAGCAATTGTAGAAGCACTTCTTTCTTCCTCTAATTCCTTATACAAAGCACTCATGCATTGCTTGTCATGCTCGATTTGTCTTTTCAGTCTGTCAACCAAACTCTCACCCTCGATTTCACTAATAGCACTAATTCCATCCACGGATTCATATCCGGATTCTTTTCTCTCCAACGAGGCTGATTTTTCAACGGAGGGAATTGGAATTCCATTTGAGCTAGAAGCATCACTCCTGCCTAATTCCTTATGATCAACATTATGCATTCCATCAATCCCAGATGATATATGTGGTGACAACTTTGCATCTTCATGAACTCCTTTAGAATCAAGAGGAGGTTGAGGTTGTTTTAAATCCACACTAGATACTTCAAAAGCAAGTTCTTTTTTACTAGAATCAAGAGGAGGTTGAGGTTGTTTTAAATCCACACTAGATACTTCAAGTGCAAGTTCTTTTTTACTAGAATCAAGAGGAGGTTGAGGTTGAGGTTGAGGTTGTTTTAAATCCACACTAGATACTTCAAGAGCAAGTTCTTTTGTACTAGAATCAAGAGGAGGTTGAGGTTGTTTTAAATCCACACTAGATACTTCAAGAGCAAGTTCTTTTGTATTAGAATCAAGAGGAGGTTTTTTTAAATCCACACTAGATACTTCAAAAGCAAGTTCTTTATTACTAGAATCAAGAGGAGGTTGTTTCAAATCCACACTAGATACTTGTTTCAAATCCACACTAGATACTTCAAAAGCAAGTTCTTTATTACTAGAATCAAGAGGAGGTTGTTTTAAATGCACACTAGATACTTCAAGAGCAAGTTCTTTATTTCCGACAACCAACTCATTCACATTACTTGGATCCATACCATTTGCAATGTGTGGAGGAGTATTATTATGCAGAACTTGATTGGTCCTAAATCCTTGTTCACTCATTGTACTTTTCATTTCCGGGGATTCTGCATGATTGGAGACAGATGTATGTCCAATGTCACTCGTTTTAGTACCATCCACCGGCTTTTCTGGTGAAGGAATTGTCACTGCATTGGGAGGAGACATAACATCGAGTGAAACAAGCTCCGAGAGTGAGAAGAGACTGGATCTCTGAGATGAAGGAATATTGGATGATGGAGGGACATTATCTAGTGAAATAAGCTCGGGCAACGAGGAAGGAATTTTAGGGTTTTGATTAATTTGTCCCCAAACAAGCTCTCCCAAACCATGCCCTATAAAATCAGATGCCAAACATTTTGCAACATGGGACTCACTTCCTTCAACCTGCATAATTTGATCTAAAAGTGAAGGCCCATGATTAGACAAATTTTTGGCCTGTGTTTTAGGCACAACAGCATCTTCATTGGACTCAAACTTTTTATAAAACAGTGACTTTGCATCATCATCAGAAGAGAATGGGACCTCGGAATCCGAATCAGAAGTGAATTTCAGCTCAGAATATCCTACATGAGACATGGGATCAGTACCAGCATTTCCTAGATTCCGAGCTTTCTTCATGCAATCCCGACGACTAAAACGACTCCGGCCTGGTGTCCGGGGCAAAGGAGGTTTCACATTAGCTCTAGCTCCAATTCCAATTGGAGTTATATGTAGCAATCTTTGAGCATTTGATTTAGACCTCCATGACATGTTGCAACAAGAACAAGACCTAATAAAATTGCTTGGGCTCTGAAAACCATACCTCTCAAAATCCAACCCCAATTTACCCACAAACAACCTATATGAATCTGAGCTCGATTTGTTCTGAATAATGAATGACATGACACATTCTTCGCACATGTCACGAACATCTGCAAGCTTACCATGAACATGACAATACACCAACGACGATATTTCTTTTCTGTGATTGCTGCAGAGTTGTCTCCTATAAAAATCTGGCTTCTCATTTCCGAATACATGATCAAGCCTCGAGCATAGCAAACAATGTGTTTGCAAATTGCAATAATTTGCAAATCTTGTTAACCAATATGAAAATGAGGCATCAACAAACAACAAGAAGATCAAGAACCATTCACATGCTGCAGATGACAAAAGATCCATAAATCCTTGAGGACTCCTTTGTGAATTAACATATGAAGTCCTCTTCACAGCCATTTTTACTGTAATGAAATGGAAAATGATAAAAAGTGTTGATGGGTTTTTAAAACTGAGACACTGCTAATTGAATTAGCAAAAAAAAAAAAAAAATTATAGCATTACTCAAATGAAATCACATTCTGCCTTCAAATTGTGAAGAAGAGGAAAAAGAAGAAATGGGTAGACAATGTTAATTGAATTCGCAAAAAAATTGATTTGGGTATCATAGTATTACTCAAATGAAATCACAGTAGGCTTCCAAATTGTGAAGAAAAGGAAAAAGAAGAAATGGGTAGACAATGCTTATTGAATTCACAAAAAAAAAAAACCAATTCAGGTATCGTAGACAAGGAAAAAGAAGAAATGAGTAGATAATGCTTATTGAATTCGTAGAAAAAAAACCCAATTCGTGTCGTATGGTAGTATTATTCAAATGAAATCACATTAGACTTCCAAATTGTGAAGAAAGGAAAAAGAAGAAATGGGTAGACGATGCTTGTTGAATTTGCAAAAAAAAAATGGATCGAGTGTCATAGTATTACTCAAATGAAATCACATTAGGCCTCCAAATTGTGAAGAAGAGGAAAAAGAAGAAATGGGTAGACAATACTTATTGGATTCTAAAAAATAAATCGGATATCGTACTATCAGTCAAATAAAATTACATTAGACATTGAAATTGTGAGGAAGAGAAAAAAGAAGAAAAGGGTAGATAATGCTTATTGAATTAGAGAAAAAATTACTTTAGGTCTCCAAATTGTGAGGAAGAGGTAAAAAAAGAAATGGGTAGAAATCAAATGATGATGAATCATTTGAATTGGGAAAAAGGTAAAAATGGTGGATAAAAATGAATCAGAATAAATATAGTAAATTTTAATGGGGGTCGTTGACGCTGGAGTGGTTTGAAGTAGTTTGTGTTACACGTGGCGATTGGAGAGAGAGAGAGTGGGCTGCTAGAGTACTCGAGCGAGTAGGGGGACGTTAGAGTCGTCCGTTTTTTCCTCAAACCGCAGGTGAAAAAAGCAACAGATGACTTGGTGTGTGTGTGTGTGTGTTGTGGATGGTTGGTTTTTATTCCTCTTCTCCTTGTTTTTGTGGAGAGGAGAGAACGCTTCTCTCTCTCTCTCTAAACTTACTCTTTAACTTTCTCTTTCTAAACTGCCTCTCCTTCTTTCTCTCTCTAAACTCCCTCTCCTTCTCTCTCTCTTTCTCTGTCTGTCTATCTATCTTTATTTGTTTCTCTCTCCATATTTTGTTTCTGGCTTCTCTCTCTGTATAGACATTTGATCGCCTGAAATCTGACGTGGGGACCAGCTCGGCGATGGGAATTCCGGTGGGGTTTGGTAGTGTTAGGGACTGGTGATGGAGGTTTCTCTCTAATGGAATTCGACGCGGAAATTCCAATTTCACGAGCAACCGTGACACAGGAAACCTCTTTGTCTGGTTCCATGGATGAAGGTCCCCTGCTCTCTCTCTCTCTCTCTCTATATATATATATATATATAAAATTCTCTGTGTGGTAATTACAATTATTCTTCAAATGTAGAAATGGGATTTAGTTTGATTGGTGGTGGGTTTGAAGTTTTGAATTCGTTGTCTTTGGGTCTTTTCCTACTGAATTTGGGCCCGATCAATGGTGAATTTGATCAAACTGTGACGAATTGTTGTAATTCTGATTAAGTTTGGTGAATTTACATAAAATTGTATTGATTAACAATGATTTTAGCTAAAAAGTCCAGTTTTTTATTACGTTAAAATATTGTTTGGGCAACATATTGATTTTTCTTTTTTTTGGGTTTATTTTCCTTATCTTCGTTGCCTCTGTAACTGTTATGATAATGCGTAATTTCTGTTATAGGATTCTTTTTAATTCATGGAAAAGCTTTTATTGCACAAATGTTTTATAGTGAAATCAAAAAAAGGTGGCAATCACAATTTATGAAATTAACACAAAGACGATGGTTATTTTGCTCTGTCAAGGATGTGCAAGATGATTGGGACATCATTCTATTCAGATTCCATTTTACAAGTTCTCTATTGGTTTGCTGTTTTTTGTTTATCATCTTTGTATTAGTTATCAATTAGGCCAAATTTATATTTTGGTCTGTCTCCATTTGGTTACAGTAAAGAATGAGAGTAAAGATGATGGAATGCTGAAAATTGGGTTCCATTTCTACCTGATTTCAATTAGTTTTATTTTATTTTATTTATATGCAAGAACCTATTGTTTTGTCAATATTTCAATTTTTTTTTCTGTAGGGGGTTCTGCTTTCATGGCTGATCTCTTAATTGAAATAGCAAACCAACATCATCTCAATGATATTAAAAGAAAAAGAAAAATAGAATCTAGATATGGCAGGGAATTCTGTTTCGTGGACGAGTTTCTTATGTGAAACAAAAAGGCAGTTTAAATTTGAACCATCACATTCAAATATGATAAATGTTTTAAACTGATTGCTCTTATTGTTTGTCAGATGCATTGTGGCAAATGAACTTGAGATCAAGTGAAACAATGGAATCCGGACCTTATCCCATGCGTGACGGAGAGCCGGACTGTTCTTATTACATCAGAACTGGCCTATGTAGATTCGGGACGACATGCCGATTTAATCATCCTCCTAACAGGAAACTGGTAAAAGCTGTGGCTAGATTGGACAATTTTAGGAATTCAGAGATTATTAATAAATGGGTGAAATAGTTTCTGCAGTAATCTATACATGGTCAACTAGGCTCTTAGTTACACACACCTTGAAGCCTTGTTACTATGTTCTACAATCTTCAAGGTAGTTGAAGTGTGGACGCATGAACCTTTGAACTATGATAAGCATAATTCAGTGTCATTTCATGAAGTCCTAATTGGTTTCTTATAGAATGATTAGAAAATTTTCATTTTATAAATGAATATGATTTTCATAATATAACTAATAAAGCAAAGTCTCAACTTTTATAGAATGATTTTCACAATATGATTTTATTCATTTTGTCAACACTTGTCTTTTCCATCTCTTTCTCTCTCTCTCTCTCTCTCTAAAAACTTCCTCTGATAAACCTTAGAGCTGCTTCTAAGATATTGACATCACTAAAAATATAGCATTGTAGTTTTGGGTTTGGTTCTATCATCTATGTGATGATAGAATAGTTTATTTTTTTGCTAACAGTTTTTTTAATGCTTCTGTTATATAATTGTCTAAAATAGTTTATCTCTAATACACAAACTGGCACATAATCACAAACTCCTTTGTGCATAAGTTCTCCTTCCAGTTGGTGTTATCTGATGCTGACTCAAAGAGAAACATATTTCTCAGGCACAACTGCATGGACACCCACTGACAAACTTCTGTGCTTTTATATATATATCCTGGCAAATAACTCAAACACCCACTTGCCCCTTTGGGGGGGACCTGAATCCTCCCACTTCAAAAGGTGAGGAGATACCACTAGGCTACTACACCTTTGGTGTTAACTTCTGTGCTTGCAAATATACATCTTTGGCTAGTATCTTTTTAACATGAAATCTTATGTTTCTTCATAAATCTATCAATAAAGAAACTTTCTTCAAGATTCATCTTGATAGTTTATTGTAATTTTTGGATTTATGGCTTCAATCTGATCGTATTAAATTCTAGGCTATTGCCACTGCAAGGATGAAGGGAGAATACCCAGAAAGAATGGGACAACCTGAATGTCAGGCATGTATTTATCTTCCATTTTCATTGTAAATATTGTGATTGGTTTTGTACATGGAGTCTCTGAAGTTACAAATGTACTGACTTAGGGTAAAAAAAAGGTTACAAATGTACTGTTAACATGAAGTGTATCACTTTTCTGCACTATTATGTAATGAATTTTCTGGTAGCCAAGTTATATGATATGTTGGGAGGTTTTATATGCATGACTTCTTGATGAATGATGACTAGTTTTCTCCTCCTTTTTTTGGTTGGGGATGGGAGGGGGACAGTGGGATGCAAATAATATGACGAAGCGGAAGCTATGATAGTTCACGAATGAACAAAAACACTTTGAATCCACAAAGTATGGGCAAAGGAAATCTGACATTGTATTGATAATTGAGTGAATTCTTCCTTCTGGTAGTACACATTTATAGTAGAATCAGAAATTAATCACCAAGAAACCTAGCAGCTCAATGAAACTAACTGCATAAGAAAACTGCTAAAAATTCAGCTTTCTCAGAAAATTCTGAAAAAATAAGGTAAGAACCTAATTACTAAAATCTACTAATTACCAAAAATCAACACAAATCAATTTCGTCTGCACCTCTAATAAAGTTCCCAAAGTTGGCACCCTAGATGAATGAATTTGGCCAAAAAGCAGCATACATCTGCAGCAAAGCTACTGACTTGTGCGAGTTCGATCGTTTCCAATCAGATGGGTCTTTCCAGGTCAAAACGGGCTTGTCAAAACTGTACCGGAAAACTGCTTCAGCCTGTCGTCCATTTGGCCTTTGAGTGGTCCAAACTGGCCCCAAACTCATCAACCATCTGTTCAACATCATAATAAGATATTCTGGCTAGCACTCATGCATCAAAAAAATAACATTGTCTTGTAAATCTACTTTAAGGCAATGCTATTCTCAATTTTTGGGGATTACTGATATTAGATTTTGTAATAAAATCTGCAGATTCTCTCTTACAACATTGAACACTTGATAGATTTTAAGTTCAGATGTGTGCTCACAGTTATATTTGCAGAATCTTTTTACTCTATTCTAGGAATAAATTTAATATGGATAGTGATTGGGCTCTACATGTGTTGAGCATGTGACATGTAATATGAACCCATAATACTCTGAGCCTATTGGCGATTGGTTTTAGTTTTATGCATTATACTTATCTTGGGAAGTTGGTCATTGATTGTCATTTAGGAGTTTTTTTTGTTTTTAATTTACTTGCTAAGATGAAGCACCTTTGTGCTCATTCTGAATGTATTCTACTATTCTTAGAGAATGCTGATAGCTTAATTTGGTGGCTAACATTTTCACATATTGCAGCATGAATACAATGATAGTAAAAGTTAAAAAATATTATTCCTTAACATTTAAAAAGAATAATTAATACAATAATTGCTTTACCATTCTTGCACCTCTCTCCATTTTGCAAGCCACCAGCCATTAGCTTGAGTTGTATTTCCTTGCGCTCCCAAAGGGGGAAATTCAGGCTTCTTGTCCCAATCAACTTATCCATATAAGAAAAGCGTCAAAACAAGAATTAAATTATTCATTACGAGTTTCCTTGTCGTATTGTGAGTTGAGTTGTCTTTTTGGCAGTGGTACTTTGTACAAGGAGAAGAGAATTTGTTAATTAAGATTATGAGTAGCAATAAGGTAACTTTCCTCCTCACTGTGCGAATTAGAATTATTAAACATTTAACTGGTGTGATTAATATGTAAAATTAGTGGAGGCAAACTTTGTAAACTTGAGGAAAGCAGGATAGTGATATTAGGTATGCTAGATTTGGAGGTTGTGAACATAATTAATTAAATTAAAGGCATAAAGGAGAGAAATAATAAATTAACATCTATTAGTTAGATGCTCCTTGCATGGTTTTAAGTTACATTTTAGATCAATTGGTTTAGGTAGGATCCTTCTTCCTCATAGGTTCAGAATATCTGTCACCCCCATCTTTTATTCCTATAGTGAACTGTTCCTAGTAGCCTGAAATTTAAAACTGCTTGAAAATATATCCAGTTACGTCATGTGATGTCCCAGTCTAATTTATCTTATCAGTTCGCAAACGTGACTGAAAATATTTCACGGTTTTTCACGTGTCCTATCAATTTTATTTATGTGCATTATGTTGTGATTAGCAATATTATAAATAAGTAATACGACCTGGTTCTTTGATGTGTCCCAGTTACAGTACATATGTTTGTGGTCTACAATAGAGAAGCTCACTTTGTTGTTACCAGATAAAAAAATGGTTATTACTGGAAACGAGTCTAGAGAAAATGTTCGTGACAGGAAAATTGTTAAATAATCCATAACAGGCACGGAGCCAGGAAAGGCTCTTTTTTTTTTGCACTTTATACCTATAATTTGCTAAAGTTATGCAAATGCCCCCCCTAAAATTAAAAAAAATACCCTAGTATATAAGTATGCTCCCACAAACAACCCCCCCCCCCTCCCCCCCAAACACTGCGCATAAGTTTCTGGCTCCATCACTGAACCATAACATGTTCAATGGTATTTATTTGTTAAGCTAGGCACATCTGTTGAGGGAGAGGCAAACCGTACCTGCAGTAGCGTTTACAGAGTTGCTCATTCTTATTGCATTGGAAACTGAATTCTCTGGCTGCCAGAAGTCTTCAAACATTCCAATGCATGATCTTGTATGAGTTATGCATGCAGTGTCTTATGAGCCACTCACTAATTTATTGTTTAAATTTTCCACACAAATGCAGCATCTGAAACTACACATCAAATATAGAAATAGGTTTAATAGAAGTAGAAAACCCATTTGGTTGGAACACATTGTTTTCTCCATGATCTATTTTATGGTTGCTTGAAGTTCATGCTTTTACCTTACGTCAATTGCTGATTCCTTCCGTATATTAATGAACCCAAAATGTAATCTATGCTGTCAATTGCCCAAAAAATAGTTTGAGTTGTCGTGGCATTGGATATTTGTGATTTTTAGGCTGATTTAAAGCCATTGGCATAGGATATTTGTGATCATTAGGCTGATTTAAAACCATTTAAAGTTGAACCATCCTAAAATTTAAAAACGAACCACCAGTCTAGTTTTTGTGGGTGTGGCTTGGAGGTAAGAGCAGCAGTATTTTTATTTCATCTGAGAACTGAGTGGACTGAGGGGCCTTTGCTTGGTGGTAGAATCTCGGGCTAGTAAGTATGAGAATACAGGTTCTAGTCTAGAAGCAGCCACTTTGTGCAAAATGGATGTGCAAGCAAAGCTTCAATTTCTTAAACCTTAATTGAATTGAAAGATCACTAGAATTTATAGGTTGCTGGATGTCTCCTACTTCCACCAGTTGTAGGATTCCAAAATAGGAATTTTTTGACTACTAAGATTGCACTATATCTATTAAAGACCACACAAGGCAATCCAATAACATAACTTGACACAATATAAGACCCATTGATCACCATTGAAGCCCATGTCTTGCAACACAGACAATTACAAGCAGCATATTAACCTTAACAAAAAGTGACTCAACCAAAAACTTGATTGCATGAGGTCTAAAGTGAGCTCCATGTTAAAATGCAATTTTTTCTTTTCTTCTTTGCATGCTCTGGCCTCAAATGTTGTCTTCTGTTTATTTTTCTCCTAGGGTAATATGGTTATGTAGTGGTCCTAAACACCTTCCATGTAAACATTGCACATTCATTTATTGCCCTGTTGGGTTTAATTATGTGGAAGAAGGTTAAATTTGTCAATCATATTGCCCCTTATATTGGATGAAGAGGTTCTATTTTATCATTTTATTTTATTTTTCATGCTCTGAGGTTAATTTTTCTTTGAACTGTTCTCCAGTACTACTTGAAGACAGGTACTTGCAAATTTGGAGCCACATGCAAGTTTGATCATCCTAGAGACAAGGCAGGAATTGCTGGAAGAGTTTCCCTAAATATTTTAGGCTATCCACTTCGACCGGTTCGAATTTATAATTTTCTCTCTCATTTTTTTGAACTCACTTATATGTTTTGATACAAACGGTTCATGGTTTTTTCTTGGAACATTATGATTATATTTTTGCATGTCATTTTTGCATCTTTCTTATTTCTTGCAAATGTGATATAATGATTGGACGCTAGAGAGTATTGAATCACCATGTACATGCCAAAATGGTGAATTTTGTTTTAAAGTAGAACGGAAATGGCAAGGATGTGCTAATGAATGATTTTATATTTAATTCTGTTGAGAAACAAGCCTCCAATCATGTACCACCAAATATTATGATGTGACGATAAATAAACAAGCATGAAGCAATCCAAAGAACACGCTAAGAATTATATGTGGTTCGGCAAAACAAACTTACGTCCACGGTGAGCCCGATTTTACTATATAGACTGTAACAGTACAAGTTGAAGGATTGTATCAAAAGTACGCTCAACTCTCAACCCTTATACACCCAATCTCACTCAAAAGGAAGTCAAAAATTCTAAACAAGAATTCTCTCAATAAGGGTCCTCTTAAAACAATGAAAGTGACCTCTCAATTTCAAAGAGAGTATTGCCTCTTTTCTTCTCATGAGTCTCAACCTATAACATAGGTAACTATTTATAAAGGCCAAAACCCAATTCTTTGGTGGATAAGGATTACAATTCCTTAGAGCCTAAGACTTGCCCAACAAGAACTTTTCTTCCTTGAGACCAAGACTTGTCTACTAAGAAATTACCTAATAAGATACAACTCTATAATAGAAACCTAATCACAATAGGAATTTGAGTCAACCTAACAAATCTTTAATACACGAGACTCCCGTCTTCAAATTCATAAACGATCCATCGGCCTTTTAAATTCCAGCTACATAATCCGAATCAAGTATAAAACAAGACTCCCCTTGATCCGCATAGCCAATGTATCCATGCAGTTGTGTCAAGTCAACACTATCAAGTGACTTTAGAAGGGGCTTCGATGCAACCCTTCTCTAAGCAGGAACTTTCATCTCACCCACGTCTGTTTGGAAACGTGCAACCCGTGTCTTCGATAAATCAAACGAAACACGTCTCAAGATCTTGTTACCATGTGCACCCCGTTTCCTATCCACAATCGAAGTCTAAGTGCCATTGGCACTCCCCACCAGATGATACAAACCTCCACTCTGTTCTCCTTGCATTAATACCATGCAGTCCTCGGTGATCTTCATAACTCCTCCTGTAATGGAGCACTTGCAACTTGTAGCCCATGGAGTCCAACTGGCTCAAGGAAATTAGATTACACCGCAATTTGGGTGCGTAAGCAACATCCCCCAAAGTGCGTTCCACCCCATCAAACATTTTGAACTTCATCATTCTCACGCCCTCAACAACACACTTGTCATTATTAGGCAATGTCAAAGAACTACCATCAAGTTCTTTAAATGAATCAAAACATTCTTTCACGGAGTAAATATGGTTCGATGAACCCAAATATAAAAATCACTCATGTTGAGTAAGAGTGTTACCTTTGAAAATTATGAGAATATCCCCAAGGTTATTATCACAAGCATATGCAGTAGATCCATTCTCAAAGCCGTCATCATCCTTTTGCTTTGCAAGTGGACAGTTATTCCTAATGTGGCCCCCACTCACGACATTTGTGGCATTGCTTACCTTTTTCTCCACCCCTTGATCTAGACATGCTGCTATCACTAGATCCCTGGTTAGTCTGCCCTTCCCTTATTTTGCCAATGAGCAACCATAAATGTCGACTCAACTTCCTCCATCTTTAGCATATCCTTGCCATACAAGACGGTAGTCACTATGTTCTCATAGAAATCTGGAAGTGAAGTAAGAAGTAATAGGGCTTTGTCTTCTTCTCCAATTTTCACATCGACCTTTTCAAGTTGGTCAACAATTTCATGAAATTCATTCATGTGCTCTAAGAGGTTTCCGCTTTCCTTTATCTTTAGCTTGTACAAAATTTCGCTTCAAATTAAGTTTAGTTGTGAGACTTTTCGCTAGATAGAGCTTCTCTAGCTTCTCCCACAATTTCAGCATCGAATCCTCTCCATTAACATTGTTAATAATGTTATCCCCAATACAGAGTCGAATAGTGCTAACACACCTTGATTCTATATCCTGACAATCATCAACTAACATTTTTTTTTTGCTTTCCATCATTTCCTTTCAACACCCACGCTAAGCCATGTTGAACTAGGATGTCCTTCACCCTTCCTTACCATAGGGTGAAGCTACCCTTACCATCAAATCTCTCCACCTTGTGCTGTGTGACAATATTACCAGCCATGATTGTCACAAGTGCCCAAGACGAACGACACCCGTGTTATGAAGAAAAAAATCTAGACAAGATTTTTTTCAAACACCTTGTGTGCACTTTAAAGCTCTGATACCAATTTGTTGAGAAACAAGCCTCCAATCACGTACCACCAAATATTACGAGGTGACAATAAGTAAACAAGTACGAAGAAATCCAAAGAACATGCCAAGAATTATACGTGGTTCGGCAAAACAAGCCTACATCCACGGTAAGTCCGATTTCGCTATATAGACTGTAAAAGTGCAAGTTGAAGGATTGTATCAAAAGTACGCTCAACTCTTAACCCTTAACCCTTGTACACTCAATCTCACTCAAAAGAAAATCATAAATTCTAAACAAGAATTCTCTCTCTAAGTGTCCTCTCAAAACAATGAAAATGACCTCTCAATTTCAAAGAGAGTATTGCCTCTTTTCTTCTCATGAGTCTCAGCCTATAACTAAGAAGCACAGATACGGATACGGGACACAGATACGACACGACACGGACACAGTGACACGGCAGATCCTAAAAAACTAGGATACGGACACGGCGGGGACACGCGACTAATAATTATATCTTTTTATATATATGAGATCAACCTAACAATGAAAATTCACAAATCATAATAATTAATGAGCTATAAAAACAATTAGTTTATCGTTTAAAGAACTACACAATTGAATCTACTCCACAATAATGATAATAGTTGTTTTCTAAAAAAAAATGAAATATTATACGGTATGACTGCTATATTTTATTAAAAAAATTCAAAGAAGTCATCATATTTACATTTTAAACTATCTTTCTTTTTAAAACTTTCTAAAAACTCTCTAACGATATGATACGCGTGTCGGACACGTGTCCATGGTGTGTCTATGCCGTGTCCGTGGTGTGTCCAAAAATAAAAAAATTAGGACACGTATTTTGGTGTGTCCGACACGTGTCGGGGCGTGTCCGACGCGTGTCGGTGTCCGATACGTGTCCGACACGAATTCTTCGACCTTTTAGGCGTGTCCGTGCTTCCTAGGCCTATAACATAGGTAACTATTTGTAGAGCCCAAAACCCAATTCCTTGGTGGACAAGGATTACAATTCCTTAGAACCCAAGACTTGCCCAACAAGAACTTTCCTTCCTTGAGACCAAGACTTGCCTACTAAGAAATTACCTAATAAGATACAACTCTATAATAGAAACCTAATCACAATAGGAATTTGAGCCAACCTAACAAATTCTTATATTAGTTGTGAGTCACAGTTCCCGAAGTGCCCAAGAATTTTGGGACGGAGGGAGTATTTGATTAAGTCAAATCTTCAAGTTCTGCTCTTCTGTATTATTTAATCATGTATGTTATTCATAATTTATCCATCGTGATGGCTCAATCAGAATTAGATGAATATATGACTCAATTGACCATGTTTACTGGATTAAAAAGCAGCCAAACATGTACCAAATATTGCACTGGTAAAAGAAAAAGAAAAAATTCATTGGTATATCATCTTTGTTTACAGAGAAATACACTTTTTTTTTGTACATTGCAAGAAAATATAGCCATGTTTAGGCGTATCCACACCATTTGACCAGCGGTGACCACATGTTTGGTATGTGTCTTAATTTACAATATTTATATTAAGATTCTAAACATGTTGGGGGCATGTTCTGCTAGTGTCTGTCTTGTATTTGCATCAGTGGGTATATCTGACATCATCAAAGTTACGTTATGTTGGTGTCCATGCTTCTTAGGTTAAAAACTATTTCATATTGATTTTTTCTCCTCCTGTACTTCCCTGCAGAACGAGAATGAGTGTGCTTATTATTTGAGAACTGGTCAATGCAAGTTTGGAGGCACTTGTAAATTCCATCACCCTCAACCATCTAATATGATGGTCCCATTGCGTGGTTCTCCTATTTATCCTTCTGTCCATTCTTCAACAACTCCTGGTCAGCAATCATATCCAGGAGGAATAACAAATTGGTCGTTGTCAAGAGCTTCTTTTATTCCTAGCCCACGCTGGCAGGGCCCTTCAAGTTATACGCCTTTGATTGTACCTCAGGGAATGGTATCAGTCCCAGGATGGAATGCATACAGTGTAAGCTTTTATTTACTGTCTCAGAAAATGCTATGATGTTCATTGAGCCTGCTTATCTACATTGGTGGGAGCAAGCATCCTTTAAAAGATCATTGAGAATGGAAGAAAGTTAAATGAAGAAACGCTTCTAATGTGGCTGCTAATTATTTCCAATGTGGGTGAAAGGAGTAGGGGAAAAGAAAATGAAAAAGAACAGTTTTTTTTTTGTGCCTGGAAGTTTGTGTCATAGTGGTGTTTTCTTTTACATTCGTAACATGCTGGTCTACCAAAATCATTTCAGCAATCATGCGAATTTCCCATAGTTTATTAGGTTTCATGCATTCTATAGAGCTATCTGTTTAGAGTACTTTGAGGAGAATAAATGCTTGACCAATTTTGCCTTTGCTGACACTTGGGACTTTCTGATAACTTGGCAAAAGACTATTTTGGCTTTGGTGTCTTAGAATTCAACTTAGTTTTGAAACATATTGGGTGGATTTGGATTCTCATGAATTTATTATGTGAGAACTTTGTCTTTTGCTTTGATGCATCAGATTTGTGCCTTGGATTGAGGCCTGGTGTAGATTAAGTGTTGGTAGGGTGGGCAGTGTGGGTATTACATAGGGGTTTTGGTGATGGTGATGCAGTTCTGTTAAAGTGTCAGTGGTGGTGTTGACCACTGGAGTGGGGGGTGGGAGAGTGGGGCTGGGAGGTTGGGAGATTATGATGATATCTATGACCCAGAGTCGGGTAAGTGTATCAGCTGGGGGTGTGTGTCTAACCATCAGACGTTCTCGAATTCCAAAACTTAGGATACAAGGATATGTGTCCAATAGTTGGATATGAGTATGTAAACATGTACTACGCATGTAACTACATTATATGTTTTATTATAATGTAATGTTTAATTTTGTTGTTTTATAAAAATATGCTCAATAATTACTCAAATGAAATGGGATGTGGTAAAAGAAAAAGGTTTCCATCTATCTCATAGAGATAGGAATCCATCTCTACTGTTAATTTGGTGTTTTTCTTCTTCTTCAATGTGAATAATAAGGGTGTCTGATTTGGGTTCGTGTGTCGGACACATCCTGTACCCATACCCATGTTGTGTCATGTTGATACGGGTACGTGAGGGGAAATTGGAGAGTCCATGTAACGGAGGGTGTTATTGCTGGAAACCGTGTAATAGACTGTTGATTCCATTATTTGTTTGAAGCCTTCAATTCATTAATTAGGGTATTAGATTTCTTTTTGTTTATTTGGGGATTGAATTTTTGGTCATTTGGTCCCAAGCATAAGAACTGACTTATTTTGGAACCCACTTCCTGGTTACCATTTCCTTGGTTGAAAATTTGAGATATTCTGCAATTATTTCAATTTTGTTTTGATTTGAACTAGGAATGATTCTGGAAGTTCAGGAAATTGCACATCCAAACTATGTTAGAATTTCCTTGTCATAAATGAAATTTGAATTTATCAGCTTTTTAGTTGAGCTATGTTACATGCGGTAGATTCATAAACTAAGCTACCTAAATTGCTTGCAATATCATATTGATATAGCCATATAGGTGTTTATATAGTTCCAAATCTGTGGGTCAAGCAAGGGATAAAAGGCATTTGGATGATCTGGATTTATTGATTTTTTTTAGTGGAAAAACAAATGCATAATGTTGAGAATTGGATCAAAGCCTTCAACCCATTAATTAGGGAATTTAGGTTTCTTTTCGTTTATTTGAAAATGAGTTGGGGATTGAATTCTTTGGTCATTGTTTTCAAAGTTCTTAAAATTGTTTTTAGAGAACTAAATCAAACAAGCCCATAAATTTTGAATTTTTAAAACATAAAGTTTGAATTAAAATAACCCATTTTTTGAGGATCAGAATATTTGTTTGTTAACTAATAAAAGTTTCGTTTAGCATGGCAAAAGGAACTTACCTTTCTATGAAAAGTTTGATTATTATTTTTTTGTTAGTTACTAAATAGAATTTACTGTGTAAAAATGATTTTAAATTAAAATAATAGAACCAGCTTTATATTTTATAAACAAAAATAATTAAATGAATCCAAACACAACCTCGTGTTTACACAGAAATATCATTATATAGCGTTAATTTGTCCACACTTCTTTCCTTTGCATCAATGGAAATAATTTATCATTAAATATTATAAAAGGCAAGTTTGTGATTATCATTAAACATATTATTTCTTGTTGCAGTATTTAATTTTTTAATAATAAATTATTTCCATGAAGTAATATTATAGGCCATGCTCTTTTAATCTACTAATCTAGTGAATGATACAAAGTGTGCAGTGGAGGTTTCTGTTAATAAAGCTTGTTTATATTTTTGTCTGTGTTAGCACCAAGTTTGTTTTTTTACATTGTTTGACATACAAATTTATATATTTTTACTCAATTATATAATGTATACGTATAACTATTAAATACATATTCAAACATTACTTTTTAAAGTGAGTTGAGAGAACATTTCCTATAAAGTGTATCAGCACTGTAGAGTGTGGATGTGCTTACTGGGAGGTTTTCTTTCCAGGGTCAGCTGGGTTCAGTTTCATCTTCAGAGAGCCAGCAGCAAACAGTGGGAAACAGTCAGATTTACGAGACTTCACCCCAAGGTGAAGCAACAAATGCAGGATCTCAAGGGACATTTTCCCAATACCGTTCTGGGTCTATACCTATGGGGTATTACGCATTGCAGAGGGAGAATGTATTTCCTGAGAGACCTGGCCAACCTGAATGCCAATTTTACATGAAGACAGGAGATTGCAAGTTCGGTGCAGTTTGTCGGTTCCATCACCCAAGAGAAAGACTGATTCCTGCTCCAGATTGTGTCTTGAGCCCACTTGGCCTTCCTTTACGTCCTGTGAGTCATTTTTAGTGTTAAGTTTGATCTCTGATGATCTTTGTTCTACTATGCTGTGTTTCATTTACTCTTTCATATCTGTTTTCAAATTATATTTAGTTTTGGAACTTTGGGTCTTTTTACTTTCCTCAGCTATTTTCATGATATATATGGATTTTTATCCCTGTTTGCTCTTACACTTTCTTTTCCTGAATTAAAAAGTTATTTCTGTTATTTTAATAAGGCTTTCTGTTATTTTTTGTGTTGTGTTTGTGTGGTGTGCATATCGATATGTGTGGCAACCAATCTCATTCTTTGTGAGCACTATCATAATGTTGGATTGGAGACTATTTTATTGAAGCTAGCAAAATATGTTTTTATATTCTTTTGATTAGTCTCGATATATATATATATATATATATATGTATGTATGCCTATTTATTTACATATAATTTTAGACAATCACAAGCATGAATAATGGGCCGCTCTAGAAGAATGGGCCACTATAGACCTTTTTTTAATATCTCAAAGTCACAAACCTTTTGCAGCAAAGAGAGAGAAACAACCCTCTTAGGATAGCAAGTAAAAGACGGATTTTACTTCGATCACTGTCAGAGCCTAGATTTTTAAAGGACAAATCTGGGAGAAGCTGGATGATAGTTAAACTGATAAGATATTGAAAATTATACTGATGAAACCTTGTCACCACAGAGAAAGGGGGCTGTCTGTTTTATAACAGAACCATTAAGGAAACTTGACTTTTTCTAGACAGACTTTTTAGCTTACCGCACTGCATTAATAACACTATTAATATTCCTCTGACACTCTTCACTTCCCCATATTACATTAATAATTACTTGGTAATACAGAATAATAATTGCTACTTCATAGAACAAAGAATAAAATTTGACTTCTCTTAAAAATATACTTTCCAATGTACCATTTATTGCATCAATCCCTCCTCCAATGAAGAATCTCGTCCTTGAGTTTAGTGCTGATCTGTAATTCTTTCTTTTGCCATGATCAGAATTTACAAATCTGAAACATTAAATGTAGATTCAATGACCAAGTGTTTTGGAAAAAAAACTCGATAGGCATTTTGGCTTGGCAAGGCTCAATCTTCCTTTTTCTGAGGTTGGAATAAGAGCTAGTCGGGAATCTCTCCTTGAGTAGGTAAACTGTTACCATGTCTTCTTTCTTCCGGCATGCCTTTTCTTGTCTGCATACTCCTTATACTTGGCACTTGCTTTTTAAATTTTTAAAATTGATCTTATCTTGCAACTTCTTCATTTCATCAGCCATAGTTTCGGTCCTCTAATTGCTCTTACCAATCTGCAGTATAGCAGCCAAATCATAAAAATATGTTGGTTGTGTTCCATATACTCATTAAAGGGACTTTTGCTTATAGTTCTGTTCTTGAAATAGTTATAAGAAAATTTTGTTTGCGTTCTGATTAAAGAAATGTAGATGTGATGTACTGACGAAATGGAAACCAATATAGATACATCATAATTCTGGAAACAACGAGGAAATAAAGTATAATTTATGAGATAATGACAATGTAATGTACTGATGAAAGAATGTTAATGTGATGCTGACCTTTATTCTACACATCTTATAATAACATGCAGCATGCTCTTTTGATATGCTCCCTCATGTCAAGCTGCATTTTTGCATTTAATAATAAATTTGCTTATATCATGTATTATGTGCCCTTCTCATATAAAGCAGTCACTTTATGGAAATAATGCAAGACATTAGCTTTGTATCCAGCCTGCCCTTCTCAGCACCAACATTGACAGACCTTTATTAGTGTTGGCCTTTTTATGTGTTTATGCTTCTTATCTAATATCTGATATGTTTGATAGCCTAACCTTGTTTTGTTAAAAATATATATGTAAGTAACTAAATTTGATTTTATTTGCTTAATGCATTACTCAGTGAGTCAGTGTATGTCTTGTTTATTCAAGGTGTGGGAGGGGAAGATTAGTGAGAAGCCTAATCTTTGGCAATATTTCACACAAAATGGCTGCATTTAAACTCGAACCTGCAACTAATGCTTGTCAGTTCGAGCTTTTTATCATAACACCAGGCAATAGAAAAATAGGCACTACCCTAGAAACCATGGCAATAACTTTCTCACAGTTATCTATTGGTCGGATGAACATGATAGGTTTTTGAAGCCTAAAAGTGAGGTTCTGGGATCCATGCTCTTCAAGAAGCTTTATTGGCTGAGTTGAAAATGTCTGGGTAGTTGTCCAGAGTCTCATATTTGGTACATTATTATTTGAATTTTTTTATTTTTTTGGTTGTTTCAATGGAAATAAAAATGGAATAGAAACGAACCCATGCTGGTGATTTGGCTTGCCACAAAGTTTAAGATTACTAAGCTATATTGTTTTTGGATTTGCATAACATGACCTGAATGAAGCTTAACATGTCTGGCCTAGTTCGCAGAAATAGCCATCTTAAAATTAAGCAAGGAAACCATCTTAAACAATTTTAGAGTTGTTAAATAGAGTTCGTTACCACTTTGCTCTACAGTAATTTGAGGCTTTCTGTTGCAACTTCTTGGATATGTTATCTAGGATACCAAAAAGAGCCCTATAGTTGGAAAAAGTTTTTAAGTTTTTGTTGTGAATAATAAGTTATTTTATTGAGCATTATTCATGCTACTAAAGGCAGCATAAATTGGCTAAACGAAGCCATACTTCAATTCTTCTAAGCTACTAGAGGCTTGATATATTTTATGTAGTTAAGAAACCCCTTGTCTACCAGATTGTTGCAGCAAAAGCTTCATTTTCTTTCTTTATTTGTGACCTTTTCAATTTTTCAAACTACTACTTAAGTATTTGTTCCAATATAGGTTTTCACATTTTTGTATCTGCTCATCTACTTTGGAATAAAAATCAAAGCTGTTCGTTATTGGCATGACTATAATATGTATGACATGCATTTTCTTGAAGATATTGAGACAAAAACGTCCTCCACAAAAATGAATAAATAAAAATATAGAAGGGAAAAAGAAAAGATAAAGAGAATGTAGAGTTGCCATGAATCTTGTGTATGAGTTTGTTTAAACAAACCTTTTGCTAATTCAAAATTTTGATGCAAATGGATGAATGTAGCCCATGGAACTGCAAGAATCAAATTCCTAGAAAAAAGATGTAAAAGAATATAAAAAGATGACGACTTAGTAGGGATGTATGAATAAGCAGAGGAAAGGTAAAGGGGGATTTTTTTTTTTTTTTGAGTGGGGTGGGGTAGTTGATGCATTAAACATGACTGTGCTATTTAATTGCTACCTAAATGCATCAGCCCTGCGACATTCATTTGTTACCTAAATACTTTTTTACTCGATGAAAAGTTGACCTAGTTAGTTTTCATTTTTCTTTGACAGGGAGAACCCTTGTGCATTTTCTATTCTCGTTATGGTATCTGCAAATTTGGTCCGAGTTGCAAATTTGACCACCCTATGGGAGTTTTTGCATATAATCTTTCTCCATCATCTTCAGCTGATGCGCCAGTTGTTCGGCGATTGTTGGGGTCGTCCTCAGGAACTGGTGCATTAACTTTGTCTTCCGAAGCACTTGTTGAAGCAGGCTCAGCGAAGCCCAGACGACTTTCACTGTCAGAGTCAAGGCAGATGCCTCCTGCTGGTGATGATATCAACACAGAGGGATGACTTCTCTCTCAAAAAATGTGCCATTAATCGTCTATAAATTCATTTCCCATTGCTGGAGATGTACAGAATTCGTGTTGGAAGTCGAATCTGTTCTTCTGAAAATGCATTCAGTAGACATGCTCGACTCCTCTGAACTTCACTTTGCTGCATTGTATAAATCTGCAAAAATTGTTGCATTTGGTAAAATCCAATGCAAACATTTCATCTGTTATGAAAGCCCATCTTTCTGGTTTACATGAAATGAGTTTTTCTCCAGTATTTTATGTGAAGCATTTATTTTACCAGTGTTAATGGCTTTTCAGTATGGCTTTCCAGGGATTTTTGTCTGTCACCCTAGCTTTATAATCCTAACCTGTGACCTTGCTTCTATTTGTTATGGTTGACTTGTTCTTCCCGCTTTGCAAGTATGTGAACTATTACTATTACTAAAAAGAGCATTATCCAGTGTATGTCCTGCCTAAGCAAAGTGCTAGGAGGTGAATACGAGAGAGACACCTAACCTTTGGCATTATTTGCTCTCTCATTCGAAAACTCATAGCCCCATGCTTGTAAGCCCGAGCTACCATTGCACCAAGCAATGACCCCAATGTGTACTGCTGCTGCTGTTATTAATTGTTAAGCACTAGAACTACCGCCGCTGCTAATGTTTATAATTACAATAGTAGCATTGGTACTATCTATTTTATCCTGACTTCTGTAAGGACTTCTCAATCTGCAATTGTCCCCTCCCCCTCCACCCATTCCCATCCCCTATATTTTCGGTACATAGGTTTCTCATTGCAGAACTCCATGTGGGCCAACTTTTGGTGAACCCTACTTATTGAAGGCTGAAGAATGAAGCAAAAAGTATCTTAATCTTCTTCACTTTGGATGAGTTTCTTTAAGCCTTCACAAAACCTCAAAGCTGATTTTTTCATTTTCTTGATAGGTAGCTCCCTCAATTAAATTTACAAGTTCCTGGAGGCCTTGTGAAATAGCAGACGTTTGTTGACTGTCTCACTTCTGCATCCACACCAGTTTTCTGCAACAGTATATCCTTGAAGAATTTGGGGCAGGTATCTTCAGAATGCTAAAAATAAGGTATTTTCCTCTCCTATCAAATAAGAACTGAACCTGTTTGACACTTCATTGAAATTATGATTTGTACGTGAACCCAATTGGAAAAAGGATAGTGCAGGTTGTTTTTTGTAGCCTGCCTGATTAATAAATAGTCATTTTAAAGTACCTAATCTGTGGGACAGCTGCATCTCACTTGTGAAGCAGTAACCATTAATTTACGATCTTGAGGTACAGAATATTTAGCGGAATTGAATTTTTATCATGTTAACTCCTACCCACACCTTTTTCAGTAGCCAAACAAACCCCCCCCCCCCCCCCCCACCCCCCCCCCCCCCCCCCCCTCTCTCTCTCTCTCACACACACACACACATACACAAAAAGGTTCCCCACTACCTAAAAGAAAATCATCTTCTGCTCTTTTCTTTCCTTTAAACCTTATTAATGCAAAATGTATGTTCGTTGCAATTCAGTTTCTCTTTTGTGTAAATTGTTGGCCAGGGCCTCCCATCTTGCTGTCACTTTTTCTACAACCTAGCTATTTAATAATTAGCAATGGCTGATTCTTCTAAAACAGTGCATTTTCTGCTTCATTTGTGGACATGTGCTGGTATCTTTAAGGATTATACTTGTGCGCTATCACTAGCAAATGCATGACATAGTGAACTATTTGAAATGGTATCATAATGTATATTGTGAATGTTTTAAATACCTTTTTACAAAATTTGAGACATTTTTATGTTCCATACCTTCAAGAAACTTTTATGCTTAGTATGATACAAAGGATGGAGAATTGGATGGAAGGGAAGGTAGGTGGGATGAGAGAGGAAAACCTTGGAAAGGAATGACTCTTTCCTTCATGTTGTTTGGTTGAATAGGAAGGAAATGAGGGAGGATTTGGAGGGGTTATTAAGTAATATGACTGCTTTTTTTTCAAAAATATGAAGAAAAAAAATTCAAGCTTTGAGGGTAAAAATGTTAATGGGAGGGAGGATGCTTTCCTTTCCTTTTCTGCTCCATATTGGCCAAATTCGTATGAAGGGCGGAGAGGTCCTTCCTCCTCCCTTTCTTTCCCTCTCCCTCTCTTCCTACCAAACAAGGAGACTCCTCCCTTCTTCCCTAAAACATCCACCGCCACCCTTTTCCTTGCCTCCATTCTTGTGAATGCATTGGGCAAATTCATATGAATGCATTGTTAAATGTTCTTTTAAGGGTAATGACAGAGAGAGAGGCAATTATTCCTTCCTATGGTTGTGCATGTCAGGATTTGAGGCCAGAACAGGAAACAAAATGCACAATTTCTATCACAATATTTCACTTCTAGAATACCCGTACTCTTCCCCATGCTTCAATTGTTTCTATTTCAAATTGGAAACTTCCAGATTTATATGAATCCCAACAACTTTGTGTGTATAACCTTAAGGCAATTAGCCAACATTCTACCTCTGAAAAAAATTAAAAATTGCATAGATAATAATAATATGTTGAGAGACTCTTTAGGGAGTAAATTTATTATAATCAGAGAGTTGAAACTTAAGGGAAAAAACACAGGCACAAATAATTATAATATTCATTTCAAGGACTTGTGTAAGAACTTTTTGTGAGAATTGCAAAGAGAGAGAAGAAGAGACAAAAAAAGGGGCTAGGGTTTCTATTACAATCTCAATGCAAAGTTACAAATATGAAAACCTAATAAAGAGAATATATAGTCTTACAAACAAAATAAAGTAAAAGACTATTCTACCCTGATTAATTATAATAACTCTAATATCCCCCCTCAAACTCACAATGCGGTTGCTAAAAGTATCGAGAGTTTGCCAACCAAAAAACGAAAACTCAAAATAGGATGTGACTTTATAAACAAGTCTGCAAGTTGCATTGAAGAAGTGACAAAGGGCAAAGTAATAGTGCCATGCTTAAAGTGATGTTGAGTAAGATGACAGTTAATTTCAATGTGCTTGGTTTGCTCATGAAAAACTAAGTTGTGAGCAATCTAAATAGCACTCTTGTTGTCACAATGCAAAAGAGTGGGATGAGAAAGAGAAACACCCATATCTGCAAGTAACCAACGTAACCAAACTATCTCAGTGGTAGTAGAAGCCATAGCACGATACTCAGCTTCTGCGGAAGATCTAGAAACGACAGGTTGTTTCTTACTTTTCCAAGAAATAAGAGAATCACCCAAAAATATACAATCAGTATCTGAGTATGCACGCAGCTCCAAAGAAGAGGTCGATGGAAGTAAAAGATTATGAAAGAGAGTGCCTCGAAGATACCGAAGGATACGAAGAATAATAGCCCAATGAACTGTAGTTGGTGAAGCAACAAACTGACTAACGATGTGAACAACATATGCAATATCTGAACGTGTAATAGTGAGATATACCAGGCTACCAACAATAGTACGATATAAAGTAGGATCTGGCAAAGTGGTACCATCAGAAGGAGAATATCGAGCATTAAGCTCAAGAGGAGTATCGATAGTCTTAGTATTAGTGAGGTGAGCACGCTCAAGAATGTCAGTTGTGTACTTTGACTGAGATAGAAGATAGCCTTTTGGAGATAATGTTACTTCAATACCCAGAAAGTAGTGAAGAGAGCCCAAGTCATGCATTTCAAATTATCGAGCTAATTCTGACTTCAACACTGCAATCCCATCAACATCATCATCAGTAATAATCATGTCATCAACATATAAGGAAAGAAGAATACAACCTGCAGAGGTACTCTTGATAAAGAGAGCTGAATCATGATTAGTTGGGCAAAAATTAAGAGAGGTAATCACAGTTTAGAACTTCTCAAACCAGGCATGGGGTGCTTGTTTGAGACCATATAAATCTTTCTTGAGCCTGCAAACATATCTAGGATTATGAGAAACACCAGGAGGGGGAATCATGTAAACTTCTTCTTGAAGATCGCCATTCAAGAAGACATTTTTAACATCTATCTCAGATATATGCCACTGACGAATAAAGACAACTGCAATAAGAGTACGAACAATAGTCGTTTTTGCAACAGGAGCAAAAGTCTCCTCATAATCCATACCATCCTGTTGAGAAAACCCCTTGGCAACCAATCTAGCTTTGTACCGCTCAACTGACCCATCAGACTTGGTTTCGATTTTATAAACCCAACAAGAACCAACCATACTTCTACCAGGCAGTAGCAGTACCAAATCCCAAGTATCTATCTTGCGCAAAGCAGAGAGTTCATCAACCATAGCCTGCTGCCAAAGCGGATCAATAACTACCTCTTTATAGGATAAAGGCTCAGAGAGATAGTGAATAGAAGTTAAAAAGGAAGTAAAAGAATATGAATAAGAAGAATAAGCAAAATCTGGTAATTGACTAAACTTACGAGTACATTGAGGATAACGAGAAAGAGGATCCACAGTCTCAGGAACTGCTTCGATGGCCACAGGAAGAGAGGGAGTTTCAAATGTATTAGAGAGTAAAGAACCAGTATCTGCAGAACTATCAATGCGAACACTGTGAGAAAAATGATGAGGAAAATGAGTAATAGGAACACGAGGACTAGAATCATTTTGTGAGTCAGTATTTGTAGTGCGTAGGACTTGAGAAGACAAATTATCAGTATCATCAGAGAAATGATCAATATGGATGAGGTCAGATTTGGTCATGTTATGAGTACTAGCAGGAATTATAAAGAATAGTATATGTTCAAGAAACAAAACATGACGAGATATATAGAGTTTCTGGATAATTGGATCACAACACCGATATCCCTTTCGACCCTCACCATAGTCAAGAAAATCACAAATGATAGAGCGAGAAGATAACTTGCTATGCTCTACACGAGGACGGAGAACAAAGCAAGTACAACCAAAAACCTTTAAAGAAGAATAATCAGGAGCATGCCTCTATAACTTTTCAAAAAGTGATAAACCTGAGATATGAGAAGATGAAATCTTATTAATTAAGTTGACAGTAGTAAGAACTGCTTCTCCCCAAAATTCATTAGGAACTAAAGCAGACAATAAGAGAGAATGAGCAGCTTTAACCATGTGCCTATGTTTCCTCTTAGCAACACCATTTTGCTCACAAGTATCTATATAAGAAGTTTGATGAACAGTTCTATCTAAGGCAAGTAATCCACAGAATTTATTAGAAGTGTACTCCCCACCCAAATCACATCTAAAACACTTAATAACAGCAGAAAGTTGAGTTTTAACAAGGGCCCGAAAGGCATTATAAATACTAAAGAATTCATAACGATATTTCATAAGATAAACCCAATAATAACGAGTGTAATCATCAATAAAGGAAACATAATATGGAGACCCCCCTTTTGTGGCAACGGGAGAAGGTTCTCACACATCAGAATGGACCAAATCAAATGGTGCAAGAGAAGAAGAATTACTTCGATTAAAAGGTAAAACAGAAAATTTTGCTAGTCTATAACCACAACAGTCAAAAATGTCATGAGTTTGCAAATTTTCTAATGCTCCTATAGATGTTTAGTATCTTAAACGAAAGGCCGAAACATGATCAAGACAAGAATACCATAAATAAAAACTAGAAGAAGAAGAATTCAAATGAAAAGATGACTAGTCCCCACTGTCTACATTGGAAGCTGCAACAATTGGTACTTTTAGCTCGTCCAAAATATAAAGTCCCCCTTGCCTACGGCCTGTCCCAATCAACTTCTGGGATTGCGGATCCTGCACATGACAAGAAAAATAAGAAAAAGATATTGAGTAACCAAAGTCACATAACTGACTAATAGAAAGTAGATTCATCGTGAGTTTGGGAATGTGATAAACACTAAAAAAAGATAAATTAGGTTTGACAACAGAACTAACACCTGGTAAGGGTATAAGAGTGCCATCAACAGTCATGAAAGACAAATGATATAGGACATAAAGAAGCAAAAGATGACGAATCAGGTAACATATGATGTGAAGCTCCAGAATCTAAGACCTATATGGAAGAAGACATACATGAAGAACTAGAAGATAACTAACTTATTGAAAAAGAGGTGGACATAGCATGTGGCTGTGTGACAAGTAACTTCTGAAACTGGTCAGCGAGGGCAACAACGGTGAGATTAGAAGATAATGAAACTCCAAAACCAACTGAGTCTGATGGTTGTACAACTGCTGCAATGTTAGGTTGCAGAGGCCTATAAGCTTGTTGTGATTGATTTCCCAATTTCCATGGAGGAGGCTGTTGCTTCTGTTGTTGTTGTTCTGACTGAGCTCTACTCAACAATTTAGGACATTAAGCCTTCCAATGACCCTTCTGCTTACAGAAATTACATTTATCAAAGCCAACCTTCACGTGAGTCTTGTTTTGATTGTTCGAAGGTAGTCTAGAAAGAATTGCTAAAACAGATGGATTAGGTGCTGGGAGAATTCCTTTTCCTGCCTGAGACTTAAGACGTATCTCCTCAGCCAACAACTCACTGACCACTGAATCAACGGAAGGTAGTGGGCTATGATGTAGAATTGACCCACAAAGTCCCTCAAAATCATCACGAAGAGCCATCAAAACTGAACTAGTCGTTATTCCTCCCTTAGAGCAATATACGGCATACATGCTCATAGCTCTGCTGATTCCGTGAGAGCCAACTGGTCCCAAAGATCTGTCATTGCAGAGTAGAACTCCTGAATACTCATATTTTTCTGTTCAAGGGCTCGAATATCAGATTTTAACTGATATTGTTTTGCGAAGTTAGACTCTGTATACAGTTCTTGCCAAATGGTCCCAAACCTCCTTGGCTGTTTCATACTTTGCCAACTGCGTACCTATCGAATGTTCAATAGAATTGTTGATCCAAGTGATAATTTTTAAATTATTTGCTTCCCAAACATCTAACAGATCTGCATAATTTTCAGCCTTTGCATCTTTGGGTTTACTTAAAATTCCACTAATATAACCTCACATCTTTTTGCCCTTAAGAAAAATTTTCATCACATAACTCCAATAGAATAATTCTTTCCATCTAATCTTACACTAATAGACTGAAGTGAGTCATCTTTTTCACCAACCATTTCGAAGAGAGGAGAAAGCCAAATACCAGAGATGAACTGTGCGAATCGGAATAGTACGATTAACCAAAATAAGTACAAAGACAGGTGAAGGCCAAATACTAGAGACAAACGGTGCGAATCGAAATAGTTCGATGCTAGATGGAAGCGATATCGGAATCAGATCGATGCCAAAACGCCCCAAAAAAAAAAAAATCGGGGCGGAACCCGGGCAAGGGCGCGCTGCCCCCAGCCAACTCACCGCGGACTGCATGGATGGGATATACATTTCTTCTATGTTATTACTAATCAAAGGACTCATCTAGATCATTCCTCTAATATAATATGAGAATTGCAAAGATAGAGAAGAAGAGATAAAAAAAAGGGGCTAGGGTTTCTATTACAATCTCAATGCAAAGTTACAAATATGAAAACTTAATAAAGAGAATATATAGTCTTACAAACAAAATAAAGTAAAAGACTATTCTACCCTTATTAAATATAATAACTCTGATACTTTTTACGTATGTTTTTATTATTTACAATCTATTCATTGAAGCAATCCATAACTTAAATTTGTTTTGTAATTTGGACTTGTGTAGTTTCTCGCATATGGTTTGAATCATTTTTTCAACCATCTTATCATCATCGCTAACATTTTTTGAAGTATTTTGTGACTAATCACAGGAGCTGTTAATAATTATTTGGGGCTTTATTTTACTAATAACTTGGGTTGTCACATTATGTAGAATAGTCTAATTTGGGAAATTTATGCCTATTGATTATTGTTTTGACCAAATTAATGTTTGTCCCACTGTTCTCTTAACATATGATTCTAACTCGAAAGGAAAAACGAGACATTTAAATTTAATCTTAGGTAATATTTTGACCATATTGTTCAATTTGAAATGAAACATTTTCTAATAAAAATCATTTTTATTAATATAATGACTTGCAGTTGGTTATGAAGCACTACAAGAACAAAGGTTCAACGAAAGCAACTGAATGAGTATCCAAGAAAAATAAAATACGTTTGTCTTTTAATCTTGTTACGCAATTTAAGTTATTCAACCTTGTATACAACAGTGGATAGCTTTCATTTGTTCAAAATTAAGATATGATACAAAACTAGTTTGGTGGTTTTGCTATTTCTTCTCTCTTTTATTTTTGTTCTTATCATTTTGATGAGAGAAGTTGGATAACTTCTTATTTTATAAAGCCTTTCCCCCTCACATGAAATTGCTATTTACCATTGTCTAAGGAAACAGCACATTATTGTTCTGCATGATTGAGAAGTTTAAACTTGAAATTTTTTTTTTAGTCCCTATATATCAATTTCAAGGTGTAAAAGCTTTGTTAAAAGTATATTTTTGCAATGGTGTCCTGAATTCTGAGCCCAAGAGGCCTCTTCTGATGATTGAAGGAAAAGGTCAGCAACTTCCTCAATTTTTTGACATGGCTAAAGGGACTGTGCACTTGGCCTGAGTTGAGTTATTTTGGACAATCCGGTCTACTTGTTTGAGTTTTGTATTGAGTTATTTTATGCCTCTTTTGTATATGGATTTGATTATTGTAAAGAGGTTTGTGGTTTATTAGATTGGGCAACCACTATATTGTCTTCATTTCCAGAATGAAATTTCTGTCCGAAGTCTGAACCATCATTGTGTGCTTATTAATTGTTGATAAAACATCTTCTCTCTGCTTCTCCAAGTACTGATGTTAATTCTAGTACAGAGCTCTCAGGTTGCTCCAGTTATGGTTTTGGGATGTTGATGGTAAAATATGAAGTTTGAATATTTGATGGACTGAATAGTTCCAGTCCTTCGGTCTCTGGCGTGTTAGAATGGGAGCTCTGTTGGTTTAACAAGCTTTACACAAAGCCTAGCAGGTAAGGATGAGTTTCTCATGCTTATGTCAAACAATGACAAGCAGGAACTCAATGCTAAGGCTTTCAGTTCAATCTGATTGTGCTTAGCTGTTAAGATTTTATGGTTAAAATTTGAATGCAAGGTGTCATTAAACACCATCTGAATGAAATCAAAAAAGATTATTATTGATATGAAATATAATGATATTAAAACTGCTTATGAAGATCAAGCCCTATTTATTTACCCAAAAAGAAAAAAGAGAGAGATCAAGCACAGTTGATATTTATGAAGATGGAGCCCTAATTTACTATGTTCTTCAAATTAGCTATAATAAGGTAATATGCATGAATTTTAAGGCACACTCAGTTAATATTTATTGTATTCAGTTGATATGGACACACTGGACAATGGTCTTTGCCCTTAGTGTGCATACCACATCGCTCCAATTTCCAAAGATCTTACACAACATGCATGCCAAAGTATCAATATGGTATGAGTCATGACATTCACAAGCTTGTATAAGTAATTAAATTAGGCAGATTGCAAGTAAAGGTGAGATTTTCTTCGCATAATCAAGACAAAATGAGTTAAAAAATAGACCAAAACAAAGATAAAGGGGAGGGAAGAATGAAGATGTAACCCTACCCACCTCGCCCAAACATTTTAATAATCTAACACGTGAAATCATTAAATAGAGACACGTATTGAGAGTCCCATATAATTTTCATAGTAATCAGTAAACTCACACTCTTAAGTGAAGTCCTGAAAACAAAAACAAAGGAAAACAGACAGAAAAAGTACAGACTATTGTCATGGCCATGCTAATTTCATGGGATTGTGATGGCAATTTAATCCACTCTGACACGGAGAGAATTGCTTCATTCTGTTATGTTTAAATCAGTTATGGAGGAGGTTAAATGATTTTGATATAGTTATGGGGGTGGGAGGAAAAAAAAAACTCGCGAAGTTGCGGGGAGGGGATGGAGATAGGCACCCCTATTCCGCCCCGTTTATATTTTATATTTACTATATTATCCTTATATATATAATACATATATAAAATTACACTTATATAGTTATATATATAAGATTTACTAGTTCAAATCTTATTGGCGGTGCACGTGTAAATTACCAAGAACCTTATACGTAAGTGTGTAAAGACTAAAAAGAGTACAATTACAAAAACAATCCCCTAAAAAAATTCTTAAAAAAAATCGTCCCGCCTCGCCCTGTTTATTAAATGAGATGGGGCGGGAAGAGAGAGTTTTTTTAAACTAGGACGGAGATGGGGAAGGACACCCCAACCCGTTGTCATCCCTAGTCACGCCGGGAAGATTGTGACACAAGTGTTAAGGAAGATTCTGTATGGTATATGTGAAGAGTTGGTTTAAAAAAGTATTCTATCTTAGTAGGGAGAGTGTAAGATGATTTTAGAATATTGGAGAGTTGGTAAAGATTTGTTAAAGATTTTTTTTTGGAAGATTAGGGCGTAATATTAAGTTTGTAAATATCTATGATATTTGGATGGAAAGTTAGAGATTTGATCTTAGCCATTAATTATAATGCATCATTTATTAGAGGGGAGGATGACTATATAGATTGAGAGTTTCATTTGACAGAGAGTTACATTTATTAGAGAGGAGGATGACTAGTGAGTTTTATTCTAACATCAAGAGCGAGTGGAACAAGCAAGAAGTCACCCTCCATTTTTGTTGAGATGGACGAGAGTTTTTACTTGTATATGAAAGCGCCTGTTGAGATTGATTAAATCACATATATGAGATTGATTAAAATCACTTATATATGACAAAGTAAAATCACTTTTATGGTCACTCTTGTTACAGTTGAGAGTGATAAGGGTGGAGGATGAGAGGTTAATTTCACGCGTGGATTAGTCAATAAAATGTTTGCATTATTGGAAGTCTCAATCTTTTGTATAGTTTTTTTTAGGAAAAAATCTTTTTTCTGAACAGTAGTTCATAATCTTACAAAAGGACAAACTTTTTCTTTAACAAAACTATAATGACTTTTTAAAAATTCAAAAAATAAAAAATAATTAGATAAAATTTTCAAATAATAAGTTTAGAAATATAAAAAAAATGACACAAACCTTTATTTAAGTTTTTTTAAATAAAAGTGCCATAGTCCAAAGTGATGTGTTGAAAATTTGAGACTTGGGAGCCGTCTCTTCAAAAATTGGAGTAAGTGGTACGACTTATTTATTTATTAGTATAGTGTTTTTCTAAATAAAAAATAAAAATTAGTTTTATAAAATTCTGAAATAAAATTCTATTGGACTTTTACTTTTTGTTTCTAATTATTTTTTATTATTACAGCAGTGCTTCTTACTATAGTTAGCAAATCAAAGAAAAAAAAAATTCAATGATAATTTTATCAAACTCTCTTTTTATTTTAAAAATTTTTATTTAGCAAACATTATTGACTATATTAGTAAAGAAAAGAGTATATATGTTAGTTATATTTTTATTTTAAAAAAATCTTAAATAAAGTTTTATTAGCCTTTTATTTTTTTATATATTTCTAAACTTATTATTTGAAAATTTTAGATAACTATTTTTTATTTTTAAAATTTTAGAAAACCCTGTATTTATATAGAGAATGGTGTGATGGTCATAGTAAAAGATATGCATGTCATTATAATTTGGGTAAGGGTAATGCTACTCAGGCAGAATTTTTAGGCAGAATTTGTAGGCAGAAACATTTACATCCATTAGATGTAGTTGGTAGACCCCACCACATACACTCACCACATGCATCCAATGGATGTAAATATTTCTGTCTATAAATTCTGCCTAAAAATTCTGTCTGAGTAGCATTACCCTTTGGGTAAATATAACTGATACTTCTGAGGTTTAAACTTATTTCACACGGAGACAAAGTTTGTTTTTAATGACGGTATAAACTCAAACGTTTTGCACTGTCTATCAAAAAGATCTCAAAACATATATAAGCAGATCTGAAACCATGAAGAAAAAAAAAAGACTTATATGGCATTTGACAAGTCAAATGATCTATTTAATTTTAAAGAATTAGATAAAAAAACAAAATACCCTATCAATACTTTCAAATTGGCACTGTTCATCTCATCCCCAATTCGTGTTGGCACTGTTCATCTCCTTCCCCAGTTCATTTTACACGCAATGTACGTTCTTTGTTTTTTTGTGCAAGTTTTGTTTTGAATGGAGATATATATACATATATATATAATTTTTCAATTTCATTATATAAAAACTGCTACTTTAACGGAGTTTTTTTCATTAAAGTTTAAGAGAGAGAAAGCTATGATTGTTGAGAAGAAACTCAGAATATATATATATATATATATATCAATTCAATTTGTAAAACAGTCAACCAATGCACCCATTTGCAATCTTACATGTGCATGTTAGAAAAACCCAAATCAATGGTTAGCAAATCCAAATCAATGGTTCACTTTAGCAACCCATATCTAGGGCTCACTTTAGCAAAACTCTTTTCATCTCCATTTGCAAATCAGTGACCAAAACCGTGAATACCATAAACTCACTTTAGCAAATCCAAATCAATGGTTCAATTTAGTAAACTCCAATATCTAATGGCTCATTTTAGCAAAAATCTTGATTCATTTTCATTAGCAATCCACTGACCAAAACCGTGAATGCCAAAGACATGTGTTGCAGCAGGACCACCAAAATGGGAGAGAGAGATACAATATAATACATACATATATATATATATATATATATGCTAAGAACTGGTTTAAGTCATGTCGATTTGGAGCAAATTAACAACTTGGGTTATGAATAATGAGTTGTCTGTTAGTGGTGAAGTTTGTGGTGGTGTTAGGTATTGGGTTCAACAGAGAGATGGTGGAGGAGAGAAGGATGAGTTTAGGGTTTTGGTTTGGTGGTGGTGATACGACTGAGGAGAGAGAGAACAATGATTAAGAGGGTAGTTTGGTCTTTTTACAAAATTAATATTTTTAATAATATTTCTTAAAAAAAAAGTGAGAGTATATTAGACATTTAACACCTAAACTAATAAAGTTAGAGACGAAAATATCATTTAAAGTTATAAGCAAAATTTCTCTTCATGTGAAATAAGTTCAAATCACAAGAGATGTCAGTGTAATTTACCTTTATAATTTTGTTAGGGGTCAAGTTACCCATTTTTGTAAGATGAGGGACTGATTTGTTACAAAAATAGTTTAGAAGGAGTTTTTTTGACATGAAGGAAAGTTTAGGATTTTTTTTTTGCACTTTTGCCTAATATTAATCATAATATATAGGACGAATTACATTAAACCTCCTTGACTTGTAGCGTTTGGCATTAAAATTACTTTTGAATTAACTAAGAGGGTATTAAAAATAAAAAATTGACTAAAATACCCATCATTTCATATTAAATGTGTTATATGGTCTTTGTTTGTCTACGTTGGGTTGGTATCTAGAAAGCACGAATACTTCAAAAAACCTCCTGTGATCGTGTTAGACACATCCAATACGGATACGGCCAGATACGTGTCCGATACTCCGAAAAAGTATCTCATTTTTTTAAATTATTTTTTGAATATCGGATCCAGTTGGGATACGCAGGGGATACGACTAGAATGCGCGGGATATGCCATGATACGTTTAGGATACTTTTCGGAACAAATTTGTAATTTTTTGTTCTATAAAATGGGGTTGAGATTGTAATATTAAAAACTTTATAGGTTAAAAAATAAGGTCATTTTATAATAAAACAAAAATATTTTTAAAACCCTCAAGCAAGTAAAATATTATCCTTGTCTCTGCTTATGTCTCGGGTTAGAACAAATTACTATAATTTGTCCCGTCTATGAATTAGTCAACATTTTTCACAAATTTTATGAAAAGAAGCGCCCTTATTTTCATATTTTTCATTCCTTGCCTTAATTCTAAATCTACTTCTTGAAAGAAATAAGTTTCTTAAAATTTTGAATCTCGAATTGTATTCCTACAAAAGGGAATGTTGAAGTTGAAAAAACCCCCTAATCCTTTGAATCCTTATTGCGGAGTCGATAAATTATACACCCTCTAGTTGAATCATAACGACTGACTTCAATTTTGACTCTATCTCCTAACAGTATCTGTATAAAACTACGTCGGATCTTGCCTAAAACATAACCTAGAATCATATCCTCATTATCTAAATGAACCTGGAATATACCATTGGGAAGCGATTCAATAATTAAACATTCATGAATCCATTTTTGTTATTTCATTCTCAGTATAACCTCCTTGAAGTATCAACTAATGGAAGAGGAACAATATTAGACAACCCGCCCTTTCTCTTCTTTTTTTTCACAAATAGTAAGTTTCGAATCCAATTCGAATATCAGAAGGATTACCATATATAACACAAAATTTCTCCATCGATTCCTGTTTGGCGAGCCTCTTGGTTTGTCATTATACCTTGAGAAGTAGAAAGAATTACAATCCTCATCCCACCTAAAATTATAGGAATTCATGGATAGTTAGAATAGATTTGTAAACCCGGTTGCTTGATTCGTTTTAAATTTAAAAGATTTCTATAGGGTCTTCTCCTATTCCTTCTATGTTGCAGGGTTGAAACCAAAAAATATTTGTTGCTTTTCTGATGTTTCCTCACGTTTTCGATAAAAACCTTCTCGTAAAAGTATTTTAACAATGTTGTTAGTAATAGTAGTAGATGCTACTCGAACCACTCTTTTTCTATCCATGTCAGCATTTCGTATAGAGGTTATTACATCAGCAATAGTATCCCTACCCATGATGAACTAAAATTATTTGTGCCTCCGAATTTTGATATAATCGACATGTTTTTCTTTCTTTTTTTTACTTATTTATTTATGAATATGAATTATTAAAGGTATATGTGTGATACACAATCTACTATTTATTTCAAATACTCTACAATAACCATATCATGGTCTCATCTTATAATACCTCAGAAGCTAATGAAACTATTTTAGTAAAATTTGACTGTCTCAATTCCCGGGCGATTGCACCAAAAACTCAAGTTCCTTTTGGATTTCCTTCTTGATCAATGACAACTGCAGCATTGTCGTCATATTGTATTATCATACCGTTGTCACATTTGAGTTCTTTACGTGTACGTACAATTATAGCTCTAACTACTTCTGATCTTTCTAAGAGCACATTTGGTACTGTGTCTTTGATCACAACAACAATAACGTCACCAATATGAGCATATCGGCGATTACTAATTCCTATGGAATGTCAATTTAACTCGTCACGCCAGACCCCACCCTACCCCTATTGGGACAAGTTTGGAACCATCCTAAAAAGGTTAAGAGCGAGTTTGCAAAAAGAGTTTAAAACACCCCGATTCCACCCCAATTAATAATAATTATATAAATAAAGTATTCTTTTATTAGTTATAATTTTTCTTTTTCCTTTATTTCTTAAAAAATTACAAAATTTATTATTTTTCTTTAAAAATAGGGTAAAATGCTCTAACACCCCCTCAGGTTTGGATTTATTACTCATATATTAAACTTGTGTCAAAAACGACTCTAACACCCCCCCAGGTTTGGTTAAACTAGCCCTAACACCCCCTGTTACCAAAAATACCCTCAGATTCTCTCTCTTAATTAGATGTGTTGAATAAATTATTATTTATGCTATATAGTTCATTATTAGTTAAATTAATTTTTAATTACATAGTTTGTTAAATTAATTATTATTTATGTTATATATTTTATAATTCAAAACAAATTATTATTTATGTAACATAGTTTATTGTTAATTAGATATTTGTTGAATAAATTGTTATTTATGCTACATAGTTTATTTTAAGTTACACAGTTTATTAAACAAATTACTATTTATGTAATAAGGTTTATTATTATTTACATAATTTGTTACATAAATTATTATTTATGCTATATAGTTTATTATTAATTATATATTTGTTAAATAAATTGTTATTTATGCTACATAGTTTATTATTAAATATATTATTTTTTAAATTAATTATTATTTATGATACATAGTTTATATTTAATAATAAATTATTATTTAAGCTTCATAATTTACAGAGAAAGAATCTGAGGGTATTTTTGACAACATGGGGTGTTAAGGCTAATTTAACCAAACCTGAGGGGATGTTAGAGCTTTTTTTTACACAAGTTTAATCTGCGGGCAATAAATCCAAACCTGAGGGGGTGTTTGAGCATTTTACCCTTAAAAATATGTATATCGGTATGCCCCGAACCTGCCCGACTCCGATGTGAATCGAGGTAGGGCTGTTTGGAAAAATATTTTTATTCATGGGACGGGTTTGGGAAAGGAGTTCTCCATCCCGAACCTACGCCATTGACATCCCTAAAAAGGGCCAATAGTCGCTAACAAGGGCCAATACTCAATTTTGTTGTTTCAAAAGAAGACTGAATCCTAACCATGAAGGAATTGAAAAACAATATGAAATTCAGAGTCAAACCATAGGTGTTAAACAAAGCAAAGTATCCTTTTCAGTCAAATTTTAGAAATGGTCAATACCATTACCATCCTTCTCTACTGATTTCACAAAGAACAGAAAAGAAGGCCAACCAGTGAAAAAATTATGTCATACAGAGAGTAACAGCACAGTGAATATACTTTGCCCAGCATTGATGAAGGAAGATCTTTATACAACCCTGCAATCTCTACCTCGCTTGCTAGTAAGGCCACCACTCAGGTCCACCAGGCTTCTTTACAAGGATCTGATTGTATTCCGGTCTTGACGTCTGAAATCAATCCACATTCATAAGAATATAACAAATTTTTAAATAAAAAATTTAAAGGGAAAAAAAGGAAATAAGGACATCTATCATGATTCAGTAATGACGACGACACTGGATTGTATCAGTAGAAGGAAGTACAAATGGATAGAGACCATAAACATATGGTAAAGCAGGACCATAAATTTGAATGAAGTGCCATTTTAGTTGGAGAAACGCAAGTAGACATCTGTGCATTATGAGAGAGATAAGAGAGAGGATGATAACAAACAGAACACGGAAACATGCATCTTCGAAACTTTCACCACAAATACCTGTCAGTGAACAGAATTGGAAACTCATTGCCTTATTCGAACTTTTCCATTGAAAAGAAAAGGAGAGGAATGGGGTGCCTCTTTGTTTCTGCATCTGGCAAATAGGCCAACAAAATAAATCTCCACAAGCTTTCTTCAACTGAAACGCCTTTTATTTGTGTTTAAGCATCACATTGTTATTTCTACTTTGGAATATCCATATCAACTTCAATTCTTAAATAAGGACTGTAGGGATAAAAATTCAAGAAGGTATTCTTGTATGAAGTCAGTTGACAAAGAGCAGTCAGTGACACTGTTAGTCACAAAATCAGACAGGAGGGTGGCCACTCACAAGCTCCTGAAAGCAGATTCGTTCAAAAGTTGTGGATTCAGTTTGCATAGTTCACGGATTAATTTTTCAACTCCACAGCTTCCGCATGTTTTGGGGTAATGCACATGGAGGGCATGGGGGGCGTGCAACATTTCAAATGCAATGCAGCACTGCTGCTGCTTTATACGAATATAATATATAAAAATATGGTCAACAAAGATGACTTTATAGGGATCTAACCAGGCATCTATTGATGGAAGTGTAAGTCACCAACCATTGAGGTGCATGTTTTTTGTGATGAGACTAAAAAAAACAAATTCTTATTCACCTTATAATATTTGATTAATTAAACCATTAATAATAAATACGTTTGTATTATCATGTATAACATGAAATTATAAGTACATCCATAGACAACATATAGATGTTCTATAAAAGATACCGCTCTCAAAAAAATTCAGACTTTGACGCTCTCACTTAGTGTGACTTTGATTCTGACACAAATGTGATTGAGATTTCCTGGTCAAAGATTGAGCTGCAAGAGGCCAAAGCCGTTCTAGCATAGTGCTAACTAGCTGACATGGCATATAAAAGGAAGGACTGGTATAATGATTCAATTCTTATTGCTAACAATAAAAGAAGATTGAACTACATGAGAAATGGATAGCAGGCACTTTTGTTTAGCAGGATCATTTATCCAAGAGTACCTGTAAGTCAACTCTTCAAGAAATGGTCCCTCAAAGCAGTCCCAGAACACCTGTGATACAGACTGCTCAGTGACATCCAAGAAGCGTGTATATAAAGAATGGATAAAACAGATAATTCTTTCCCAGCTTCAGTTGAAAATAAGGGTGGGAAATCCTTTATACTTTAATCACACTGCAGGATAACTGGACCAGCATCTTCATTGGGATCTCAAGTCATCTTTCTTTGACGACATCCAACACTCCAAGGACTTTGATAGAAGGGTGACTCTAAATTTTGTCTTTGTAAACAAGTTCAGTGACTTCAGTCTGTTATAGCAATCAGAAAGAAATTCAGCTCCAAGACTGGTTGGAATGGCACCTTTTAGGATTGAAAATTCATCAGCATAAGTATCCTATAGTACGTCAACTCTTTAAGAAATGGCCGTTTATAGCAGTCCCAGAAAACCTGTGATACAGACTGCTCAATGTCATCCAAGAAGAGAGTATATACTTCAATCCAGCCAATTCCTTCTAACTCATCCTCATCCACTTCACTGAACAACTCATCATTTAACGAAATCCCCTTGTGGTCCAACACTGAATTTTCTTAAGAAGCAATTTTCTTCCTGAAATCCATGCGGAGCAATTGTCACTTGCACCGATCCAACTTCCCAGTTTAACTAGGACTTTAATTCTTATCCCAAACTCGTTCTAACTTCTACTTGATCTCTAAGAAATGTTTTAGGAGACTTACCTTTATAATCAAAGACTCTTTGATATAAAAGCTGAGCTACTGTTTTAATTGGATGTACATGAGATTTTGCAGAGAGAATCAATTGAGAGGTTTCTAAAGAGAAAATCCTTAAAAAAATTAAAAAAAAAAAATTGATGAGAAATTTAACTTTGTTTCTTTTGATCTTTCACACACTTTTGGCAAGAGGAAAGTTGTGTGTTTGTGGACTCTGAGATACACTATTGAGATCATCTAGAGCAATCAGAGCAGCAAAATCAGTAATATTTTTCGCACGCTCTAGTAGAAGGAAAAAGGCATTTGATCACTGTGAATAACAGATCATCCTGAAGTGATTGTGTTGGCATGGATCAGTGGTAATTTCGGAGGCACTAGAATCAGAGAAGTGACGTTGGAGTAAAATCAACGACATGTAACTCCGAAGGCACAGTGGAATAGGCGACTTAGTGGTTGTGTTATAAGGATTAAAAGCAAGTCATCATAAGGTAGCCATCGTAGTAAGGAGCCATCAGTTCCGCTCTTCCAACAAATCAGGCCAAGGTCTATGCGTGCCTCCAAGGGAGATCTCCTCAAGGAACCTTGGACTTAAACTACCAAACCAAATGTCCCCTAGGATCCCATGAGATCACTTATCATGTCACAAGGTTTAACCATGATGGTTGACCAATTACTAAGCTCGTGTGTGCCCCCAAACTTGTGAAATACATCAATTGACCAAAGTATTTTCAAGTCTTCCATCTTTCCTCGAGACTTATCTATAAGGAAGATATCCTTGCAAGTCTTCAGTTCTCCCCTCGAACTTATTCACAGAGAGGAGGTCCTTGTGAATTTTCAGTTCCCTCATCTAGACTTATCCAAAGAGGAGATCCTCGTGAGTCTTCAGTCCAGGACGATAGCCGTATAACCTTAAGTGCCAGATTGGCCCAACCTCCACCTTCCCAGCAACAAACAGTATTACATTTAAGCAGCGTTTATAGTAATCCCATGTACCAGACAACAGGAACTCACAGAAATCTACTGTAGCAACCAAATACACCAAATGACATTTTTTTTGTGAGAAACCTATAACTTCTCTATTAATCTAAACAGCAAAGTTCCAACAGCCTCCAGTCTAATGTGTTATGCAATTTGTCTTTACAATTTGTGTCATGCCAACATTGCAGTTTATTTTATTAGCGATTTTGTAGCTTATATATATATATTTGTTTCCCATTACAGTGGATCTTTCCATCTTTTTGTATTCTCTTTCCTTTTCCTATTAATATTTGACAAATACAAACACACTATGATCTAACTCCATACTCCCCAGTCCTACAAGGGTTCTAATCACAAGGGCATAGATTTTAGATATAATTAAATCAAAACGAATTAATCACTGTTTTTTTTTTGCAAGTAAAAATAATTATATTATGCCCCTTATCAGGAAACTTTTTGCAACTTCTTTAACATCTCAATCTAGAAATGCATTTAAAAGTCAGAACTTATTGCCTTAACATTTTACAGCCTCAAAGATTTCTTATTCATGGAAATTTTCTTAACAAAACATTGCCAATGACTGAACAAGAAAGAAAAAAAGAAAAAAACTATAAATCTGTTTGCTTCAAGCTGAGGCAAATATCACCTGCTTATGAGAAATTGGTCAACAAAAATGACCTATATATCTACTATCAAAGTTATGAATTTTATCGTAAAGGACGCGAAGGGATGTAAGGATTGTAAATCATTCATTCTAGTTCCATTCAAATTCTCGATTCGTAATATTTCTCTTCGAATTCTAACAACGAGATAAATTAATTCGGACATGTAATATATTGGTACTCTGTTTGGTTGCTGAGAAAGCTGAAGAAAAGAAAAGGAAGGAAAAAACTGACCAGATCTTTGAAGATAAGAAAAGCGATGAGGAAGAAGAGAACGAAGAGGATCTCGAACTCGGCAAATCGGACGAAGGTGAAAACTGAGTTCACCGATCGAGTCAGCAACGACTCGTTCCGCTTTCGACCCGCTTTGACTCGCTGTGGCATCGTCGCCTTGAGATACAATCACAAAGTGGAAATGGGAAATATTGATCAACTGCCAACCTCTCGACACAAAATTGTATGTAGTGTGTGCGTAGAGAGAGAGAGTGAGAGCAATTAAATAAAGTCAAATGTACTTAATGTAGCCAGCATTTTGGACCGTGAGACTGAAAAGAAGTGGGCCAGCCCAACTGTAGCATTTTGGACCGTGTTAGACTGGGGAAAAGTGGGCCAGCCCTACTGTAGCATTTTGGACCGTGTTAGACTGGGGAAAAGTGGGCCAGCCCAACTGTAGCATTTTGGACCTACCGGTTGAGCCAGCCCTTTTTTTTTCTGTTCTAGATTCCTTTTTCTCTTTTTTTTTTTTTGCTTTCTTTTTACTTGATTTTTTTTATTCTAATTATATATAAATATATGTTTGTGTAAACATAATATTTACACTAAAGGATGTATTCTTGTTCTTTTTTTTTGTTATTATTATTATTTTTATGTTTTTTTATTATTTGGGTCTATCTACCTTTGTATATTGGCTAAAAAAAAATTGCTTCTTTACTTATGATTTTGTTTCTTTTTATTTTTTATAAAAAATAGTTCTTTGCCTATTGAATTATTTTAAAAAAAAACTGTCAACAAATATATGAGAAGAAAAGTAAAACAAATAATTTTTATTCATCACAAACAATATGAAAAATTACATTGAAGATAATATTTTCTTTCAACTTATTCATTACCATATTTATTCCACAAATGGTTCATGAGATCTGTCCTGAGATTCAAATTGTTATCTCCATTACGAATCATGTTAAGACGAGTATGTATGTGTGTCGCCAAAAATGATCGGTCTTGATTGTAGTGTGGAAGGGAGATATTTTTATTCGACGGAGGTGTCCAATCCAAAATGTTGGTATCATGCTCGTCTTCTATAATCATATTGTGTAATATGATGCACGTTCTCATTATCTTGCTCGGGTCTTCTTTTTTCCAATAATACACTAGTCCATACGTTATAGCCCACCTTATCTACAGCACACCAAATGTTCGTTCAACATCCTTCTTAACGGCTTCTTGTCTTTGAAAAAATAATTTCTCTTTTGCAGTAGTTGGGTGTGGGATGGTCTGTATCAAAGTTACCCATTTAGAGTATATAGCATCGGATAAGTAATACCCTAACATACGTTCGTGCCCATTCATCACATAATTAACCGGAGGCATTATATCATTGATGATATGATTGAATACTGGAGAATGATCTAAGACATTCGCGTCATTATGTGAACCAGCCATACCAAAAAAAGTATGTCAGATCCATAAATTTTTTTATGCAACCGCCTCCACTACGAGGGTAGGCTTACGACTTCTCCCCTTGTGCGTGTCATGTCATGTTGTAGGACAATTCTTTCATTCCTAATGCATACAATCTATAGAGCCAAACATACCTGAGAATCCCCTTTCCTCCCTTTCTTCAAGCAAACGTGCAATGTCGCTTTCGTTTGGTGAGCATAGGTACTAATTCGCATACAATGCAATTACAGCATCAAAAAATCTCATCACAAAGATCTGTTGAAATTCCATAGGCGAGTATACGTGTTGCAGCTGTCATCTTCTATATAGGGGCGTGCCCCATACAACCAATAGCATTAGGTTTCTGTTTGAAGAAGTTGTCATGAGCTGTAACATTGTTCAAAATGTGAAAAAATAACTCTCGTCGCATTCGGAATCGTCTATGACATAACTCAGGTGTATAAGAAGGATTTTCAGCAAAGTAATCTTTATAGAGCCGCTGAGCTACCTCCTACCGATCACGCTAAATATATCGTCTCTTATTTGGCTGAAATAATATTTTTATTCTCTCAGGCGTGAACATGCCCATAATCATTTTCATTCATTTATGATGGAATTAATAAACCGTCTCCCGATCAGAATCTGACAAATTTTTTGAAGAATTTGACTCGGACACTACTATAGATCGTGATGATGAAGCCATTTTTTTCCTAATAACGAAGATAAGGATTCAAATAAAAGGAAAAATAAACTTGAGGAATCAAATAAGATAAAATGGACTTAAGCATATAGTGATTGGAATATAGTCGTTGAGAATATAGTCATTGGGAATATAGCTGTTGAGAATATAACAGTTGGGAATATAGTCGTTGAGAATATAATCATTGCGAATATTTTTAACAATCTCTATAAATATCACTTTCATTTCACTCAATTCTCATCATTCAACACTTGTTTCACTTAAGTCTCATCTTCAATACTCAATTCACATCCGAAACTCATCCCTGGACACTCAATGGATCATTAACCTCCATTCAACAACTCTTACATTAATCATTCTGCAAACTTTGATTTACCACCTGAATTTAATTATGGGTGAAACCTTCAAGATTCAACTCAATCTGAGTACATGTCTCATTTCCAATAGCCATTTAATTCCCAAAACTCATCTCAATCCCAATATCCATATAATTCCTCATATGCACAATTTCAAATTTCATCTAATCAACCTTCTCAATCCCAACCCTCTCAACCTTCTCAATCCGAGCCCCCCTCAAAGTAAAAGAGCATAAATTGGTCCAAAGAAAAAGATATGGCATTGTGTAAAACATGGATCATGATTGGTGAAGATGCTATGACAGGTACAGATCAAAGCAGGTCCAGCGTGTGGGAAAAAAACTAGTCTCAATTTGTTAGCCAAATAGGATTCATGATGGACAAAAAGGGTGGTGCTCTGATGAACCGTTTTCCAAGCTTTCAAGCAAAAGTAAACATATTTTCAGAATTCTACAAAAATGTGTCAAACAATCCGAGCAGTAGCCATAACGATAAAGATATAGTAACTTTATTACTTTGTAATTTTGTTAAATTCTTAATTTTAATCCAAATTCTTAATATCAATTATTGTTTATTTTATAGATGGAGACTAATAAAGAAGTATATAGACTTCAAACCACATAGAAATTTAAGTTCGAGCATTGTTGGAATGTGCTTTGAAATTCGGTAAAATGGTAGATCCATTGCAACGCTAAACAAAAGCTAACTCAACAAAAAAATAAGATAGGTATATTCGATTTGGATATCAATGAGATTGTAGATTGCTTTGAATCGATTCCAACAACACCAGATTCATCCAACTCCTAGAATATCAACTCCAAGTTCAGTAAACCTTGACGATGATGACTTACCAGCGAATATTGAAGGTTAGCACGACACACGCGCCTAATAGACGAAAAGCAATGAAGAAGAGAAAAAATAAAGATATATCTCTTGTATCATTGCAGAAGAACTTGCTTACAGAATTGCAAGATATAACTGAACAAGGCCGTATGTTTGGCAAAGTAAGAGTCGAAGGAGAGAGATAATTGAAACTTGAACTTGCCATGAAAAAATAACGAACTAAACAACTGGAGATCACCAAGAGAAGAGACTAAAGAGATGGAGATACAATCGACAGAAAGAATGGCTAAAGAAGAACGTGAAGACAATATAATGCTTCAAGATCCAGTGAAGGCTTCAACAGAAGCAACAAGACGATGGATCATTACTAAACAAAATGCAATTCTAAAGAAATTAACTGAAGCGGATGGTCAAACTTAATGTATTTTTATTTTTGAAAAAATATGAATTTTTTTATGCAAGTTATTTATTTATTTGTTCAAAATTCTGTAATATTTATTTTATTTTATTTAGTTAATTGTGAAAAAATATGTAATGTCGTTTTATTTTATTTAGTTATTTGTGAGAAAATATGTAATGTCATTTTATTTTATCTAGTTACTTGTGAGAAAATATGTAGTGTCTTTATATTTATTTTCTTTCATGTTTATGCTAACAAAAATGTTCATAAAAAAAAAATTAAAACATGAGTGGTTGAAAAATAGTCGTTGGAAGAAACACAAACAATCAATTAAAAAAATATATTTTTTATTAATTTTACAAAAATAAAATAAATTATAAATAAATTAAAATATTAAAATGTAGTTAGCCTAGCCAGCACAATACTGTGCAGCTGGGCTGGCCACAAATTGTGGCTAGCCACATCAGCACATGGCTAGCCACAATTTGTGGCATAGCCAGCCGGTGTAGCCACACTATACCGGCTACTCTTATATAAACATGCTCAAATTTCAATATACCGTATTTGCTCTTATCTTTTCACTTTCACTACACTTTTACTAAAATAACAAGGTAAAGTGCAAAAACAATTCCTAACTATGATCAAATATGCAAATAACTCTTGGAAGTATATTTTTTGTACGCAACACTAATTAAAGTATCACATTTTGAGAAAATTATACACTATCCGGGGGTATGTACCCCGGGGCTCATCATCACACACTGTGATGATGAAACCCGGGATACATACCCCGGGTAGTGTAAAATCACTCCAGATTTGGGTAGGCCTAATCCAAGCTATTTTTATATATATAAAAAAGAAGGTAAAATCAACATTTCCTTGTTCAATGAAAATGTCTTATAGAGAAGGACAATGTAATTTTTCAATGAGGGAAATCTCGTATAATTATGTTATACTTTAGGTGAGTATAACTTACACAATTTATTTATTATTTCTAGTAAAGTATTTCAACAATATTTGGGGAGACTTGAACAATCTACCTTTCACTTTAAAAAAATAGATATCATTAGATCATAGGCTTTGGTTATCCAAATTTAAATTAAGAACGGCCCAAAACTCACATTTAGCTTGTAAAAGTTCACCTCGAATATAGTTGGACAAAAGGTTTGAATTTGAGTTGGCATTGTTGAAAAAACTAATCTTGACAATATATGTACGAATTTAAATTAAAGTTTTATATTTTAGATTGTTAACGAGTCAAGTGATACTCTTAAGGGAATTTTAAACTTGGGATATTTGAATCGGTTGCTTGGATTAGGGCTACCAAATCTCACCCTTATCCCAATTAACCAAACCAAAGTTATCTTTTGTAATGATGGCTTGGGGATTTGGAATCACAAAATTTGTTTAATACTTCAAAATTTGAAAAAAAAATTTTAATTTATGAGCAATCAATTGACACTAATGAGAAAAAAAAATAATATTAGAATATTATTTCATCCGTCTCAAAAGAAGTTTCTAATTCAGTTATTGTAATTTTGAAAGCGTGTGTTTGAAATTTCAAAATTAATCTTTAAAATTGCATTAATTTAGGGAAAAAAAATTAATTTAAGGAAAATTTTAAAAATTTCCAATATTTGTACATAATATTTATTAAAATTAAAACTTATTTTAAGACATCTCAAATAGATAAAACACTTTGAGTAAAAAAATATATATAAATAAAGAAAGAAAACACTTATTTTGAAACCAATGAAATAATATGCTGTATATGAACACCCTCACTCCTGATGCCACATGGCAAAGGTCTTAAAGTCTACAAGAGTTGTTTGCCCTGTGGTGCTTCACATAATGACACTCACACACAACTGTGAGGGCACTTGCCCTTGCTCTTCTGCAAAGTGCCAACCCTCTCTTGCACACTGCTCTCATCTCATTCTCACCTCCATTTTTCTATGCCAAAACCCATTTAAGAAAACTTCTATTTAGTACATTTCAATACCATTTAACCCTCAACTTCTATTTATGAGAAATCATATCAAATTAAAGCCTCTGCACAGCAACAAATCAAACCCATCTCTACCAAACACACCCTTCACCAATTTCCCAACAAAGATGTCTGCTTGTGGGGTTCTCTTCTCTCTCCTCCTCCTCCTCCTCTTCTTCACTCTCAGTGGAGTAAGACTTGCCCATGTGAGTTCCTCTCCCTCTCTCTCTCTCTCTCTCTCTAGATCCCATCAGATTTTCTTTTATTCAGTCTTCCTTTTCCTTTTTCTTTTTGGGTTTTTTTTCCTATTAATTTTCATGTGATAATAATGAGTTTGATTAATGTGTTGTGTTTGCACTAATTCCACTCCTGGTTTTTCTACATCCACTCCATTGCAAGTGTTGGATTGGATGTAGCAAAGAGTGGAGTGGAATTAGAATTGTTTTTATCATGATCATGAATTTTTTTTTGGGTTCTATCATATGTGGGATTGATTTTTTTTTTTTTTTTTTGAATTTTGTGATATGAAGGCACATGGGTTTGCGGCGGAGAATGGCACGGTGGCGATGGAGGCGGAGATGGTGCCGTTGATGGAAGAGGGGAGGGCGGAGATGGTGGTGGAGCTGAATGAGACCAGGAGGCGGCTGGGGAGCTTCCAGGTTTGTGCATTGTGCACTTGCTGTGGTGGGGCCAAAGGGTACTGTTTGCCTTCTCCTTGTTGTTATGCCATCAACTGCAACATACCCAATAGGCCTTTTGGCTTCTGTTCTTTCACTCCCAAGACCTGTAATTGCCTTGGATGCCATCTCTAAATCCAAGTCTTCCCCCTCTCCATTCTCTCTCTCTCTCTTCTCTCTCTACAGTTTAATTTTTGCTTAATTTGGAGGTTTTGATTCTGTTCGGGAGTGTGAATGGGAAGAATATCTGTTCTTGTTTTAATTGTTTATAATTATTTGGGAACAGCTATTTCCAGGTAAGTTCTTGCTACTTCTGATGGATCTCTCCATATATATATACACACACATATATTTCTCTATCTCGTTTTTCTGGAAATAGCAATGACTTGCCTGGAAAAAGCATTACTAGTTTTGGTCAACAATAGTGACTAGTGAGAGAGGAAATTTTGTTTCTCTAGTGAAGAGAAATGATCCGATGCTCTAGTCTGATGAAACTCTTATTTAAGTTTTCTTTGTAATATCAAATTAAAAGGGCATGGTTGGGGCTATTGATTGTGTTATTGATGATTGGGATTGAAATATAATTTTTTTTTGTTTTTTTTAATGTTTGGTGCTAAATTATTTGTTTATTGTAATAGTGGGTGTAATAAAATAAAATAAAGACTGCAATGGCTTAAGAGATTTTTGTAATGCATGTGAGCAAATCGAGTAATGTTCTCGTGGATCATATTTTACAAATGATGCCCATCCAAGTTCCAACAGATTGTCCTTTCATATGGGTCCATTATTTGACAAATGTTGCACATGTGTGTGTATGTGTGTGTGTGTGTGTGTATATATATATATATATATAGAGAGAGAGAGAGAGAGAGAGAGAGAGAGGGGTGTGTGTTTTAAATGTTGTTGGAGAAATTGGATAGTTTCTTATAAAGAGAGAGAGAGAGAGAGGGGGTGTGTTTTAAATGTTGTTGGAGAAATTGGATAGTTTCTTATCAATGCATCTGGGTTAGGTACTATAGCCCCACCCAACTAGGGAGGTGGGTGGAAGTTGGATAGGGGCAATTATGGGTATCTACCATTTGCTACAATAATAATGTGGTATGTTAAGTTATGGTTCTTTGAAGACTGCACTGATTGATTTAATATGGGATTACTTTTTTCTTTTTTTTTTTTTTTTTTTTGTTGATTTTTTAAAAACTAGATCAATTCCCTTGGGCAAAAAGCAATAAAAGTCTTAGTAATTACATGTAGACATTTGAATTATGTTGTGTGAATTGTGAGTGAAGGGATACATAGACTATAATTTGTGTGGTCATATGATATGAATGGGCATTTGGAAATCTCATTTCACCTCATTTTTGGAGAAATTATTATTACATGTCGTGAGACGACTATGATCAGATGAATTACAGATTGACACGCAAGAAAAAAAAAATTGATCTAGGATCAATTTCTTTGGCAAAAAGCAATAAAAGTGTTTTAATTACATGTAGACAGTGATTTATGTTGTGTGAATTGTGAGTGAAGAGATACATAGTCTATAATTTGAACAGAAGTGTGTTAATTACATGTAGACATAGTGATTTATGTTGTGTGAATTGTGAGTGAAGAGATACATAGTCTATAATTTGTGGGGTCATGTGATATGAATGGCACTAGAGCTATAATCACTGCACTTGAAATTGGTATATTGAGAAGGAAGAAATTATTTTATGATTTCGGGTTCTGGCCAATCATGGATCGACACATAATCAAAAAAAGTTATATAAAGTTGACATAAAGCTTATCCACTTAATTACGTGTAATGTTTTTTTTTATTTTTTATGGAGAAGGTGCATTTGGGAATCTCATTTGATCTCATCTTTGGATAAATTATTATATGCTTTCGGGATTATGTGGTTCCGGTTAATTATAAGTTGACACGTAAGTAAATGTATCAATTTGATTCGATCGTGTAATTAATTGGACCTAGTGGTGCCAGGTCCATTATTACAACAACCCATGTGCTTTCTAGGCACAAAGTAACAAACAGATGATTGACATTTTCATCATCCATTTGAATTCTTGTGAACTCTTGGCAGTTTTAGCTTCTCTCATTGAAGTCAGTTAGGAGTAGAGTAGAGCTTGAAACTATTCTAACACTGCAAAGCCACTCTCAACAAATCCATGCTCTCTTTGTGCCATATTAGTAACATTCCCTTTTTTAACTTGTGTGAATGGGATCAAAATCTGGAAGGCACTCTGTTTTTTTTTTTTGTTTTTTTTTTTTTATCACAGGAGGTATCTCCACATCTTACGGATAAGACTAATCCTCATTTGGAAACACGAAATACCCCCACAAATCACGTGTATCAAACAAATCCGGGCATGTCTAACTCCCTTTCATATAACAATTTCAAATAAAACACTAAAAAAAACAAATTTTAAAATATTTTTTTCTTCTCCCCTCTCATAATAGTTTTCTGTTAATTAGAAATCAAAATTAAGTGGATCCTCTATTGTCCTGATATGTCATTCTATACAAATTCTTATTTGGAAAAATTAGATTTTGGTGACCAAAATTAAAATAAAAAAAATTTGCTTTACGGTGACCATGAAATCAATAAAAAGTAAATAGTGATCAATCTTGAAAAATAATTTTCAATGAGTGACCATTTAACTTTAATGTCCAAAATACCTTCCCTTTTATCTAGAGATTTCCAATCCATTCTTCGTCTTCTTCAATCTCACTCCTAAATATGAAAGCTTCAAAAGACATAAAAGGAAATATATATAGAGGGCGTCTCTCTTTATATATATATTTAGACATATATGTTCGTGTTATAATTAATGCATGTGCATATATGATTTTTTTTTCTTTAGTGAATTTTAGGGCTCCAAAGATACGACAAGAGTTATCAATTGAGATGGATTTACTGTTTGAGACATGATATAAGAAGAGGAAGATTCAAAGGAGAAGTTAATAATAAGCCATCATGGGCAGTAGGTAATAAATTTATTAACCAAGTCTATTCATATTCTCCAATATTCCTTATTAATAATTAATTGCACCCAAATTAGATTTTTTTTTTTTTTGGGTAATGAGATATTAATACACAGGAACAAATTTATATATATTATTATATCTTATTTAGAATGTATATGTGTTCATATATTATATACAAGTCATCGGATTCTTTGAAATTTCTGATATTTGGGGTTGAAGAAATGATGGAAATCTATGAAGAAAAGGAATGGTATTTTGGGTTTTAAGATTAAATGGTCGCTTATTAGAAATTATTTTTTAAGTTTGGTCACTATCACCTTTTATTGAGTTTAAGGTCACTAAAAAACAATGTATTTTTTTTTTCAATTTTGGTCACTAAAATCTAATTTTTCCTTCTTAATTTAAGGACGAGTTCTCTTCAAATGGAAGGGATTGACGTGGAAAAACTCTGAATTTCTATGACCTTAAACAAATAACATCATCCTGCAAAAACATCATGTACACACAAATTTTGAGTCTGAAAATAAGATCAAAACATGTAGACAAGTATATCAAATATATTAATTTCAAGAAATATGGGTTTACAAATCTTTGTAGACCTTTACAAAAGAAAGATAAATTTCTCTGATTCGATATCCTTCAAGTGTTTATTGTTGAAGAAAATCACTGAGAATTTCTGATCGAGGGTTGAAGAAACTTGATCTCGAACAGTCTTGTTGATGATTCTTTGAATTTGTTGAATTGTAGAGGAAGAACAACATGACTTTGAATGTTCTGCTTGTTGTTCTACAAAGTTTTGAGGGTTGGATGAACGTATGTCTTTAGAGCTTCAAGGCTTACCGGAGGGGTAGATTTGTAACTTTCTTTTCTTTTGATAATTATCCTATAATTATCTTTTATAATAATTGTGATAATTATCCAATATATACATAATAATTATCTTTGATGATAATTATATATATATATATATCCATTGACCCATTTTCAAGTGGGCTTGGACTTTTTAGACAATTTGAATCAGTCCATGACCCATTTATTTGTGGTGGGTTTGGTTTCAAATTATCTGACTTATTGAGCCACACTCCAAAGTGGGTCAAATTGAAGGTAAGCCCAAATTATATTTTGGGTCCATCATGTAATTTTTAATATCTACACATCATATTTCCATTTCAATAACCTTTTCAAGCATGAGAAATATGAAATTATATCAAATATTAGATCTATTTGAGTATGTCAATCTTTGTCCTAGCACCACAATTAAAGTGAACCATAACATATAAATATACACACACATAGAGACATAGTTTTATCGAATTTGTTAAAATGAGAGAGAAACCTCTGCATTGAATTGTATATATAAAATGAACAGTACATAAGATCCTTTATATAAACAGACTGCGAAGCTATACAAGAAAAATGATAGGTGAGGTTATATATGAAAAATGGTAAGTGAAACGAATATATACATGCGAATAATGTGAATAATGTACACTAACATCACCTCAAACTCAAGGTAGGTTATATGAAATCAGCCAGAGTTTGAATACAAAATCACGAAAATGATCTGGCTAGTTGATCATTGGAAGCAGTGGACCACAACTGTAATATATTCAGAAGACGATGACGAATAACGTGACAATCAATCTCAATGTGTATGGTTCGCCTATGAAATACATCATTACGTGCGATGTGAACCGATTTTAGGAAGTCTTTTTAGATTTATAGATTCTAACTTTACGTAATTTTCAAGGATTTCGGAATTCCTCTTCTTTTGATAAAAATTAGAGTTAACCACTGTAACCAAGGTTGTAATAGACAAAATTTCTCATTCTATTACTTGTTTGACAAATTTTTTTAAAAAAATTATCCTTTTTGTATATCCAAGGCCAAATACTCAGTTCCTTAATCCATGGATTTAAAATTGTCTTCTTCCTTGAGCTCATCTGATTCACTATTTTTTTTTTAATGTTTATATATATGTGTGTGTGTGTGTGTGTGTGTGTGTGTGTGACATGACATGTACTGTAATTACTATATATATATATATATAGGCAAGTGATTTTATTCAAATTGCTTCTCAAATCCATAACACTTGGCAACGGTATAAACTGTTTCTTGTATGCTTTATAATTTGAATAATGTGGGATTGTTTGTCTCATTTAGGTTTTTTACTCTTTGGCCTATATCAAACTGTATGATTTTCAACAAGCCATCACTTGCCCGTTCATTGTATCCCTGTCACTCTAAATACTTTGTTGCTTAAACTCACTCTCACCCCCATTACAGTAGCACCAATAAGAAAGAAAAACTGAGTTCAGTTCAACTCCACCACATATAGCACAACTTCATTTAATTCTCTAAAGAACTTATTAACTTAACTACAACAAAAAGTCCTTTGAATGGACAACAAAAAGTCATTCTCACCAATTGTGGAATTGCTTGCCTACTAGTCACTTTAGACTCTCGAATGATTTGTAAACTCTGGATGCATACAATCATCCACAAAAGATTTGTAAACTCTAGATACATACAATATTCCACAAACAACGCTCGTACATTTAAACCCAAGCCTCACTAACAAATACTTAAATAGAGTACTTCCAAAGGCCTTACTAGTCGAACTGTCTGTGCAGACGGAGTGATGTAAATGTTTCTTTTTCCTTTTTTTCTTTTCTTTTCTTTTCTTTTCAGTGTGCACTGTTTACCAAATTACCACATCACTTGTAAATGTTGCAGTTATATAGCTGTATGTTCTATTATTGGGATATTTGTTATTTCTCCAACACTAGTCATAATTCTGCTATTTGCCAAACAGTGATGGAACGACTTCAACTTGTAAAGGGAATGATTAGATAGTTGATTCTCAGCAATCACTTTAAGAAATCATTCCATTTGATTCATTGCTGCAAGGAAATCAAAAGGGTACAAGGCTCTCTTAGAACAATGAACAAATGAGTTGCCTTGATACAGCAATTCTATCAAGATATATTCAGTTTCAACCAGAACTGAGAAATCAAAAAATTCAACAACTTCAAAATTTAGATGGGCATAAATCTTGATCAAATTCTGTCTGCTAAACATAAAACTATTTCCTCAGTTGTTTAAAATTAAAATTAAAAAAATAAGACTTCCCAGCTAACTGTTGCTCATATGTACAGCTAAGTAAATATTTTTTTTAGAATCACAAATCAAATGAGCATAACCTTTGAACTTGGCCGCTCTCCAAATAATTCTGTACCGCTTTTTCCTGAAACGGCGCCTTACGAATGTCACATGGCTCGAGATCTCTGCATAACTCCGAACTCATCATCAAGTGCCACCCTCTTCCTGTCTCTTCTTTTTGTGTCTAGGATGCAAATTTTTCTTTTAAATTAATATTAGATGCTCTACTTTAGTGGTTCCGGAAATGGATCAATCCAACATTCATCTTGGTCAACAGCATTCATCCATCGACTTTTGAATACATTGAATTCATAAAAGGACTGCCTTCTCACCTAAACAAAGATAATTTTTTACCGAGGGATTAAAATTACAGCAAAATTCCTGGGTTCTGACTAGAAAAATCCTGGATTTTCTAAATCACACCCCATAATTCCAATAATAATAATAATAAATCATAACCCTTAAGAGTTTTGCAACTTTACTTGAACATGTTACCTTCTTTAGTCAGGTTTTTCTAGGCACAAGCTTAATGTGTATAGTTTGATGTCAAGACTAAAAATGCTAGAAGCTCTTTGTTCATCATATATGTTGCTTTATGAGTAATATATAAGCCTGTGTTCTGGTTGCAATTATTTTTCTCTTTAGTTTCTTTCAATTTGAGCACATCCAGACTCTCTCTCTCTCTCTCTCCCTCTCCAAATTTTATAGCACATCCAGATTCAATGATGACATAAATCAATGGTTATCATCATGCACTTTGTGAATAGCTAATGATCATTATTTACAGATAAAATCCACACTACAAAAGAAGGGTTTTGACTTAAAGGATGCCATCAATTCAAAGAATAAATAAAGTTAACTTATCAAAAAATAAAAGAATAAATAAAGTTGGTTACAAAACTTACTTCGATTCTAGCATTACTCTCATAAGACCTGTATGATGCCTGCAACTCAGAGAAAGTAAATAATCAGTTCTGATGTAAGATACAATGTAAAAGGAGCACTAAAGGTGTACAAAAAACAATGGTCTCAAAGCTTGTTTCATATCTAAGTTTAGAATTATTGCCACGCGCTGCAAAAATTGTCTGCATCAATGAATATTTATTTACTGGCAATTTATAACTTAACAGCGAATAAAACAACAAGAAGTAATAACTAAAGTGAGAATAAAACATTTAGGGAAAAAAAAGTGAGAATAAAACTACAATACAACAACTTCTTCACCAGCAACATAAAATTCTCACGTGTCTTGATTTGGACATACAAAAAGCATATAGACATAAAGCTTGTCGTAGCAAAGATGGTTCAAGAAAATGTATCAATAATTTTAAGGGTGATCAGAATTTGGGACAAGCACAATAATATTGAGTAGATTGTAGTCAAGGAGTTACCAATAGATTGATTGATGTGCCAAATGACATTCATAAAGAACGACTGAGAGAGAAAGAAGTGAATTTCCAGTTCTTGTAGGCTTGCATCAGGGATTGACATTAAACCTATATCCTTTTTGCCTCAGTTATGGATGAACTAACAAAATGCATCCAGAATGAGGTTCCATAGTGTTATTTGCTAATGATATCATTTTAATTGATGAAAATGGAGCATGTATAAGTGCTAATTTGGAGTTCGTAAAGAAGCTTTAGAATCAAGAGGGTTTAAGATACATAGGACTAAAATTGAATACATATTATGCAACTAAGGTAAAACTTGAAATACAAGTGGGAATATAGCGAAAAGCGAGGGTCAAGAGATCCAAAAAAGGAACATCTCTTTACCTAGGCTTAATCATGCACAAAGAGAGAGAAATTAGAGCCTATATTCATCCTAGAACTAGAGCAGAATGGGTTAAATGGATGAGTGTTCCTGGTATATTGTGACTAATTTTTGCCTCTAAATTTAAAATTAAATTCTATAAAACTATTAAACCAACTACGCTTTATGGGACAGAATGTTGGAACTCCTAAATAATAAGATACTAAAAAAATGTGTGGGAGAAATGTGAATGTTAACATAGATGTTTGACAAGACATGGACATGACAAGACAGGATAAATAAAATTAGAAACGAAGTAGCACTAATTGGAGACAAAATTTTAAAAAACAATTAAGGTGGTTTGATTATGTGTAAAGACAATTAATAATTGACCAGTAACGAAAGTGGCATGACTCTTACTGAGGCTAATGCTAGGGGAAGGTAATGACTAAAACTAACATGGTCTGCGAATTTGAAATAGTTAGGAAACATATGAGGTAATGACGAAAAATAATACAGAAGCCACCTCCAAATAGTTGTAAAGAGGTTTTATTGAGTTAAGTAGATTGTCGGTATGGAAGGAGTTTGTACATTCAACTGAATCCTCTTTCCTGTACTGTATATTTTCTTTTAGTATATGTTTTCTTTCATATAGCCCAAAACAAATCACTTCACCCTGTGAATAGCATAGATGATCTTTTATCTTTATAATTTTACAAGATGAAAAAAAAAAATTAAGTTGTGAAATTAGTTAGGTGGCACAATGAAGAACTAAGGATTACTGGATAGATATGAGATTACCAAGTCATAGCACAGATTTAATGAAATTGAGCAATTGAATTGCGATCATAAGACATATAATGCTATTTAAAAAAGTGATGCCATCTGATTGCCATTGAAATGTGTAGGTTTAGTCTTCTATACCTGTCCTTCAGTCCTGATTTGACTAGAACTTCAATGTTCGCACTCATACCAGAGGAACTGATTTTCCAGATTTTGTCTTTAATCCTCACATTGTTTCCAATGTTTCCAAATGTTAACTTTTTTCAATTTAATCAATAATATTCCTGCAATATATGCATTATATGATGACTTTAACCTTTCCAGTGACAATCCTTTTACCAACTTTATCCTCTATGACTTGTGCCATCCGGCATCTTTCTTTTATTTTTCCAAAGTTGAGCCGACATCAAAGAAAATATTACTGGCATATCCAATAACTTAAATTTATCTACTACAATATTACCACCAATACCCACAACATTACCATTATGTGTACTAAATTGAATTTTTGTTTCCATTTTATCAAAACAACTCACATTTTGCCTCCATATGTATTCTTAGACTTCTATATTTTTCTCTTCTTATACATAAAACTGGATAGTTTGTCCTTTCATATATGTTAGCTTAAAGTATTTTCATTCTAAAATTTAAACCTAAATCACATTCCATTTTACCTCCATTTCACCTTCGAACCTATTTGCTTGAGTAGCAACATGTCAACCTTAGCAATTTTGGCTGTCCTTATGCTCAGCTAAGCTAATACTTGGTTTTATTTAAGATCGAATGCAAGCCAAATATAAATTACTCTGTTCAGGCATGGTTCCTCATACTACACAAACTCAAACTTGGCTCTGCTTGGTTCAGCTTAGACCAAAGAGAGACTAGCTTGTTTGGGTTATCACTGTTCAACTAAGCTAGAGCTTAGCTTGGCTCGAGTTCCCATGCAAAAATAAACTTCAGAAAATCCATAAAGTGTCATTGGAATAGGCATCTAAGAGAAATTGATGAACGAAACAAGACAGAAACCATGTTTGTGGACTACAGCGTACCCTGCTTCAAGGAATAACCAATATAACATATAATTATGCATATATCTCAAGCAAGGGAAAGACCTTAGTTCAAGAAAAAAAGCTTGGTATGCATCTTTCAATGTACTAATTCAAATCCATCCTAAGAAGGGGCCCATATACCAAAACGCAACCAGCACAATAATGCAACAGGTTCCGACAGAAATCCGAGCATGTAAATTTATCAAGTATCAGTGCAGATATAATCTTGATATATCTCTAGCTGAATGACAACTCGAGGACATCCTTTTCCCTTGTCTTCTTTATTGTTTTTCATTTTTTTCTTTGGTGGGGTAATAATGAAAAGGCAACCTTGAAAAATAAAATTATTCTGAAGCATTGAAATTAACATAATATTTCTAACCTTCTCATCAGTATCTCCAAGTGTAGGGAGACCATAATGAACAATGTACTCAGAGTCCACTACTCCAATGTTCTTAGTTCGATTACCCTATAAAAGAATGGCCAAGGAATCAAATAACGCACCAAAAAAGTGTTTAAGAATGCTCAAAAGGAGGTAAAAAGAACAAAGAAACTTCCAATGCTTAATATAGAAATTACCTGTGCACAATAACCAAGCCGCATATCTAGGCCCCACGCATGGATCAAGTCATTCTGTGAGAAACATCAAAGAAAAAATAGCGTAAATTCGCTAGATAACATGTCAATCTGCAGATTAAGAAGTTTAACATAATCCTCACAGGTGTAGCTGAGTTGTTGTCGGGCTTTGAAATTAACCAGGAGGTCCCAGGTTCAACTCCAACCTTGGACTACCCCTGACACATAAGTTGTAGGGAACATCTTATGTGTTTAGAGGCATTAATCCGAATCCTTGAACAGAGGAGGGGGTACAACACGGCACCACAAATAGAAAAGTAAAAAGAAGGAAAAGAAAGGAGAGAGAAAAAGAAGGGGGGGAGGAGACCCTGCTTCTAATCATAGTTATATTGTTTTAACTTCATACTAATTGAATTCCCATATTGTGTGTCAAAATGACCACCATAACTAATACAGAAAAGAGGATAAACCTGGATCATATACCATACACAGCGCCAGGCAGCTCTTGAGAACACTGGGGCCATCACTTCTATCCATCTGTAACATAAATTTTTTTTTACTCTCCTCAAGTTAAAATAATCCCAACTTTTTTTCTTTCCCACCATAAAAGATGCAATAACAAATGCATTCATAAAAAAACCCAGAAAAAAGGCATTATCCTTCAGTAAAAATAAATTAACTTTCTTCAGCTTTATAAATCACATGTAAACACATTAAGTTTACTGTAATTTTTACCCTGTGCATGGAGGAGTTGTACTGTTGCTATCACATCCATTCCCACTATCCCCAGACTTGTAAATCCTCCTGCAGGCACAATCGGCCAAAGCAGTTAAACATGCATACTAGATTAACCAACCGAAGTAGAGGCAAACTTGTTAAATAAAATTGATAAAGCTCAGCAGAACCGGTGATATAAATAATGTGAGTGAAAACTCTTGCAAGAATGAAAGACTAAATCCAAAATAAAAATAAGGACCAAGGGGATTGGAACTAACTACAGTAAGAGTCAACAATAGAATAAAGTTCACATGCCACTACAAAGGAGTCCAACATTCAACAAACATCAACTAGGAGTACTCTTAGGATGACCATACTGAGGAGAGAGCAGCCAACTGTCGGTGAACCATTCATGGACTGTTCTCTCAACTATTTCAAGAGCATCAATAAGCATTACTAATTGGATAGTCACAACTATTGGTTGTTAACCTCAGATTTTTGAGGTTGAAGTTAGCCATATTTATTTTGACAAAGTCCAATAGAGGTAGCATTAAACAACAAAAGACAGAGCCCTATAGAAGCAACCAATGCAGTTCCAGCAGAGTGATATAGCTGCAGCCAAGTGTTATATCTAACATTCTATTCTATCTCATGGAAAAGACAGAGCCCTATAGAGGCAAACAAAGCAGTTCCAGCAGAGTGATATAGCTGCAGCCAAGTGGTATATCTAACATTCTATTTTATCTCATGGGAAGTTGAAATCAACTATTATTCCCAGACAATAGGTTCTATTGGAAGCAATTAAAAAACAGTAGTATTCACATGTGTTAGAAATAAAGAAAAAGAATTGTATTGATTGAATTGATTTTAATTGATATTTAAGAATAATACATAAAGGCCAATTTATAGGCACATAATCTTGGAGGCTAAGTAAACATAGGAGACAATAAATCCTAGTATTAGATAGTTTAAGAGAAGGGTACAAGAAATCCTAGGCGATTTAGGATAAAACCAAAATAGTAAGTAAGGAACATAATATTAAATATATTATCTAATAGCCCCCTCAAACTCAAGGTGGATTATATGAAACAAACTTGAGTTTGAAGCAAAATCTTGAATGCATGCGGTTTGACGAAAGCCAAGAGATCTGGAATTTTTCGATGAAGACGGCAAAAAAAAGATGATAACAACACGGCTCAACCCACGACAACAATCATTCGATCCAATCTGGAACAAACAATAGAGAGCAATCGATTCACGATTGATTTACGGTGGCAAATGAAGAACTCTTTAAAGAAAAGTGTCATGGCATCACATGCCAAAAAATGGCCAAAAATCTCCGGAGAACAAAACCCCTGAAGAACAAATCGACGGACAACAACAGTCTTATCGCATGAAGACAAAATATCTTCGTGGCTCATTGTGGACTAGTGATGATGCGTACGGTGTTGGAGACGTCACGTGAAATTAGCCGGAGAACATACACCAAAACTGGCGGACTGGTGAAACGACCTTATCTTAGAGATGGTCATCGAGGAAGAGCTAGATAATAAAGTTGATGGCTGTGAAACGCAGATGGAAACTTGTATATATGTATATATATAAGGCGGAAGCTATTTTCTATGAATTACCACCGCTAGGGATGAAGCGGATGGTGTCATCCCTGGCGGTGAGGGCGATCGACAATGAAGACTACCAGGAATTGATAGGCTTTGATACCATATTAGAAATAAAGAAAGAGAATTGTATTGATTGAATTGATTTTAATTGATATTTAAGAATAATACATAAAAGTCTATTTATAGGCAGATAATCTTGGAGGCTAAGTAAACATAGGAGACAATAAATCCTAGTCTTAGATGGTTTAAGAGAAGGGTACAAGAAATCCTAGGTGATTTAGGATAAAACCAAAATAGTAAGGAACATAATATTAAATATATTATCTAACAACATGAATAAAGATATTAATCTTCTTGGTGTGTTCAAAGGTAGAAACTGAATTTGGCTAACACTACATATTTGTTTCTTAAAAAGGAACACTGTTAGACATTAGTCACATAAACTAAGGGGTATAAGAGAACCTGTGAACATTTGAACTCCTCACACGTGCAGTAATTTGATGATGCACCTCCGATTTGGCAAGATCAAGCGCTGGCTGTGATATCTCAAGCCCCTCATCTTTCACGATTGATATATACCTATAAGTATCAAACAAAGTTGAACAGAATACAAATTATATCACTTATGTGAAAAATCAGGACAACTTTATTGGTTGATGGAGTTAAATGGAGGCTTTTTTTTCTTTTCGTTTTTTTTTGGGTGGGGGTGTTAGGGTATAATTTAGAGAATGCAGAACAAGAGCAAACAAAGTGGCCTACTGATGTGAATGAATGACAGATTAATTAGGGATTTATTTTTCAATAACCAAACACCATATTAAAATATAGTTGAAAATAGAAAATAGTAAAAAAAAAAAAAATGGATGGTCAAGCAACAATAACATAATACTAAACAATAATTCACAAAAACACAATTTGGTTTAGCCAGTAAGACCATTTTGAGCGAAACCTATGCCCTTCAACAGAGCATATAGTGTTCTATATTTTGTCTTGAAAATAAAGAACAGTCAATTAGAGAAGGCCACAAACACATTAGAAATGTCGTTTTCATGCAGGCTAGAATCTAGAATCTAGTCACCTCATTGGATTCATGATTTGATGGATTGTATAAAATAAGTAAAACATTAATATATGATGAAGCAAAAAAAAAACTCAACCTCTAACATATGAGAGTTAATGTCACGCACTAGGAAGCGTGGGCGCGGCGGCGTCCGACACTCGGACATGCGTGGGACACAACCCAAACACATGTCCGACACAGCTAGAAGTGTCTTGGAATTCGAATTTTTTTTTTCTGGTTGGACACAGACATGGACATAGTGAGGACACAACAAGGACGTGTTTGGAACACTTTTAGGACATGGTGGGATAGTTTTGCAATCATTTTGTTAGAAGAATGAATGTGATTCCAATGCATTTTTAAAATATTTTATGGGTTAATTAGAAAAAAGAAAATAAAAAAAAAAAAATCTAACTCTAAGCTCCAAATTGGTGATTTCATTTATGATAATGTGGATAAAATGAGCAGCTTTTTTTTTTTATATATTGTAGTATATTATTTATTGTTTTTTTTACGTATTCCTATTGTACCCTTGTCCTATTTCTTCTTTTAGATTTGGCGTATCTCTCGTGTCCATATCGTGTCTATATCCGTGCTTCCTAGGTCACTCATTGAGAAAGGGTATAAAGGGTCAAAAACTGTAGTGCTGGTGTACCACTACAGTTTTGGTAAATATTTGTTGTTAATCCCTAAAAATCCCCTTAATTACTACAAAAACAAGAAATTAACCTTACTTTCCCTCACATAGGTTTCTTTCATATATTAAAAAAAAAGGGAAAAAAAAAGTGATGTTACAAGATGAGAGAGAATCATTTGAAGAAAGACTTAGATATCAAAGGATCCAAATTCTCCTTAAAAGTTTGGGCAACAGGATCCAATAGCTATCAAATGTAAATAAGTTAGACTATCACATATTCACAATAGATTATTTGTCTATGCCACGTGTCACCATGTATCAACTTAACCAATTAGTATGCTGAGACATCAAGGTAAGACCTTACACTTAAGCTAGGCTATAGAATTCAACAGCTATCAGATACAAATGAGTGGGCTATGAAAATATATTGTTTTCCGATGCCATGTCTCATCATGTATCAATCAGCAAGTATTTTGATACATCTCAAGGTAACATCTGATACTTGAGATAACTCATTAACGATGTTGATCTTTTCTTTTCATATAAATCCAGATCAAACACAAGCTACACCAATATACTCGGATGATATATCTCCATATCAGCCAAAGTTTAGACCATGGCTCTTTATGTCATATGCTAGACCATTGATTTCATAGCAGTAAGATTTGTTTATTACTACTGGACTCCTTAAGTGTATATCCATATGTAAAGTTTAGTTTCCAAGAGATTTAGTACAACAGACTCTATAATAGGCGGTCACCTGATTGGTTTTGAATAATGGTCAGGACTTTAGCTTACTATTCAACTGCCTGTGACTTTCTCTATTGCTTTGCAGTTGTAACCAATTTCTTTGATAAATAGAATGGGGCATATGGTCTTTGGCCGTCTTCATCTTATTGCAAGAAAGTCAAACATAACATATTAATCAGCAATCAAGGGAGCCTCTACAACTTAGTACTTATTTAACTCAGTGGTTATTACATACAATGTGATTTACCATTATTGAACACTAATTAGAAAGATTCACTGAACATTTACACCATAACACACAGGCAAACCACCATTTTTAAAAAACTGTATATAATTAGTAGTTTTTTAATTCTTTTATCTTCCTCCTTTTAAAAGAAAAAAAAGATAACAGCTTTCACATACCGTTTGGGGTGGAAATTTTCAACCCCAAGGTCTTCATCCCAGAGGAAAATGTAGCTGTATTCTGCGACTATATCTGGATGTAAGAATCGCTTGGCGAACCACCTAACTCGTCATCACCATTATCGAAAAAGTAATCGAAGGTTAGAACCAAGACACGGAGATAATTATGAATTTATGATCATGCAACTTCTATTTTATATATAAAAAAAATGTTCATGAAATAAAAATTATATAATTTTTATGCTTTGTTCCAAAAGATAAACCTACAAGTAATTTGCAGCAGTTTATGGATGTGAGAAAAAGTAAAAAAAAAGTGCTGATCATCCTTAATAATGAATTAGAGGGTAAAACAAAAATCAAGAAGAAAATATTTGTAAAAATGCAACTTTCATCACATATGTGATTGGAGCGCTAACCCAATTACCATTTAGTCTGATTGATTGCCGATACATGTATGACACGATCACTCCAATCTAAATCCTTCCATTCATCAACAATTCCGTCATAATGGAAAAGCATGACAACAAAATTGCTCGATAGAAACTGCAAAGCAAAACAGGAGCAAATAATCATGGGTATAAGCTAAAACAGATAGGGAGTACAAGAGTAAAAAGTTTTAAAAAATACCTTTCTAACCATCTTATCTACCCTTTTTTTTTGCCTTATTCCGACAGCGACAGAGAATAAGTATGTTTTAGACTTGACATTCGTCTGCTCCAAAAAATGCCAGTGAAATTTTTATTAAAGCTCATGAAGATATACTAGACATAACATAATGTGTACCAAGATCTTAATGTTGCAGCATTAACTAATGTAATTGCACCATTGTTCCTTCAAGAAGGAGCAGCAACAGTTATAACATTGACATTAAATACATCTACTCAACAAACATAAATTCTGGAATTTCCTGGCTTCAATCAGCAATGAAATGCAAAAGCCATATTCAAAAAATATGTATATTCCAGATTTGGTTTCTCATGAATATAGGAAGAACATCAATTTACACGCAGCTCATAGAACAGAAAAACTAGGTTTATAATTCGAGCTTCTCTACTACAACAGAGAAGAGAAGTTAAAAAAAAAGAAAAAGGAAGAAGACTTTTTCTGAAACTAAAAGTAGCAAACAGATTAAGTTCCAAGATCCAGTCGAATAGCCAATAATAACATTTCATTTACATTGCAATAGTGCATTGTTTGAGATCCTACTAATTGAGGTTCTAAACAGCTACTAGGTATGGCAGTCAAGAGTGGCCAACTGAATGTTTGAAACTGGGAAAAGTGGATGAAAGCAAGGGGTGAACTCTCTTGTGTTACATTCTTATTATAATTTGTTTTCTTTTGGAGATTCAGCTCTTAGATGTGTCCTCTTTCTTTTAGGCAGCATCCAGCACAAAGATTGATTGTTGGGTTAAAACAGGGTTGTGATAACATGGAAGAGTTAGTAGGTTGCTCTCTCTCTCTCTCTCTCTCTCTCTCTCTTCACAATTCCTGTTGGAGCATGATCCAAAGCTATGACAAGAGGTTAGCACCAAACCATGTTAAGAAGTATTGTGTAATTCACATCTTTCCTCCTGACTCCATCATAGTGGCTCCAAAGTCCATGAGAGTTTCTGTGGAGAAGGTAGGGCAAGACTGAGAAGTAGTTTTTAGGAGGTTCAAGGTTCAACATGATCTAATCATTAAGAGTAAATAAAAAGAATTCAACAGTTGGCAGAATAAACTTTTTCAAGAAGTATTTTAAGTTGCCTTCCCAAATAATTCACGTTTCTTCCCTAATCCTTCCATGGTGTCTTGAAGTCCATGGGGTTTTCAGGAATGAGTAGTGAAAAGTATCACCTTATCTCCGAGAATTAAATTAATTTTCACAGAATAGCAGGAGATTCAAGTCTATAGCCGATGCAGAAGTTCGAGAGATCAAAAAGCTATTGTTCTAAAACGAGGTTGGAGGATCTAAGGAGATTTGTTTATGGAAAGTGATTACAAAAGGGTCTGGAAACTTTCAATAAAGGTGCTTCGGGCTGTGAACAGGTCAAATATTTCTTCCTGAAATGGATTTTGGGTGCTGCACTCCTAATGTTCATATCAAGTGGAAAGGATAGCTTCTATCGCCTCCATTACTTGTGTGGCTTCCACACGTTACGGTTAAAGGTAGTATACCTTCGACAAGGAACTGAAACATATAAAGATAGGGAGGATATGATGACGGCAAAGAGAGAATATATAGATGTACATGTAGAAACAGATGTTTGTGTAACTACAGCATCATAGCACTGAAAAGGAGTTAACTCTGCTTGAAAGAAATGTTTCTTTCAAGAAACTTGGTATGTATCATGAAAGAAATGTTTAAATTTCTTAAGAGAATGCATATTTATATTCACAACTAAGAAGTAGATGTATATGTAAATCCAAATCATAGCTTATAGAATTCTCTGTCTGTTATTTAGAAGATCAATACCTTTGGAGAGCCCCATAGCGGTCGCATTTCCAAGTTAGAAGTCATGGAGACAATACCTTTAGGTAATGAATCACTTCCAGGAGGCCTGCAACGATTCTAAATTTTGAAACTAATCAGAACCAGAAAGAATAAACCATAATCCAAAAAACTAATCAGAACATAATCCAAATTATTTAGGGGTATTCATATAGATCAAATTAAGACTCATTGGATCCATTTGGCTGAAAAGAATATGGTCCTGGAATAGGCATCCCATAATTCGGTATGAGAAGTCCAGAAATATTGAAGAATCAAATATTCCTATTCCAATTTTGCAAATGTCCAGGAAAGTCCTGAAAAAGTGAATTCATTCCCACCAAAATACATGACTCATTCATATATAACAAGGAAACGGAATCAAATTTTTGGCTAAGCTTTCACCTATACCATTAAGTCAAACTGTTTACTTAAGCTGTGTAGTGTTCCAAAGATGTCACTTACGCAAGCACAACGTCAACAACATTAATAATTAATGTTTTAGTTTCTAAAAAAAATGTTATGCCATTTTTCATTTTTATGCAATTTTAGTATCTTTAGAAATTTTGTTGCAAATATTGATAATTTTCATAAAAAAATAATCTTACAAATAAAAAAATATCAGAACAATAATTTTAGCCAGTCATGATTGAAATTTCAACCTTAATTTAAAATTAGTATATTATTTCACTACTTTAATAGAATAACACTAAAAAATTTGAAATTATTATTTATATTTCTTATTGCTATAATATAATCTACAAAGCAAGGACACTTCTAAGAAGCAGTATTTGTGCCAGACACGTGTAGAACACCAGCGATTTTCAAACATTTCCAAACACATGTCTGACTCATCTTTGACATGTCCATAATTACAAAATAAATTCTTGATTTTGGATGCATGGCCACACTTTATGGAATAATTGTAAGAAAAATCAAATTTAATTTTATATAAAAAATTATCTAAATTTGAACATATTTGAAACAAAAAAAGATATAGGAAGGTTTTATTGAAGAAGTGACGACAAGAGTAGAACAATCATTAAATTATGTGCTTACATATATATACACACACACATACACTTGTATATACAGATGTATGACATATCCTTGTTACGTCTTCCTCTATGCAATAGAGGTTATTATAGTTATATAATTATAGTTTACAAATTTCTTACTGCAGCCATATATTATCTATTTGTCTTATATAAAATCTTTACATAAAAAATTTTAAAAAAAATCCCTGTTCTCACCATGTCTGCTTCCCACTTTTCAATATTTTCTATGTCGATGTGTCTGTGTCGTGTCAGGTCCATTTTCCATATTCGTAATGAAACCTTCTTAAATTATAATTTATATTTTTGAATAATTATCTTTGTCTACAAGTTCCTAATTGGCTGAGCATTTGATTCCGATGAGCATGGAATTGAGAATACCACCTCCTGTCGGGAATGAGATGCCCTCATCCCTGAGTTCCAATTGTCAATAGCACTTGCCAACATGGGAATGAGGCAAAGGGAAGTGAGATACCCATTCCTCCCTCAATTCTCATCAATCAAATGTACCCTTGAGGTTTGAAGGAATTTTAATGACCCACTCCGAAGTCTAGTCTGATTAGAACCAAACACCATATTAACACTATGATTGATGAATTTGTAGGATGATAATTGTTGGCAGGATATAGACAGCAATGAACATTGTCCAATACAAGTTCGGAGGTATGGAAAGAAAATGTTATTGTAGTGACAACTGCCAGCAAATTTAACAAGCGAAGTGATTAAAAAAAAAAACACAATCACAGTAAGCCTGTAAGGAATGAACAACAAACCTCGCATTTGTTTAATATTGAATCTCGCATACTTTCCTCCGACCCCAATGTTAACAATTTCTGCACAATAGGACCCAATATTATACCATATAAGCAGTACTTTTGAATACCCTCTTCAGATGCATCGGATGAAGGCAACCAAAAAAAAGAGAAAAAAAAATTGAAATATTTTAGTTAGACAAGAAAATCTGGAAAAAAAAAAAGAAACAAATAAAATTTTGTTAAGAAGGAAAATTGTCACAAGAAATATAACTATCAAGATAAGCAGTAATATACCCATTCACTGTAAAAAGTAATATAACCAAAAGATTTTGCAGTGCACAAACTTATATAAAAGTTTCCAAAATAAGAAATAGCTATGGGATTTAAAAAATAATATGAATACCTCTTTATGATCTTGTGCAATAATTGCCCACATGAATAAAACTAGAAAAAATAGAGAAGCTGTGGTAAAAAGGCTGCAGCGACATGATCTCCTACTTCTTGGATCGGCTACTGGTACCTGGGAAAAGAAGGCACTATTAAGAGAGCATTTTCCATCCATAAAATTAAACAGGTATAAATAAATTCCATTCATAAAATAACGAAGGTGCATTTTCCCTTGGAGACATGTCCCAACTCCCAAGAAGCCTTGACAGCCATATCAATTATTAAGAGAGCAACAAAAGCTTGACAACATTTGAAAGAAGTTCCCTTATAGAAGGCCAACTATTCTTTATGAAAAAGAAGGTTAAGCAACTAAAACAATATGGCACAAGAATTTAACCAAAATGACAAACAATATGGCCCAGAATTGTAACCAAAATGAGGATGTTAAAAAGAGTAGCTATAAAAAAGTAAAACTAAAAATAACAAGAAGAAGAGAAAAGATACATTAAGACATGATTGCACTCGTAAAAGGAGAGAGGTGATACCAATTGAGTACAAGATGAGGGGAGAGAAAACATATGCAATGAAAATTAAAGAATGCAAATAAATAGAGGAGTGATTTGACTTTGAAGGTGGCTCACGGTCAATATTTAGGCCCAATATTTAATGATTTAGATTATTAATTAGGAAAATTTTTCAAATTTTATGATAATTGAGGAAATTCAAATTTTTGTTTATTGAATTTTTAAAAGGGACACTTATTTTGGGACATCCCAAAGTTAAAAAGGGGACAATTAGTTCAGATGGAGGGAGTCCTATATAATTTGATTGACTACCTCGTGTAATACAATCTTATATATTAAGGAAATACCGAATGAGTGGACGAAAAGCTTTCTACTAAGTATAAATAGAGATAAGGTACTCGATATTTAGAGCTGTAAAATAATTTGGTGACAAATTTAAGATACCAATAACAGCCTTTAGATAAAAAAAAACCTATGAAACATATTTACTTTTATAAAGACACATATCCGTGTAGTGTTTGTGTTGGATACCAGCACACCTCGGATACTTGTAAATAAGTGTCTGAAAATAAATTTCCAACACGTACCGATACTTCATGACAAATATTTAACAAGTTTTAAATATTAAAATGTAATTTTTTCAAGTATAATATCATAGTATAATTGAAAAGAGAAGTTTTGAGTTAAATAAGTATTGAGATATAATGAGAATACTTCATGACTAATTCATTCAAAATTTGTCCATGCAATATAACTCTCAGCTTGTTTGTCATAATTTTTTTATAAGGAAATGTTAGTAACAAATATATATAACATGACAAACAAGTACTATTTTAAAATATACATAGGTAAATATATATTTTTAATTTTTATACATATCTACATTAATATAATATGTATTGTCATGTACTTGCCGTATCCATATCCTATATTTGAAAATTTTGTTCTATCACTGTATCTATAATTCCATATCTATGGCCATGCTTCGTAGAGAAAGACTAACTAGAATAAATGGAATAAATAATACTTTACTGGCAAAATGGCACAGAACGTGTATGAGATCCATAAATATTATTCATTCCATTTATTTTATCCCCAAAACCATAACAAAAAAAGCATTTTCAATTAACAAAATCTTTTATCACAAAAAGGACCTAACCATCGAAACATTTTGCCAATTCCTTTGAGTTACATTATGCAATAGGAACCCAATAATGTAAATGCCCATATCAATTTTCCATTTTGACAAACTAAGAAGAAAACAACAACAAAAAAAAAAGGTTCAACTAAGATCCACCTCGACAGAGATGGTTCGGGAGTTCTATAAGAAGATTCGAAGAAAGTACTGGCTCGATCATCTAATCTGTTGAGGCATGAATCACAAATTCAATAAACTAACATCCTTATTTACCATTTGATTTTGAGCAAAAGTATGTCTTTTTTCTGTTTAAAGAAAAAAAATACACACTTTCTATCCAAACAATATCTTGAAACAGAACTCCACCTGCTAAAAACACAAGCACTATGGAATCACACCACTAAATATCTTTCATTTAACTCTCAATTCACTCCAATTTTAAGAAATCGCATATCTAAACCAAAACCCAAATAGACAGTTGTGTACCCTTAAAAAATACAAATTGTTCAGACACCAATACCAATAGAAAATCACTCTTCAAACCTCAAAGAAGTAAATAAAAAGTATGAAATGATGCGGCTATGCAGTCTCAGAACAACAATAAGAAATCACAAACTTCAATAAATAACCATCAACAAAAATATAATTCCCTGTTTGTGTGTGTGTGTGTGTGTATAAACATTACACACGTATATACATATACATATATATATATAGAGAGAGAGAGAGAGAGGGGGGGGATAGGCTTACAAAATTAGGTGGCTTCATCATCCCTAAATGTCGGCACCTGGGTTGCGCCTCCCTCCTGAGATTAATGGTGTATATATATATATATATAAACATGTCGATCAATATTTATATATAAAGTGAAAGAAAATAATTACCCAAATCATCAACCACGTAAACAACAAAAAAAATCATCAAACACTTTGAAGCTACCTGAATATTTTCCACAGAGAGAGAGAAAGAGAGACTGGACTTTGGAGTTGGGTCAGCAGTCTGCACTATGCAACCTTCTTAATTTGAGAGAGAAGGAGAGAGAAAGTGACACGCAGGGAGAGAGAAACATCGCGAAGTTTACGGCCAATTATGGGAGGTTAATGCGAGAATGCGAATCTCACTTGCACTTTAAGATATATATGATATATTTTATATATATATCATTAAACCTAACAAAGATATTCCCCATGCTTTCCAGTTAAAAACATATGCTTGGTGCTGTCATTTTCGTGTTTTTGTTAAAATTACATTTTTAGCCTTACACACTTTTCTTTTTGACTTTGACTATCATTTATCAGTATAATGGATGGAAAGAAATGTCTGGATGGTATTTGGATAATTGGGGGAAGAAAAAGGAAAAAAATCAAGCAATAATGTCAAATTGCCAAACCATTCATGGTTGTTTGAAAAATAGTAATAAAAAAAAACCCAAAAAAGAACTTTTTCAAAAAACAATCTTTTTTTAATTGTATTTTCAAAAATTGTCAATCAAATTAATTTTCAAATTTGTTATTTAGTTTTTCAATTATCTAAGAAAAAAAAATTGTTCACAAATAAAATTAACTAAACATTTTTAGCATTGTCAACTGAAAAAAATTTTTGAATTATTTTCATTAAATAGGAAAAAAATTCTTTTTTTTCCCCACCAAACAATTGCAAAACCACCTTCACCCCATAGATACTCGAACCCTCATCCTCAACTGCAAAATCACCTTCACCCCATAGATACTCAAACTCTCATCCTTCTATCTTGACGCAAAATAATATTATTGAGTTACAACCCTTGAAATTGTCAATTGGTTCCGGACACTTGTTGTTACACAATTATTTAGCGAAATAAATTTCACACCTTACCTAACTAGTTGATAGATAGCGGACTTAAACTAATTAAAAGTCGACAAGTCTCATGAAAGGTGAAGCTTGAACTTAAGTAATTTGAAGCGATTACGTGCATGTGGAGTTTGTCAACCATCTATGAGTTCAAAGTAACTTAGCAGATGATTGATTCTTCGTTTTTAAAAAAAAGGGTGGATAAACCCAACCTTTTTTTTGCCCTACAAGCGTGACATACCTTCGTAAGGTTAGTCTCAACACTCTCAACAAAGTGAATCAAAATCAAAACATCCACCATATAATTTGTATCCCCTATTATTTCAATAGACTTGATACAGAGTTCGAATTCAAAATTTTTTTAAATAAAATTATATAAATGAGGCTCAGATGACTTCATTATGATGATGTGACTCCTTATTCATATAATTTCATTCGAAATCTTTTAATAAATGTTTTATTTTATGAGATAACAGTCAAGAAATCATTTGCTTCACTAATGTCAATTTCATAAGGAGAATGTTATCTAAACCGACCAAACTCTCACAATAGGAAGACAGAAGGTGCGGCCAGCTGCTTGATGCATAAGTTTGGGTCCCACACTCATGCATGGCCTCTTCCGTCGGTTTGTGCAACATTCATTTTTTTTTTTTTTTTCAATAAAGGTGGCGCCCAACATCTTAAAACACCCCCATAATGGTTAGTATATCATGACTGATTACATAATGATAGAATATAGTGCTACATTTTTTTTTAGAATGAAAGCCTACCATGAAATTTTTCATCATGTCTCTTCAATCTTCTTCTTCTGTAATTTTATTTTTTCTTCAAAACTATTCACTCTTGCGAAATCTGCTGTGTACAGAAAAAATAATGAAATAATAATTTTGGAATCCAAATATTTGAAACAACAAATGAATACTATATACTCAATATTTCATTCCAAAAAGGTATAGCAATTAAACAATAAAAAATAAATTTTATTGTAAACAAATAAAATAAATCAATCAAGCTAGTCTATAATTCATATGTAGCACAATGCTATACCGCAATGAAGAAAAAAATTAGAGAAAATTTTCACTAACAAAAGATTTGAGTTCTAGTGTTTCAAAAAAAAAAACATGAAAGATTGTTATTGATCTTCATTCACAGATAAACATGAAGTTTGAGAGTGTTATTAATTTTCAACGAAAATGAAAACATATGTAAGGATATATATCTGACGTTTTTGATTGGTTAAATACAAAAAAAAAAAAAAAAAACAAAACGAAAAGGGTAAACTTCATTGACACCCTAAGGTTTGAGGTATTGTCATGCGACTATAATTTTGTGTAATTTTGTCACTAACACCTTTGAGATTTGGGCCGTATATTACTTACACTCCCTCCTGCCAAAAGTAAGTCGTGTCAGACCACTTTTTGATAGTGAAAAGACCATGCTACCCTTTGACTTTTGACCTAACCTTTTTGAATACTAAAATTACTTATTTAATGATGCCTAATAGACCAAAATGCCCCCAACCATGTCCTATTATTACATACCCATTTGACTCTTATTACATTATATATATACATATATATTTATACATATATAAAGAGGGAGGAGGAAACCACCCCCACCACCACCACAGGAGGCAAAATGAGTCACCACTACCATCATCACACAAACGTACACACACACAAAAACACACTATATATGTGTATCCACCACCCAAAATAGCGGCGGCGCCACCACAACCACAGTCACTACCACCACAATCAGTTTCTCTGTATAAACATATATACACACACACAAACACACATATCACAACCACCGCCACCAACCACAACCAAAATCACCACCGCCACTAACCACAACCACCACTACCAGTTAACCACAGCCACCACAATCTTTCTCATATCAATCAAAATTCCTAATCCATTCACCATCCAAACAACCAAACAAAACCCAAATTCACCACCCAAACAACCAGTCAAAATCCAATCCCATCACCACGAAACCCATCTATTTTGAATCGTCAAAGTCCAAAATAGAATCGAAAATCCAATCCCATCACTGTGAACGCCGAAGTTTTCTCTTACTACTGCCAGGAGATTTTTTGATCCTGATAATGGTGGTGGTGGTGTCAATTGAGGTTGTGGTGGTGGTGTTGACAATGGTGATGGTGTTGATTGTGGTTGACAATGGTGGTGGTATATATATATATATTATTTGATGTATATGTTTACCGGTGTAGAGAGAGAAAAATAAGTCCCAAGGCTCCATTTGTAAATGTCGATTTTGGAGATAACATCGGTTGGGTGGAACCGAAACTCAGGTGCGAGTGATGTTGTCGGCGTGGGTTGGGATTGTGATGGTGGAGTTGACAGTGGGTCTTCAAGGGGATTATGGTGCTGCCAATGTAGGTGGGTTGAGATTTGTGGTAGTGGTGTTGATAGTGGGTCTTCAAGGGGACTATGGTGCCGCTGGTGTGGGTTGGGGTTGGGGTTGTGGTAGTGGTGTTGACAGTGGTGGTGCTGTCGATTGTGGTTGTTGTGGTAGTGTCGATTATGGTTGACAGCGATAGTGGTGTACAATATATATATATACACACACACAGTATCACAATATACATAAAATGGGTTGGGTAATAATCATGGATTTTTTGGTCTTTTGTATTTTTTATATTTTTATATTAAAAATTAATTCAATAATAAAGGGTAATCTAGACATTTCACACCTTTTTTAAATGAAAAAACTGAAAGTTGGTGTTGGTGACAAAATTGCACAAAGTTGTAACTGTATGATAATACCTCAAATCTTAGGAGATGTCAATAAAATTTACCTAAAAGTAAAAAAAAATAAGTTTTATTTAACCGCTTCGACTATAAATGTTAAGAATTATTTGGAGGATATAATTATTATTTTATTTGATGAAAACATGAATTGGAGCGTATCTTAAGTGCAGCGCCAATAAGACACCCTTTCTATAATTAGGATGTTTCTTTGAAGTTTTCATATCAATAGTCACCCTCTCCCCAATAAATAGTCTGTGATTAATAGAGTTTTCTTATCATATGGTATGTTTGTAGCTTATTAATTGATGGGTCAGCCTAACCCTACCATGATCCAAGTGGAAAAATATGGTTGAGCCCGATTTACCCATTGGGAAATGCCTAGTTGGCTCAAGTTTAACGTAATCTCTAAGGCCCTATTGAGATAAGAAGCTCTTCAAAAGTGGATCCCATTATATTACTTGTATTTTGTCTTCAATAATTAGTGATGTTTTGTCTGCTGTGTTAATTATCAAATGTGTACTAATACTTTTACTTTCCTGTTAGTAATCATGAGTTGATTTAACATAAAAGGTTTATCTTTTTGTTAACTAAAAGTCGAGTTGGCTTATACAAACTCAACTCGAGAATTATTTTTTATTTTAAATTTTCTTATAGGTAAAAACATATTTCATCAATCTTATTACTTACCCATTTCACAATTATAGTGGTGAAATTTTACCAACATAACAATAAAAATTTATCCATTTTATTGGTGAAATTAATAATATTAAATAGTCGTGATAATTGTCTGATATGGCGGTTTTTTTTTTTTTTTTTTAACATTTCATTTTATGAATTAAGTGATATTTCCATTTACTACATGTTTTGATTTGGATACTCAATTACACATGAAGCAAACATTATGGTGCCCTTCAACCACCCCACAAACAAGAGACAATGGGACATGAAGATGATATCAAGCCAATTAATTGATTTGACACAACAACAGCTAAGTCACAAAACTTGAGATAAAAAAATATATAAGAAACGATATATTGAAATATATTTGAATTGTACCTCAGTTCATTCGAGTTTGGCCACGAAAAAACTCGTTGCGGTGAAAAAGTATGAGTACGTATTTTTCACGACAAACCAGTTATAGTAAGATTTACAGAAATATGTATGTATGGGTTCGGGAAAAGGATCCCTTTGTTAAACTTGATCCTATACTTTATGAAATAGGCGGAGTAAACACGAACGGTACAACAGAAAAACTATCCCTCCATGACTAGAGAGCGTTACAGAGAAATTCAATTAATGTATAAACTCTAAAATTGCATAATATGCAACCAACACTGGAAGTGACACCAACATGCCGAATATTACCCTGAAATCAGAGAGAAATTAAGTTAATATATAATTATTCAAATTCGAAACTTTAAATGAAAATATTGAAATGTTTTTTTATTATTTATTTTAGTTTAATTAACAAACACCACACTTGATAATGACTCTATGAACAATATGTTTAATATTGCAGTAGTGTAAGTGACTTACGCAGTGCTAATCACATCAGCATGTAGTCCATATTCTTTGGCATATATGAAGGAGGTGATGGATTGTGGCACTGCTGCCTGCAACAAGATGAAACAATGACCTCAACAAATAAAATTCCATATATATATATATAGATTTTAAAGTGCCCTTAAAATACCAAAAGTTATTAAATAAAATAAATTATAGACCACTTAGTTTTAAGTTCTAGTTTCCTTTGTTTTTTTCTGAATAAAATTGTGTAAGAACCCTCATTGACTTAAACTTTCAAAATCTCATGACTAGTGAAAGAAAAAGAAAACCGATTGGATTGATCAGTGACAAGCCTTTTTTATAAATAAATAAATTTGTTTGACACTAAAAAGAAAAAGAAAAATAACCTATCAAAAAAAAAACCTCTCTAAGAATTATTTTACTAATTTTTCTTGTGGCTTGTGAAAAAAGTTTAATTCCACTTATGGTATAGTACCAAAAACAAACTCTAACCTGATGTTTCAGAACATTACAAATCAGTTGATCTTTCATTAAACAACACTATATCAACCATAAATCAGCTGATATATATATATATATATATATATATATATATATATATATATATATATATATATATATTTAGAAAGTGTTCTGATAACATCAAGTGTGATGCAAGAGAGAGATATATTGAGAGGATGCTAATCCTCAAGCATAATTCCATGTTCAGATGCTTGAACATATGCCATGTATGTATATATGTGTATCAATACAAAATACAAATAAAATGCTTATATATGCATGCATGGTTAAAGAATTATTACCTGGATAATAGCAACACGTAAAACATCACCATGCAAACCGACCGCGATAGCACCGATGGCCATCGCCGTAGGTCCGGCAATAAACCTCAAAACCATCCCAAACGCCGTCAGACTTGCACCACAAGCAATTAAATTCTTCTGCAACGCCATAAACAGTCCTGCATATGGAGAAACAACAAGGAGTTATACACACACACACACACATATATATATATATTCACATTATAATTAAAGTTTAAGGACAGTCTTACCCATACTAAACATGGCAGTCCCTGTCCCAGCTTTAGACATGATCAATATTGATTCTTCAACAATCCTTGGCATTTGAAAATGCCACCTAAAAAAGGCATTCACAAGTTAAAATACACACACCGAGAATATAAATAATACGTAATTAAGTTATATCTTCTCTAACAGTTTAAACTTTAATAATCTGATGTACCTGTTGGATAAAAAAGCCCATGTGAGTCCAACAATACAAGCATACGAGTTGGGATTCATGGCGAGTTTAATCCACACAACCTTCATCAATGACCAAAAAGCTGGCCTAGTGCTCTCAACAACAACGCTAGCGTTTCCTTCCAAATCTTTCTCGGATTCAACACCCACAACTCGCAAATCTCCACCACTCCGTCTAAATTCCAACACAAACAATAGAACTGTGAGCCATATGATGGCCTGCACCACCGAGGATTGAACAACTAGATCAACCCCGACTTGGCCATACATGGCCCTCATTAAGGGCACCCCTACAACCAAAGCATTAGTCAAAGTAGAGAGAGAGAAGCTTGTAATGGACCAGCAATAGCTTCCTTTGCTACTACACTTAGCCCAAAAGGCAAGCACAACCACAATGACAACTTTGGAGATGGCATCAGCACCAATGAACCTATAGTTCATCCTAAATGGATCGATGTGAGCTGTGAATTCGAAGGTGAAGAGAGGGAGAGTGAAGTAGCACACCAGACTATTTATCGCGTTACATTGCTCCGCTGTAAATATATGCCACCATTTCACTGAACCATACCCTAAAATTAGGGCTCCATAGAGTGGTACCATGGCCACCACCACCTTGTAAACATCTTCCCACCCTATCATTCTCAATATATATCAAGTTATATATATAGAAAGGGTATATATATATATATATATATATGTATGTATGTATATGTAACTTGTTAGTTTAGGGTTTGAGAAACTGTTGAAAAGAAGAGTAATGTGTTGATGAATAGCAAAGGGTTGGGCTATTTATAGCATGCAAGACATCAAAAAAGGCATACTCATTTAATTTTTTTCTATATATTATATATGCATGGTGGGTGTATATGATTCTATGCTGTGGATTGTTAAAAGGTGACATATATGAGTTTTGGAGGGTGGTGCATGAAAGGTCAGTGTTGGTTTTACCAATGGTTGATTTGTTGTGGTCAGAAATATATATATATAGAATATATAAGGAATGAGGTTCAGCGATTATTCCACCCAACTTTGCCAATAGGGTTTCAGATGTTGTGTTATTATTGTTAATTATTCTCATCTATATATATACACCATCTTTGAAAGTGCGGTCCACCAATGGAGGTGTGTGTGAACCTATCAAGCTTGTGGGGGTTGAGAGAGTGACACATCAAACATTAACCAAACAACAGAGATTGTACCAGTTTGAAAGTACGTGTAGTATCTTCAATTTATTAATGAAATCTGCAATTTTTATTATTGGATATCCGTAATCTAAGAGATCATTACGAATGTTACTACCCTCAGAAAGCAATGGAAACACATTTAATTTTATAATCATTATTAATGGAATCATAAATGTTATTAGAAATTTAGAATCCCTACTGAAGTAAATCTAATTATTAGGCTGACAGAATTTTTCTCAACAGTTTTGAGGTTATAATATTCATCTGAAAATTCTTTTTTTGATTGAAAACGGTTGAACTCGTACACTCACTAGCTTTTGCTACTGTAATTTTTGACTAATTTCTGTCATTTAAGATTACGAAATTGCATTTTTTTTCATTTTTGGCATATTTTGAATTTTTTTTCTTAGAAGTCTAAACTATTTCTGGTATCAGTAATTTCTAATTTTTTTTTTAAGGAGTTTTGTTTTGGGCTTATTTTCAGCTTTTCTTATGCTGATTGGGTTTTTTATGTTGTTAGTTTTCTTATGCTGTAGTTTACTTATGGTGATAGTTTTTCTTGTAGTGTTAGATTTTTTTTATTATATACATGCATGTAATGCAAAAACAAAAAATACATTGATTAATAATATTTCAAATTCACCTTGCTCATGCTGTATGGATTTATTCATAATGTTTATGGTTCATTGGTGAACTTCATAGATTCCGCTCGTCATTATGACATGCACCTACTGAATAAACCAACTTTCTATTATCTTGGAACTTTAATTCATTTTACATTTTCTAGGTTAGTGTTTTTATTGAGTAAATTACACTAATCTTTTTTTGAGATTTAGATAAATTACACACGAATAGAGAATTTGACGTTTATTACTTTTACCTCTTCTAAGATTTGGCGCGTATGCTCAACGACACCCCTAGCGTTTTCTTTCCGTTAGAACTGTTAATCAATTTTTTTAAAATGATTATTTTGCCATTTCCTTCAATGATATTGAGTAAATTACACTGGCATCCCTGAGATTTAGTCAAATTATACACGGATAGATCGTTTGATGGTTATTACTTTGACCTCCCCTAAATCTGGAGAAGATCTACAATACACTAGGTGTATTTCACACAGGATGGGCCCTACTGCTCGTGTACAACACGCAAGATTCAGATTCATCATGTGTATTTATACCAAATGTATTGTAGACGTACTCTAAAACCCGTTAGCAAGTTGATAGACGTTAAAATTAAGTGTGAAAAGTCAATAATGTCTTTAAATTATAAAAATATATTATAGTGCAAATATCTATTAAACTAAGAAGTCTTTCATGCCCTTCAATTAAATGTAACTTGTGTCAGGCTAGTTGTAAGGCAAACTTTATCTCTCTCGGTCTATCAGATATACATACATACATACATATATATATATACATACATACATACATATATATATATACATACATATATATACAAACACATGATTGAGTCACATGTTAGGGTTTTGGTGTCAATGATGGTGGCGATCGCTCTTCATTTTGTTTTTCATACGAACCGCTATTGTCACTGACTTGATTTGAAAGGTAATATAAATGGTTATTATTGTCTTTTCATATAAGAGAAGGGCAATATGACTCTTTTTTTAAATTTCATTTACGATTCTAATCTATAAAAAATGACAAAGATATGTATATTTGACAAATATTAGGAGAGATTAAAACAATAAATGTCAAACACTCTGCCACGTGTAATTTGACAAAACTTTAAAAAATGATCGGTCCAAACACATTACTCGTATGTAATTTATATAAGGAAAGTCGGTCAAAATTTACCATTTCATATATATATATATCTTAAGCAAGTCATGATTGCCAGAACATCATTTTCTTGAAAGAACTGCATATATTGTAAAAGTTGCATACCCCTGCACATGTCAAATCAGTGCACTATTTGGTAAATGTATCACGACGCATACCTTATCATACTGTAGACATGAGCATATGGAATAAATTCCATTTCTCAAATAATTGTATGCTGGCTAAATACAGTCCTGTTTGTTATAGTGTACCCAAAGTTGTAGCTTGTTATCCTCTTAAATAGAACTCATTCTCCACTAACCATATTCCTCTTCATTTGATGGGATGCTAAATATATATGCTGTTTTTTTCTTTTTTTTCAATGGTTCAGCTACTTTACTCTGTTAATGGTTTCTTTTCACCATGATTTGGATGGTTAAGGCTAATTGCTTTATACCAGACCTAGAATAATTTTGATAACCATATAAAATGAAATTTAATACGTTTTTTTTTTAACTCTGCAATGACGACAATTTCGTGTACTGGTACTTTCACGCTAAAATTTGATAAATATTGTGAAACCATTTCTTTATCAATTCACAAATTTGAGGCAATTGGTACTCTAATTAAGATGTCTTATCAACACACGCAAGATGGAGTTGTATGTAAAGGAGGGTGTTGCACCTTGATGTGCATAGATATATATATATTATTGAACCCAATCTCAAGCAACTTAAGTTTTGAGGAGTATATATGTGTGTGTATGTGTATATGCAACTATATATGCATGCATGTTTGCCCAATTAAAATTGAGTGCAACGTGCATTACAAGTAAAAATAGGTGCATGGCAAGTAGGTTTTATTCTATTTGTTTGGTCAATTTGGACCCCTTGAAACCACAACCAAAGGTTGTTGAGACTTTTGGCTTGCATGTCTCGTCATTGGCCCTGTAAAGCAGGAGAAGAGCATTCCTCAAAATTTTTTCCTCTAGAGGACAATCTTCATAGTGGAGAAGAGGGAGTGTCTTTTATTCATTTCTTTGATCAACTCTCTTTCTCTCATATATACATACACCACCAAAATACTAAAACAAGTTTGGTAATTTTTGTTACGATTTAAATAGTATCACATGTGTTGTCAAAAAGAAGTTCAAATCGGAAATAAAAAAATTAGTATTTTCAAATGTTTTCGCGTTGTAGCAACAATACTATAGCGGTGAATAGCAACCAAAAAATAAACTTATAGGTGGCCTTTTTTAACTAGTCCTTTTATTTTTCAATCATGTAATACTTTTTTACGAAACATGTTTTCATGTTTTTGTTTTCAGAAATGTTGAAACAAAATTATGAGATCGAAACATATCGAAATTAACGAAAAATCCTTTCAACCGACAGAACTGTGAGCATGGAATATAAAGACGGCCGGTCTCTCTCCCCGTTACTTTACAAATGAGGCTATGAACTAAACTTATGGTCAGAAAGGACCATATTCCACATTGGGTGGTTCCTAACAAAACATGTAGCTATGACTCAACATGTTAAAAAGAAAACACCTTTTTTTTTTTTTTTTGGACCCATAACTAGCACTCTTTACAGAAGCTACCTATAAACAAAGAACATTTCTAAACAATTCATGTCAAAGAAACTTGAGGTTAGAAAAGGACAAAGGGAGAAACCTATGTGGCCATATTAAATATATATATGTAAAATAATCAACAGAAAAATAGAATGAATGTGGGGTAGTGTATGTTGTTATCAGAACAACTAATGAAGAAGGTATTACTACTTTTCTTAGGCATCTCTTCTCTGCCAATTGGCATGTATATGTATATATCAACCCATGAAAAGGCAATATTATAGGATTAATTTGGAATCTCTGGTTATATCACCCACATTTGATCTAGCTTCAAGAATGGTCTTATTGGAGGAGTTGGTGGAAGAATTTTTTGACTTAATACTTGAAAAGATGAAAATAAAAGTATAATTATTTGCTGTCCAAACTCTGAACAGGTGAAAGAGAGACAAGGGTGTGGGACCCCACTATCATAACTCAAAAATAGAAAAATAAAAAATAAAAAAGAAGAGATTTTTATGAGCATGGGGGCATCACTTGAATGAAGATGGCCACTTTACGTAAAAATAAAAGATAAAAAAATTCAAAGATTAGGTAAATACTCAATTTACTAATTACAACATTTTCAATAATAAGCTAAGACCTAATGAACTTTATTTATAACAATCCCGGGACGTGATGATTTGAGTTAAGAGAGAAGAAAATTTTTGAATTAAAAGATAAGTGAAAATTTGATCCACACCTTTGTTTTTTCTATGTTTTATGAGTTTATAACATTTATTGGGCCACAAAAGACTTGGGCGTTTCTATTTAAAAATGATATACTAACCCCATAGATAAAACACTAAAACAACCCAAGAATAAATCCAAAGTCTAAGCTATATGGTAAAAACTAAAAAGAGGGGGGAGGTTTTGAAATTTAAAAAATATATATTCATATATAGGTAAATATATTTTTTTTCACGGGGGGCATGTGCCCCTCCTAAGCACATGCTCGGTCCGCCCCTGTTGCTTGTCCTCTACTCGTGTATATTACTTATCATCCACTCAACTAACTACATTCCTTATATAGGTTATTTGTTCTCCACTCACCTAACCCCACCATTTGCCCTATAAATAGATCTTGTACACATTGTATTAGAATCAATTCAATATACAAGAGAATTCATACTCTCTCTCTTGTCTTATTTTAACATGGTATCAAAGCCATAATTCATTTTACTTATGTTTTTTCATTTTCTTTTGTTTTTTCGACCACCAGCAGAACCACTTTAATGGTATTTATAAACTGTTCATATATGATTCAGCCTAAATATCAATTATCTTGTAGTTCAGATCATATCAATCGAAAGAATTGCAAATTATCTTCTTACCGCCAAAAAAACCATCCAAAAAGAGTACTACACGCACCACCCAAACATTTTACTGCTCAGTCTGCTCCGCCACACGCGACCGGTAATCCTCACGCGCCTGATTACATCTCCTTACCACCACATCATCCAACAAATCAACACTTGTGTCTAGTTAGAAATCGCCACATTATATGCCAAGTCAGACAATTGAGGCCCCTTACAATCACATCACTTGACACTTCATCAACCACGTCAGATAGATTTTTGCCATGTCACCCAGACACGTCAATTGCCATGTCATTCCAAAGACATTTTGGTCCCTTTTTTTTCATCTGAGTCTCTAAATGACATAAATCGAGATTACTCATCTTCTTTAAGTTATTCTTAATTAACTTGTCCAAGAGAAGACAAGCTTGCAGACACTATCATCTGGCAAGTCTTCATCTTCCTCATCTGCATCTTATACAGCTAACTTTGAAGCACTTCTCTATCAAATGTTATCTCGATATCAATGTGCATCTTCCTATGCTCTTTCTGCCACACCGGGTAAAAATTCTTCTTGGTATTTTGATTCTGCTCACTGTAACCACATGATAACCGACTCTACCTTGCTCACCTCTTAAACTCATGTACCTCACTCACCTGCTATATACACCACAGATGGATGTACCATGGCCATCAATTATATAAGGATTGTTCCTATTCGCATTTATTTATTCCTGATGTTTATCATGTACCAAATCTTTTCCTTAATCTTTTATCTATCGGCCAACTAACCGAGTTGGCTTTATTATCACATTTTCTTCCAAAGGTTGTGTTGTATAGGATCTTGGGACATGACATATTATTGGGACTGGGCGTAAGACTGGACGACTATTCAAACTCTCCACTCTACATTTGCCTGCTCCGGTCATCTCTGCTGCCTCTACACAGGTCAATTCGCTGTCTCTTGAGTTATGACACTTTCATTTAGGTCATGCTTCCTTACCTCATATCCAAATTTTAGTCTCTAAAGGTTTTTTAGGTCAAGTTAAAGTTGGGTATTTTAATTACATTTTATGTCAATTGGGCAAACAACTTATTTTACCTCGTCCTAAAAGTGAACCTTTGCTTCTACTCCTTTTGATCTTATTCATTCTGATGTGTCCCTCCTTCTATTATATCTACCATGGGGGGTCACAATACTTTGTCATATTTCTTGATGATGTTTTACGGTTCACATGAATATTTTTGATGAAAAATCATTTTGAGTTACTTAACATATATCATGATATTGCTAAAATGATTTCAACTCAGTTTTCTAAAAACATCAAAATATTTCATTTTGATAATGCTTTGAAATATAAGCAAAATGATTTTCTCCAAATATTCAAAAATTATAGTAGCATTTTTCACATTTTTTGTCCAAGCACATCACAACAGAGTGGTCGAGTTGAGCGCAAACTTCAACCCTAAATTTTTTTAAATAATTTGATATTATACTAACTTTAGACCGTGAGTTTTGTTTTAATTTAATTAAAATTTGTTCAATTCTAATTAAAGTCATTAGATAAGTCCATGTTATTGAAATATACGTTTAACTCTATCCGAGAGCTAGCCAAACTCAACACGACTACACGAGCCTCCTATGCAAAGTGCTCCAAAACGTATGATCATCAAATTTGACAAAAAAAAAAACTAAATAAATATTATTTTATAAGCACCAAGAATATGTGGCCTTGACATCGGATGGTGGGCAATATATAATCCGATAAAAAATCTTCTCTAACCGAAGGGAAGCAACAAAATCTTGCACTGAAAGACTGTCGGCCCTTAGATGCACGGTGTGGGATCCAATGTTGAACCCCCATGCATGCATGCATCCAAGGCCTAAACAGCCCTTCTAGTCCAATTCTCTGCACTCAAGCAGACTTGATAGAGTTTTTTTTCCTTGTCAAGAAACTCACACACTCACGCACTCGTACTCTCACATTTCACTTAAAGAGAAAAAAAATACCACTAGACTACAACTCTTAACGTTGATTAGTGAAGAGAGTTGAAGACTTCGAATATTCGATTAGTCCTCAATAGGTCAGTTAGACACAGGGCCGGCCCTGGGCCTAGGAGGCCGCCTAGGGCCCCCAAAATTTGAAAATTTTGGGGGCCCCAAATTTTTCCAAGCCCAACACTATTACTAGATTTCAATTTTATAAAACTTATTAGTACTGGGCTAGCAGGCTACATTTAAAACAAGCCCAATAGCTTGTGGTTCTGGGCTCACTTTTTTTTCAATAAACAATACTAGACTACTAGTATTACTTAGGTTCACGTACTATTATTTCATGTTTACTTCTTTCCTCAGACGAATTGGTTCCCTTTCTTCTTCTTTCCTCGCGACGAGCATACAACTTGCAAGAGTACTAGATTGTCGTCTACTGTCCACCAAGGCACCAACGTCCGATTCATCTCTTAGGTAAGCTTCTCTCTCATTTTTAATTTTCTAGTTCCATACTCTAGAAGGGGAGTTTTTGAACATAATTTGATTTGGGGGTTTAGAGTTTGAATTTTTTTTTTTTCTTTAGAAAATAAGGGTTTAAAATTTCTAATCCTTGGATTTGGTTCGTTTTCAAACTGTTAGTAGTGCTCTTGATTTCATATTTAATTACATTTTCTTTAATTTTTTTGTAATTGTGGAATTGAAATTATTGAATAATGAATATACATATATATTACAGTCTATATATATATATATATATATATATATTTTGCAAGAACGTACTACATATATATATTTATATATATATATAACAGATCCTTTATCTCAAAAAATTTATATATATATATATATATACACTATAAAATTTATCCGCGTGTGAAAGTTTTTGTATAAAGGGGCCCCCATTTGAAAGTCCGCCTAGGGCCTCTCAAAATTTTTGGAATCTCAGGGCCGGCCTTGGTTAGACACTAACCCATTTGAATGGGATTAAAGCAACCATGATGGGGCAAGTCCTCAGTGGCCTAGTGAATAAGTGTTGGCGGTTTGTACCCTGGACGTCCATGTCTGATTCCCCTCCCAGCTAACTACTAACCCTCTAACATCGTCAAGATAAAAAAAAGCAACGACGATGATAATTGCAATTCAGGTTTTGCCCAATTAGGCTAATATCATTTGAACAAGTCTTCAAAATGGTCAGTAGCTTGTACTGAGCTAACTGAATAATGACTTCCTAATCCTTAGCTTTCTCTTTCAGGTTGCCTAACCTTATTCTCTAGAAGACTGCTAGGAGGGTTTTCATGGTAATCTTAATAATTAAAATCCTACCGGCAGTATTCTTCACTTGGATTGAATAATTTGAAATAAACAGATTTAAATCCAATTATTTACAGAGTATATCGTTTGAAATTACTAAATTGAAATTTAAACTATACTCGTAATTTTGTTTTCCTTGTCAATGTTTCTATGTGTAGGTAGGGGAAATAAAAAATTATACAGTATAGTTTAAATTTCAATTTAGTAATTTCATATTATACACTATATAACAATGGGTAAAGAATGACATAAAAACCATGCCAGCAAAGATTTTAATTGCACAAGGATTTTATAATAATACACAAATCCAAATCCAATCATTTAAAATTCATTCATTTATACATATTTTTGTTTAAAATTCATTCATTCATACACATTTCTCAGTAGATTATCTAAAAAGAAACTCAGGCATAAAATCCTGGAAGTACATTTTTTTTACAGGTAAAACTTCATTGAACGGGGAACACACCCAAATGACAGCTGCACAAAACCAAAAGCAACTATACCCTCAAATTAGGGTTCCCAAATAATTAAAAAGAAAAAAGAAAAATGCAATTTAGCCCGGTTTATAAATTTCAGTTATACAGAGTTGGAGCAAGCTCAAACAAACTGAAGCCATCCTGAAATTGATAATAACTAGATACCAACGACATGAATTTCACTCTCACATTCAGAAACCAAATTGTACAAACTCTCAAGGGTATGCATAAGCCCCACCAAGCCCACATTTGATTCACATCCATACGGTCTCAATGTAAATGGCCTGGAGCACAATCTAAGAACTCATTCTTTAAAAATATAAATAAAAAATTGGGGTTTTTAGACTTGAACTTGGAGAAGTTCTACATTATGCCTGGTGTAAATACACGGGGTGAATTTGGATCGTACATATTGTACACGCATAGTGAGTCTTACAGTACGTATTAAACACATACGGATGAGATTCACCCGGTGTATTTATACCAAGTGCATTGTAGACGTTCTCCTAAACTTTAGTTCCAAACTACTCTCGAGGTCCCAGAGTCTCAAGAATAGTTGAGGTTGGTTGTCTGGTCACAGCACTCAAGATGTCAGCATAACCCACCAACCCAACCAAAACATCATCATTTTCGGGCTGAGTCACCCACACGTGCGTTGCCCTGTGAGAGAGCATCTGTGCCATGACTGCAGCCACTGAACTCGTAACCTTGCATGTCAAGGGTGCACTTCTACCCCTATACATGCTCCTACCAGCACCAGTACTGGGGTTAGCTGGAGTGCTAAAGAATCCAATGCTCCGACTACTGAATTTTCGTGGCCTTGGTGAGCCACCCCCATTAACTGAGTTATTGTCTCCAACCCTTGGACTAACCGTGAAATCAGGTAGTGACCTTGAGGTCACATTATCCTCAACCCCCATAACAAACTGTCCCGCTGAGAGATTGACCAGGGCCCATGCAGCAGCCAAATAGTCACATTTCCATAGTTTACAAGCTGAGATCTCTCCAATGATCTTCAACTGACCATCTGATGATGGCTCCACAATAGCAACTGCACTGGGGTCCCGGGGAAGCTTTCTAGTAGCTTCAATGGCTGGGAGGGATGCATCAACGAAGCAGTAGTCCGGGTTGATGGCTCCAACGGAAGAGATAGATGACAGAGGGAGGGGAGCCAATGCACCCAGGCAACCAATGAGGAAACGTATGATATCTTCTCTCGACAGGCAACAAAACTTGTCAGGAGTGGATGTTGTAGAAGATGAGGAAGGATGGTTAGTGTTGGAAGCAAAGTTAGTGCAATTGCTGCTAGAACTGTCCAGGTGCTTGAGCCACTTGCCATTGTATAGAATTGAGAATCGCTTGCTCATACCTTTCCATCCGATGCTTTTAGGAATAAGGAGACGCTTCACACCCTGCTTCATCATCTCCAGTGCATCTATCAATCTTGCAAATTAACAAAATATTAGGATTGATTCAACCCAAAAAAAAAAGAAGATGGCTACAGAAGACGATGGATGCAGATATCACTATATTTTTATTCTTGACTCTTCTTTCTAAGGAGAGGAGATAAAGTGAGGTGTGATGCCATGGCCTTGGCAAATCCTAGGACCAGGGTTCAAGCTTTCTTACATAATCAAATATTCTACAAGGATTAACATGGGAGAAGTGCAGTGCATTCTCATTTCATTCCCTCAGAGGGTCAGAATATAATATTACAACAAATGTCTGAGGTGCAAAAAACTTCATATATTTCATACTAAATAAATAAATCCAAAATTTTACATTTCAAGAGTTCAAAGATCCAATCATTGAACCTTCAGTGTTCACCAACTTGCACAAAGCTACTGAAGTGGCTTTGTCTTTGCAACAATTTCCTGCTACCAATTCCATCTAACATATCAGTCAGTCGAGTCAATCCAATTCATTTCTATCTATAGGTAACAGAGGAAGGAACTTATATAACCCCATGGGTGGAACAGTTCAGTAAAAATTGAGTACCTTCACCCCTTATCACTTGAAAGGAGATCTACTATTCCATGTTTATAGCCCAAAAATCTGATGAATAAGGTTCAAAGCATTCCATATACAACTGTTAATGCTTCGTTTGGTACACAGGAATGGAATGGAATAGAATGGAATGCCCATTCTAACCATTCCTTTGTTTGGTATGGATTTTAAGGTGAGAATGATCATTCCCTTGGAATGAAAATCCATTCCATAGTTAAACCTATGGAATGGGCATTCCACTCCCAATAAGATTAAAAAAAAAATCATATTACCAAAAAATCATTCACCTCCACCACCACCTCTACCACCACCACCACCACTACCAGCAGCTCTACCACCACTGCCGCCGCCGCCTCCACCCCCACCACCTCCACATCACCACCTTCCTACTCCACCACACCACCACCTCCACTGCCACCGCCACCACACCACTTCCACATCGCCACCACCACCCCCACTGCACCATTGCCACATCGCCACCTCCCTCCACCACCCCCACCACACCACATCGCCACCTTCCTTCACCACCGCACCACTACCTCCACATCGCCACCTTCCTCCATCGCCTCCACCACCACACCACCTCCACATCGCCACCTTCCTCCACCACCACACATTTGTTGGTTTAATTTATTTGTCACTAGGAGAGGTATTTTAGAGAATTTGATTTAAAATTTATTTCATTCCTACCTCATTTCATATTCGAACTCCATCCTCGTCTACTAATTAACTAACCATTAAACTCATTGCTAATCCCAAAGTGCAATACAACCACAATATCCAACATAATGGACCTTAAAATCAGGGACCAGCTTTTGCAAAGAACACTTTGTCCATGCGTAGGCATGGTAATTAGCAGTAATTTCCACAATCAACACTGCCACTTATTTTCCCCTCATTGAAAGGAAATTGGATACTGCAAGTAACTCACAAAACCACTTTGTCTCTATGAGACTTGAACCCTCAACCTTCCACTTTGGGAAGTCAAGGAGATACCAATGGCCTATAGCCCTTGGTAAATTAAGTTAAACATTAAAGCATAAATTGAAATATTCTAACACGGTGGTTGCAAACGCCTTGCCCAACCACAATTTATAGCAAAGATGTCATACTATAGTATTAACTTCAAAAGCAAAGTCTAGAAGCATAGGTAGCTTCACTCTAAACCTCTGGCACATCAACTCATCATAAATTCCTAATATTGGCTAGGGAAAGTTTAAGAATCTAATTTCATTGTTAATTTAACCAAGACCTTTTTCATTTTGCCACTTGAACTTTGAAGGCAACTTCTCGAAATTCAATTGATCAACAACTATGAAACTTTATATCTACGCATCCAGAATGCCGTCCTCTCATGCAACATATTGGAATGTGTCCGATGCAATGCAAAAGAGGCTCATGAACGAGCATAAACAAAGAAGACAGAAAAATGAAGAATTGACAAAAATATGAAGTATTGGATTGATTCACACCACAAATTGAGAGACAGAGATTGGTTTTGAGATGCCTTCTCAGGGTCTAGTTTCTTAGTTTCAATCCCATCTCTCTCTCTCTCTCTCTCTCTCTATATATATATATATATGGGGGGGGGGGGGGGGTGCTTGTTTTAATTTAAATATGTTTTTTATTTTATTTATTACTTTTTCCCTTTATTTGAGCATTTTTGGGTTATGAAATTTTTGTCTGAGATATAGTACAGCCCCATTATTTACTTTGCGATTAGATGGGCTTATTTCAGTTAAAGAAAATTTCTGAGAGGCTTAGGTGGGTTTAGCCCGCCTTTACAAGTCAAATTTCAAGTTTCTGAGTTCGAAGTTCAAGGAAAATTACTACAGAAGCCTATAAAATGATGGTACGTTGTTTCAGATTAACAAAGATCAGTTTGGGGAATTCCCGGTAGAAGCTCAGCCTATAAAATAATGGTGTGTTAATTCAGTTTAACAAAGATCAGTTTGGAGAATTTCCAGGTAGAAGCTCTTTCTGGATTGTGCAATGCAATCCTAACCCTAGGTGTTATGCCTAAAGGATTTTACCACTGCAAAGGAAATGAATAAGCAAAGAGGATTTATAATGATACAATTCACACTCACTGCCAGAAAGGTAGAGAACGAAAAGGGAGGAGAGTAGGTGGGCTAAGGAGGGAGAGAAAGAAGACCAGAATTTGCTAAAAGAGGAAAGGAGACTGAGGAAATATTCTGCCCTTATGTCAAGATCCATGCTGCTATTTATAGAGAGCTGGGCACGTGTCCTACAGCTGACATTCCACGTTTCATAACAATGTCGCGCATGTGTCCCGCTTTCAGCATACTTTGGGTCCGGACACGGATAACCCACCTAGGGACTCACGGGTCTCCTTAAGTGACCCCTTTTTATCCCGTCCAAACAAGCCCTTCTTTCAATCCTCCATGCCTAGGCCATGAGTCTTCCACAGCTAGTGTTACATTATGACCACTTCGGATCATGGCATTGAGCACTATGCCAGTGACCCTATGGTTCACACTTAGTTTCAAGAGAGTTTTCTGGAGTGGATTGGGATGGTACCCGGTATACCATCATGGATCCATAAAGCCAAATACATTCTTCCAAGCTTTTGGACCCTACTCCTACAAGTTGATCCTAACCTTAGTCCATCAAATACGAAAATCACAAACAGCATTATCAAATTATTATCCTACACTAACTTATCAGAAAAAAGGGTAATATCACCGACACCCACGAGGTTTGACCTAATTTCACATGGCTACAACTTCGGGATTTTTCGTCACTAACACCCCATGTCAACTTTTTCATTTTTTTAATATATAAAATGTCCTGATTGCCCCTGATTATTTAAATAATTTCTTATATTAAAATATCAAACCGCTGAAGTGACCAAAATAGCCTTCTAAAAAATATTTTTTTTCTTATTCCTCTCTTTCTTCTCTTCTCTTTCTACGACCATCACCCATGTCACCTCCTCCCACCATGGCCATGGCCATCACCACCGACGAAATTCTCAAAACTGGAGCGGATCAGTTTAATCGTACCCAGTGGCAGAGGCACCATCTACAAAGTCTTCCGACCTACATGGAAGTTTTACGCCTTAAGAGTGTTTAGTGGCAATCACGATGATTCTATCCGCCGCCAGATCCGTCGAGAGGTTGAGATCCTCTGTGACGTGGACCACCCCAACATGATCAAGTGTCACGTTGTATTTGATAACGCCAACAAGATTCAGGTCCTCCTGGAGTCATAGATGGCGGATCTCTCAAAAGGGTCCACATCGCCGACGAACCTTCCCTCGTTGATGTGACTCATCAGATCCTACTTGATTTGCACTTCCTCCATTACAGAAAGATGGTACACAGAGATATTAAACCTTCAAACGTATTAATCAACTCTCAAAAACAAGTTAAAATAGCCGATTTGGGAATATCAAGAATCTTGATGGAGACGACCGTATCAATTGAATCATGCACGATTGCATACATCAATCATGAAAGAATCAACACGAGTCTGCATCAAGGTGTGTACGATGGGTACAAAGGCGATATATGGGGTGTTAGTGTAACCACCTTGAAGTTGTATTTGGGTAGATTTTCGTATGCGGTTGCGCAACAGAGCGATTTGGCGAGTCTTATGACCGCAATCTTGGCTGAGCTGCTTGAGGCACCGCAGACAGCAACGGAGTTTAGAGACTTCATTGCATGTTGTTTGCAGAGAGATCATGGAAAAAGATGGACAAACTTCATTACTTGTTTCGGATTGTGCAATTTTCATTTGGTGGGTGGTCTGATTTTGATTCCTAGAAATTAGAGAGCTGGGATTATGTACTTTCGGGGCTTGTTTGGTTCAAAGTTTTTTTGATTGACATTTTCTGTAGTAAATGGTAAGAATGAATCTGGTTCATACTCAATAGAAAGGGGTTAAACTGGTTTTTCTGTAATAAATGGCATGAAGAAGATGGTGGTTGGAGGTGGTGATCGGTGGTGCTCTGTGTTGGGCTCAACCTTTTTATTTTATGTCATTTATGAAAATAAATAATTACATATATAGGTTATATATGTTATAGTGTGCATATATAGATATATAGATAGAGAAAAAGAAAGAGAAATTCAGTTACTTTTTTACTTTATGTTAACATTATTATTTATGGAAATAAATAATTATGTATATATATATATATATATATATATATATATTATAGTGTGTAATATATATATATAGATAGATAGAGAAAGAGAAATGGAAAAGGAAAGAGAGAGAACACACATGCTATATTCAAAGGGGTAGTTTGGTCTATTACACAGGGTTAAATGGGTAAATTTACTATTCAAAAGAGTTAGGTCAGAAGACAAAGGAAAGTGGGTCCATGTCACCGTAAAAAAGTGCTATGACACGATATACTTCTGGCAGGGGAGTGTTAGTAATATACGGCACAAACCACAAGGGGTGTTAGTGACGAAAAATCACGAAGTTGTAGCCGCATGAAATTAAGTCAAATCTCACAGGGTTTCAGTGATATTTACCCCAGAAAAAAATATATATTATCTTACATTAGCATACAAAGACATTTGTCGTCAACCATCTACTAGCCCACTCATTTGCAAAAATAAATGAATCTTTCGAACAACATACATTATTGTCAGGAATTCAATTCCAAAGTAAAAGCTTTAATTGTTACAATGCAAAATTTTATATACCAACCGTTTCAAGACAACAAACCGAATTAATAAAGCCACGCTCTTGTTTAAGCTTTCCATTGTTACAATGCTTTGAATTCTCCCTCGGTGAAATCCATGGAAGCTAAAGAGTGAAGCCATACAAAGACGTTGAAGCATTGCCACATTCCCTCTTTTAGAGAGTGCAAGATAAACCTCCACCATTCAGTGGCATCAAGGGATACTGAGGCTCGAAGGAGTCCCTCAAATCCTGTCTGGTTGGGAGATTGGGTCAAACAGTATAGTTGCGGGAAGTAGAGGACTAGGCTGCTAAAGATTGGAAGGCGCCATCAGACCTGGCCATGTCGCAAATCAAGATTCTTTCTTTTTTTCCCCTTTTTTTATCTCAATAAATTGTTAAAGGAGGCACAATTGTTCTAATAAATGGGACTAGAAAGAACGAGGACATATGTCTGCTCCTTGACATTTGGTCTTTCATAGTGAGATGCTCCAGTCATCGAGTAAAGTGAGGAGAGGTAGGCCTCTGAAAGTTGTGGAATGGAATACCCATTCGGATTCTAATATGTGAAATAGACCTAAAGGGGGTCAACAGGTTCCTTTGCTTGATCCAAAATTTTGTCTTTTAAGTTGACTAATTATTGAATTATCAACCGATAATCAATCAACCATAAATGTAAATAAACTAAAGCAAGCAATCAGAGACAACATATTTAAAAAAAAAAACAAAAACAAAAACAAACAAAAAATGGGAAAAAACTATGGGATCCTAATACAGAGCATGATAATTTGCCTAGTGAATATAAGTGAGTATTCAGTTTCTTTAACAACTGGCATCATGCACCCACAGATTTGGGTAAAAGTGCAGACATTAAACAATTTCTCAATTCTGTAATCAATCACCTAAAGTGTGCTTAATGCAAATGGATGCAACCAGTTTTGACTTTCCGTTTGGCCCACTGATAGTATGCCATAAGGATCGGCACTTTCCAGTTTGATCTTCACGAGGCACTTTCTGACGAGCAATGGGCAATCTGACTAGACGTTGAAAAGTTAAGTCATTTCCTATCCGACATGTATAACCAACAACAGAATATTGGAAGTTTCCCTACCAATAATAGATTATTGCTAGAAAAAGTGAAAGCGGAAGCATCAAATCAGTTCTTCCAATGCAAATATATACTTGAGATAAAAATCTGCTTAAAGTACCACACCTGAAAATCAATAGTCTCACACCTTGGAGTCAATAAAAACAATGACTTGCAGTTAAGCTGTAAGGGAAGTCCTCTTCTAAGACTGGAGTACCACCATATATATAGATAAAGAGGATCTAACACTCTCTCGATTGAGTATACAGCTAAAATTTCCAATCTTCTAGGTTTAGAAAGTGATTTTTTTTCAATTCAAGTTGGCAGATTAAAAAGATTTCCCAACACTCAGGCATAATAGAGATCATGCCAAGGTTGGAGTCTCTCAGTCCAGTGGAAAATGCCCAGATCCTGATGTATGATGGTCTTCATGCCCACAAACCAGATTCACAAAAGACTTCAGCTTCCACGACCACAAATATAAACATTAGGACCACATATTCCCACAAATAAAAATATCAACACTAGGACCATATTCCCACATAATGAAATATCAACACTAGGAACATATATTCCAGCAAATTCAACATGTGCAGTAAACCATAATATCGAAAACAACAACATCATTTCATTAGCTTGGATAGATTCTCAGTAAATCTTGCTATAGATGTTTCTTTGTGTTGAAGAGAGCCGGTAGGCTAACAATAATAAAAAGAAAAAATAACAAAAGGACTATTACTAGTATTCGTACACATAATTAGTCATTTACAAACCAGATTCACAAAAGACTTCAGCTTCCACAACCACAAACCAGATTCACAAAAGACTTCAGCTTCCACGGCCACAAATACAAACATTAGGACCACATATTCCCACAAATAGAAATATCAACATTAGAACCATATTCTCACAAAATGAAAGATCAACACTAGGAACATATATTCCCGCAAATTCAATATATGCCGTAAACCATAATAACGAAAAGAACAACATCACCACTATCCTTGCCAAGTATAATATCATCAAGATTCACAGGGAAAAATTAACTAAATGTCCCTAACCGAACATGATCAACCATATTAGCATAGAATATTATATTACATGTATAGATAACAATCAAAGTAGAAGAGCTAACCTTGTAGCAGGATCAACCACCTTGAGCAAAAAATTGTTGGGAACCACAACCTCTGAGACTGGAGTCTTCATAGCCTTTTCCTGATCCTCCAAAAACCCATCTTTAGCCAAGAAAGTGATGATATCTAGCGAATTGAGGATACCCACAAATCTCTGTTGCCTCATCTCTGCATTCTCAAACATACCCTTGTTTGATCTCTTCCTCCAGATGGGTAACCCACCTTCGGTCGACTCTCCGATCGCCCGAATCGCCACCTCCACCGTCTCCGTCTCTGCGAACTCCACAAGCACCGGCTTCCCCACCGTCAGATCCCCGACCACATGGTACAAAAACACTGATGCCATGTCTTCTGCAGCCCAATTTCAGTAAAGGGTCTGAATTTTCCTGGGCTTTCTTGGTGATCAAAGCAAGATTTGGTGGTTGTGAATCGAGAGTTATAAGAGGGAGTGAAGGAAGATGAGGAGGAGGTGAAAACGGGTAATGGGTAATCTGTGGAGTGTTGTCAGGTAGAGAGAAATGGGTGTGGTGAAGTCGGTGTGGGAGAGAGAATTGGCCATAGAGTAGGAAGGTGAAGGCCCATGAAAGGTTGTGCTATTGCGAGTGTTTGGTTTTGCAGTCTCTCTCGGTTGATTTCTGTTAGAATTTCATGCTGGAAGGTCGGAGAGTTCTAGAGAGAGAGAGAGAGTCAATAGCGGATGATGAAAAGTGGGGGGTGGAGATTAAATTATAATCAGGGGGCTTCTTTGTTCGATTTTAATTAAAGATGAAGGGCAAATTTGTCTTTTAATTAATAAGTGAAGGGCAAATAAGACTGATAGCATTATTTATTATTATTATATTTTTTGGTAATAGTTATTTGAGTAAATTACACTGACTTCCCTGATACATGACCTAATAACATAGAGGATCAAACTTGTGCATTTTGTTACACTGACCTCCCTTGTGGTTTGCTCCATTATAACACATACTCCTTTCCTTCCAAAATTTGGCCCGTTAGAATAATTGATTGTAATGACCAAAATGTCCCTTAACCCATTTGAAAAGACATTATTAACCTTGAAATGCCCATTAAATTACAAAAAGACCATTTAACACAGAAAAAATAAATAAATCATATACTCCATAGAACATAAGAACACACACACACACATATATATATATCACACACACATATATATGTATCTATATAATACAAATTAATTCAATAAAATTTTCAAAATCAGAGGACAGTTGAAGACGAAACTCAGGCAAGGTCTCATCCTTATTCAATGGCATCGATTTGGTCGAAAACGAAACTCAAGCGAGCTGATCGATGACAGCACCACTGTCGCCAACACTGACGGCAATCGATTACCGCCGAATCCATTGAGCCCTTTCGTAGTCTCTTTTTTTCGGCCAGCTTAATCGTCAATCTGAAAAAGAAAACGATACAGATCGATCTTTACAATCTCTACCTCAAATCGACAAATTGTTCCCAATTAACAGCCTCTGACGCGATTTGGGCTAACAAAGTTTCGGTGGCGTCAATTTCAACTGGCGACATTTATGATTGCAAATGGACAAAATTTGGATCAAAATTTGAGTCCGGCACTCCGTTAAAGGAACAGTGGAGACTAGTCGCCTTTTAATCCAGGCATCGTGCTTCGCGAGCACTCTAATGACGGTGGGGTGGCGGTGGTGGTGGGTTTGAGTTGTATTATGATGATGGTATAGGGTCTAGTTTGTTGACATATATATGTATATGTATATATACGCACAATTAATATACAATAAGGTTCAAACCCTCAAACTGACATGGATTACGACGAGGATCCCAATAAGTTCGGTGCCGGAAAGATGAGAAAGCAAAGCATAGAGAGAGAGAGGTCGTCATTGCCGGCGATTGTGGTGGCGGCTGACGATGGCGTTTGGTGGGAGTCCTTTTACAATGAGATTTGACTGTTGATGCGTGTGATGTATGTGTGTATATATATATATCAGTGATATGTGTGTATAATATGAATGAGAGTGTGTACAAATTTAGGAGGTTTGTGTGATTTTTCTTCTTCTCACCTATAACATTTGTGGGTTTGAAATTTTCTTCCCTGAAATAGTAAGATGAGATGCATATACGATATATATACATGTATATATATCTATATATATACTGATTAGACAATATATATATTTGTATATATACTGATTGAGATATATATACTGATTATACAATATATATACATGTATATATATATTTGTATATATACTGATATATATAGATCCACGTATATCGAAGAGGACGAGGGAGTGACACAGAGTGTGGAGGAGAGAGAAATGAGAGTGACATGTGGGCAAAAGAGTAATTTTATTTATTAAGATATTTTATAATTTTTAAAGGTAAAATAATTAGGGTAAAAGGATAAAATGACTCCAAAATTTAACGTCTATTGGGCAAATCCGTTAGAAGGGATGTTGGTGCAACAAAATGCACAAGTTTGATGCTCTGTGTTATTAGGTCAAATCTCATGAGAGGTTAGTGTAATTTACCCTAGTTATTTTTATTCATTCTCGATCTTTCCGTGCATTTTTAGTAAAAGGAAAATATTATGACAATGATGCTGTTCAGTAGGGGTACAACTTGGGTTGGGCAACTCGAACCCAATTCGAGTCCAGTCTGATTTTTTACGGACTTGTGCAACTATTTTTACAATTAGGATTGAGCTTATGTTGAAAAACCTCAACCCGAACTTAATTAGGATTGAGCTTGGGTTGAGGTGCCAACAACCCGAGTCTAACCCGAACCCGAATTGTAATATTATTTTTATACATATTTTTTATTTTAAATATATTATATATAATATTCAAATTATAATAACCTTTTTCTTTTCAACTTTCTTTATTTAAATCTTAATTTATTGTATGTTAACACTTTGGATAATTAAATTTTTAAAAATTTGTTTGTAATTTTTTAGAAATTTGTATTAAGTTCTTAATTTTGTGTGTGTTTAGGAGTAATCTAATATGAAACTTATTAAAGATCACTTTAAATTTTTAATATGTAGATTGGTGATATAGATAATCCGAATTAACCCGACTTTCCAACCAAGAATTTCAGCCCGAGTTGCAAACCCGAGTTTAAAAATTTAAAGATGGGTTGGGCTAGAGTTGAGTAGTTAGGGTTGGAAGTAGGGTTAGGGTTGAACATTTCATATATAAAGTTGAGTTCAAATTGTACCTCTAACCCGCCCAACCTGCCCGGGTTGTAGCCCTACTGTTCGGTGGCCGGTGGGAGAAAATATCCAATACTATTTTGACACATGTAACTCTCTACTCAATTTTTTCATCTCTTTTAGAAATTTATATTTTTTTATTATCAAGAATAATAGAAAGGATTGAGTGGAGAAGGTAGCACGTGTCAAATACTCCCGGGTATTGTAGACTTTATTGATCGATAAATAATAAATAAAAAAACTTAAATGCTTTTGGTGTAGTGATGACATGGTATCACATATCAATTACACATTGACACATAACAAAAAGACACAAAGAGGGATGGTATATTGGTTAAGGGCGTTTTAGTCATTTTACTTGTAAAATGTTTGATTTAGAAAATGCATTATAAAACAAGGGACAGATAAGGGACTAACGTTAAGGGAGGTCAATGTAATTAAGATCTATTTTGATCACCGTGTGTTATTAGAGTATATTTTAAGGAATGTGAGTGTAACTTATCCTTTAGATTTTGCAATTAGAATTAAGATTGTCTCTTGTACAAAAAGAGGTCTATTTCCTTACATCAAGACATAACACGTATTATGTCAGGAACACAACATACGTACACGATATCACTATATCGAGAATATCACACGTGTTAAGTTATCAATGTGATAATGTTGCATGTATTGCGTTCTCGATATAATTGTGTCGTGTGTTATGTCTTGATATAATGTTATTGTGTGTCGATATAAGGTATTGTGCTTACATTAAAGGATAAAAATAAAATATACTGCCATCTCCTGAGGTTTAGTCCAATTACATATGAGAGTCATATTTAACGTTTATTACACCATATTCCCTTAAGATTAAACACATGTCATCAACAATCTCCCTTCCCGTAATAAAATTTCAAAAAACTTAGTCGCCCTTCCTTGCAATGAAACGACAAAAATACTATTAAGACATTAACAAAATTTTCTTTGACATATAAATAAAATACGTCACATACTTGTATTTATGTGTGTGTGGGAGGCAAGATAGGTACTTCATATTTAAAAAAAAAATAATTCTTTAAGAGTATTAAAATATTAAAAATAAAAAAAAATATTTCATAACATGTAAGACTATTCGGTCTAATAAATGTCAAATAATATCAAATATGACGGTTGTGTAATTAGGTAGAATTTTGGAAAGTGAACCTATTTTACCAACATTAAAAGAATGTTGTTTTAGATGTCTCATCGGAATCTTTTGTTGTCGCTCAGTTAATAACTTTTTTTATTTAATAAATGAAATGATTTTAAATGCCGCATCAATCATATGTTTGGTTGCCTAATTCATTAAAGTACATTATCTAATAGTTTATAACATTTTTATATTTAATAGTAAATGAAAGGATTTTGAATGCCGCATCAATCATGCATTTTTTTTTTTTTAACATCTGTCATGCATTTGGTGTGATGTCAATTTATGTCACCACCATGTTAATAACCAAAATTAGTGCGTGGGACCCTGGATGTGTGTGTGTATATATATATATATATATATAGATAGATATGTGTTTGTTTGACTTGTTGGCAATATTTGTTGTCCTAAATTTTCCAACGCCAAATCAAGGCTAACACTTGATTTTATGTCTAATCAGTTTTGTTTGTTTCCAATTTGAAATATATAAAATAAAATGTTATCTTAACAATAATACTGAACTGGTGGTGTAGCGATTTTCAAGACAGTTAAAATTTTTATTTCAACACAAACTAGATTGAAGTAAGATTTAACTGTGTTGAAAATTGCTAGACTACTAGTCCATCATAGTGACCTGTTACTATTTTACTGATAGTAACTAGTAATTACTTTTTATGAATGCTTCCATACATTAACTTACATTTGTAAAGTAACTTATGGTTAAGAGAGTGTTATTATCATAATTTTGATTTTTGGTCATAACAATGTACCGTTACAGAAGTGGTCATTTCAGTCGTCTTCACAACACCACATTTTCTTGCATCAACTACCATTTTGGTTTTATATAGAAGATTTGGACCTCATGTGATACATATGACAATTGTGATGGCACTATGCCACATTGAATCACTTAATTAAGAATTAAATTTAAACATGGGAAAAATAAATAAATAAATAAATAAAATAATGCTTAAATATTGGTGGTGGAAGTGATGATAAAATTTTGTTGGTCGGGCTTAGAAATGAATGAAGAACATGTGTGAATTACATGTCAGACTCTTTAAATAACACTATCTATTTGTATGCCAATAACTTAAATTTTTAGAGTAATGATTGTTAACAATTTTAATGTACGAAACAAAAATATATATATTTTTTAAAATTATGAATACGTTTAAAAAATATTCGACATGTATTCAGAAAATATTAGTATTCGATACGGACTCTTAAAACCATCATGCTTCCTAAACGTATCCATATTACAACTTCACGTACAAGTGTTAATTTTTGTAATTCATGTACAACTTTAGTGTTGATATATTAATATAAGTAAATACTTATAATTTTTATTCTAATAATTCTTGTGACACGATTGAATGGAGACGAGAGTTTATGAGAAGAAGAGAAAAAATAATGATTAGAAAATTTACAAACAATAGGCACACACAAAATAACAAAACTAAAATAATTTCAAAAAGCAAACTAAAATATGAAACTGAAACTGTAAAGAATCGAATCGAACTCAACGGTTTAATTCAATTATAAAATTAAAAAACCGTTGGAATCGATTATGGTTCTAGTTCTGCCAAGAACTATAAAGAATCAAACCGTATACACCTTTAGTCTCGATAGTCCCGATAGTCCGAATAGACAGACTATTCAAAAACAATAAAATGCCTTTGAGTTCATTTTTTAATAGCTTAATATTGAGGGATAATTAATAATTTAACACACTACTTGTTCAAGTTAATGGCTTCAGCTTGTCTAACACACTGAAAACCTCATGAGCCTACCTCAACCTCTAGTCATGACTGGACCACAGGATCCTCTCCTGTAAATTCTGTAATGGAGAGGTCCAATGCTCAATCTTGAGAGTGGTATTTATGCCACGTCATCAAACTAGATGTGATGCGATGATGCCACATATATAAATGGGAAATGCTAAATGTCATGAAATTTTATCATGAATTGCATTCATGAATGATGTGGCAAGTGATAATACCATTGACATTCCGTGTATGAGGGAATCTCACCAATACTAACTTACCATTTAATTGCCACATCATTCAAGATAAAAATTCATGAAATATTTTCATGACGTGTAATATTGCTCTATATAAATAGCACCATTGAGTTAATTATCGAACCTCTCCATTATAAGAGAGAATTCGTGTTACTTGTCATGAATCTCTCATGAGGCTGGCTAAAAAAAATAAAAAAATTATAATTTTCAATTGCACGTGCGAATGATTTTTTAAATCATAAGATTTTTCTCTTTTTTTTTTCTTTCATGAAAACTATTTAGAAAAATAATAAGATAGAATAATTTTGACCTTGTCAAAAAAAAAATAAAGATCGAAACAAATTACTTTCGCGGTTTAGAATAAAAAAAAAAAGATATAAAACTAGAATCTGTATGTGTCCATTGTTCATTTAAATACTTTAAAGAAAAAAAAAGGCAATATTTTTATTCATTACTTATTAAACGTTCTTATTGGACAATAGTGATTAGAGTGTGAAAAAAACGGATCAATAAATATATTAGACAAGTAGATTATTACTCAAAAATATTGGAGCATTAAATAACTTAGGAGGGTAGAACTCCACGTTTTGACAAAAAAATAAAAAAAAAGCTCATCAACATGAATGAATGAGTCTAATAGTGAAAAATGCACGATAAGATTGAAAAGGATATCCACTGCCGACTTAGTTTTATCCTTGTTAGATCCACATGGGATGATTTTCTTAAGAAGAAGTTTGGTTAGACAGAAAAAAATAGAAATTTTATTAAAAAGAAGTAGGTGAGAAAATATTATTTTGTTAGATTGAATAGCATGAAATTGAAGAAAAAATTATTGTACTTATTGAAACTACCCTTATAATTTAAAATATTAAAAAAATAAATGAGCTTGTGTTACATCAATTCTATTTATATACTCAATTGTTTATAACCATTTCTAGCAACAAAAAAATAAAATAAAATATGATGGACTATTAAAAATAATAATATAATTATTTATATCCATTTTTAAATTGTTTAGATTCTAGGAATGCTTCATAATATTTTTAAATAGTAAATCTTACCCACTTACTTTCAAAATATAGAAGTTATTCCTTGTAGATAGGAATCCCAACACTAGTATCTTTTAAAATCTCATTATAATAGGAAATAATGAAAAATTGAGAAATACTATTAGTGAGATTCTACCATACACAAAATTTTGGTGATAATCAATAATTTTTCATTGAATGGACTATTTTCCTTCGAATAATGGGTCTTCTTAAGTTATTTCCCTTGCAAATTCATCACAAGTCTATAAACATTTAAACACAACATCTTCTACTAATAGGGACATAATAGGAAACTAAGATATAGATGCACAACTTTGGCTGGATTTGTGTTTTATATGAAAATTTGAAAAAAAATTAATCACTTGCGAAATCTTACTTTTTTAAAAAAATTCACATTTAAACACAACGTCTTCAACTGATAGGGACATAATAAGAAACTAAGATATAGATGGATTTGTGTTTTATACAGTTTGGAAAAAAAATCAATCACTTGCAAATCCTACTTTTTAAAAGAAATTCACATTTAAACACAACATCTTTAACTGATAGAGACATAACAGGAAACTAAGATAGAAATTTGGACAAAAAAATCAATCACTTGCAAATCCTACTTTTTAAAAGAAACTCACATTTAAACACAATATCTTTAACTGATAGAGACATAACATGAAACTAAGATATAGATGCACAGGATTTGTGTTTTATTCAAAAATTTGAAAAAAATCAATCACTTAGCAAAATCCTACTTTTTTTAAAAAAAATTCACTCTCCTTCTAATTGAACTTCTAAAAAATTAATATTTTTTTCTGTTTCTTTTCCTTTACCTACCAAACCAAATAAACTATAAGGGCTAGTTTAGTACGCATGAATGAAGATGGAATGAAATGGTCATTTCACCTTTGATTTCTTTTCTTTCGTTTATTGTGCTATATTAGAAATGGAATGACCATTCCAAGTCATTTCCTTAAAATGTTCATTTCAACAAATTCATTCCACTTCTTGAATCATAGAATGACTATTCCATTTTCACTTATTATTAAAATAATCCCATCTCTCTTCATTAATGCATCTCTCTCTTTTACAACTTACTCTAGAATATATATAAATCATCATTTCTCTCTTCATTAATATCATTTCATTCCTACATTATTCTCTATCTGTAGCCAACTATTAGAATGAGAATGCTCATTCCATTCTATTATCATTCTCACTTCATTTCATTCCAGTCGTACCAAACTAGCCCTAAAGGAATTTAAAGTAGGGATTGAACAAAAGAATGAGAAGGTGGGAATTGGTGCAAAGAATGTGAAGGTGGGATGCAAGGTTGGTCAGGTCTTTAATGAGAAGAAAATCTACAAAATACAGGTGAATTTAATCATACACATGACTAGATTTACATAGTGGACGATGCACCGGTGCATTGTATACGTACTTATTATTAGAATTAAATAGTAGTCATGTTAAGCATACCGGTCGAAGACAATAAAAGAATAGGAGAAGGTAGCTATGTGGGCTTGCACATTTAAGTATGCCATGTACCATGAGTTTGGGTACTACAACACATGTCAAAGTGTACCTCACTATCAGGTAGAGGAAGAGACAATTGTTCATTTACCTCCTCCAGAATTGGCAGCTACCTAGTACAAGTGTACAACTATACAAGTGCTCAAATTTGTGTGGTTCTTATGTTTGCATCTGTATTGGAGACTGATTCTTACTTTTTGTGTATTTGCAGAGTGGGAGACAATATTTGGGCACAAGATGTTTTTTTTTTTTTTTGGAGTACGTCTCTCATACACCCGTATATCGAATGAATTTTAATCGTACATATACGTACATGTTGTATATATACGGTTAAAATTCATCCAATGCATTTACGTGCATTCTAAATCACTAATTCAAATGGTGAATAGTCTTTTTAAAACAGAAATTTGATTTGAGACTGTCTTTCATGTCTGACCATGTTTTTAATTAAAAAAATTACTATTAAGTCCTACTTTTTACGTTAAAAGATAAATAACTCATACATTTCTTTTAAGACCAATAAATCCTACTTTTGAAAAAAAAAATCATTTAAGTTCTAAATCACTGAATCATCCATTTATACCCTTGCTAAATAGAAGTAAAATTTTATAATTATAAATTGAAAACTTTATATTTTTATATATTCCTTTAATTTTTAGTTAATTAAAGAATATTGCATTATGAGTTTAAATAATATTTAATTTTTTAAATTCAATTAAAAAAATCTTATGGAGAATTCACGATGACTTTAATACACAAAAAATTTAACATTCTATAAAAAAAAAGAAGTCAATAGAATGTTATCTGTTCTTTTTATTTAAATTTTATATCTAAGTTGTAAATTTATAAATGAAATTTAGAGTCTAAATTTTATATCTAAGGTATAAAAAGAAGATTTAGTGATTTAAAACTTAAACGAAAAATAATTACAAAAGTAAGACTTATTGCCTTATTGGTCTTCAAGAGAATTTATAGGACTTATTTATCTTTTAATAAAATAAAATAAAAAATAAAACTTGGTGATGATTTTTCCTTTTTGATTTGCATATTTGTATTACAAATAATATATTTTTGTAAGCAGGGTAGCAGAAACTATGAGACAGCAAACACTTCATTTCAAGTTCTGTTTTGGTGGTTTGTTTGTTTTAGTGGTTGCAGTAGTTATGTGGTTCAATTACATTCTACTGTTGCTAATATTTGATATTTGTATTGATACTATATGGTACTTTAATGTGTTCTATTATTACTTCTGGCTATAGCTTCTGATTGTGAAAGGGAACAGAAATTTTGTATATATATATATATATATATATCGACACACACACACACACACACAAATTGAAGTTCTTTTAGTTGTAAATGTTTATACAGAGATTCATAAGATGATTATATGGGAATAGTTAAAAATAAAAAGAATAGTAAATTTTCTTAAACAATTTAAAAGTTTGATTAGCATAAAAAAAAATTTTTTGAGAGAAGGTAATTTTTCATAGCTGCCTAATTTTTTTATAAAATTTTCATACAAAAAATATATGTTTAATAATGTCATTTTTTTTCTTCTAAGTTTCATGTATTCTAAATCATGAAATGATAATTTTTCAAAAAATTTTTGAAAAAAATGTATGCTAAATAGAATTTTGTTTTTCTTTCATTCACTTTTTTTTACTTTTCGCTATTAATTTTTATATAAACCAAATGGACCCTAAAGTTTTCTAGAATTAAAAATATACCCTTCTCTAATTTTTAGAAAAATTAATAAAAGTTGAGTTACATTTAAAATTCTTTTTCGTAAGTAAATTTTCCTTTGCAGACACAAAATGGGGAAGTGATTTGTACGGTGGTGACAACGTGGCGTGTGTTGATAGGCTCTCAGAAAAGTGGTGTAGAATCGCATATATGAGAAAAAGATGGAAAGGTAAAGTTAAAGAAAGAATTCAACAAAGTAAAAGAAAAGAATAGAACCGAAAAGAAAAGAAAAGTTGTTTACTTTATTCATTCAGAGCTTTGTAGACCGAGCTTTAATGGCGACAATTTGTGTTCTTATCAAAAGAGAATGTTGGTTTTTATGTACCATCAACATACACTCACATAGTTGCAGGTATTGATGCTTCCACTCTTTGTTGTTCTCTCTCTCTCTAAAACATACATTTTCTCACCCTAATCCATCTTTCATCCATGGAAGAAAGATGGGTTTTTGCTTCTCAGACCTGTAAAATCCCTAATTCACTGCTTATGTCACTGTTATGGTTGATGCTGTTGTGTTTATCAAAACCCTCTTCTACATATGCTGTTTCTATGTATAATGCATATGATGAGCTTGGTCCTGATGTTTATGCAGAAGATAGAGCTTCACTCTTGTTATTCAAATCACAGCTCAAAGACCCAAATCAAAGCTTGTCAAGCTGGGGTGTTAATGGGTCTAAATGCAGTAACTGGAGTGGACTCACATGCTTAAACCTAACTGGTCATGTCATATCCCTCAACCTCACTCACATGAATTTGTCAGGCCTAGTTCATCCCAGTTTGTGCAAACTCTCATTTCTTGAAACCCTAGTTTTGTCACACAACAACTTCAGTGGTTCAATTTTACCTTGTTTTGGGACATTTAAAAACCTAAAAACCTTAAATCTTAGCCATAACATGTTTAGTGGTGTTGTTCCTAACACACTCATGAGGCTCAAGAAGCTTAGTGAGCTTGCTCTCAATGCTAACAAAGAATTGAATGGTGTTGTTCCACCCTGGATAGGGAATTTCTCCACAACACTTGAAAAACTCGATTTGGGTTTCAATTCATTTTACGGAGAGATTCCCGAGAGCTTGTTTTACTTGAAATCACTCAAGTATTTGGATTTATCCCATAATTATTTGTCAGGAAATCTTCGCGATTTTTATCAATCTTTGGTTCATCTCAATTTGGAGTCGAATTTGCTTTCGGGTACTTTGCCTTGCTTTATGGCATCCGTGGAATCGCTTTCAAATCTAAATTTAGCTAACAACTCTATTGTGGGAGGAATTCCCAGTTGTATTTCTTCTTTTCGAGCATTAACTCAACTTAATCTGTCATTCAATGGGTTGAAATATGGGATTTCTCCAAGACTTGTGTTCTCGGATAAACTCATTGTCTTGGACTTGAGTTTCAACGATTTTTCTGGGCATCTTCCAAGCAAAATTGCCGAGACATCTGAGAAGTCAGGGCTTGTTCTTCTTGACCTATCACACAACCGATTCTTAGGTGAAATTCCCGCAACAATTACGGAGTTGAAAAGCTTGCAGGCATTGTTTCTTTCCCACAATTTTCTTACTGGTGAGATCCCAGGGAGGATTGGGAATTTGACCTATCTCCAAGTCGTTGATCTGTCTTACAATTCATTATCAGGGTCAATTCCATTGAACATTGTTGGTTGCTTCCAGCTACAAGCATTGATACTAAATAACAACAATCTTTCTGGTCAAATTCAGCCAGAGCTTGATGCCTTAGATGGCTTGAAGATACTTGATGTAAGCAACAACAAGATTTCTGGTGAGATCCCCCTGACTTTGGCAGGCTGTAAATCGTTGGAGGTTGTGGATTTCAGCTCTAACAATCTGTCAGGAACTCTGAACGATGCAATTACAAAATGGTCGAAGCTCAGGTTTCTTTCCCTTGCTCAGAACAAGTTCAGTGGAGCTCTACCCAGTTGGCTCTTCTCCTTTGAAGCAATCCAAACAATGGACCTCTCTAGCAACAGGTTCTCTGGTTATATACCAAGTGGTAACTTCAATATTAGTTTAAATTTCAACAATGGTGACATTAGCAGAACAACTCTGAGAGAGCCATGGGTTACCCTGCAAAATATAGAGATAAAATTCTCTGTCATTGTTGCTAATAGCAATGAATTGAGCTTCAATTATGATCTTTCTTCAATGCTTGGAATTGACTTATCTGATAATTTGCTACATGGGGAGATTCCAGAGGGGCTGTTTGAATTACATGGTTTAGAGTACCTGAATTTATCTTACAATTTTCTTGACGGTCAAATTCCAGCAAGTTTGGAGAAGATGCGGAGTTTAAGAGCCTTGGATTTGTCACACAATTCATTATCGGGTCAGATCCCTGGGAACGTGTCTGGCCTTGGAAATCTGGCACTCTTGAATCTGTCATATAACTGTTTCTATGGAGTTGTCCCCAATAAACAAGGGTTTTGGAGGTTTCCAGGAGCATTTGCCGGTAATCCGGACTTGTGTGTGGAATCCTCTGTTGAAGGGTGTCCGATGAAAAACCTTCCGGCAGTGCCAGGGAAGACGTTTGAAGAAGAAATGGAGGGACCAATTTCAGTTTGGGTGTTCTGTGTAAGTGCATTTGTTAGTTTCTACTTTGGTGTTGTTGCTCTCTTTTGCTCTGCTCGAACAAGGCAATACATTCTCCAAACAAAAGTTTAATGGTGTATAGGTACCAAAAAGAAAACCTACCTACCACTGTATAATCCAATTTCTCTTTTTATTGCCCTGGTTTTCTTGTTGAAATTGAGCCCATTTTTCTCTGTATGAGAGGATGTGCTTCTCTCGAATTCTCTCTCCTGTTTGCTAACATGCATAACATCTGAGGAAAACATTTCCTACATTTTCTTAGTAACAAGATGCTGATCAGATTCCATGACTATTGCAGAGAACACCCCCCTAAACACAAAGTAGACACACACACACACACAGGCTCTAGTAGTTTTGAAGCAAGACACAGCAGGAATTGCCCTTTGAAAGAGTTCCATGGTGAAGTATAAAATGCACTGGTTGTAAAGCCCATACAGTGCTTTCTTGAAGAATCTGAAATTAAATAAACAAGAGTTAAATCTTCCATATCATACAATATCTGGACCACTGCCACTAGTTCCTATTAGTGATGGTGAATATATTGGCCTTGTAAAAGACCTTCCATTGCCAAGCCAAAACAAACCTTACCATCATAAATATCTTGTCAAAGACAGCTGAGTGCCAAGGGTCATGCTAAAAGCATCCTCTCCATCTCCAATCCAGGATTTTACTTCATACTCGAGCAATCTTGTGGGCATTTCGATATTCCAAAACCTTCCACCCTTGATCTCTACATATAGAACCATCTAACAGAGAATCTGTCTTGCTGCAAACTGGGCACAGATTCCTCAAGATTGAAGCTCTTTCCAAATCCTCAGTTCTTTTAATGCCCAATGCGCCGTCAACTTCTGTTCAGAGTTTATTACTTTCTTTGGCAAGACAAGCACACTACTCCAAAACATCTCTATACTATGAAGTACAGAGGTGATCGGTTGAAGCCTGTGAGCCTCCCTCATAGCCAAGATATTCTAAGTAGTACTCTGATCAGCATAAATCCCCCAAATGAGGTGAATTTCTCCATATGAGGGGAATTTGGTTGGAACATGGGAATGAATGTCTCGTCATTTAAATAGGAAAGGATTTCCGTGAATGAATTTTACTCGATTTTCCATTGAAGACATGAGATAAATACGTTTATGTCTTCATATATAATCTGATCTTTCAGTTCTACAGCACTTGAATCTTATACTTCAATCCAAGCTCTAATTAAGTTAATATCAGAAAAAAGTTGCCATATGCTATGGAGTGCTGCAGTTATGCATATGCTATTGCTCTTCACTACTAATGGGTGTTGTGTCATATGAATGGATGTCTTCCAAACATTTCAATTGGGAATATATTATAATATATTATAATTCAATCGTAAAAAGTTGAAAGTCTGAGTTGGCTCAATCCCCAATCAAATTACAAAATTATACAAGGGAACTTGATAGAAAATTGATTAGCAGCAACAATTCAAAAAAAAAAGAACTGTATTGCCAGCAATTTTTCAGCATGGTCATTGTAGAAGCAGGCTTGGCTAAATCACAACTGCAATGTCAATGCACAGATTCAAAGTCTCCTCCGATGCCCAGAAATTTGTCGGTCGGCACCAAGATAGCTTCTAAGAGTAGGGTTTCAGATGGGGAAAAGCCAAATTTTGGATGAACCATTGGACTCTTTTCAGTGCATCTCTTTGAAAACTCACGATCTGCACCAGAGAATCCGGAACAAGCATGGACTCGAACATACCATGGTAGTAATATATGTGCTAATATCTAATTGGCCCATCCAAGCTCCCAGATGCAAACTGGAAACAAAAACAGAATTATACGACTGCTTAGAATCAATGCCGAGTCTAAAGAAATCATGCGAGAGAAGGCAAGCAAAATGAACATTCAAAACTTAATCCTGTTGTGAGAGAGAGAGAGATGATGAGAGATTTTTAAAAAGTCAATCCATCTTGAGAAGAAAAATCGATGTTAAATAAGAAAATAAAAATAATAATAAGTTCTGGGAAGCTTAATAGTCTTGATAATTTTACAACAAATGAATAACAAAAAGAAAAGGCCCACAACTCAAATTGAACTGTGGTGCCGGGAGTCAAGGCCCCAAAATTTTCATTGAGCGCAATCTAAAATAACATTTTGAACAATATGTTACATGTCAAGTATCACACTTCCTTTTGCAGAAAAAATGGAAAGATGTATTCCAATACAAAACCTAATCCAGAAAAGCATACACTGACCTTAATATAATAAAAATACTGATAAATTTTAAATCCTATTATCAAAATTTGCTGGTAATTCAGAATCAACTTGGTTGATTGAAACCTAAGTATAACCAAATTTTCAGGTTTCAGAAGCAATTCAGTCATTACCTGCTGAACAATAGGATTTGTCGATGAGCTGAATTCATGAGTCATTCCTTGCCATACAACCTTTCCCTCATAGAGAAACAACAACCTAGACATATCAAGTGACATCTTTGTTCAGGTACATCACAATAAACACACACACACATTCAAGAACTGCAAAATGTTTTGGACAAAGCAGTACCTATCAACAGCTCTTCTAATGGTACTATGTTGGTGAGTGACAACAACATAAGATGCAATATTCCCAGGCTTCCCAAGTGCATCTTCACCTTTCGAGTGAACAGAGCGAATGAGATCTTCAACTACAGTAGATGCAATTGGATCAAGTCCGGCAGTTGGTTCATCATACAAAAGTACCTGATGATGAGGGTGTAGAACAATCATCAGAGAAGTCACAATTTACTTGCTGCATCCAATCACATCTAAACTTGTTTGTTTGCATGTTTGTTTGCAAAAATCAATGGTAGTAGAAATATTATATGAAGTTTTTAAAATTCAATACCATATTCTAAAGGGCTAAAGCACTTCATTCTAGAAAGTTTTGTTTCTAGCCTTACATGAGCTTTATCTCTCCCTTACATCTTCTTCCCTTCAGAAAGTTTTGTACTTCTACAGCCCCTTTAAGTTACCAAAGATACCATAGTATTAATTACCCAAAAATCTCATGCATTGGTAAATCAAAGGAAATGATAATGAAACTTGAATTAACCAAACCTCCTAAGATTTAGAGCTCAATACATTTCCATGATGTGTTCTTATAATGATCTCAACCAATGACACCCATGCACACTGACTTAGAATCAACTATTGTGATAGTCAAGACAATAATGACAGTGCAATTCATACAAACATTTTTTTTTGTATAAGTAAAATCTCATTAAAAAGTGCTCAAAAGGGGAGCACACCCAAAAAAAGAAACAACTGCACAAAAGAACACTTCTCTATACTCTCAAGCTATCTATAAACACCTCTCCTGATTTTATAAACCCTTCCATAACCTAAAAAAATAGAGAACTCAGAATGTAATGCTTTCCCGCCCATATCGAGGCTTTCACACCATCAAAGGACCTCCTATTTCTCTCACACCACAAACCCCACCACATATAAAGAGGAGATTCCCTCCATGCATCTCAAACTTGCATTTGCATTGTACATCCCCTCCAAGACTCGAGCATTGTAGTGGGAACTTGCCTCCCCACTGTACATCATACAAACATAGCATTTATCGATGTATGAAATATGTTCTCAACTAATGAATCCCACACATAAAGTAAAATGCATATCAAATGTCAAGGGAAAATTGGCTTTTAGGACTTGTAATACCAGCATAACCAACTTTGGACCCTTGATGTGCTGGTTTCAACCTCCAAACAATTAAGTGTGCAAAGCTTAGATTAAAGACTTCAAGACATTCCAGATAACAATTCTTTGTCCAGAAGTGATAACTCCAAGTGTTTGTGTCAATCATTAGTGACAAGCATCATATGATAATAATCTCTTTCCTTGTTCCTTGAATTTATTATTGTTATGATGAATATCTTGATTTAAGTAGGATAATGTTATTTTTAAAAAGAGTTTGCAGTTTAAAAATTTTCAGTTCCATGATTTCTATGCTTTTCTTATGTTTCTTTTTTTATCTTTTTTTTTTTTTTGGATTCAAGTGTGTAGATCTTTTATGAATACTATATGTAGTTTGCCTATGTTTTTATCCTTTTTTAATCATATTTTATTTGTTAAATAATAAAATTAAAAAATAACTATACGCCTTATTAAGTCAGTTTTTAATTATTATTACTAAATAGATAGTTTTTGATCATATTACGGATGAGAATGACTATTAATTTTTTTTAATAATAACTAATAATTAATGATAAAACAGTATATCATTAGTACAATGTGTTATTCACTTATTTGTTAAATTAAAGCATATGTTACTCATTTGATTTAAGACTTTATTATGTGCTCAATAATCGATAATACAAAATTTAACTAGGTTATTTACATAATTATGCTGATTGTACATGTAATATACTAGGATAGTGTAGCTAATTTGGAAAATGGAATGTGTATGTTTTCTTGAATAGAGAATAGTTAAGAGTTGAAATGGACTGTACATGTGAGATGGAAGGAGAAGGTGCTGCTTATGGCCAATGATTATTGGATAGCGCTACACTCAGTTAAGGTCAATGCCAATCTAGAACCAAACTGACTTAGATTAGTTCTCAAAAAATTAACCCAGGACTGGACTTACTAACAGAAAGAACCAAACTGTCTCGGGCTTAAATCATCGATTTTTCAAATTCAAAACTTTTGTCCCAATCAATTACAAAAAATGAACTTCTGTATAACCATTATAAGAAAGGAATTTTCTTTTTTTTGAGAGCATGATCCTTGTAACAAAATCTATAGCTACACCTTCTTTGAAAAAAGTGAAAACCTAAAATGATAAAGTTGGAAACACCTTAAGTGCATATAGAAAAGAAGAAGAAAAAATATTTATATACATAAATAGAAGAGGAAAAAGCCTACCAGATGCCTATTGGCTGCTGGGTAACCATAAACCTACTCATGTCCGGAGGCTGCTGGTTTATGAAGGAATAAGATTGTTTCAGATTATATTTCTTAACACAAAAGGAACAGTTGAATTTGAACACCATCTGGATATCTTCTGTACTAGTTATCAGGTGTGGGCGACACAGTGTTAAAACAAACACCATCTAAAAATAAATTGAAGACATCCACATAGTTCCCAAAATATTATATGCAATAATGAAAAAAAAACATATTTCACATTGAGTGAAAGAGGCACAACCCTTATAAAGGAATGCATACAAGTCAAGATGGGTTTTCTTTCACTGTCTTGATTTCTCTATGTGATATTATTAAAATAGAATTTTTAAATGCAACAATAAAAACATACTGCACATAAATTTTTACTGGATTTCACAAAGTTCATCTGGTTTATTGTCAGCAATGGGCAAGAGAAGTTCTAAAATGATCAGTGGTGTGGAGATGGTCCCAGTAAGGACTTCCCTAGATCATTTCCAGATCATAATAGATAAGGAGCCCTGGGTTATTGACAATGTCAGGATGACAGAGGGCAGGGTGATATGGGGTTGGGACCAAACATTCAACAGGACCTCTCGGGATTTTGCATGATCAGTTGGTGGATCTAGGTGCAGAGGATTCCTTGAGATGGGTGGCTTCAAATGAAGTAAACTTGAGGCTCACACCTAATATAAAGCACCGAAGGGAGTGACTCTAATTCCGAAGTTGGAATGCAATATGGCATTCTAAAGTGCCTACCAAGGATGCTTTTTTTGAGCGGACAACAACCCTAGTAAGATCCTAATTAGTAATTACTAATAATATGGTGAAGAGACGTCACTCCATCCCTAATATACTCTCCATTTGCAAGAATGATGAAAAATAGTAAACCACTTGATTTGTCTAGTTTTGGGAAAGTTGTGGACTGTTCTCTTTTAACTCTTTGGTATGCAGTTGGTCTTTCGCAGTTGTTCAGTGAATGGGTGCTACAGTGAATAGGAGAGTTCATCCAGTTTGGCAGGTAGCTCCTTGTATATAATGGTACCTTCAGATGGATAGGTATTTAAGACTTGAGGTTTTTATTTTGAATGCAAGTATATTGTTTTAAGTTCTTCGACGTTATGGACAATAGGGGATCTTCTCTATTGAAAGATTCTTTTGTTAAGATCCTGTGTGATCCCATAGTTTTTGTTTACCTTTATAGTTTATATGTATAATTTGTGAGGACATACATGTGTCACACCCCATTGGTGCTCTGTAGTGAACTTTTTTGTACCAAAAAAGCCTTTATATTTTTACTATCACTGTATTTCCTAGTCATAACCTTACACCCACTACCAAAACCCCCTCACAGAAACCAACAATAATAATTGATAACTATAATTGTATAAAGGTGCAGGTTATTTCCGCTAGAAGTGGACGACTTAGCTTGTTCTCTATATAGAGGTACAAGACATCCACAAAAGAGATCTAATAGAGGCATAACAAACAAATGACTTTAATTGAGAAGTAACTTCGGCCATGCAAAAGCATAATTAACATGCAAGCACATAGTGACTGACAACCAACAGGACTGACCAAACAAAGAGTGTGCTGATATTATAGAGTATTCAAATTCACACTGCCAGAGGATTGGAACGAACTACATCCTGGTGTATAGGAGGAAAGTTTGGAACTACTTAACAGTCTTGCAGTAATACAATATGGACTTGGAAGTCCTAGATCAACATACCAATGGATGCAAATTGGATCTTTTATGACAGAATCAACAGTTGACATTTACTTTAAAATAATTCCTGGTGTTTGAACCTTCATGGGGTCAACCATCAACCCCCTCCAGGACACAGCCAGAATTTTTCTTTCTCACATATTGTCAGGTTAAGTACAAAGCACAGTGTATCTACCTGGAAATTCTCTTGCAACACTCCCTAAACAACGCAACAAACAAAGCTTCCAGATGATTTTAATGCATGCCACTAGGACACCAGAGGACTCACCCAACAAGACTGACAAACTCCCTTTGAATCATGGAACCAAAAAAAAATAAAAAAGGAGAATTATTTACAAAATTCTACTTCCATTGACAAGAAATCTGCTTACCAAAACAAAAAAAAGACAGGAAATCCTTGGAGAGATGCCCAAGCAGATGGTTGAAAATTAATATCAATAGCTTACCAGCAAGTTAACATACCTCCGGCTCTATTACATCCCTTGTGGTATCAAAAATTATAGAACGGGCTAGTGCAACTCTTTTCTTCATCCCGCCGGATAACTCAGAAGGTAATCGATCCTCAACTCCCTGCACAAAACATAATCAAAGATTTCATACATAATATAAATATCAAATGGTTAGGGTATACACCTATTGATACTATTGTTTTCTTTCTTTAATCCCCCTTCACATTTTTCTCTTTTGTGGAAGAGTGGAATCCTAGGCTCGCAATTAGTTGCTCATTTTAGCAGGAGAAAAAAATGGTCAAGCTTATGCTGAAACTTTAAGCCCAGGCATGTACAACAAAACCCGGAAAACTTCACTCAAATAGCTAATGCATTCACACAATTTCTGAACAAGGGAGAAGTAAGAACCTAGAACTCAATTATTTCAAATCTTTATACTAAAAATGAACCTTACTGTATTATCCAACCCATCACCAAACAGATTTTGTCCCTGATTCTTCACTAATTTTCAAATGATTGCAGAGAATGTAGTACCTACCAAAGGATATTCATAAACTGATAAATACTGTAAACCATTGGACTCAAGCATACACTCCCATATGGTCATGGGATAACACTTGTGTATTTTCTTTTCTCAGACTTTGGGTTAAGCGCTATTACATTGTGGGCTAGACCCTTGTAAAGCAAACCATATGTGACTTGGGTAAGGTTACCAGTTCGAACTGTCCTCTGACTAATGGATCCCCATTTCAACCATACCTTCAATCCAACGGCAGCTAATGTTTCTGCCACAAGCTCCGCAATTTGATCCTCAGGCATGCTCGAATTCTCATACCTGTACAATTCAAGAAAAAGCGCACAATGTTTATATTGTATGTAATTTATTAAAATAAATAAATGAATTCAATCAAATTATAATCACTCAGTTTCAGGAAAAATATTAAGGATGCATTAAATTATATACAGAAGCTAGAGAGTCTCTTACAAAAGAAAACCAACATTTTCACGAACAGTTAAAGAGTCAAAGAGAGCTGCACTCTGAAAAACCTGTTATTCAAAAAGGAAAAAAAAAAGGGGAAAAAAAGAGACAATGACTAAGATCATAACCAGCAAGATAAACCCAGGACTATTAACAATATGTGAAAGTTACAATTTACCAAGCCAATTCGAAGGCCAGATATCTCCTCATCACTGATTAAACCATGTCTCCTTTTTCCTCGAATGAAAACCTCTCCCTGCAAACAAAATAACATAGTTTATATAAGAGAACCCAAGAGGTAATCAAGTAATAACTTTTTTAAGCTTATTCTTGTGCTAACCAATACAATTACATAAACATAAGGCCCGTAAAATTTATGTGAGAATAAATACCTTGTCTGGAGCAAGAAGCCCGGCCATTATCTTCAAAATAGTAGATTTCCCAGTGCCAGAAGGCCCAATTATTCCAACAGCTTCTCCATGCCTAATCTACACATGAGGGATAAAATTTCAAGATGAAAGAGCAAACAAATTATACACCAGATAGCTGAAAGCCGAGGGAAATATCATGCCATGTGTGTTAAATAGTTTGTAATATTAGGTTTTATATGGACTTACAGGATTGGGGTGAGGCCATTGAAAACATTTGAACAATTGTAAGTGCGATTAAATTTGACATCTGCTCCTACCATAGGGCCCTAAAGGGAGTGAATTCAACAATTCTCCTTTGAATGCTCTTTGACTAGTGACTATTGATAATCTAGAAAGAGGCGCCAATTTATCACTAACAAAAGCTTTATCTGCAAGAAGGTTGAAGGGAAAATTAACAACTTGCTTGTTTAATGTCTGGTTGTGAGGGAGTTGTGGGCTCTTCTCTTTCCCTCTTTGCTATGCATGAGCCTTCCCCAACTTTATAGCTGGGACGTTAGCCAATTGGAGGAGTTCCTATAGTAAACAATAACGTGCTATGTGAGGCAGGCAGCGACTCTGTCTTTGTTGCAAGAAAAGAAGTAGGAGTTCCTTTTTTTGTTTGATCAGGTAAGAAGAATCACACACGCACACTACCTCCACTGAGACTTGAACCCTGGACCTCCTTTTGAAAAGAAGTAGAAGTTCCTTAAAGAGTAAAAATTTCTATTTTGAAGCCAAAGTATACTCTCTTGAGTTCTACATATTTTTGGGTTCAGGAGACTTTGCTTGTGAATGTTCTTTCTTAGAACTCTGGAGTGATACAATGGTATAGTTTTCTTATAGTTTGCTTCGTATATGTTGTGAATACATGGAATCCCCACCCCTAAACTTGATTCTTCGCAGCGAACTTTATCTATAGAATGCTGATAGTGGCAAATTTTCATGACCCGTTCAAGATATGGAAAAGAAAAAAGAATGAGTGCAATAGTTTTCAGCTCCCATTGAATAGCAGAAATAAATGTTTTTAGTTCTGAATTTTAAAGATAATATATCTCTGGTGAAGGAGATAAAAGAAAGCAAAACTAAAAATTATCTTTTAATCCTAACGTAACGTTGCAATATTCTTATTATAATTTATTGAGAAGAGTACTAAGTAATTTTATATTTTTTTATCTTACAAAATGCCAAAAATATTCAAGATATGCATGTACAGTGTATTGTATGTATATTATAAGACGCATTCAACAAAAAATATGTACTGGTGTACACAATAAGTTACCTTTATAACATACGTATTGTATACATTATGTATTGTACTGTAAGATATTGACAACAACGATGAGGCTAATCCTCCTCAGCTGATATTGTTATTGATCAATCATCTTCACTGTTTGTTTAAAAACGGTACTCCTAGTAGCAAAATGGTTTGACTCTGATGCAAATACTAATAGGCAGTTTCTCAGTAGCAGGTAAATTGTAACGACCATAGGACAAATAACAAAACAAAGAAAGGAAATGTCAAAATGGGGAAGCTAAAGAAAAAGTGGTGGTTCATCTGAACTGAGGCTCGATCAAACCTCTCCTATATATAGTAGAATGAAGGGAGTGAAAGAAGAAAGGGAAAAAAAAGGGAGGAAAGAGAGAGAAAGGGAAGGGAGAGAGAGAAGGAAAAGGAAATGAAGGGAAAGGAAAAAGGAAAAGGAAGAAAGAAAAGAAAAAGAAGAAGAAGAAGAAAAGGTAAGGATTTCTCTGGCTAATTCTGTCTTCTTTGCTCATTACTTTTACATATTATACACATGATAAAATTAAGAAGAAGGTAAGGATTTCTCTTCCTAATTCTGTCTTCCTTGCTCATTACTCCTAGATATTATACACATAAAATAATTGCCTGCAACTATATGTTACATTGAGTCAATTCTTTGTTTTGCATGTTTATGTACTTTATATGTAGTAAATTGGATTGTTCTATTTTTCTTTTTTTTTTAGTAAGGAGTAAATCGGAATGTTAACATGGTATATATAAGGCATGTCCATTCTCGAATAAATTGCATGGTTCGAGTGTGAAATGAGCTTTGAAAAATTTGGGAAATGGAGTAATTGATAGGATTATGCATGGTATTACATGTATGAGCGGAGTTTGCATGAAATTATAAGTAAACATTCGGTGTGATGGAATAATGAAATCATGTTTAAAATGCCCATGTTATTATGTAATTGTACATGTATGGGAATGAAATGAAAGGAAAATTTGGTGAATTCTTGAAACTGGTTGTTTCCTCTGAAAGAAGGTGTCGCTCAATTGAACCGAGCTGGATAATTAGAGCTGATTTGGCAGTGGTGTGTTCGTACAAGCTACCATCTCGACCTGACGAGGTTACCAAAAGTTGATAAAACAGAACAGCTAGACAATACTGGAATGGGGAACTGGATGATAAATTTTGATGCAATCAAACATGACGGTTATGATGATGTATTGTGAATGTTATGATTAATGACTGTCATTGTACTCTTCTGATTAAGCTATGTATTAAATAAGCTATTTGAGATTTTGCGTTAACAACTAATATCTGTGATAAAAAATGGTTTAGTTATGATGTTTGTCATGCCATAGCAGTTATGCCAAACTTTTGTTAGTATACAGTTGTAGCTGCATGGAACGCTCACTTCCAGATAGAGCCAATTTGACTGTCTTCCACTTTGTACAAATATAAGGACTAACATGACTAAGAGCGAGGGGAATTTAAGAATTGGCCAGACCCATTCGAAAATGGGTGGCGACAGTAACAGACAACGAGAAACAACAAAGAAATGAACATTCAGACTCATTAACCATGCCACAAGCAACGATAAACAGAAAATGATTAGCAATTGTGAATTGACATAGTAAAAGAAAAATAAAAAGCTCTCTATAGGATATTTACTGCAGTTGTTCCTCCTCATACCAACTGCAATTTAGTATAGTTCCAATTGGTCCTGACAGAACAAATTTCAAATCTAGTCATATAACTAAGAGGTCAGGATAATTAAGTTTTCGGTATGCGTTTGATAAAACAAGTAAATCATTTTCAGAAAATTGTTTATCAAGGATCCAAAAGATTAATGAGGGTGTGCACCATTACTTGCTAATCACACTATAAAACAGAAAATAAAGTGGGTACTTCACAGCAAATTGTTCTCTGTGAAAGATTTAGCGAGTACTTCAAGCAGTATTTATTCAAGACCTAATTATTCAGCGAGGATTTTGCTAATATGTATTTGATAGTCATCACGTTGTTATGTCAAACTTCTGACCATTAAATCCCCATTAAAGAGTTTTTTTCCATAATTTCATATATAAATGTCATCAAAGCATTCATGCAAATGCATAAATGAAAATTAAACAGAATTCACCTTGAAGCTCACACCACTTAGGATGTTCTTGTCCCCAAAAGACTTGTACACATCTTTGCACTCAATAAGAACATCAGATTCATCCTTGAGCTCCCGCACTGTGCTCAAAGTTTCTGGATTAGATGGATCCTGTTAACAACATACAAACAAAGAACTCATTAGATAAAAATCCTAATTAATTTCTAAATTCTTCTGACCACTATCCTCCAAGCTAAACTGAACAAATGGCCCACAAATCCGAGTTAGTCCAAGTGATGAATAGGAAACGGCCTCCAATACAAAGGATGGGTTATACTAGTGGTTGAATGTCATTCGTCTTATTAAATGCCCCTAGCACTTTCATGCTCACGATAACTCCAATATTGAAACCACTTATTGGTAAGTGTGTGATTTGTTTATTTTGATGATATTTTGGTGTATAATCATAGCATTGAAGACCACTTATGCATTTAGGCTTTGTTTTCAACACATTGAACAAAGAACATTTGTGTGCTAGCCTAAATAAGTTTATCTTCCTAATAGACAGATAGGTATTCTTCGGCTAGTAGTCCCTTATAAAGGTATTATGGTAGATGAGGACGAGATGAAGACAATCCTTGAATGGCCCAGGCCTACCTTGGTGCATGATGTGAGAAGTTTCCATGGTTCGGCAACCTTTTACAGGCGCTTTATCCACAATTTCAGCACCATTACATCTTCACTTACTGATTGCATGAAGAAAAAGCCTTTTAAGTTGAATTAAGAGGCTGAGAAGAGTTCCCAAATAATCAAGAAGAAATTAAAAGAGGTTCTTGCTTTACCGAATTTTGAAGAGGTACTACTTCAGGTAAATTGTGATTCTTCGGGTGTTGGCATTAGTGTAGTACTGTAGTCCTTAGTCGACAAGGAAGACCTATTATGTACTTGGGTGAGAAACTTAGCGAGGGAAACCTCAAGTACTCGACTTATGATGTGATTATGCAAGAAATTCATGGGAAAATAAAGCAACAAATTGAGCTATGAATGCTACACATAAGACTAGTGTTGATCCTTGTTCTTGTTGTTTTCATTTTAAATCATGTTGTGGATGATGATTTGATCATCCTCTCTTGATAAGGTGGCATCACTTGCCTCCAACGAGGAGCTTTTGGCTCTGGATGGGTTCCCCTCTAGCTCCTTTCTAGATGGATTTCTAGTTTTCTACCTGGCTTTGTTTTCTTGTTGAGGGTTTGCCCTCTGGTCTTTGAATTCTTTGTTTGTTCTAGGCAAAATTTTACTTACCCAAAAACAATAATAAGAATAAGAATAATTCATGTCAGCGTGGAGAAACTGAAAATGACTAAAAATTAGAAAATAAAAGAAATTATCAAGAAAAAGGAAACAACACGAATGTGAAATTTTTAATGATTTCAATGCAAAAACCAAAGGAAGCAAAGCATGTAGATGAGAAACGTCAGACTAGCAATGAAAGTAAAACCCAATGCGGCAAACTGGCCAGAAATCTGGGCCAACCTAAAGGAACTTGAAAATGCCCATTGAAATCTTATTATAGAAGAGGTAACATAAGCAACCCAAAACCATATAATTGACAACTTCAATGCAGAAATTACAGGAAATAGAAAACATAAGCAATACAAAACCATATAATTGAACAATCTCAATGCAGAAACTACAGGAAGCAGAGAAAGGGAAAGGAGTTACATTGACTTTGGAGGGAGAAAATCCATCGGCCGGCCTCAAATTCCGCGGGGGCGCCATACAAGCACAAACAATCTTTCTCTGCCCAGAAGAAGAATAAGACTTGGGAGCCTTTGAAACAGATACATTGAATCTGGTGGAGCGAGAAGAGCCACTGCACATATTTGGAGGGAATATCACCGAACACGTTGAAGACACTATGCTTTTCGACATAATTGAAGCTCTCGGCTATCAAAAAACACGATTTTGAAGGTGACCCAGATCGATTTGAGAGTCTAAACCCATGCAAATCAACAAATCTCGTCGTTGAAGGCAAAATTAGAAAGTGGGTATTGGGGATTTGGCCACAATACAAAGATACCAGGTGTAAAGACCAGGTTTTTGCAGAGAGAAATGGGCGAAAGAAATACTACAATAACAATATTACAAAGAACTTTTCTTTCATAGACCATGTGTTCAATGAGGATTTTGTGCGTAGTGTATTGTTGTTGAAATGATTGATTTTGCACTGTTGTGAAAACGATAACTCATGTAGTCGCGCCTCTTAATTTGGGTCGGTGTTTCTTGCCCCCACTGTTTTCCTTCGAGTCTTGTAAGTTGTAATAGAAGATGTTGTGGAGTTGAGTTGAACTGAACTTCAAAGGGGGTTGGTCAAAAAGTCACCTACAGGTTGGGCAGTATTGGAAAATTGCTTTTAGATCAGATTTTTTTAATAAAAAAATTATATTTTAGTGACTAAAATTAAAATAATTAATTTGTTTTATAGTGACGCTAACTTAATAAAAAGTAAATAGTGATTAAACTTTAAAAATAATTGTCATCATTTAATTTTAATGTTCAAAATATCATTTTTTTTATTCAGAAATTTTAAATCCTTTTTCGTCTTCTCCGATTCTATTTCGAATACAAAATTTTTATTTATTGGTAAGATGGGTAAAATTTCTTTTATGTGAAACATATGTAAGGGTTACATGTTTAGAGTAAATAAAATACTAGTGAACGTTGGCATGGCATACAATTATTATTTAATTATTAAGCATCAAAACACTAGGATTAGTGTGTTGAATTTCTTACATGGATGCTACGAACAGGTGTTGCTAGAAGAATTTGATTGCTGACTTTGATAATATATATATATATATATATAAACGAACCATAGATTCATGTTTATAGCTTAGATCTGAAACTTTAAACTAGCATAACAATCTCAAGAACACATTCAGTTATATATATGTAAATGTATTTATGTATAACAGTAGGTGGGTAATTATGCATCATGAGCCCCATAATTTCGAATTAAGAAATCATATGCGGATTATGAAAACATGGGATTTGGAGTTGTGTTAATGACCAAGTTTAGATAGACCCGTGATCTTGAGATGATTTGCGACTAATGGAGGTCGAAAGATTTATTAACCTTAAATTTGGGTATGTTGTGAGGGTATTTCGAGTTGAATTTTGAGGTGTTTTAAGGTGCTTTTGAAGATAATATGGGGTGAGTATATGCAACTCTATATTTTTACATGTTTAGTTGGACTAAATTAGATCATGGTTATGGATTGATGTGCTAGTATAGTAGACCGTCAAATATAATATATACAAAGAAAGAATTAGGTATCTACGGACAGAAAGAATGGTATTATGGATATTAAACTTAAATGACCACTCATTTTTTATTTTTAATTTTGGTCACTATTTATATTTTCCCAAGTTTAAGGTCACTCTAAAGCAATTTTTTTTTATAATTTTGGTTACTAAAATATAATTTTTTCTTTTAAATTTTATTGTTTAAGGGTAGTGATATTTGCGCTTCATGAAACTATTGTAGCGCTCCAAACTCTATTTTATTAAAAAAAAAATGATGGTGCTATCCTTTATTCCAGAATGATGTCTACTATAGAGTTATTCATGTACCTCTATTCAGTTCTCCTCTTATGTGATTTTATCTTTTTCTTCAAAAACATTCAGTTCATGTAGAATATGTTCCGGACATCAATGAAATAATAATAAAACTTGGAATCTAAATGTTTAAAGCAACAAACCAATACTATATATATCATCAATATTTGATAGCAAAAAGGTAGAACAATTAAACAATAAAAAAATAGATTTTATTGTAAATAGAAAAGAAGAATGATTCAAGCTAATCCATAATTCATATGTAACCCAATGTTCTGCCACACTAGGGATGGTAATGGGGCGGGTATGACACAGGTTTGCCAAACTTGTCCTCGCCCCGCTGCCTTCAACACTATTCCCAAACCCGTTGCAGGTTTGAAACAGGATGAAATTTCAAAATACATCCCCGCCCCGTTGGGAGAAACCCACCTTGTCCCCTCCTCGCCCTGTTTAAAATTTCAAAAGGGGCAGGACGAGAGGGGGCGAGGCAGGGCCCCTCCCACAAAATTGTAACCATATCAAACATCAATAAAAATTGATTTTTTCAAAAAATACGAGCCTAGTGGATAGGACCAAGTTTGATACTATTAAATTCAAAATAGTATAACCCCTGTTTAAGAAGTAAAATGACAAGATTCCACAATTAAATAGCCAATTACATAAAATATATTTCATAACTAAATAACTTAGTAACAAGTTTGATCCAACAATTAAAGAAGTGTTAATACAACAAAAAAATTAAATGAAAACATAAGTCTTAATACAACCAAATGTAAAATTATAATTTGTATATATATATATATACATATAAATATATTTATAATAATAAAATATATAGGTGGGGCGGGTTATTATAGTTGATTTTCTTTCCCAAATCCGCCCCTACGGAAAAAAATAGCTCTCATACCCGTCCTAAACGGGGCAGAAACCCGGCAAGATGGACAAAATTGTCATCCCTATGCCACACTAAAGAAAAATTCGAGAATTATTTCACTAAGAGAAATTTTCACTAACAAGAGATTTGAGTTATAATATTTCAAAAATCATTAAAGATTGTTATCAATCTTTATTCACATATAAACATGGAGTTTGAGAATGATATTAATTTTCATACGAAATAAAAACCCGAATAAAAAAATATCTGATGTCTATTAATTGATTTTTTTACAAATGTAAAATACAAAAAAATAGAGAAATTTTACTTCATGATTCTGATGATAGATTAGGTTGAAGAAGAAAATAGGTAAGGTTGACAAATACTAACGATCATTTGGAGGTAGACTCGTCATTTTATTTTATGGAATCATGAATTGAAACACAATAGATATTTTGTGGAGCATCAATAACACCACCTTGTTTAAAATAAATAAAAAAAAAATTAAACAACATTCTCAAGCATAGCTTACATGTTATACAGTAAAATGAGTCCCTCATTAGCTATTGACTTTTGTAAATTTGACACTAATAGCACATCGTACAATGAGAGGACCAAAAGTTTTGAGAGAGCACTACACACTCCTACAAACCTCCAAAACACCCATTATATATTTGTTCAGCTCCAACGGGCAACAATAGTAGCAAACAAAGAGAAATAGCATGGTCAATTTTTATTTTATTTTTCTCTAGTTTTCTTCGACACTCGAAGCACAACAATTGAGATCCTTGTTTCCTTTATTCTTTTTGTTTTTGTGCCCCAAATTTATATTTTTTTAATTTCTTTTCTTCTTTCCTTTTTTTGTTTTTCCTTAAGACCAAACGAATTTCTTTCCTTGTTTTATTTTTATTTTTTATAAAAAATAATAATAATGCCTTTTGAAAATTTTTTTCCTTCAAAATTGTCAACAAATATATGAGAAAAAAATTAAAAAATAATTTTAATTCGTCACAAATAATATGAAAAATTACATTGAACAAAATATTTTCTTTAAACTTATTCATCACCAAATTTATTTCACAAAACATGAGTTCATGGAAAATAGTCGTTGTAAAAAACACAAATAAACAATTAAATAAATATATTTTTTATAAATTATAAAAATAATTGACCCAAATAATAAAATAATACAAATGTAGCTATCCAAGTCCTCACCGCAACTGAACTGACTACATATTGTAACTAGTCACGTCAACATTTTTTCTAACATGACTAGCCAATAACATTGGCATAACCACCAATAAATATAACTTAGTGTCATCTAAAATTTTCAATTTCAACCTTTTTAGCCTATCTTTGAAAGTTCAAATCTTAACCAAGAGTTGTAGCCTAGGATTTAAGTTGGGTGTGTAAGTATGTTTCTTATCAAGAAAAAAAAGAGAGAGAGAGAGAGTTCAAATCTTGTTAGATAAAAATATAAATTAATTGTTATAATAGATCTTATTGTAATATATCATTGTTTCATTTACATTTTTTTATACACATGTACAATATCTATTATATGAATTCAAGAGAAAAAAATACACTAATGTCCCATATTTAATAAAAATACATTAACCTTTCTTGTCGATCATTTTTCGTTAAATGATGTTTACAAGAAAAAAAAACTAGAATTATATTTCAATCTCTATCGACAAGTCTTAGGAGTACTGAGAAGGACGGAAAACTAAAATATTATAGACGAAGATAACAAAAATGCCAACAATAATAATATTATCCCGTATGATAATATTTTTAGTTCTTACTTGTTAGAAATTTTGGTTAGTTAAAATGTTACATTTTTTTCTTTTAACCTTTCATCAAGGTAATAATGACATATCTTTCTCAAATTGAAATCAAAGTAATCATTTTTTTTTCAAATTTTTTGAAATTTGAAACAATTGTTGAATAAAATTTTTTTTTTTAACAAATTTTTTTCTATACTTCTTTTTTTTTTTCATGCTAGTCACTTCCTTTTCTCTATTTTTCCCCCCCTTTTTGTATCAGTTTTCATCACCACTTATTTAGACGGTTTTTTCTCATTTTTTGGATTGTATTTTCCTTAATATATATATATATATACACACACACATACACACTAATAAGAATAATATTATAAAGAAAATGACATTAAAATTGATTTATAAATCTTTCAAAATTTGTTTACATCTTACTAGTATAACCCCGAATCAAAATTCCTAGCTTCGCGTCTGGACACCCACTCACTCTGTTTTTGGCTGAATTGACATAAAAATGCTCTGTCATGGCCATAAAATTATTGATGTTTTTGGCTTAATTGACATAAAAATGCTGTGTCACGACCACAAAATTATTGATGTGTTGTGTTTGGGTATAAAAAGTACCGGACTTCCTCCCACTTCGGCCTCTTGAAATGAGTTGCAGAATCAGATGATTCGAATATAGCAAGAGTTTCGCTAGAAACAAGACACTCCAATAAACCAAATGGGCATAATGGGTAGCTTTTTATTTTTGTAATGTAATGCGCTAGCTAATACCATGTTTTCCTTTATGTCACTTCAGATATCCTTTTACGTGGAATAACTTGAACCTCGGCAAAAATGAGAGAGGTAAGTCGTGACTCACGAGGAGGGATGGCAATGGGGCAGGGCGGGTTTTTCCTTCCCTATAATCGAAATCGTTTAACTTTCTCCACTCCGTCTCCGTCCCGCAACCGTGTATAAACGGGACGGGACGGGGCGGGTTTTGACTTTCCCTATTCCCATAACCATTTAACTTACCCCGTCCCGCCCCGTTTATACATTTTTTTTTAATGCAAAATTTTTTATAGTAATAAATATGATATTTTGATACATATATACCAAAAATACACATTTAGGAACTTGCAACACAATGGATAATATTGAGTCATATATAATAAACTTGTATAGTTGTATAATATATATAATATTAATATTTTCTTTATACATTATTAATATTTTCTCTATATATTATATATATAAAAGTATAAATATATATATACTTAAACGGGGCGGGTACTCGTCGGGGTAGGGTCTTACCCTCGTTCCCGCCCCGTTTAAATGCGAATTATTTTCTTTAACCCCATTCCTACCCCGTTTCCTTAAACGGGTTTTAAACGGGGCGGGACAAATTGCCATCCCTACTCACGAGTGTTATCTTCGTACTTTATTAAAACATAAGTTGCTTTTTAAAGTGTATATGTGTGTCTATATATATATATATATTAGTAGTCTCCCATTTTTTCTTGTATTTCTAATAGAAGTTGAGTAAATATCATTGATACCTCTTTTAGTTTAAATTTATTTCACACGAATATAAATTTTATTTATAACTATCTTATAAATTTAATTGATTTTTTCGTCTTTAATATCTACTTTATGTATGAAATGTCTTAGCTGCCTCTACTTTTTTAATGGAATATAATCAGAAATATGAGTTTGAGAAAAGACTAATATGTCCAAAAGTAGCCTCTCTCTTTGTCCCTACTTTCTCTCTCCTACTTTTTTTTTTCTCTCTCTAAGAATAACCATATTATCTCTCTTTTATTTCTTTTTCCCTCTCTTGAAAATCTTTCTTCCAAAATCTGTTGAACATAAATTAAGAAGCTTTGCAAAAGAAGCTAGACAAGCTATACTCACTCTCTTTCACATGGGCAAGTATAGGAACAAACCCATAAGCCTGGAGATTGATTTTTCTTTCTCTCTCTAAATAGCCAGAACTAGTTTTGATTTCTTTCTTTCTTTCTCTTTCTAAATGGCCAGAAGTAGTTTTGATTTTTCATCAGAGAGAGAATCTGCACAAATGGCACAACAGAAGGTGACTTGCAGGTGAAGATTCAATGTTGAAGAAGGTGATCGATGCAATAGTGAAGATTCAATGTGCGATAGTGGTGATCCTAGAAATAGCGACAACAACCTGGTTGAGTGGATGGATCGTCAGTTGGCACTGGAATGGTTGAGTGGAGCTTCCAGCAATTTGACTGGAGAATGAACAATAGCCAGAAATGGCATGATTAAATGGCGGAGAACATGCAGAAGCTAGTGGCAATAGACTTGGACCCGTGTATATCTCTCTGTGTGTGCGCGCGTTTATAGAAATATATATGCTTCATGGGTTTATTAATGGTGAATCGACAGTGGGTCTTCATTATTGTAGCTGAAGACAACCTGGTGATGAAACTTGATGGAACTCCGGCATAGGGTCTGCGATGGTGGCAGTCGGTGCTTTGTGCTGGAGATTCGGTTGTGAACATTGCTCGACAATGGTGGAAATGAAGCTTGGCAGTGCAGACGACGAATCTGTGGATGTGATTAGCAGTGCATGGATCTTCACTTGGCAGTGGAGCTTTCGACGATTTGACTGGAGAATGAACAGTGACCGAAAATGGCATGATTAAATGAAGGTGAACATGTAAAAGCCAGCGGCAATAGACTCACAGGTCTGAGTCTATTGCCACTGGCTTTTACATGTTCGCTTATATATACACACACATATAGTTAAAATTCAATCTCTCACGACGCACACTTGGACTTCAAAGACGGATGGACAGTAATTTGGAGAGAAGGAGAAAGGAGAGAGAGACAAAGGAGATAGAATGAAAGAGAAGAGAAAAAAAAGAGAGAGGGTATTTGGGTATTTTATGTAATTTTAAAGGTTAAATTAGTAATTTACAAAGTCAAAGGGCATGCAAGTCTTTTTGTATGGTGTCAGACCTGCCTATTGCCTATACACGGTCTGGGATCTCTCCGATAGACAATACAAAACATTTAGATTTATATAGTTGCTTTGAATAAAAAAATTTTTAGTGTAAAATAACTTCAAATCTCAAGCGGTATCAGTGATATTTACCTATATAAGTTTTATGCTAGAAATGTTTACATTACTTGATTTGGGGTTAACATGGTTGTTTGTTTTTTAATTGATTGATTAAGTTTTATATTAACTTCAAGGTCACCGATTCGAATTCAAAATAAGAAAATAATCTCTGCACACCTAACTCTTTTCAGTGATAACCTCGTGCATTGCTCTTTTTACTATTAGTTTTGACCCCCTGAATGAAACTTTCTGGATTCACCATTGTCGAAGGCTGGACAATCTTTACATGCATAAAAGTGGACCCATTCGTGATAACTTCCGCCCACCGCTTTTGTTGTTTATCTCTATTCATAAATAATATTTTAAATAATAATGAGAGAACAACAAATTTAAAATTCACAAAGATATATATACACACATATATGTGCATGCAGATACACACATTATGTATATAATTTTCATCAGACATCTTGAAGTCAAAGTCTTTTTATAAAAAAAAATCAAATCTAATGCATGAGACTTCCGTCGTTGCGGAGTATGAGGTCAAATGCACGTAATCTTAATATTAATTCAATCTGTTAATAGAAAAATTATGACTATTTTTTTTTTTTCTGATTTTAAACATCAATCTGTGAGTTTTCTGAATAATAAGAGTTTTGCAGTTAGTTTTTTTTTTTTTATAAAAAAATAAAATTGTGTTGTTCAAGTTCTGCTATCTGTTTCGAATCTAAAGTCTGCCATTCTAAATTGAATTACCATTATTCTAATATTATGCACCTATATAACTAAGGGACAGTTCATCCACTTGCATCCACTTATACACATCATTAGGGGTGGCAAATTGGGTGTCAACCCGCCAACCCGCCCATATCCGCCCAGTTAAAAATGGATATGGGTGACTTATTTTCTTATACGGGTCATAAACGGGTTGGATAAATATAAACCAATTAATTAGCGGGTTAGATGGGTTGAATATGGGTTGAATATGGGTGCCCAAATTCAACCCATCTTTCACCCATAAAACAAAATGTGAATTAAAGTTTCTCTCTTCTATCCAACCTCTCTCTCTCTTTGATCTCACTTCTCTCTCTCTCTTTCCTTTCTCTCTCTTCGATCCCACCTCTCTCTCTCTTCCCTTTCTCTCTCTTCGATCCCACCTCTCTCTCTCTTCCCCTTTCTCTCTCTATACTTGGACAATATATATATATTTTTTGAAAAAGTATTTTAGTAAGAATTCAATTTTTTTAAAAATAATATTTTTTCTTTTTAGTAATTATTGTCGAATTTTACCATTGTAATTTCTTAATTAAAAATAAGAAGAATATATAATTTAGACAAAAACTTTATAGTGCAACAACAATTTTCATTGGAGCATTATATATATATATATATATATATATATATATATATATATTCATCATTCTTTAGATTTTTTTTATTAATTCCAAAAAAAAAATGACTCATCGAAAGGTCACATATTTTATTTTTTCAACGGTATTTTTATTTTTATTGATTAGTTCCAAAAGACCCAGACTCATCCAAAAGTCACATTCTCTCCCCCTATGCACAGAGTTCATTTTGTATTAAAAAACAAGAATAATTGAATTTTCAAAAGTCACCTTTCTCTATCTACAGAGTCCATTTTTGTGTTTGAGTATCTTTCTCAATGTTTTAATTTTAATTATATTCCATGTGTTTCTGTGATTTGGTAGGTCATTTTTAAAATTGCCCAATTATGAAGATATAATTGAGTTAGTGTTGAATATCTTTTTCAATTGAAATACTTATTATAATTGTTTGCTTATGTTTTGATTTTTTTAAAGAAAATTTATGCTGACTAAGTTACTCGAGACTCTATACTCTTTTTTCTCTTTTACTATAGATTCATAAATGTAATTAAACACTAGATTGCAATTAAATTCTTATATTCTTTTACGCAATCAGCTCTTGGATAAAAAAAATAAAAAAAATTTGCTAACACCCAAAAATAAACAAACCATATAAATAATATCAGTATGATTAGCAAATTATAGTTTTTTTGTTTGATTATAGACCTTGTGCATTCCATTTTTGTGTTTGACGCCTACCTACTGTCGTGTCTAGTCGGGTCAAATATGGGTTGACGGGTTGACCCGACCCATATTCAACCCGCCCATATTTGACCCGCAACAAACGGGTTGAATATGGGTCACAACCCATATTCAACCCGCCCATATTTGACCCGGCCCAAACCCGCCCAACCCGCCCAATTTGCCACCCCTACACATCATATTCTTTTTTTAGTGCACAATCATATTCCATTTTTAGTGCACAAGGCAGCTTTCAAAATGATAGTGGGATGGCATATCTAAATGCAGTGATAAATGCCTCACATAGATGCGGGTTCCACTGTTATAGTTGAGAAGGCTGGTGAGAATTTAGGAGTGATCACGGATCGAATCGGATTGGATTAAGTATAATTTTAATATGATTTGCGGTTTACGGATTAGTGAATATGCAATTCGACCCGATCCATGAGAAAAACTCAATCCGATTAATAAAATAACTGATTGGATCAGATCAAATAGATGAATTAAGCTTGATCTAAATAATTCAATATAATTTTTAATTAGGATCCAATAATAACTTTTTAGCCTAAAAGATATAAGATATTATAATATTATAATTAGAAGTTATAAGATATTATTATATATATATAACGGATCGAATTTTCGTTGAAAAAACATGAGCAATCATTGACTAGTTCTCTTAATTCAGCCTTGAACATTTCAAGCCAATTGAGTATCATTCTCTTTTCTTTTGTTTTGTTCAAATTCAAACAACTTTCTTTTCATTTAATTCAAAAAAATTTCTAATGTTAATAAGATAATTCGAACAGTATTCGAAGAGATTAATCTCCACCTATTATTTATCTCATTTTTGTTCTCTTAACAAAAATATAAGATTGACTATGGACCTGACTTGATTCAGCTCTTTAAAAACAAATCTTATGAACTCTAAAAAATAAATATTTTTTAACTAAATTTTTGAAAAACACTTTTCAGAAAACAAAACAAATATTTTAAAAAACTGTACCAAACAAGAAACATCAGCATACATTCAGTTGTGTTCATTTGCACTCCACTTAAATATTTGAGTTTAATAATGAAGTGACAAAATTACCCCTTTAAATTGGAGTGAATGAATATTTGTTGTTAAGGTTAAAAAAAAAAAAAAAAAAAACACTAAAAATTTATTGTAGCAATTGTAGAATGTGAATATGATTTTACAGTATGTAATTTCATCAATGGGGAGCCAAAAAAAGTACAATTATCATTTCCTATCACCATCTGAATCTCAAAATAGGGCTGTGAATTGTGATCCATTTGGGTCGCATACAAATTGGGAATTCACTCAAACGGACGACAGATGGCTCTACTGTTGAGACCCACTGCGTTATCTTTCCATTTCAAACCCTCAAACAAATCTGCAAAAATGGCTCTCAATTTCAGCAAAACCAACAACCAAAACACCAACAGGACCTCCTCAATCGTTGCCTCTGTATCCTCTACTAGCAACGATGACAATAAACCCACAAGAAGGCTGCCCATATTGCTGTTCGATGTCATGGACACACTTGTTCGCGACCCTTTTTACCAAGATATCCCCGCCTTCTTCAGGTATACATACATATATATATATATATATATATATATATATATATATTTCGTGTAACGTTGACCTTTTTTTTTTTTTTCTTTCTTTAATTACTTTTTGGATATGTGGTTATTGGGAAAATGTTGGAAAGTAAAAGAATAAGCAATCATCATTTGGTTCTTACAAATTATATATATTTTTGGGTTGTTGCAGTATGAGATCGGATGTGCTTAATAAAAAATTATTGCCCAATAGCCATGGGTTTATGGCGCTCCAAAGAAATGAAAACATTTAACTCTCACTCGTTTATTTATTTATTTTCATTTTCAGTGACCAAATACAGGGCTCAAAGTAACTTCAGATATGCTGACTATTGAAGAAAATGTTCTTGAATGACATTCACGATCCATTTTTGTGCTCACTATTCACACACTCCACTTACATTCTTAAAAAAATGATTTTTTTTTTTTTTTTTTCAAAGTGCCCACGTAAGCTGGATCCACAAATCAATCTAAAATTAAAGACTGACAAGTACCAATGAGATAACATCATGGGAGACCCATATGAATATGTTTTTTGGTCACTTTTCATTCACATGGTTTAGTCGGTTTAGTTTGTCGGTTCAAGTAGCATTACTCTTTAAGAAAAGGTTATGACATAATTGTTGTTTGAAAGCACTCTCACACTTCACAATTATTACAAAAATTACTCACACACTAGTTTTGAGGGGTAATTGTGACATTTCAATTTATCAGAAAAATGAAACGGAGTGCAAGAGTACAAAAGTGGAGTTCGGATAATAAACTCCACTTAAATATGTGTGTCTTCTTTGGCTACCATGATGATTTTAATTTTTCCTCATGGATTCCGGTATTGGTGCCTTTTCATTTTTTCTAGTAATTGAGTGAAATCAAAAACTGAATAATGATTAATCACTTTAAGGAAGGTTCAGAACGAACCTCGTAGACACCGCAAACCTTTACTTACAAACACACATATATTACAAATAGGAGAGAAGTTCAAGTATTATACAGGAACTTGAGGTACTACTTGTTGAACCTCTAGTAGCTAAAACAAATCTTGGTTTCCCATTCAGTTTATAGAATATAGACAACTGAAGAAGACACTGTTTGACAGCCTTGGGATGTGCAGCGATCTGTTGGCTAGTTTATAACCATCTTGTGAAATGAAGTTAGTCTTCCCCACAATAATGTTACGTACATGACTTCTTTACATGCTCCAAGTACCCGTGTCAGGCACAAAACATTTAGGTGTGGGTGACATATTTGGTTGAACATGTGGCTATATGGCATATAAGATAGTTTAAGCTCTTTCATTATGTGCATTTCTTTACACTATTAATTCAATATGAATGAGGTGTCAATGTTTTTTTTTTCCCTGGTAATGCCTTTGTTGAATCTTCTAAGTTGCGTAAAATACCATATATAATTGAAGAAGAACATTTAGACTTGTCAAAAAAAATAAAAAAATTGAAGAACATTTAGAAATCTGAATAATTTGCTGTCTCCTCGATCCTATTTGAAGATTGATGGATCCGGTATTTAGACACATATTTATAGTATAAACCAAAAACATTATTTTTTATAATAAAAAATAAAAGGCTAAATACCACTTACACCTCCTTAGTTTAGGCAATATCCCGACAAGATCCCCTCTAGTTTCAATAATCCTGACTACACCCCCTTAATTTTAGGTTCACGTATCGATTTGCCCCCCGTTAGTGCAACGTCAACAGACAAACGGAATTGCTGATGTCAGCAGAAGAAAAGTATATAAATGGACATTTTTGCCCTTCTCATGTATAAAATGACATCTTTGACCTCGTTGAATAATGCAATATTACGAAAATACTCTTATATATTTATATATATATTTTGAATTTGTTTATATATTTTTATATTTATATTTATATACTATTATTTGTTTATTATATATATATATATATATATATATGCACACAGTCACACATCCACTGTTCATCATCTTCCACAGCAATACGAAGCTCACCGGCCACCACCATTATCCCGTTGACCAAGCTTCACTAGACAGCCACCAAGAATCATCACTCCACTATCATCATCACCTCGGAACCATCTCATAATAGACCCATCTCCACCAATCCTATTACATGTAACGCCAACTAAATTCACAATTCTAGCTTCATTGTTTTCCGTAACCTTATCTTCAATCCTAGCTGAATTTAAACCATTACTTAATGGAGAAAACTGATTTCATGCTTGAGCTCATCACGAAGCCCAACCTTAGCTTCAAATGCATCCGACAGAAATTGCGATTATTGCAAAACCTAGACTTCGGAAAGGGATCGGAAGGTGAGCAATCTATATGAATCTCCCAAGCCGCAACAAGAATTGTGAAGTCTTCGGGTCCAGAACGCCCAATCCAATTGAAATCGCGTCGATTCCTTCGATTCGAAAGCGCGATGTCCAGAGATCGAGCAACCGAGTTCGGTGAGGTGACTCGTTGTTGAATGACGACGACAATGGTGAGTCCGACGTGTCGTAGTCGATGTCCTTGGTGCATTGCGTCGATCGAGCCTTGGCTTCTGCCGCCTACGTTCATCATCTCTCTCTGTCCAAAACTCACTTCATATATAGATGTATGATATATAATGTATATGTATATGCAACATGTATGGAACTTTCTCTCTCCAACTTTCTCTGTTCAACGTTTTGGCTGGTTTGACTTGAATTAAATATATTAACCATGGGTAAAATCGTAAATTCACTAAAAATCATTAGTACATTTAATTTACGTTAGTTACAGGGAATGTAGTCGGGATTATTGAAACTAGAGGGGGTCTAGTTGGGATATTGCCTAAACTGAGGGGGTGTAAGTGGTATTTACCCAAAATAAAAATATTTGAACTTGATATCCAAGAAAAATAACATCTAATAGAGCATACACTATTAAGTTATTATCTAAAAACTAAAATTCTAGAAGAAATAGAAAAAATAAAAATAAATAAATAATACCATGGTGTTAAAATTCTTATATATATAGTATATGTGGTTTTGCTGTTCTTAGAAAAAATATAGAAGATAAGAGAAAGGAAAATGGTGTTAAAAACTTACAATTAGTATGATATTGTGAGATACATAATGAGACTTATCATCTATGTGCATATTCATAAAAGAGTCGGGCTATAATAATACAATTAAAAAAAGTAAAGCCCCCGAAAAAATCAATAATGCCTCAGATACGATGTACTCTGTAGCTGGATCTGAAAACAACTCTTAGATTTTGTTGTTCTAGTATAGAAATCAGTAGATCTAGCTTCCAATACAATCTTTGGAGCTTTAGAAGAGTGTAGAAGGGAGTACAGATGAAGAAATGTGGGACAAGTAAGGTCTTGTGGGGTTCAACCTAAGGTTTTAACAATCCGCAATGGCTGTTAAGGTCATGTTAATAACAGACACGAGTTTCATGTCCACCGATATATTAATGCATTACCAACTCAGTCCCCACTTATGCTGGTATGTACCGTAACAACTGAGAGCTACGCCATGCGTTCCATACAAAATCTGGAAAGCTGCAGGGATGACAAAAAAAGGGCACTTCTTGACCCAATGGTACATTTGGCATTATTTACACAAAGTAACTGCAATCATACTCGAACCCACATTGTCCAAGCTTTTACTAATGCACCATATAATTGTTCCTTAGTTCAAATTTGGCGTCATGCTTGTCTGTCACTAATATTTTCTTTAGTTACCATGGTAAGAGGACAAAGCATCATTTGTGATACTAATGTAGTCCTGATGGTGTCTAGAGGAAAATCTTGCAGAATTAGTTCCAGCATGTATCTCATTGCGATCTTTTTCTTGGTTTTTGTAGTTGTTGTAGTGCTAGTCCTGCTGAATAATTTCTTATGACCTACTATTACCTCCTAGAATTTGTCCATTTTCTATCATCAGATTATTAATTTCTGGAATTTAATATGATTCATTTTCTTTGTTATACATTCAAATCGATCTTTTGTTCAGAATGTCTTTGAAGGAGCTAATAGATTGCAAGCATCCAACAGCCTGGATCGAGTTTGAAAAGGGGCTGATCGATGAGGTACACTAGTAAAATGGTATGATTTTTTTTAATATTTGCTAGGATTTTACTACTTGGGGACTTATGGTGGATAAAAGTGAAGCAATAAGGCATCTTTTATGTAAAACGAGTTTACATCTTTTGTTTTTTGTTTTTGTTTTTGTTTTTTATTTATAAATTTGCTTTTTCTTGAACTTCTTGTGGACTGCAATAAGATATTCTTAAATTGGCTCTTTCAATGGCACATTGACTATCTGACGTAAGGAGTTCTATTCAGTGACATACTTTGACCTTTCTTACTGATTTATGGTATAAAATATTTCCCACTCTAAGGGTCCTTCCTACACCAGATTTTCTCCTAGTAACTACACCTTGTCACCTACGGTCCATAAAATTGAGTCACGATATTGTACAAGGAATATACCTCTATGAGCAGACTCTAAACTCATACATGTTGATTCCTTAATTGCCTTGTGTCACAGATTCCACCAGCAACATAGCTTCTCTTCAATTTGTAAGGCCCTTCTCTAGAAGGGCACTTGATCTTCACCAAAAGTAGCCTTAACCTACTAAAAATGGGAAAAAAATAGAAGAACTTTTAGAGAAAGATATATACATTTAGTACCATAACATTGCAATTGTTTGCATGTAGTTAGGTGGGTTAAATTATTGGCTAAAGTTTTCTGTTCATTTTAAATTGTTTTTATATATATATATATATTTTCTTTCAGATGGAGCTAGCTAGAAAATTTTTTAAAGATGGAAGGCCTCTTGATTTGGCAGGTAGGTGAGATTTCTTCAAGACATTGGACCCCTAAATAACAGTCTTATTGGTAATTGGAACTTCCCAAAGGCGCCTACAATTTATTCTCTCTTTGCATTTAAAAATGACTAACGTGAATTTGTAGGGCCATTTTATTATAGTTAATGAAATTATAACCTTATAATTAAAGATTTGAAATATCTGAGTACATATTTTATGCTAGCTGTGATGCAGCTATGTTCCTGTAACAACAAAGAATGGAAAATTAAAGTAAATTACATATTTCCCACTTTAATAAATAGCATTGCTCCTATCATCAAATATTATAAGGCAATCTTGGATGCTAGGAGGGATAAGCTGATAATATTCCTAATCACTGGCTTCATTTGCATGAAGTTGCTGCCCTCGAACTTATAGATCAGTGGAAACTCTTACATTTGTTATACTTGTTGGATCTCAATGCGCCATCTCACCTAAAACCAATTGGTGTTAAGGAGGGCAAACTTTTATAATCTTTTACGGGCTAACACGCATCTAGTTAAGAGTGCCACTTGAGTATGAGAGTGGTATCCAACAACACTCACCCACGCAATGACACTCACTCAGAGTCGAACCCGTGACCTCTTGGCTCTGATACCACTTGTCGGATCTCAAGCCATCATCTCACCTAAAACCAATTGGTGTTAAGGAGGGCAAACTTTTATAATCTTTTATGGGCTAACACGCATCTTGTTAAGAGTGTCATGTGAGCATGAGTGTTATCCAACAACAGTTATGAAGTAGTGATGATTCCTTATTGTTTTATAATTTTCACATGGTGTTGCTAAATGGTGTTATGGATCTATTTGTCTATTGGCTTTTCTTCCTGGTGTAGTAACTAGTAATATCTTTCCTTGCAGGGCTTAAAAAGTGTATGATAAATGGATACTCCTATCTAGAAGGTGTTGAAGAATTGCTTCATGATTTAAAACAAAACAACTACGAAATGCATGCTTTTACAAATTATCCAGTCTGGTAAGTTTACATTGCAAATTTTAACTCAATGTTATTCAATGAATTGACTGAAGAGTAACTTTTTGAAACTTTTGTTTTGTAGGTGTAAAATGATTGAGGACAAATTAAAACTCTCAACTTACTTGTCTTGGACATTCTGTTCATACATATCTGGTATTGTTATGATTTGACCTTGTTTGGATTCTCTTTCTATTCTCATTTTGTATTTGCATGTTGTTGTGTATGGAATACTCACATGAAAGAAAATTTTCTGTAAACACACACATAAAGAATGTAAAAATTTGCAAAGTAAGATGGAGAATTTATGAAGATACCCTTTTAATGAAGAAAATAGATGAACTGCTACTTATGCTTATGAAAAATACAATTAGATGAAAAGGCCCATTTGCTTTATGGTATTCAAGATAGGATCAAGAGATCTATAAGTTGGACTTAAATTTGTGTCATAAGCTATGCTACATGGACTCTTCAAAGTAGGTGAAGTACCTGTGTCCGACACATATTATTCGGACATGGGTATGGGATATGTGTCCGACACTTTTGGTTGGACATACACCTAAAAAATATATCCAATAATTCCATTTTATTATATTATTACTTCAAATGAGTGAAATGTCTATTATGGTCACTATATTACATAAAACATTATTTTACTCTAAAGAATAAAATAAAAATATTAAATAAAATGAATATTTAGCAGTGTCCATGTGTCCTTCTGATTGGGATTTGACATGTCCGACGTGCAGATAAATACCCGTACCCGACACTCGTACCTGAGTCCATGTAACATAGGTCATAAGTGATTATTTAAACTAATTGAACCAACACTCTGTTTGCATGTGCGTTACTGGTGGAAGCAATGGCTCTCGTCCTTCCGGTGGTCCCTCATTTGATTTATGAATTGCCTTATATTGGACGTTACAAAATATCATCTTCTTCAAAAATGTACCTACTTCTACTTCTTTTATGACCAGATTTTTTTTCCTTGAAATCTTTGTTCATTCTGAAATATTCCTATAGTTCATGCTGAGACTGTCTGCAGGATTTGAGTATTTTCATTTTATTAGAGCCTTACTGTCTGGCCCTTTTTTTTTTTTTGGGTAAGTGAGAATATGTATATCTGGCTTCTTGGCCTCTTGACTATATTGATTTTGTAGACAAGGAGAAGGAGCAAATAGTTCTTGTTTCTGTCTCTAGTGAATTTCAACTGGAAGTGGTTATTTGATAGTGTACGAGGCTTGTGAATGAAAGATTTACGGTATTGAGAAGTAGATTATTTGTTAAAAATGCTCACAGCGCTGGATTAATTATAATGCATAGATGATTGATCTTGACCTGCACAGATGCTAGACCGTTAAATTTGAGGATCAGTCAAGCAAATAGGAATGGGTCTCATTAGAATGGATTTAGAGCTATGCAATAGCCATGAGATGGTATCTGATATGCTTCAAAGCGGGTGCAAGATTTGTTCAGTCAAACATTGAGGATAAAAGGAAGGTCTTTTTTTTTTTTTATGACAATGATGTCTATGCATGGATACCATGATTTCCGGAACATGTATGAGTTTTTAATTTTGAATAATAGATTGGCAGATATAAGATCAGCTAGGATTGTTTGGCAATCTGATGCACCTGAGAGTGGCCCACGGATGTAAAAGGCTTGTGGATCATTGTGAACACCAGAGCATGGGAAATGACTCTGAGGAAGTTAACATTTCGCAGAACTAGAACAGAGTTATTAAAAATTCGTTAACATCATTTATCTGTTGAAATCCGGATCAGGTTAATTGTCCTTTTTCAACTGGATTTTGAAAGAGAGGTTGTTGTCAAAAGCCTGGGTTAGGTGTGAAAGGTATTCGGTTGCCACCAGCTCTTAAGCACATCCACTGGCAGTTGTGCCTTGTGAGGCTGTGCCATAGTTGTCAACTAATTGACTCTCTCGATGTCATTAATGGGTGAAGCCAATTCCTTATCCTTTCAGATGTTGGAATGACACAAAAAAGCAACATATTCTGGTCATGTTATTTCGCCGAGGCTCCTGTTAGACTCTAGAAAAATTTGAAAGAGGTTCTTTTAGAAAAGCTTGGTTCTGAGAATACAGTGCCCCCACAAAGTGAACCTTTTAGTCATTCCTTAAATCTTACAGGTTCCTGGCTGCTTGAGTTGTGTTGGCATATAAATTACTGGGATTTGACTTTGCATGGTTAAAGAAACTGTGTAGCTTGCAACCCCATGATTCTTCCACATCTGGGGTAAATCATGTTATAACAAAACTTAACTATGCCTGAACTCTGAGTAATTGGGGTCAGTTCATTATGACAATAGTTTTGTTATATTTCTAGCTTTATGGCAAATCGATACCATGCTTTTATTATCGTGAATTCTATCATATCACGAATTCTGAGATACATTGAAAATTTTGAAGATAGTTTGAAAAATAGTCTTTATTGATATAGAACTTCTAGGTCGTTACCGTGCTTGCCCCCCACTTACACGGGGTGTTGGGAGGGGAAGACGTGAGACGGACCTAACCTTTAGCAAGTGGCTGCTCCCAGGCTCAATACCATGTCTTCACAGCTTTTACTATTGCATCAAGCAGTGGCCCCTTCTAGAGGAAATGTTTGGTCCTGTAGGATATAATAATATATGATTTTTTCAGTTGAACAAATTTGTTAATGTTTTGAATAGTCAAATACTAATCTTTACTAATCTTAAGGGAATAGCCTAATGACAAGATTCTCTCCTCACATCCTGGATTTTGGGAGTTTGAATCCTCTTGGGGACCTCCTGGGGAATTTTTCCCGTAATTGAACGGTACATGTGGGATGGGGGGACTGTATGTACCCGGTGGTGGATTATGGAGTGTTCTAAGAGGCCTGACACCACTATAGTCTGAAAAAAAAAAAAAACTATTTACTATCTCTTTCAATTTATTTTTTTCAAAACCTTTCCACAAGTGTTGCTTTTCCTTTGTAAGATATATCATAATGTTCTTAGAACCAACCACCATTTTTTCCATTCTTCGTTTTCATTTTATCTATTTTTAAACAGAACTTCCGCTTATTAGCAAAATTTGCAGATAATTGAGAACATTTTTTGTAGATCCCAATTAACAGAGTCTTCATCCAAATAAGATCACCAAAATATACATTACCACAATAATTACACTTCGAATGCATTTTAGCTTTACTCATCTCAGTCTCTTACAATCATTGAGACTAGTGCAATTGATCCTATGTGGGATCAGAACTTCACTTCTTTTTTTGCTTAGCAAGTTAGCAACTTTATAATAGAAACGGTACTTGGTTTTTCGCTTAGCAACTTTATAATAGATATCTAAAAAATTCCAAACAAAAAACAGAAATCTCACATAGAAGGCCAAAGGCCAATGACCATTTCTAACTCAAAATAAGTTAGCTTGAAAGAATAAACATTCCCGAAGAAAGGTTAGCTCGAAATAATATACATTCCTAAAGCCCTTAAAATGGATTTGAAAGCATATTGTGGAGGGAAAAAAAGGAAAAAGAAAAAAAAGGAGTTTTTATTTTTATTTTTTCAGGAGGAGGAAAGGTTAGCTTGAAATGTTTCGTTGATGCATAATAACATCTGGAAAGAAATAGTTTTGATTTGGAAATTTTTAGTGAGAAGAGAGAGATCAAATTCCATGTCTTGAAAAGATTAGAGAGAGCATTAAATAGGGAAGATAGGCATTAAATATGCATTCCTAAAGCCCTTAAAATGGATTTGGACGCATATTGTGGAGGGAAAAAAAGGAGTTTTTATTTTATTTTTTCAGGAGGAGGAAAGGTTGGCTTGAAATGTTTCCTTGATGCATAAGAACATCTGGAAAGAAATAGTTTTGATTTGGAAATTTGTAGTGAGAAGAGAGAGATCAAATTCCATGTCTCGAAAAGATTAGAGAGAGCATTAAATAGGGAAGATAGCCATTAAATATACATTCCTAAAGCCGTTAAAATGCATTTGCAAGAATATTGTGGATGGGGGAAAAACAGAAAAAAATGTTCCCCCACCCCTGATGCCCTTTTTGATTCACATAGATTCATTAAGATTTTATACTAGGAATTCCTGTAGCCATTCACATGGAAGAGGAGTCAAAATGAATCAAATCATAAGATTTGAATTACTGATGATATAACTATTGGCATGACTGTACTTATGTTGGCCACTTGCTTACGAGTTCTTCTCCCTTCTTTTGGGCTTGGCACCACTGAATGAAGGACGAGACGCTGTACATGACAGGGATGGAGTTAAATGGGCGACCCAGGTGGTTAGGAGGGGTGGATGGACTATGACCTAAGTTTTGGTTTCATATACTTTGAATGCCCTCAGACTTGGACCTCTCTGCTCATGCTTGACAGCCTCAACTTTTCCCGTTGCATGCTAGCGTTAGTCTTGCCAATGCATGAGGTGGGTTGCAAACTTGCAATATACAAACCTAATCTCTGGCACTATTTCCATAAGGAGGCTGCTCTCAAACTTGAGCCCACGTTCTAACTCTGACCATGAAAACGATAATCGAGTGGTTGTACTAATGTTATCAATCACAATGTTTTGTGAAGAATAATAATTAATGTCGTTAAGCAAATGTGATCAGAACTAATGCTTTGTGAATACATTCTATCAAATAATGTTGCATAACTATTTTTTAATAAAAAAAACCCTTAGCTATGCGGACATTATAAATACTTAACAACTTAAAAAAGAAAAAAATCCCTGAACTTTAATAATAATGAAACAAAGCATTGTAATCTGTATTTGGGCTCCTGATATGTCATATGCCTTTCCATCTCATTGTTATTACTTTCAGAATTTCTCAGTATACGAGTGGAGTAATTTTCTTTCTTATCCTTTAGGATTGAGATAAAAACTTTCCCCCCTTTTTCATTTCTTGTCTGGTCCGGTGGGACTTGATACATTAATTTACATTGCTACTTGTCTATTATAATTCAATGGAGTAACTTCTCGGGCAGAAATTCACATTAGAAAGCCCTAGGATTTAGACTCTCATCAATGGGAAATTGTTATGTTTTTTTTTTCTTTTTCTGTTTCAATCTTGATTCCAGTTATAATATTCTCTGTTTTCCTAAACGCAGGAAAAAGAAAGCCTGAGCCTGATTTTTACTTAGAAGTTCTGAGGCATCTAGATGTTGAGCCAGCAAGCTGCATCTTCATTGATGACAGGTTTATATATATATATATATATATATACTTTGTTTGTTAACGAGAATTGGATGAAAATATCTTTCTTTTTATTCTAGCTCTAGGAGTTCCAGATTTTATTCTTAATTAGACCTGCAGTACCTTAATACAGTTTGGTATTTTGATCTGTAACGTTATAGGATTGATAACATCGATTGGTCCTATGCAGTCGGGGGTTGGGGGGTGTGATATCTATGATTCATGCTACGAAATTTGAGATAAAGTGATTAAATAGTGTATAGGATTTTTTCTATTTTTGATAGATAAGCACACACACACTCCCACCCACTATAGCCCCAATGGGGACGTGGACCCTCAAAAGCTTCCATATGGGAGGAGAAGAAGATACCACTTGAGGTAAAACCTTGGTTATATAGCAAATAGGATTTGAAACAATAGTTTTAGAAAACTAACATAGATTATGTTGGAAGATGGAAGCTATTACTTACTGAGGAGACTAAGAAAGGGAATAGTGAGAAGAGGGAAGATCTTTGTATGGTTTCTATATACTTGGAAAGCCTAATCTATGGTTCATAGAAATATATATAATGGTGGCTATTTAAAAAAGAAACGAGTCACAATAGATATATAAACCTGATAAAGGCGATGTATAATGCGACATAATTAAGAATAATTGCATATAAAAAGCGTATTCTCAATTATATTGCAAGATTATATCAGGAATTTGTATTGACTGAAGTGATCAGATAGCTTCAGGATGAAATGTTACGATATATGTTATTTATTGATGATATTGTTTTATTTGATGAAACTAAAGTAAGGATTAATGTTAGTTTGAAGATAAGTTCCAGTGTCGAGACAGATTTAATAAGTAGGATGAAAACTGAACATATGGAATTTATCTTTAACAAAACTAGGAATACAATATAAATATCGTGAAGATCAAATAGAAGGAGAGAACAAATAGTGAACAGTTTCTTTACCTACCTGGGTTCAGTTATTTAAAAGATAAAAAAATGATGTAGCTTAAAGAATTAAAGCAGAATGGATTAAAATGGAGTGCTTTTATCATTGTGTGTTGACACCTATAAAGTTGAAAGGAAATTTCTTCAAAACAGCTATTACATAAGCTATGCTTGATGGGATAGAATAGAGACAGATCTTTATATAATGAGTTTGGTAAGACAAGGAAAGATGAAATAAAAAATTGAATACATCCATGAGACGATGAAAGTGGCACCATTGATAGAGAAAACAGAAAATAGGAATATAAAATATGGTAGAGTATGGTTTAATTGAAGTTATGTCTGTACAAAACAGGATATACTTAATGTCAAATAGTAAGGATAAGATGTTATTAGGTTGAGATGAGTTGTAGACAAAGATTTATACTGGTAGGAATCTCACTTGCCATAGTAAACATGGTCTGCTGATCAATTGGAGAAACTTGAACATGGTGGACCTATTACCGCAATAGTGCCAGTTTGAGCAAATTATTGGTGCTCGTTTTCTAGCATATTCAAGTTACTTCTTGAAAATGAGTTCACACTTTATTTTTTGCAATGTCTAAAGAACAGTGTTACAAAAGGACTAAAGGATATAAAATTCTTTTAATAAAGCAATTATATCTTCAGTCTTCAATTACATGTATCGTTTCCGGGTATGTAATTAAGCGTTAGATTTATCAAATACCCCAACCTAAAGACACAATGACATGACTAAATGATCATAATTTTTAGGGTAAAGTGCAAAAAACACCCCTGCTATATACAAAAGGTGCAAAAAACACCCCTACTATTTGGTATGTGCATATAAATCCCTGTATTTTCAAATTTTGGTGCAAAATGCCCCCTATTGAATGAATCCGTTGCAAAATAGTCGTTGGATTTTTTGAAAACCCGAAATTGCCCCTTTTGGTTGACAAAAATGCCCCTATCCACATTTGTATATATATGGCCTTGTTTGGATGCATAACCACACTTAAATTATTTTCTCTTTCCCTCCCCAGCCGAGATTCTCTCTCTCTCTCACTGAAATTCTCTCTCTCCCTCCCCAGTTGAGATTCTCTCCCTCTCTCTGAAATTCTCTCTCTCTCGTGCTCTATCTCTTGCATTTCTCTCTCTCGGTTATCTCTTTCTCACTCTCTCTCTCTTTGACATTTCTCTTTGTTTGTTTTTTTTCTCTCTTTTCTGGGTTATCTCTGCTTCCAATTTTTTTTTTTCTCTTTCTTATATCTCTCTCTTTCTGGGTTCTTTTGTATATTGAATATCAAATTCTCTAAAGCCATGGAATCTGTTGGACATTCAAGCAATAGTCATAGGCACTCATACCATACAAATCGTAGGCCTGGAAGAGTAGTTTATTGTCATTGTCAAATTCGAAGTCCTTTGAAGACCTCTTACACAGTTAATAACCCTGGTAGAAGATTCTATGGGTGTGCAAATTACAGGAGCAATCCATGTGGCTTTTTAGAGTGGGAAGATGATGAACTTTCTGAACACTACAAAACTCTAATGTTTGACCTGATTGCAGAGGTTAGAGAATTGAGAAAGCTCAAGTACACATCAAAAGATCCCAATGAGGAATTTATTGCAAGGGAGCATCAAGCTAAGTTCGTTCAAGTGGGTGCAAACATCTCTTATTTTAATAGTCCAATCTTACATTTTTTATTGGGTTTCATTGTCTGTATTGTAATGATTAAGTTTGTATTGTAACTTATTGGGATAATAATACAACCATATCAATTCTCAAAAGTATCATAGTTGCCAACAAACTTCACCAACTATGTGTATTCCATGCCAAACTGTCATACATATTCAAAATGAATAAAAAACATCACAAGAACTAAAAATCTACTATGTCAGCTCCAAAAAACTTCACTAGTTGTCAATATATATTCCATGTACATAACTATCATAGTTGCCAAGAAACTTCACCAACTATCAATGACACATTCTATGCCAAACTTAATAAAAATCTACCATGTCAGCTGCCAAAAAACTTCACTAGCTGAAACTGTCATACATATTCAAACTTAATAAAAAACATCACAACAACTAAAAAGCTACAATGTTAACTGCCAAAAAATTTCACTAGCTGTTTTGATATATTCCATGTACACCACCATCATAGTTGCCAACAAACGTCACCAACATTCAATACACATTCCATGCCAAACTGTCATACAAATTCTAACTAAGAGTCTACCATGTCAACTGCCAAAAAACTTCACTAGCTGTCAATATATATTCTATGCCCAAACTGTCAACACATGTACCAACTAGCAAAAAATATACCAACTGCCAAAAAACTTCAAATTGCCAACTGAAAAAACAAAATAAAATCAAATAAAATCCCAAAAAATAGTTGCCACATTAGGATTGAGGTATAAAAAATTTACCTACATTTTTATTATGTATTTTGTGTCCACATGTTAGCAAGTTGAGATTTAGATACACTCAAAGACCTGTTGAAATAGACACATAAGCAAAACCACATCTTATATGGAAGAAAATTAAACAAATTCATATTCTTGAACTATCATTCTTTGAGGGTAAAGTAAATACCTCAACACTCAATCCACCACTACCCCTTCCTCCACCACTGCCCCTTCCACCACTTGCACCTCTTCCACCTGCACCTCTACCCCTTCCACCACCTCTTCGAACTCCACCTATAGCCCTTCCAACACCTATGCCCCTTCCACTTCCTCTACCCCTTCCTATTACAACCTATTGAAATGATACAAGTTATATATAAGTTCAAAATAAAAGTTAGAGAAGTTAAGTGAAATAATTACCTCATTTCCACTACTTACACCTGCATTTATGCCCCTTCCACCACCTATGCTCCTTCCACTTACAACCTATTGAAATGATACAAGTTATATATGAGTTCAAAATATAAATAGGGAGCTAAATTAAATTTCTATAAAAGTTAGAGAAGTTAAGTGATGTAACAATAAATTAATACCTCAGTGTGACTGCTGCTACCTACACCTCCATTATGACCAATATCACCCCTACAAACATGCATTCCCACTCTTGGAATAGGTGGTCTACCTCCCTTGCTAATTGGTGGTGGTCTTGGTCCTGCTTCACTATTTTTGCAAGTCCTTGTGTTGTGGCCCATTTCATGGCATTTGCCACATCTTTTATGGTCCCTCTGTCTAAAAGCAGGCCTAGTTTTTTTTTGTTCATCAGGACCCCTTTTTCTTGCCTTTTTTGGTCTTCCTGGTTGTGGCCTAATATGTGGAGGAATCAATGGTACCACTCCAGTTAACCTCTTCAGATTCCTAAGTGATAGAGGTTTTATCACATGTTCATATGCCTTCATAAACCTTTCCTTATAATAGTAGGGATCCACATAATCTTCTGGATTAAACCTCTTCTTCAAAATGCAAGCCAGTGCATGCATGCATGGCACTCCTGTAATCTGCCACTCATTGCATGTGCATTTCTTTATTCCCAAATCCACAGAATCATTCAATCCTTCAAATTGAACTTCATACAACTGTAGGCCAGCACCATCCACATGACACCTCTTTGCCATTTTTTTCATTTCCTTCAAATGCTCATACACATTTGGAAGTAATAACCCTTCTTGAGCTTCCATATACTCTCTCTTCTCTTTAAACCTTTTCATCAACATTCTTCTTATAATTTCAAACATGTGAATTATTGGCTTGTCCCTTGCATTCCTAATATATCCATTCCATGACTCACACATGTTATTGCTGCATAAATCACACTTTGAGGTTTGTGTGAATTTATGTTTGGCCCACACCTTTACAAGTATCATTTCCAACCATGTATGTGCTTCTTTGTTCCAATTTTTGATATTGTCCATTTCCTTCTCAAAATCACTTACATGAAATGCACTTGCAGCTGCCCACAATCCTCTTCTCAACTTTGCACCAGGATATTTTTTCTTAAAATTATCATAAATATGCCTTACACAATATTTGTAATCTGCCCCAGGAAGCATATTTTCAAATACCTCAACAAGACCTTTCTGCCTATCTGATATCCATGTTATCCCATGGTAGTCACCAAGAACTTCTAACAACTCCTCCATGAACCACTCCCAACTATCTTTATTTTCAGCTTCAACAACTGCAAGTGCTATTGGAAAAAAACTATTGTCTCCATCTCTACCAACAGCACTGAGTAGTTGTCCTTTGTATGGTGTTTTCAAAAAGCATCCATCTAGGCCAATGAAAGGTCTGCAACCCTCCTTAAACCCCTTCACCATTGCATCCAAACAAAAAAAACACCTCTCAAACCTTGTAGATATGTGGTCAGGCTCCAAATTTGCTTTAACTTTGAGCACACTGCCTGGATTTGAAGACCTAATCAAATCTCCATACTCCCTCAAATTTGTAAACTGCTCCTCCATATTCCCTTCAATGATCTCTATAGCTTTTCTTTTAGCCCTGGCAGCCTTCCATCTAGACACTTCTATCTCCAAGTCCTCAGAAATATGACCCTTAAACCCTACAATTTTCCACTCTGGATCCAACCTAAACTTATGGACATATTTCTTGGCAAGTAACCTGGATGTTGCATGCTTATTGGTGTCAGCTTCAAAGCAAGTGTCACTATGCTCTTCAGTGTACTTTTTTATTACAAAACTCCCATCCTTACCCCTTAATGAGGCATGTATCCTCCAACCACATTTGTTAACACACTCCACAGTCACCCTCTTGGATTCATTTTTTATGAAGTTAACCACATACCTATTTTTGACTGCATGTTGTCTTAATGCATCCCTGAAATCTGCAGCACATGCAAATTCCATGCCTTCAAAGAGATACACATCATCCTTCTCTAAATCCCTCTTCTGAACAATCTGTGTTCTAATTTTTGTCACAGCCTCTTCATCATCTGATGAGCTGTGTACACTCCATAGCTCATCACTAGGACAATACACTGAGTCCTCATCAATGTCATCAATTTTCCCCCAGTCAGACACACAATCTGAGTCACTTATACCATTTGGTTCAGAAGCAATACCAACTGTTTCAGTAGCTATACCATCTCTACCAACTGTTTCAGACCTTCTAACATCTACTTCATTGAGCCCTGTAACTTGAACTTCAAGATATTCTGCCAAAGCCTGTTCCCAAAAGTTTTCATCTAGAGAGAGGCCTTCAACAGTCTCATCAACAGCTTGAGACTCATCCACAACTTTATTCTCATCCACAATTTCAGTCTCAATAAAAACCTTTATGATAGAAAACTCCATGTATGTCTCAAACATCTTTAGGACATCCACATCAGTTTTAAGTTGTATGAGATGACCATTAGTTAGGTCCCTATAGAATATTTTGCTTCTATTACAATCACAGCCACACATCTCTACCATGTCTTCAATTTCTAAGAAGGAAAATCTATCAGGATCCAATGGCTCCAACATCTCAATACCTCCTCCAACATATTTGTTTTCCTCATCAAAGGTGCCTGAGTGATGCAGCTCTATGGTGTAAAACTTCTCCATCAAATAGTGCAACAAATAACTGCAAGTTAAAACAATTTGCTATGCATGTATATCAGAGCGGGATCTATGGATCCGTCATGCAATATACATGCCAGCTCACAATAAAAATTAGTAAACCAGCTTTAGTAAAAACCAAATATAATGGAGGGACCACTACTGCAAGTCAAAGGCATATTAATATGCATGCAACAAAATGCCCTAAGTGGTGGACCACTACTTTCTTGATGGACCATAACATAAAAAGCCACAATTTGTAGTGGTCCACCACTGTCAAACATTAAAAATAACTGAAATTGACAAACACATAGGGTCCATCACTGTGCAAGTCAATACAGACAACATAAACTAAAATAAAACAAACTGTGTTCACATCAAACATAAAACATAAAGCAAATTGACAAACACATAGGGTCCACCACTATTACAATAGCTACATTTATTTATAGACTATATTAGGGTCCACCACTATGAGTACTAAAATTAGTTAATTGGAAACCAACATGCATGCAAAAGGAGACAACCATAAACAAATGCATGCAAAAAGCCCTAAATTTTATGTAGCTAACAATAGCAAACCCTAACTGTAAATTACAAATCAAAGCCCTCATATAACTAAACCCTAATTAACAATACAAAAACGTAAATTAAAAATCAAAGCCCTCATTTAACTAAACCCTAATTAACAATACAAAACTGTAAATTACAAATCAAAGCCCTCATATAACTAAACCCTAATTAACAATACAAAACTGTAAATTACAAACCCTAACTAGCAATACTAAAATCTAAATTACAGATAAAAGCCCTAAGATAATAATGAAACACAAATATTCAAAATCCCTAATTTTATGACAGAAATGTTAATGTTACCTCTGAGACGTTCACTAGATTGTTAAAAACCTTTCACTGAGATTGTTGAACCCGTTTCACGTCACCTTTTCACGTCGATAGAGATACACCCTTAGCCGTCAATGAAGCCGAATGATCATCAACGAAGCTTACTTTCACTTCGTTCAGACAGAAGCTTCACCGAACATCATCAGCGAAGGACAACAACGAACAATACCCTTAGTCGTCAATGAAGCTGAACGATCATCAACGAAGCTTACTTTTACTTCGTTCGGACAGAAGCTTCACAGAATATCATTAGCGGAGGACAATAACAAACAATAAAGGGAATGAGAGAGATGGAATTATAGTTCGCGAGCGTAGGCCTGGAATGATCAATGAGTGATTCGCAAGCGTAGGCCTGGAATGATCAATGAGTGAGAGAGATGAAATTATAATTCATCAGCGACTGAGACTCTATGGGAATTAGGGTTAGGGTTCATTTGTTCGAATGGAGTAGATCGAAGTGTTTGGGTATCTTTGATGTTCGGGTGTGTTTGGGTATATCTGGTGTATGGGTGTGTTTGGGTATATCTGGTGTATGGGTGTGTTTGGGAATGCAGATATTTATAAGGGTAATTTAGTAATGTGATTTTTTTATTTTTTCTTTTTTTATAATATAAGGGTAATTTCGTCATTTCATTTATCTGTTTTCCTCAAATTGATAATTTGTCCTTAATTGCACCCATTGACAAAATGTAGGGGGTTTATTGCACAATAGGGGGGTAATTGCACCTTTTGTATATAGCAGGGGTGTTTTTTGCACTTTACCCTAATTTTTAACTATTCTTCTTTTACCTTTAGGATAAAATGGTGCTTTTTATGTAATATAGTGTATTCAATATGATGGGCACTCCACCAATTTTGAAGTAACCATGTACTGAGAGTATGATAACAGAGTTTTATTTACAATCATAAAGTAAACTTGAATTTCTTGCCACGCTTGCTGGGTGCACATCCAAGTTCCAACTGGACATGTAAGACATAAATTAAATATCTATTCATATGTTGTGTGTTTGACATGAGTAATTCATGCATTTAGAAGAGTTAGTGTATTTAAAACATTTTTTTTCATCCAGGAATGAGTTTGACACAATAAATTAATGGTATATCTGTTTCAGTTATGTTTAATTCTTTACAATAACCTTTTTATATTTTTGATAAATTAAAAACAAGGTAGAATTAACTTCTTTTCTTCAAAGTGAACCACTTTATTTCACACAAAATTTGCTGTTTACTTGAAATGGGTCTAATGGCATGGAACTTCATAGGCTCCTATTATTAGCTCCCAGTGATTCTCGGCAAGTGGGCTCCATGTTCTTTGATCGAGGCAATCCTAAGTTTTGAGATGGTATTATACAGCATGAATGCGAAGGAAAAGAAACTTATTTTATTTATAGAACATAAACATAAAGAACGGGATATGTGGTGTTTGATATTTGTATTAGAGAAGGAAAAACTTGTAATAGTGGTGGAATCCAACCTTTATGGAATACACATCTTAGGTTGCAGTTGTCTTATCTGATTGATGGATACAAAATATAATTTATTAAGTATACTCTTTAATTCGATTGATATGAAAATTTAATTTTTAAAATATATATGCCCATTGATTTAAATTTTAAACAATTTCAATAGTACTGACAAAATTGATATTTTCCATACAAATAAATAAAAAGTGGCGTTGTGTTTACAATTAATGATTAGAAGCAAACTACCAATACTACCCCGTATCTAAATCCATGGGCATATATATTCATGTGTTTGTAAACCCGCAATTTAAATAGTTTAGGCATGTGTTAATGCAGTTCTATTGCTTTTCTTATTCTTCTAATAGTGGATCTCAAAAATCTGTTTAGATGCATGTCATGCCTTTGTTTGTGATGCTAATATAGAATTTTTTTTAATATAGTATAACTATTTTTTTATTTTTAGATTAAAAACTTTAATGTCTTATATTTGTCTTGAAGTTGGTTCAAATTTGAAAATTTGAAATTTTCAAGTGTAAACTTGTTTACATCAACTACAATTCGTCGGATTTGAATTAGATTTGGATCTTTGTAGTATAATTATATTTAAAAGTGGATATTGCTGAATGCTCAGCTGTTTCCACCTCTGTAGAAGTGGTTATTGTTTTAAGTTCTTGTGGTCGGTTGTATGGTTGTAGATGGAAATGCATGGATTGTTTGTTTAAGAGGTGTCTGTAGATGGAATGGCATTTAGAAGAAAGTGTGAGGTTAGTAAGCTTTAGAACACACTCATCATCTTTTGAAAACTAACTCTATCCACTGGTAACATCCAAAAAACCGGTATTCCTTTTCTGGAACTTCTGAAAAACCAGTATTGCCACAATGATCTGTGACGTTAGTTCCTGGTGAACTGCTTGACCAAGCCCAAGAGTATGAAATAACCTTCAAGAAAAGAGTATGAAATAACCTTAAAGAATTTGATCTCCACAAGGACCAACTAGTTGCATCTCAACAGTTTTAATCATTTTATAAATGTACCAGTTTTGGATGGACCATCTACAATGCCTTGCTGGGAATTTGTACTTTTTAACTAGTAGTGTGTTTTAAACTCTCTCTCTCTCTCTCTAGATAGCATTGCTTAATATTAGTTACTGACATTTAGTATGAATGCTTCTTGCCAGGATGAAAAATGTTGAGGCAGCAATAGATGCTGGCATCACCGGTCTACATTTCAAGAATGCAGAATTACTGCGTCAGGATCTCTCTCTCCTCGGTATTGACATATTATTAGATGAACGCAATAGAAATCAAGCTCCATCTGAGATTACACAATAGCAATTGACTTGATTTCGCTAAGCTCTTGCTCTGATTTTTTGGTTATGTTTTCATCATTTATTACTCTTGATAGAAGAAATCAATGGAAGAAGATCGTCTAGAGATAATTCTATACATGCATTTTTGAATGAAAACCTGCAATTTGTCTGAATTATTTCGAAACAGTGCGTCTCATCTTTCATTCCCAAATTTGTTACTCGTCTTTTAGTTGTTAATTGTTATTGCGTGACATTCTCGTTCCTCAAATCTTATGCTGAGAATCCTGTTGCAGTAATTTCAATGTAGACCAAAGAAAATTGAAAAGGTATTTGTTGAAACACTCTCCCCTGTGGAAATTGTTCAAGGCGTTGTCTTTCTCTGAGCATTTTAAGCACTACTCTGTTTGGAACTTCACCACAATACCTTGAAGTCCAAAATGTTCATGTATGAACCATTCGAACTATCAGAGTATTTAACAAGAAAATAGCATTGCGGAAATTCTTTTGGGGCTCAATTGGGATATCTCGTGTGTGTGCGCGCGTGCGCACAAGAATTATATATATATATATATATATATATATATATATATATATATATATATATATATAGTAAAGAAATCACATCTGGAAATGTCGTATCATCCTCAAATCCAAGACCATCCTGATCTTTCCCATCTGCAAGTCCTAGTTCTCTTTATTCCACCACATAAAAACCAAATTTTCCATAGCCTTTCTCTACTCATGGACGTTATTCTATAACTTGAAGTGTTCTTAATTTCAGTTCAACATGGTGATTCATCATCTTACATGAATATTCTAATAGGGGAAAAAAAAGAAGGAAACATCAACATATTTTTTGAGATGGATTCATTTTCATATTAAAACGCTATCAAAGCAATCATCCAAGTCCAGTAATGCCCAAAGAAACCTCTCAAGAAATACATTGCACTTCTTATCGAAGCTCAAATCCACTTAAGAAAGAGCCGAGTGCTCGAGCAGGTGAATTGAACCAGTCATGAACAGAGCCAAGTGCCACACACACTTTAGTGGACAAAGCCGAGTGTGAAACTCGAATCAACACGATTAATTTGCAGCATAAAAACCATATCACCCCAGTCATCACTGCACTCTACAACAATATACATAAAAGTTCAAGCTGACCTTGCAAGAAATGAGCCACCAGTAAAACATGATCTTTATTAACTAAAATGGTAGGTTTACATATATTCAGTGACAAACAAGTTGAGTTCAGGTTCCCATTACTGAACCCAGTCAATAAAACCAAGTCTGAACCAAAACCAATTCCAACACAACCACACAAAGAATATCCTGCTAGGATCTGATAGAAAAGCAAAAGACCACATACAAAATAAGAAAAAATAAAAAATCCAACATCTCAGAAAGAAAATGCTGAACCTTTTTTTTTTTTTTTTTCCGATGTGCCTTCTGTTTTTGCAGTTCATTATATGTTTGAATAAATCAAACTCCATATACAATAAAAAAGGATATAGAATGAAAAGAATTTTCACTGAGAGAGTATTATTACAATAAGCAGCTCATGAATTGAACACAGAGCTGTGGTGGCGTACAAGCGCGTGCAGGCCACAATCAATACCTTTCAAGTGAAGGGAAAAAAGAGAGAGAAAAAAAAGAATTTATTGCTATCAAACATATTAGTTATATTACAAATAAATGTTTTTCCACCCCCGCGGAAGTTGATCCTACTCTCATACCATTATATATAAAATTGAAGATATACTAAGATTTACAACAATAAGGAGCCATAATTAGCTTAATAACCCAAAATCTTCCGTCACATCTCAATATCTTCCAGTTCTGGGAGGGGGAAACGAAGGATTGCTGCAATCCCAGTCAGCTGGGCCAGTTCTGTTCTCCCATGTGACAACAAATTTAGTGAGGAAATGATATTAACCAGAGTATGATCAAGAGGGCTCTAGAATATACAAAGCAAGGAACAACAACTAACACAAGAAAATACAATGATAATGGAGAAAAATAAATGTACTTACGCTCTCCTGACACGTGCATAGATGAAAATATGTGAGTGGTGCCCCCTGAAGCTTTGACTGAATCGGCCAACTTGACGTATTTTTTCCTCGTTGCTATATCAGCACTCCTGGAGGTCAGACGACATTAAGAAGTCTTAACAAAATCTCACAGAATTCCAGAAGGAGAAGATATTGCCGATCTTAAAGAGGGATTAAGAAAAACAAAAGACACTTCGGCAGGAGCTTCATCAAACAACGAAGTGTGCATAGGCGTGTCTCCATGGTGTGTGTGTGAGAGAGAGTACATTAACAAATTTCACAATAATCATGCAGTTGATAGATTGAAGAAAAAAATTAGGAAAGTACAACAGAGAGTGAAATGTGATATGCCGCACTTCCTAAATGCATTTAAAGCCTTCGAGCCAAAATTTTGAGTTTGACTTCTTTAAAGTGCCAGAAATTCCACATGAACATGCAATGTATCCAAGTCCAAATAGTACAACTGCTGAAGTTTTTACAATTATAGGTAAGTATACTCACACACATGTTCCACTGGAACTTGAACCCTCAACCCCCCTTTTAGTAGGGGCAGCTCAACCTTAACGCAATTAAGGTGGCCGCCTAAGGCTCCAACGGGAAAAAGAGCCCCCTAAAAATGGGTGGTCCTATTACATTATTTATATATTTCTTTTAATGTATTAATGATATTTCCTTTATGGTGTCAATTACCTCAGACACACTACTACTATTCTGCTATTGGTCAATATAAGTTGATTTAACCTACAAATTTTGTTCTTTTCATTACTTCCTTTTGTCTCTCAACAATCTCACACCTTTTGACTTCTAATTTTTGAATTCTCTCACATATTAAACCACACTTGTTTAACATTAGATTTCCTTTGGACTTTGCGATTTAGTGACTCTCTCACACATCAATTCCTTAACCTAGAAACATAAGAAGTGTTTATTTTTCCTTGAGCTGACTGCAGGTTAATCAGAGAGAATGATTTTTACATATATTAGTATTATAAATATCAAAAGGCCTTGTTTAGCAAATTTGCGTTAGGCCTCAAACTGTATTGAGCCGGCCCTGCCCTTTGAAGAAGTGAAGGAAATAACAATGAAGCCAAGGTTTGGAAGTACAACTGCGGAAGTTACTAACCTGAAGAGTTCATCAGTGATGAGAAGTGTCTGGACAGCCATTCGTTCATGGGCAACCTCAACATGCTTTGGTCCATAGCATGCACGATCAGGATCCTACATGAACCATAAAAGTCTCAACTACAAACTAAAATGAAAGAAAGGTTATACACAAGTACATATACATATATATATATATATATATATATATATGTTGGGGCCATTGCTTGGTGGTGTTAAAGGTTCACACTGTTAAGTGTTAATCCTAAGAACAAAGTTTTGAGTAGGAAGACAGCAATTTTGTGCAAAGGTTATACACAAGTACATATACATGTTATATATATATATATATATATTGGGGTCATTACTTGGTGGTACTAAAAGTTCGCACTGTTTAAGTGTTAAACCTAGGAACAAAGTTGAGTAGGAAGACAGCAATTTTATGCAAATATTGCCAAAAGTTAAATTGTACAGTGTGTCCTTCCCACACTCTCAATTAACAGCAACATTATGTATTGGCCACATATGTATATATATTTATAAAAGTCATTATTCAATGCAAGTTCCACCTATGTGGGTCTTTTTTTTATCCCTGCCATGTGTGTGCGTTTATTATATATCCCCAAAGCAGAAATTTTACCTATTATTACAATACTAACAAGGATAAAAGTTCATCATTTTTAGAAAAAGAAACATAAAGGTACATGCATAAGTAGTGAATAATTAATTTTTCTGAAGACGTAGACTATAGAAAGCGGTTTTGATTTTTTTTTCAGAACAGACAGATTTACGTTTAAAGATCTAAAATTTGAGCTATACGAGGTTTTCAACAACAGTGACAGAACTAAATTTTTTTAGTGGCAAATTTTTGTTTCATCAAGCAGCACCTTAGGCATGGAGAAAACTTCATCCTCATGCAGTCGTGTGTGTGTGTGTGTGAGAGAGAGAGAGAGAGAGAGAGAGAGAGAGCAAATTTCCATGTGCCAAACCTTAATTCATCTCATAGTGGTACTCCATTTTTACATCCTTACAACCTGTTTAGAGGCTTTACTAACATCCTACTGATATGGTAATGTATACAGCCTCAAAAATTTTCCCTGCAACTACTTAAAACTCTTTCGAAGTGAAAATACAGCAATTACATGGAACTATCAATGAGACTAATGCAAAAAAATATCTCAGCTGAAATATCATCTGTGGGTGATTTCATCAAAGAATTACCCTGTTCTTAATCAATACGAGAAAAATGTCAAGCTAGACATAAGAAACTCTAAGAGCTTATGTTTAACCATATATCTGTTGCAAGATACCATGACATCATCTGATGGTAACCTAGTATCATGGTTTGAGCTCATGAATTAATAATAATACAAGATGCACTTTATTATTATCTACAGAAAAGGATTGTTGTTCAAGGATTGTCAATTGGTATCATGGTCCCAAACAAATATAAAGCAAAAAGAAATATACATATGCAGGGAAGAACCTTACGTTTGAAAGCATGCTGAAGAAATCCTTCAGAACTCGGACCTGAACAAATAGAAAATAAGAAAAAGCTGTTACTGCCAGGTAAAACAACAATATGAAGAGAGAAAATCATGACAAACATGTTTGGACAAATAACAAGGTCTAAGAAGAGAGAGGATGAGGAAATCTCTTAACAAACCAAATGTATAATTAACAAGAATCTAAACGAAATTGGTATGCTGTATTACCTCCTGTGCTGCCTTTGTATCTTTAATCATATTCATTACATTTGGGGCATCCAACACCTCTTTCAAACTATGCCTGTAGACCAATTTTTTTATGTTTGGATAATTTTAATACACTTGTTGATAAAAACTTTGACAACTAATTAATTATCAATAACAACTGCCAAAAACCATGACCTATACAAAGCAGTTACATGATAGGCAAAAATGAATACAAAATCAAATCAATGAAAATTCTAAAATAAGGACAAAGTATACCAGAAATATTAACAAAATAAAGGACACTCCAAAAAAAAAAATAGTGCTTTTAAATACATCAAATGCAATGCTCCTATACCACCCATTTAAAGTAGTAGACTTTCATTTTTCTCTTTATGGTTGGTAAGAGATTGTTGCATTATATAAAAAAAAAACGTATAAGAGCAAAGAGACCGTATACTCCAAAAACAGATAAAAAAAGTTTATACTCAAACTTATATCTAAATCAACAATTAAGGAAAAAAGCCAACTCACCTCTACTCACAAAACCTTTCCCCAACATTCGAATAAAGAAGCCATAACCACCACCTTTTTCAAGTGCGTGTGAGTTTTTATTTTTATTTTTAGGGGGGGTTGGTTTCAGGGTGGAGGTGTTTTCGTGATTTGTTGGGATACCGACATAGAATACATCAAAATGAACAGAAGGGAATTCCTAACAGCCACAGCAAAAATATATACGCATCTGCATACGTTTGCATGCTTCAGACCTCCAGAGCTGCAAGTGTGTTAATGAGATGCTTGACACATGCAAATGTAAGTGTCTGCAAATGCATATCCCTGAGTATGCCAATAATAGTTAGATTAAAAAACTATAATGGGCAATGTCGTCAACCTTGTACCAGTGTGTATATTTTTCTTAAAGTCTATCGTATTATGGGATGCTTGACACATGCAAATCTAAATGTATGCAAATACATATCCCCAAGTATGTCAATAATAGTTAGATTAAAAAACTATAATGAACAATGTCATTAATCTTGTAACAGTGTTTTGTATTTTTCTTAAAGTCTATCATATTATTTTATGTATCATAGTAGACACTTAATTTTTTAGAATTTTTTTTTGATAAGTTTAACTTTTTATAATAAATTGACAGATATTTAGATTTCTATGCAAAAAATATCAAGTGCTATGGAAGTAAGGTACATGTTAGAGGTCAAACTTTCATGACATCGAAAAAAAAAAAATCAAATGAGATTTAAAATATGCAGTTTCATTGAATTGTATTAATTGATAAACTGCAAACTGACATCTATATTAACATAGATTCTTCTTTATAGTACTTAAAATCTGTTAAGCTTAATGTTAAAAGAATTAGGTTCATTCCATAAGATGACTACCACAGTCATCAAAGATGGTTTAGGGCCTTTAAGCATACAGTACCAATAAAAAAGTGCACCATTTGTGACAATACTTTTAGCTCTAGATACAGCAGCCTTAATAATGAACTACTAAAACAAAATTCATTAATGACAAAATCTCCATTTCCCCATGCAAATGAAACATTTTTGTTGGTTACACCAGGATATTTCCAACTGAAATGGGTCAAGACTAATCCCCATGAATTCATTCAATCACCTGCATAACACGTGCGTTGGGTTAGTTTGGGTAGAGTGAACCTGCAGTGTCTCATAATCTGAGACGACAATGCAGCCAACTTGCATCCCAGAATGGGTTATTCATGCAAATGAAGGATATGATGACCTAAACGCTCAAGAAAAGGGTTTAAATTACAGCATTTTTGGAATATAACTTATGCCGCTAATTATTTGAGTCATATGTCAAAACTGTTGTAACAAAGTGAAAGGTGCCATCATAACATTTAAAATGAAGGGGTGGGGCTGAGGATTCAACTCTTAAATATCAACAGATATCCCAGGCTCATGTCTGATGAAACATTACAAGACTAACTTGAGGCCATTCATAGAAACTAACATGGACTTGTATTCATCAACCCTCCCTCCCTATGCATAATGTGGGGTTGCTTCAGCATTACCCCATCAGACTGGGATATCTGATGAATCATTACAAGACTAACTTGAGGCCATTCATACAAACTAACATGGACTTGTATTTCATCAACCCTCCCTCCCTCTCTCTCTCGGTTCCCTATCTTAGAAGAAATTGAGGGGGGTTCCCTACTTTTCAGTATTGTTAGGTTTTTCCTAGTATTGGAACTTATGTATATATGAGATGCAAGTAGGCAACATAATATATATTTTGCCATGGAATGTTTTAGTAGAAGATACTGTAGTATGGAATTGCAATTAGACTCAAGGTTCTAGGATAAATAGGATTAAGACAGAGATAGCCAAAAGTATCTTTGTAAAACTAACAATGATGAGGGAACGCTAAAGACTAGAAAGCAAAATGAAGCGCAGATGCAGAAACATCATCCATAACAAATAGAGCAAGTTGCTCTATGTTGATTAGTAGTTTTAGGGTAATTCTGTAACAAATAAATAATTATCAAACAAATGTAGCAAGGATACAAGGCCCACCAAGCACTACTCAAATGCCAGGTAATTGAGGAACAACAGGCATAAATGAGCATCACTAAAATGAGGAGGCTTAGATGGAGAATAGGCAAGCATGCCACAAAGAACAAGAAATTTATATAAAAAAAACATTTTCCGGCATTGGTTATTGATCCTGAGAACTAGGAGAGGTGGACAAAGTACAAACCAGCTTATTTTCTGCCAATGGCTGACCTTAGACACAAACCTACTCAAGCTCAAATGAGCCAAGCTGTTTATAAACAGGATGAAAAGCTTGGGTTTGGCTCGATTAAAGCTCTGTTTGAGCTCGTTTGCTTAGCAAACAAGCCAAGCCCGAACTTGTTTTTAAGCTCGTTTGATAAACGAGTCAAGCCCGAACATGTGTTTGTGAACAAGCTCGACAAAAGGCTTGTGAACATGACTCATTTATTAGAATTTACCGTTACCTTTTCTCCTTAACAATGTTGATCTCAAGCTCAAAGTTTGACGTCAAGCTTGAGATTGAGATCAAAATTAATCAAGTGAGAAAACGAACAAAGCCCAAGCTCGACGAGCAATGTTCAAGCCGAGCTTGAACACTCTTGTATGGGCTCGACTCAGGCCCGAGCTCAAACTCAAGCTCAACAATCAACCTCAAACTTGAGCTAACAGACGAAAGCTTGGCTTCGTTTGGCTCGGCTCGTTTGCAGCTCTGCTCGTGCTTGACATGCTAAACTTTCACCAATAGACCAAGCAACAATGCCATGAGCTAAGGACTTTATGTACTTGTTTAAAATGATAAATACATTGCAAATAAAATGGAAGGAAAGAAGGCCAAGATGGTTATGCATGTAATATGAAGATTAATACCGCACCTACATGGAGTTACTTATTATGTAGTTAAAGGCGTGCAAGGACAATGATAAAGCCAAAATAGGCAGATCTGAAATGTGAGAAGAGACAAAGCTGCCTATGACCTTACAAGTAGGCATTGCATTGAGTTTGATCATTATCATCATCCTTGCCTCAGTCCCATATGAATGGGTTCGGCCACATGAATTCTCTCTCTCCAATATTTTCTATTACATGCCATTTCTCCTACAAATTTAACTTTTTAAAGTCATTTTTAATAACCTCATCTCATGTTATTTTTGGTCGCCCTCTTCGTCTCTTGTCTTCTATTGAAACTAGTTTTCCTTGCTTCACCTGTGCATCTCTAGGTCTCCGATATATGTGTCCAAACCATCTCAATCTACTCTCTAATTTTTTCATAAATGGGTGCCACCCCTAATTTCTCTCTCTCTCTCTCTCTCTCTCATTAGGAACCTCATCTCTTCTAGTCACTCTAATCATCCACCTAAGCATTCTCATTTCCACTACACGAAAGCGTTGCTCTTGTCCCTTTTTTAGGGCCCAAAACTCTGCCCCATACAACATAGTTGGTCTAATAAAGGTCTTATAAAATTTTCCTTTTAGGTGTTATCCTTTTATCACACAATATCCCACTAGCTTGCCTCCATTTTATTCAACCCGCACCTATTCTACTAGTTATGTCGTTATCTATCTCTCCATCGTATTGTATTATCGATCCTAGGTACCGAAATTGGTTGTTTTGAGTAAGCTTTTGGTCTTGAAGTTCTATCATTATATTTTCCATATCCTAGGTACCGAAATTCGCGTGTTTATTGGCAAAAGCTAGGGTTTGAACTTGGTGTGATAATATTGAGTTTATTGAAAAAAAAAGATTCATATAGACAACCACAAGGAGATGACTTAAGCATGTGTGCACACACACCCTCATGTATTACTACATCAAAGAATCAAGAATGCCTTTATTTGCCATAAAGATTCAATCATCTCCAATATTTTTTAACTATGCATAATTGCATTCTCAAAATAGCGTTCACCATGCAACTTAGTCTTCCGAGCAAACACGTAAAAGGGAAAAAAAAAAGCTAAAAAAAAGAGAGCGAGAAATGACACATTCATACTTGTATCCAGAGGTTGTATGCACAAGAAGTATGCGCGATTTATTCTCAATAATAGGTCTCAGCTGTCTCCTTTCCGCCTCCAACAATAAGTGACGATGAAATTGATCCTGAAACACATACAAAATGATTCTCAAATTCAATATGTCATTCTATAAAAAAAGTCCGTTTTTCTAAATGTTAAGTTAAATGCCCATTTGATCCTAAAGTTGCCATGACAAAAGTATTAGAACAACAATAGCTAGACCACTAAGTTCAGGCTTTGATAGAGCTACTAATTTCAGACCAAAAAACAAATGATGAAAGAAATTTATACAGACCCTAGTGAACCCTGGACTTGCAATTACAGCACAGCGGACAACCTTGAAGTCAACATGTTTCAGGAAAGCCTAGAACAGATAAATAAACCTGTTATGCATTGCATTCAGGAACAGAAGTGAAATTTAATATGGCAGAAAATCAGTTAAGTGGTAAAATAAGCAAAGAAATAAAAACTCAGGATGAGCTCACCTGTAAAACATTCTCGAAGAACTTGCTCAAAGCCTGTAAAGAAAAAATGATTGATGAAGACAAACTTTTACATGCCTAGAGAGACAACATTCACTGTCCACTATATAGCAATTTAAATTTGGCAAGCTTATGGAACTTACTTTATCATAACCAGCAATAGCAGGCCCATGCTTGCGAGGAATTGACGCCTCTATCCGCGAGCGAGTGGTTGTCACACTGTTGACATATCAGCCGCAACAGTAAGAAGGTAAACTTACCAGAGACTCAAGACGAGATGTTAATAAATAAAATTAAACATATACTGATAGAAAATAACTTGTCATTATCAGTTTCTTCATCACAAACTAGATTTGCACATTCAGCTTCGTATTGACTGCCATTTAATTTTAAGTTTTCATATTATGATAGACTATTTGATGTTCGATTTTAGACCCTGCTAAAGGCCATTCATACACCCTCAATTTTCAATCAATGCAGTCCAATTTATACAAGCATAACAAGTCAGAGCCACTGTTGCAGAATTTTTTCCCTTTAATAATAATAAAAAAATGACCGATGACAATACAGTCCAAGTAGTAATTAACATTGCCAAAGAGAATAAATTTGTACATGAAGAATGAGGAGCACTAAAACAGAATTTTATAGTTATACCAGTATATGCTAAACTAAACAATCCAATAGGGATGACATGGACACAACACAAGCATCACTGTTTTAGACACATTCACGGGGCTTCGTGTAGCAATTCACTGGATATTTGAAGTAGGTCCTTGCACCTAAATGAATTTCTGAGGCTGTGATACAAAATAGTTTGATCCAATAATGCACAAAGTTCACTAGAATACATCCATAATTTGTGAAGAGGATCAAATGCACAACATTCTGTTTACAGAAGCATATTCTTTTCAAATCTAGTAGAATGACTAAATCAGATTTTCATAATTCAAAATGAACCTACTGCTAAAGGAATTGATGGCTGCACTACCTATACTCCTGTAAGAGGTGACAAATCTGGTAATTCCTTCTCTTTTACGAAGTTCCATTTAATATCTACTCTGAGAAAAGCCCAAGGATGATAGGTGGAAAACACTTGAATATTACCTAATAAAAAGCATGTATAGTGCATGTTTACCTCTCTTTCAATCAGAGAAGTGTTTCTTGAGATTCTATTACACAAACACAAAATATAATCTCCAACGAAAAAAGGTTTTTGCCGTCCAAACTCTAGAATGAGTTACAGATACTCTGGAGAACTTGTGACCATGTCAATTTAGAACTAAAAGAAGGTAAATATTACACCTAAATTGGAAAATGGTAGACATGCTTTTAGTTCAACAGCACTTTTATTGATTAAAAGCAATAGAAGCTTCCTGATTTTAAGAATCTTATTAATCGGCAGTAATGAGAGCCTGATTATCTCCCATGCACAACTGCAGTCACAGTTTTTGAAGGCAAAGTGCAAGGTAAGAAATTTTAACACCTAAGGGGGTGGGGCAAGGCACAAGCCTTTTGGATTTTTTTAATTTTTTTATAATTTAAAGAGTTATAAGAAATAATGATAGATAGAAAGATGGAGCGAGATAGAGGAGCCAATAAATAACTAAGAACTTTGAAAGTTTGAAATATATATATTTTAGAGATATTTGGGAGAAAATTAGCATCATTGGATAATATGGTCTACATTTTGTCTAATAATTGATCATATAAAGGTTGTAACTGATACTGGGGATGTCAAACAGATGGAACATGAGTTTAACATGATAACTCATAAATGCACATTCAACACATGATATCACTTTTGTTGAATAGACAAGAAATGTTGATTTCCCCTTGGAAGCAAGAAGCTTCTTAATGACAATAACAATATTTCTTCTATAAAACATTAACTACATTATAATTGTTAAGCATATCAACTCAAAAAATACAGCGTCATTGTCCTAAATAGAAGCCTAAATGCCCTCAAAATTTTATGATAGTAGTCTATCACATGTACAGAATGTGTGTTTTTACACAACAAACAGTGCAAATATTTTTTTCCTTTTCTCTTTAATTGGTGTAGTAACTGTGATAACACAGTGAAAGATAGCACATTAAGGGAAGTGCATAGTCAATGAAACACCATAGATATATAAACAGAAAGTCATTCACACCTTAGTCATACAAATGCCTCACAGCATACCATAAGGTAATTCAATAAGGAATCACATTCCTGAAAGAGTTATGCTACCTTTTACCAACTAGGAAGATATTTGCCAATCCTTCTTGCATTAAAACCACTGCTAGATCAGCACTTGCAGAATGATCTGAAAGTAGGAGAGAGGAGAGTCAAAGTGATGATGATGAAAGTTAAATTCATAACCTTTCTAATACAAAATAAAAAATACTTGATCGATTTAGCATCAACGCAGTAAAGGCATTGCCTAGGTATGACCCCACCAAGACAAACTACCCGATGCTTGCAATAGACCTCAGCTGAGCAATGCCAGCCAGGCAATGCAGTTACAAACCCAGCTTGCAATAGACCTCAGCACAGCAGTGCCAGCCAGGCAATGCCATCACAAACCCAGGCAACAAACTGAGAAGTCCGTGAAGTTGCCTACATGTCTTATTGCTACTCTGGCATTGGCTCTTCAGCAAGGGTAGTTGGACATGAACCCATTTAATGTGGCCAATATAGCCGTAGAATTTATTAATCGGCTAAATTTTTTTAAAGAACTTTATACGAGTCGAAATGGAAAAAGAGAAACTAGGAAGAAAATTTAAAGTGAGCAACATCAATTTGTTGAATGAAACCCATCAAATAAGACTTAATATAACCACAAGTAATTAATAATACCAAGCAAAATACTAACATAATAGAATTAAAATATCATGCCAACTATAACATTAGTAACTGTAAAACAAAGTGTTAGGCTTTAGTGTTTGCAAGTCTAAATGAAAAAACCAAATAGTAACAACTAAAGGTTTGACCAGATTTGAAATTATGATATTATGCGCCATTGGCTTTGAAAATTGCCAGTTAGAAGGAAAAGAAGAAGGTATACAAGTTTATGGTAAGGATGTAGTTCAGGGCTTAACTTTTTGCATGTAAGAAGAGATACTCAGAGAAGTTTATACCAGGTAGAGAAAGATGAATAAGAAGCATACCCTCGCTTAAATTATTCAACAAAATCTTACAAAGAATTGGACAAATTCACAAAAAAGAAAGGTCCCAACAGATGTAGTAATATAAAATTAGAACTTTTGAAATGACCATACTATTTAATAGTATGAATTCCCAATGATAAAATACTTAACAAGTTCAAAACCAAATGGTCAATTGGAATATCCTGCACTTACTGATGAATCTCATAGCTGACCTGGAATTTGGTCCTCAACTATCACACATCCAGCATGTAAATAACAATTATGCATTTACAGCTAGGAGAAGATTGTTTCTGAATGGTTTCTTTAATGACAGTTGACTGTGAGTAACAGCTAAGATCGTGCACAGGGAAACGAAGACAGGAGAACCTATGAAAATTTACACTTTTTTTTATGTTGATTTTGCGTAAAAAAATTAAGTTGATCTCATAGATGCAACTTCTTCGGCGTCCTCAAACTCAAAAGCTTATGGGTATTACTTATTAGACTCAGCATGGATACAACTCCCTAGTCCCTACTCAGTTTTTTTTTTTTTTTCCTCCTTTTTGTTGACAATGGTGGTCTCCATCCCCTTAGAGCACCTCCCAGTCCATCACCAGACACATGGAGTCCTCCCATCCTACATGCACCAAACAATTACCGGAAAATTCCCTGGGGGTGGCCACAAGGGGGGTCTCCCCGTCTTACTCTTGTCTTTCACTTCAGCTTGTTTGAGCATGTTTCAAATTCTGATAATAAAAGCTTAGTGCATGGTAACGTCCTTGATTTGCTATTAAGTCTCATTTTATGTCCAGTGTGGAGCATAAACTCAAAAAAATAGTTTCTCCATTTTCATCTAGTAGCAATTTTATTCATTAATATCTGATTTCATGCATATACTGTGCCTTATACCTTTTCCTAGTTTTGTTGATGACTTCCTTGATATATTTGAGTAAAACTGCGCATATAGATGTCAACTTTTCCATGAAGGCTTTCATTTGCTATTGAGAGGAATATCTGTATTGTAAGTTTTGAGGCTCTTAAGGTTTTTTTTTTTCTCAACCCTTACCCTGATATACACCACAATAATGGTATCATTCTACAAATATATCATCATATACTTTGGAAGCTTTTACTTCTCCAAAAAAAAAAAAAATACATTGGAAGCTTCCAAGCTCTGAAGTGCAAAAAAATAATTTGAAAAAAAAAACTATCCGTATTCAAAGTAGACTAAATATAAAAAGAGTACTTTCTCTCTCTAAGTTCCACGAAACATTTGACTAGAAAATTACGCTGTAATATTTAAAAGATAAAATCTTTGAATTTTAAAAACCAAAAATGCCTTCTTTCTTTTCTTTTTCCTTTTTTTGTCGAGACATCTCAAGATGTCATGAGCATATCGAGTAAAAATTGTTCAATCAAAACCATAAATCAAGCATACTGCATACTAGATATGCAGCTCCTTATAATTTCAACCACCATTTCAACTACTAATCCTAAACCATTGTGATTAAGGGGACATTCAAATCAGATAAGAGTCTATGCCATTTCAACCATGATTGAAGCAAACACTAGATCACATCAACAGGCTGAGTCCACCAAAAACATTTCTAAAGCAACCAACTTCAAATTTCACCAGCAGAATTGATTGGGCCATTCCCAAAGGACACAAGAAAGGCCAAAAGTATTCAAAAAATTACAGCAAACTGATATCTGATACTAATACACTTAAATGACGATAAAAAATTTGTATACTCTCTCAGTACTGGAACCAGAATAAACCTACAGAACCAAAATGGCATACCTGAAGCTTGATGGAGTACATCTAACGCAAGTGAGTCCCAAATTTCCTAGAAAATTTGACAGCAACTCATGTCAGCACTAAGATATACATTCATGAGTCATGAGTAAAATTGCTCCATTTAATGACGAATGGTGATAAATTGAATTTCAATTGGCCAAAATAATTTTGAAATTGCTAACAATGTCTTTATAACCAAACGAAAACAAAATACAAAACAGAACAGAAAAAATTCAGCCTTAGAAAATGAAATGAAATCACAATCCAACAAACTACGAATATGACTAAGAGCAATGAGGAGCAATTGTTAAGTAGTGAAAGATCCAAGTTCAACAAAAAATTACATAGGTAATACAAAGTAGGCATCCTATGAGACTTACGTCATGGTACTCTAAGACGTTTAATAATGAGGTGAACTCAAGGAAGTAATAAGATGGAATCACCTCCTTCAATCATACAACATTACAGTGATATCTTCCTCCCAAGTAAAAGCTTGTTTCACCACCCAAAAGGCACAAAAGGGCACTCAGAAACCATTAGATTAACTGTAGTAAGGGATAACATAATATGACTAACTGAAGTTCAGAATCTCTTGAAAAAGTCAATTCTTTGATTCTAATGACTCAGATTGCATGGTAAGCATGCATCATCAGTATATGTGCCCTTATGACTATATGAGCATCTTTGCACACCACCTCCCAATTCTCCCACAACCCAAACCACCAGCCTCTCCCCCCAACCTGCATGAAAAGAAAATGCCCCCAAAGGGGAAAAGAAATGGTAGAACAAACCTTATTATGTTACTATTTTCACTCAAAACAATGTGCAAATGTCACCTAAAGAGCCAATATATTTTGTACGTGTCTGGGTAACAACTTTTAACCAATGTTAGGGCAGGCAAGCAATGAGCTAATATGACTACATAGAGCTAACAACAAAATGTAAATCCTAATTACGTGGAAATCTAAAGTATTACAAATAACTTTGAATGAAATGAAAATGTCAAACTACATATTTCAGTCAAGCACAAACTTTGTTGGTTAAAAAAAGACCAGCATAACTGTTGCAATGTGCATCATTACTAGATATGAAGTGTAAAGCGAAAAAAACAAAATATTGTTGTGTAATAGAAATAAAAGGGCAAGCCTAGAGCTAACTTACAAGACATTCCTCAACAAATACCAAACAAAAAAAAAAAAAAACAACATAAAGCATCAATTCCAACAAAATATCAAGAATATCAAAATCCAAATTAACTGGAGATGTACTGTATCACAGATGTTTTAACCATATCACTTAAGTGAATGAAGTGGATAGAGAAAGGACCAAATATTAGTGATTACAGATCTAATAAAAATTTCCAGGAAAGCGTACCTTTCTTAGCACAAAAGGTCGATGAAGCTCAATTTCTAGAGTATGGAATGCCCCTATCTGCAATAAGACGACAAATTTATGTAAGAATCAAAAAGCTATCCGCCTATACTGTGCTTGATTTGGAAATTATGCCTACCTTAACGTATTCGTTTTCCAGGATGTTCTTTCCACGTATGCGCAAAACAGCCCCTTCTTTGTCATAATCCACAGCCTAAAAATTCACAAATTAGGACACATCATAAAATCTTATACAGAATTTAGTCTGGCCAGCGCATGTAGATGTTCAATTTATAAATCTAGTCTCAAAATTAATATACAATCATGTATACCTTAATATACCTTAAACTGAAAATATAACACTGTACAAAGTCATAACTACTGGAAATTAATAGGTTGGGTAACTTTACTTGATCAATCAACAATGCCATAAAAAAAACTAAGAATGAGAGATGACAATTTTTGCGGCACTCCTACTACACCCCTTCCACACACATCATAGAAGTAAAACAGGCATAGCTATTAAAAGTAAGCACTAATAATTATATGCCTCAACCAACTAGCTGTGACAGAGATAAGCTATCAAACATCAGAATACCCGACCAACAACATAAGTGAAGAAGGATAAATCAGATCTCATGTGTAATATGACCATGGATAAAAGAAATGGCAAACCAATTTAGAATTTCTTGTGCACTTAGATATCACACTTGACAAGTCAAGATTTGAGACTGCACCAAGAGTAAGGAAAAAGAAGAGGAAGAAAACACCTAGTCCCAGTCAGCCGTTCCAACAATACTCTGCCCAGAACCAAGCCCAGCCCCTTCAATCAAGCCCAGTATTAAACCCAGATTTCAAGGCCTAACTTTCTGAAACTTTTTCTATTTTCTGTTACTACATCCTATTCTTTAAATTTATTACTAAAGCATCACATATCAAATTATGCTATGCACTATATCAGTTTTCATTTCAAATAACTTTTAAGCCGTAATCTCCTAAAGAATGAACTCTCAATTCAATAGGCACACCACTCTTATTTTGCAAAACACTAGCCTCCAACTACCAATTTGTTAACTCCAACTTTAAAAACTCCCCATTTTTCTCCTCTGCCATGCCATCTTTTTCCTTCTCTCTTCACTTCTTTCATCTTATACCACCACCAACATGCAATATTTTATGATAAGAAAAATCTTTTACATAATTCCTTAAATCCATTACTTAACAAAGCTTTCCCAGTTGTATTTTCCTAACTGATTTTGGAAAGAGAAAAAAAATCTATAATTTTGACAGATCATTTTTTTGTGTATAAATAAAGATTAATTGACCTTGTAAATTATTAACTATTTGATCTATAAACAGTTCTAACATAATTTTTCAGTACCAATGAAATCAAAAATAAACTGCCAATGTGGAATTGTACCTCATTCTCTCAGACAATAAGCTAGAAAAATATTATATAAAAAATACTGATACAGCTTTTAACCTTGTCTTACCTCAACTTTTATTTCCAGTTTCAGCTTCACGCGTTCCGCATCTCTTCCTCCAGAAGCCGCTTCTCTTAAAACTTTCCTATAAAAAGTTGTATATAATGATTGTGATTACTGCTTGTATAAAACATGAAGGGAATTTCACTAGATGCCCAACAATTAAACTATTTTTTCCATGTGGAGATTTATACAAAATCTTCCAATTTTATGGCTCACAATCAGGATCCCATCCACATGTCTAACCAGAAGAATGGATAAATTTATATTTTTAGAAAGAAAAAAAAAACAGTATGAATCTCACCGAAAGGTAAGCAATTCAAAATATAACTTTTTTTATGCACCTTGAAAATCACATATGAAACAGCAGCATACATATTCAGTTCCACATAAGGATGTTACATTTGAAGGTACCTAACGCTTATTTCTAAAAAGGCATGTCAAAACAGCTACTATCTAATCATGATCTGATCTACACTATCAAGACCAAGATGATCAGCCATATTGTAGACAATTACCCATTTTCACTTATATGATATAATTTCGAATCAGATTAGTTCTTGTTCATATCACAACTGAAAGTAATGGATTTCACTTTCCATGTCATGTCAGAGTCTGTTAAGATTATCATTTTAATTTAGTTGAGTCTATGAAATAATGTATCGAGCCATTTATAGAGATAAATTGATTAATCTATTTTTATTTAGATTTCTAAATTCTAATAGTCCCAATTAATGCCATTTTTTCTTTGAACATAATTTTCAATAATTTTTATCTATTTATTTATAAGTAGAACATAATTTTCAATAATGAGAAGCTATTGCTTGGTCTAATAGTAAAAGCTCGGACTTAAAAGCATGAGAACGGCTGTATGCAAAATAATGCCAAAGGACCCAACCAACACTATTCTAGCAACTTGCATATGGGTGACCAAAGCTGGAAAATACCCCACAATGAAATTGTTCACATGCTAATAGTAAACAAATTATACAGTTTCCATATGGTCTGCAAAAACAACCCCTAATTAAGATACGTGGTTATATCCTTTCCTCAGCTTTTTTGCCCATTTGCTTGTTTATAAAATATACTTAATCAACAAAATATCTTACACATTCAAGAAACTGGCACACATCTATATCCATATCTGCAGCAACATGCAAGGTCTTTCGACCAAGCCATAGCATATCAACTGAGTTGTAATGGACCGTGACACTTGATACCTAGTCCACCTATGTACAAGTGTGATTCTATTTCACACGAGACACACCCTATCGGTCAATATAGAGCCGTAACGACGGATACAATATCAGATTTGCGAATATGGCACTGTAGTGGCAATGCATCACTCAAGGTTTAGAAATCCCATTTTTCTCCATCTTTTCCATTTTTTTTTTCTTTTCCAACAAACACAAACCTCATCTAAACACAATTTAATGGTTTGAGATAGCCTAAGACCTCCAAAACTCAATTTTAAAAAAAAATTGAGCCTAAATATACATTCACAGCTCCGAGAAGAAAGCAAAACATAAAAAACAATACAAAGCATGAGTAAAGAAAACATAACCATAAAAGGTACAACCACATCCAACATCACAAACTCTTAAGAAGGGAAAAAGCATCTTATAGAAGAAGCAATCAAAGTAGCCTCTCTCTTGGCAAGTACATCTGCTCTTTGATTGATCAACCTAGAGATCCAGTGGATCCCTGCCTCTAAAGAATCATACAAATCCATAACTCCACCATAAAATGATTGTAATGCCACAAACTAGTAAATATCAATCGTGATCATGTAATGCTTCAAGCTCATATAAAAAATTCCCTAATGCACTCCTAGAGTGCATTAGACAATAGCGAGGCCCATACCAATCAGACTAGAGTAAACAAGAACTATATTTCCAACATAATGCCAAAAATGCCCCAATTCATAACAACCTCAGTTGCCAGGAGAACACCATTAAAATTTTGACTTTTCCTTCCTATGGCAGCCTCCAAAGAAAACAGCTCTAGTATCAACCAAGGAGAACCGCAGTTAGTTCTCCAAAATCATGGAAAAAGGCACTCCTTTGAATTCCTTCACAATTGACACCCGAAGAAAGGAAAAGCTGGACCATTTGCATTCTCAATTGAAGAATCCCTATTATCAAACAAATACTCCATATAAAATTCCTGTTGTTCCATAGCACTGAGATTATAACTAAGGTAGCTCTTCCCCCTGCCAGAGCCTACAAAAAACATCTCAAGAAAGAGGGACAAGCCCTGAAACAGGATGGCAACAAGTGGAATCAATGTTTTCCACTTTCTGGCCTTCCACCGACCATCCAATGGACCATGGACTAAATGGCCACTACTTGAAAGGACTACGTCCAGGGGGCATAACTATCATTACTAAACACCACTAACACACATAGCACATGTTCATTACACTGATATTCTAATAAAGTAATAAGCTGGATTGAGCCGATCGATCTAGAGATCCTCAGCCAATCAAAGACTGTATCGGCAGATCTTAAAACTGGTCTAAGCGTCAATCTACATTCAGGGAACCAAACAAGATTAGAAGGCTAGGAAAAGAGCTCCCAACACCCTGCCCTGTTCAGAACGATGTCTTTACCACATTGTAGCATCCACATAATTATAACTAAAAAGCTTTGTTTTCACCCCTCTTTATCCCTCTGTTTACACCTACATAATTATAGCATTCTTGACCTGCACTTTCCCTTTATTCGTACATGCTTTATAGTCTCTACCACTTGAGGCAATTTCCACTCTTTCTATTTCTTCATCTCCTTCTTTGCTTCTAAAATTCCATTTGCACATATTAAAAGAAAAAGAAACTTAAACTACAGCCTTCACTTAGAAAATTTTGGCTGCATCAATTGTGATTTCGGATTGCATACTGTAAGAAGGTTTATGCCTCTTACAAAAAGGCCCAGTTTCAAAATATATGTTGTAACAAATGAATCATCCATTTAGATCACTTCTTAAAGAAGCCTACCACACTAATCTAATAAATTCCCCATACTATTTATATGCACAAAATTAATCCATTGAATAAGTTAAGGACCTCTACCACACCCTGCCAAGACACTTGGTCAAAATGAGTGAAAGTCCGTTTCATCTCATGAGGACCCTTTCATATTTTCATAATGCAACCAGACATGACAATGTTATGCAAACCCATCTGCATAACAGAAAAAACTTGGGAAAAAGAAAAATTTTCAATCTCACCTTTCATTTTGATTTGTTTTCCATTACATAAAATCTCACCTCAAGCAAGCCAGATATAAGTGTCAGGTATCGTTTGGTAAAAGATTTTTGCTTTCTTGGGTTCCAAGTTATTAAATTTCTGAAATTTAGATTACCCAATTATTTCCTTTTGCCTGAATTCCCTCCACAACCAAAATGTATTCTAAATTTCAAACAGTATCCGCATAACCCATAAGTAATTTTGTTGCAAAATTGGACCTTTCACTGTAGAGTACACATCCACTTTTTTTTTTTTTCCCCGGAAATTCACATTCACAAATACATATAGAGTGAGAGAAAAGGAGATGTAAAGAAAGAAACACACACCTGACTGTAACAGCTAAGACGGTGTCACCCACGGCTATCAAGTTATAAGCAACCCATAAATCATCCGATTCTTGTGGAATCATCTGCACCCACCAATTCAAAAACACAACAATCAAAATTGAATCCCAATTAGCACAAACCCCATACCCTCCGTTTTTCCATGAAAAATATGTCGACAGAAAGACATTAGCTTCGGCGCAAAAAGCATGACTTTTTTTCCTCTTTCTTCGGAAAAAAAATCCATAAAAACTCATCTCGTACCTTGATGCTACCAGGTCCATCACGAACGAAGTCTCTACGAACGATCTTCATGACCATCTTCTGAAGGTTTCTGTAATAAATCCAATCAACTGCTATATATATAAATATCTATATATATATAATAGATATATATAATAGAGAGAGATACTACTGGTTTTGGTTTTGGTTTAGGAAGTAAGCACCTTGTCCAGTGGAGACAAGGATTCCTATAATGGAATTCCTGGGCCAGGCCCAGTGAATAGTGGTGACCCTGATTTCGGCCAACCAAAGCCCAGGTGAAGGTGTGATGAAATTAATTTGGGGGCTTTTGGGATCATAATGCGGGGCTTCCAAGCCCAAAAGGACATTCTTCAAGGCTAACAGAGGTCTAAAAAGTCATTTACCCTCAAATAATTTACATAATATTATAATATAGAAAAAACACTAGTTATTATAGGGATCGTGTTTGATCCCCTCCCACTCTAATTGGTCGCTCACTCTCTCTCACATTCGTTTCTTCCCTTTATTCTCTCTCCATATTTTTTCTCTCTCTAGACACAGCTTTGGAGGACTCTTAGCCATTATGTTCATTGTTCATGAGGTACTCCCCGCCACCTTACTATCGTCGCCACTTCCTCCACCTCCCACGTCTTCCACCGCCCGCCACCTCTTCCACCATCACCACCTATCTCTTCTCCTCATCTCTCCATCAGAAAACACATCAATTATGTTCTAAATCAAATCAAAATTTCACAAAATATAACCAAACAAAAATTGAGAACTCTGTATTTTCTTTGATCGGATAGAAACGATGCCCAAAGGGTTAAAAAAAAACTTGTTTTGCATCTTGAGGATGACCACCTAAGGTAGTAGAGAATCAAAATAGGGTTAAAACCACACATTCAATCAAAACCAAAGTTCACTCATAATCTTAAAGAAATAATTAAATTCAATAATTTCATCTACAATATGCCCAAACCAGAACATATCACAATTAAAAACCACAATTTGCAACCAAAACCCTAAACTTCAAATGCACCCTCTAATTCTCTGATTCTCTCTCTAAATTCTCTCACAAGAACTGAGCATAATTTCAATTCTCGGAAAACACCCCCTCCCACTAGATTCTCTCATCTTCTACTACCTCCTTCCACTAGATTCTCTCTTATACGCATAAGTTACTGGTTTGGGTTATTTTGTTTCGTGTTGGGTTGATGATGAATTTAGGGTTTCAGAAGGATTGTACCAAAAATGGGAGTTTGCGAGTGAGTTCTTCAAGAAAGGAGAGAAACATCAACTGTGTGAGATGCAAGGATGAAACGCCTCAGCCCCAAGTGGCCATCAACCACCATCACCACCAACTATGTGAGATGCATGGATGAAAACGCCTCAGCCCCAAGTGGCCATCAACTACCATCACCACCATTCTCTGAACCGAAAAAATTATTTTCCTTCTAAATCTCTTATTACTGCTACTAGTCACCGTTGAGTGGCGACGGTGGGGTTGTGGTGGTGGTAGAGAAATGTGAAGGAGCTTATAATGACAGTGGCAGTGGGTCTTTAGATTAAAAATCAAAATTAAAATGATGATTTAAAATTAAAATGACAGTGGCAGTGGGTAAAAGATTCTATTCTCCAAATTCGATTTAAAATCAAAATTTTTAAAAAATGCTTCTAGTAAATTTTAAAATATTATGAATGATATTTTAAACTCGTACAGTAAATTTGCTCTCTTATACATTTATGATGTCCTTTTTTCCAAATCTACTGACGAACACTGGAACACTTATTCACATTCAATGCCCTGGTCAAGAAAAATGGTCTTGTCGTCTCAACCTCTGAAATAAACTTTTTTCAAACTAAAGTTAGATTCTTTGGTTTTTATTTCTATCCAAAAACAAAAAATTAGTCTAATTGATCGAGCTATTCAATTTGCTAAAATTTTTTTTTAAAGTAATCACCGATAAAATACAATTATAACAATTCCTCTATCCTTGAATTACATTTCTGACTTCTATCAAGATATGCGTAGACAATTTAAATTTTTATTCGACAAACTACGAAGTAATCCTCCCCTTTGAACATCAGTTCATATAGATATATATATATATATCCATCCGTGGAGTTGGGATCCTCTACTGTAGGTCTCTAATAACATGTTAGTTGTATTGTGATGTAATGCTCAAAACGATACAGTTTCGCTTAAGTGAGATTTTACCCTTATTCTTTGAAATTTAGAGCATCACCAATGGGATAGTCAAACGCACATTTGGAGATCAAATACACACAGTAGCAACACAATGTGATAGCCAATTTTGTGAGACCCACTTGAGGTTAGCTAAGTGGTTAGCTAATCCGGCGGACCACCTAGCTAACCAAAGTATGTATTTTTTTTGTCTTTGTTTTTTTTGAAATTCGTGCCATGTATATATATATATATATGTATCATTTACTTAAATGTCAATAACTTTCACTGCAAATTAAATTTTTTGATGAAACTAATTCTGTTATAAAGATAATTTCGAGAGTTTTAATTTGAGTACCACTTAGGTTATTTTTTGACTTAAAACGAAAAAATTATGAAATTTTCAAGTTAAAAAGGTATAAAAAAATTTAATATAAATATGTATATACATAAAATTTTAAGATTAATTTAATTGTGTAAGATTATTTAATTGTGTGAGTAATGAAAATTTGGAGAACCTGTTGTGGAGTTAAAATTAGAAATTATGATATGGTTGGTTAAAATTCAAATATGGAGAAACCTGTTGTAGAGTCAAAATTTAGAGATCCTGATATGATGATGTGGCTGACTAAATTACTGAGGTGGCTAGCTAAAATTCAAATTTAGAGAACCAAATTTGAAGATCCCACCGTGGATGCTCTTAGAGGATGTAATTATAATCTTAATTGTGCGTGCATAATAAGTGTGTTCTTATTACTTGTGTTGTAATGGACGACTGAAATTCAAATAATAGTCGTACGTGCATAATAGGCGTTTTTTAAACTAATGAAATTCACCCGGTAGACCAGTATAGTTCTTCTCCACGGACGCAGCGAATACTATCCGTGACCTCATGAGTGCAACGGACGGGGTCATGGTCTGTCAGACACGTTGAAATGCGCAATCTGTCATCCTTTGAAAAGCATGCACCACTGCATGTCGCATGCAGCCGCTTAGCTTCTCCTTCGCTTGCATCTGTCTCTCCCCTCTTTCCAACGCGTGTCTCCAGGAATCAATCTCTCCCCCCCCCCCCCCCCCCCCCCCCTCTCTCTCTCTCTCCTCTATCACTCATCAAATGAAGCACATACAGAAAGAAAACCCACTATAGCCACTCTTAAGCTCGAAGCTCATGACATCTTATATCGCAAAGTAACAGTCTTTCTTCATTATCTATCGTCTTCAGGTACAAAACCGAAAGCACTCTGTTTCCTAATAATTTTCTATTTTCTTTTCTTGTCTTTTGGATTCTTAGCTGATACTTTCCAAAGAGAAGGTTGGGTTTACTCTGATAATTCCCAATCCTCTTCTATTTTATATTCTTTGTGATCTTCTGGGTTTCACAAATAATTTCAAGTTCTGTTCTATTTTATTTCTACCTTGTTTTTCATTGTTTCTGAGCAACCAAACAGAGGCTGGAGTTTCCGCTAATAATTTCCAGTTCTCTTCTAATTTTCTTTTCATGTTTGCTAGGTTTGAGCTACCAAACAGAGGATTGGATTTTCGCTAATAATTTCCAGTTCTATTCTTTCTTTCTTTACTTTTTTTTTTTCACTTCTGGGTTTAGAGCAACCAAAAGAGGGTTGGGTATCCCCTAATAATTTCCAGTTTCTCTTCTGGATTTGTCATAGCAGAACAAAAGGGTAGATTTTTTTTTTGTTATAAAGTCAAGTTTCTTTTATTTTCAGTCATTTTCCTTAGGTTTCTCAGCAACCAAACAGAAGGCTAGCCCTATGTATTAACCTTTTCACTTCTGGTTTTAGTGCAACCAAACAGAGGGCTGGGTATCAGCTAATAATTTCCAGTTTCTCTTCTATTTTCATTATTTGTCTTGTGGTTTTGTCATAGCGCGCTGAACAAAAGGGCAGATTTTTTGTTAATAAAATCAACTTTCTTTTATTTTCTGTCATTTTCCTTAGGTTTCTCAGCAACCAAACATAAGGCTAGCCCTTTGTATTAACCTTTTCACTTCTGGTTTTAGTGCAACCAAACAGAGGGTTGGGTATCAGCCAATAATTTCCAGTTTCTCTTCTATTTTCATTATTTGTCTTGTGGTTTTGTCATAGCTGAACAAAAGGGCAGCCTTTTTGTTGTAATAAAATCAACTTTCTTTAATTTTCTGTCATTTTCCTTAGGTTTCTCAGCAACCAAACATAAGGCTGGCCTTTGTATTAACGATAATATTATGTTTTTTTTATAGTATGGAAGATCCAAGCTCGGAATGGGAGATGGAAGAATACTACTTATCAGAAGATGGACAGAGTAAGGTGAGTTGGCTTTTGGATAAGGGACTTGGGTTGGGAAAGAAAATTGTGATTACAGGTATAGTGATATCATCTGCACCATTGGTTCTTCCTCCACTTGTTGTAATTTCTGCACTTGGTTTTGCTGTCTCGGTCCCTTTTGGGCTCGTGTTCGCGAGCTATGCCTGCACTGTGAAGCTTATGAGCAAGTTGCTTCCCACCCCGGAACCTCCTCTTTTGGAGTATGGAACATTGTCTACAAATGGAGAAGAAGATGGGGGTTTTGGAGAAGAAATTGATATGGAAAAGGATGAGGGGGAAGAAGAAAAGGCCGATACAAAGGGTGGGGTTGAAATGAGGATTGAATTGGTTGGAAAGGGAAGTGAAGAACCTCAAGCAGAGGTTTTGCTGGAGTTCAATGATGATTATGGGCTAAAAGACGTTGATAAGGGCATAGTTGTAAGCGCGGAGGAAGAGGGTTATGAGGAGGATGCAGGTGAGTATTTGGACAGAAAGGAGAAAGAGCCATTGGAAGGAACTGATGTGAAAATTGAAGGAATGAAAGAAAAGGAAGAGGAGGAGCTGTTGAAATTTAAAGAAGAAAGCAAGAATGGCTCGCCATTTGAAGAGGTGTGGCGACGAGTTGTTTCTGTAGTTCATGGGGATGAGAAAATTGGTTATGTTAAGGAAGTGGAGGAATTAGTTGAAGAAAGTGGGGGTGGGGGAAAAGTGATTGGCACTCGAGAAGAGGAGGTACTAGTGGGAGAGACTATGAATGTATATATAGAGAAGAAAGATGAGGAAGTAATCGAAGAAATAAATAAACAATCCGAAGATAAAAATGTCAAATTAGATAAGCTTGTTGGGGAAAAGGAAGGAACAGAAGAAAGGAAAGATGAGGCAATTCCGAAAGAAAATAAAGAATTCCAGGACGAATTAGCGAGAGAGACAATGGGATTGTTAGAAAAAATGGGAGACGAGGGCAATGTTGATAATGGTGTGAAAGAGGATGAAATGCTTGGTGCAGGGGAGAGGGATAAAAATGTTAGCATTGTTGAAAAAATGGATAGGCCATCTGAAACTAAACATGGGAAATTGGAGAAACTTTTTAGGAAAAAGAAAGGAAGAAAAGGGAAAAGGGGGGCTGATGCACTTCCAAACAAAAATGAGATGCCAGAAAGAATTGAAGAAACCACGGATATTGTCCCAATGGAGGTGAAACCAGTCGCGGAGGTAGAACTTATAATACACGGAAACAAGGACGAAGATAATGCTGACAATGTTTTAGCTGTAGAGAGACCTTATGGGGACTCAAATGTAATGACAAATGGAAGGAGAGTTGGGGGAGTTGTCCAAAGTATAGAAGACAAACAGAAACCTCTGGTCGACGATAAATCTGTAATGCAGGGAGTGGAAGCTAAGGATCAAGTTATTACTGATGTGCACGAAGGACTTCAATCGGAAAGGGAGAAGGAAAATGTGATTAATTCAAATGTGGATGTAAGAGATATTGCTGATGAAAGTGGGCTGCATTTGGTTGATAACAGAAATGAAGCCACCTACATGGTTTACGAAAATCCCAAAGGTAAAGTTCAGAAAATTAATAGTCGTATATTTGGGCTTTTGAGTCCCCTCATTTAAGCTTAGCTCTTGCTTCTGCTGAAAATGAGAATGTTTTCAATAATGTCGCAGAGGGAAGTGCAGAATTTTTGGAGCTTCATGTATCAGAAGGGGTACCCGAGTCCAAACACGCTGGCATTTCCTCTGAAATTGACATTGCAATCCCTTCCAAAGAGGTCAGAACTTCAAACAATGTCTCTCACATAAACCATTTAACAAATGGAGAAAATGAAAATGAATATGAGCGGTCCTTACCTTGAGCTGAAAATGTTGAGGTAAACCACATACTTGTTGATCTACAAGGTTTAACTAGTGAACAGGAAATGAGTCTTTGCTAGTTATGGCTCTAAATTAATTTATGAACAAAATTCACATCTTTTGGACCTAGTACTTGTTTGACTAATCACCTTTCTCATATCTTGAAGTGAAATGAAAATCCAAGTTTCTTTCATCAAGACTAATGAATTTGCCCACCATATTCTACTGATCTTTTATTATCTAATATTTTGGTTATGTATAAATTCCATGTTTCATTTAGATGTACTGTTAAATTGCAAATCCATGTTTAATTATTATGCTGAAAATTTCTTGTGTATCTATTTAATAATACTCAAGGACACAAAGAGACGACTAGATATACATATTATTTAATAATTTTATTTGCTTTCTAGAGTAAAATAATGGTTTCACTGGTTTGAAGCAATAATGTAACAGAAGGAGCATAATAAGAGAGTGCATATGTACTATATAATGAACTTGAAATATTATAGATGCATATCCAACCGTATGTGACAGACGTATATCTTATACCCATGTCTGAGTATCGCATCATACATAACAAGAGATATAATGTGTGGAACATAATAAGAGACCTTTGCTGACTGTTGGAGTTGGAGACATGAGGAAGTATCAAGTGTTTCAATTGTTATTATGTCATTTCGCCATGGTTTGATAAGAACACATTATGCTGTTTTTATAGTAATCCATGCATAAAATCAGAGCTTGTAAATTTGTTTCTTAAGCACAATATGTTTCTTAACAACACTGGTTCACATTTACAGTCTCCAACATGTATTCAACCAGTGATTCACATTTACAGTATCAAACATGTATTCAACACAACATGCTTTTCCAGTAGCATACAATCAATTTAAAATTTTTTCCTCAAGTTCCTTTTCCCTTTCCAAGGATCGTAAATATTTCATATTTCCTCTTCGAAATTTTTTACATCCATCAAACATTTTTGATGCCCTCAAACATCCTTGGAAGGTTTCTGTATTTAACTCCTTACAGAAATTAAGAATCGTAGCTAACGATGATATTTAAAATGTGAATACTTGTGGTGTCCGGATTGGCGAGGCGTGCTTCTTAAGATCACAAATGTGAATTCTCTGCCTAGCTTGATTGTATGGACACTCATATCATTGTATCACCCCTATGGTCATTTGCACCAAGCATCAATTTTATGCTTCTTAAGCTTTGAAATCTGGTTTCTGATACAATTCTCTTTGCCGAAGGTATTGCTCAGCGAGGAGAAAATATGGAAACAAATGGATGCAATGCGAATGATAGTGGGTTATAAAGCTGCACCTCAGTCAACATGCTTGGCTGAACTAAAGGCCCTCTACATCTTTACTGGAGTTGAGCCACCTGCCTCATTTAAAGACCCTTCTGATCTCGCGGAGGTCATTCACAAGCTTCGGTTTCTCATGTCCATAGTTGGAGTGAAGTAAAACTTGCTTTTATCATAGACTTGCCAGTGAGTGTTTGTTTGTATCTTTACTTTTCTTGGGAGGTTTATAGCTAAGACTGTTTGATGGAAAATATAGCTAGCTGGGTATGGTATGGAGCAGCATAAAAAAGGAAAATATAGCTAGCTGGGTATGGTATGGAGCAGATTTATGCTGCTATACAAGGCTGCTGTGCAGTCAAGGTAGTATCCCTTGTTTTATCTCATGTTTGTTTATGAAGAATTGTTAGTGTGATGGCTAGATAAAGACCTTATATTTTATAGATGTTGAGTAGAAAATTTTGATTGCCACATTTTCTGGTAGCTGTTCAATATCCTTATTGAGGGTGGGCCTTCGGTAAGATTACTCCAAGGTTATGGGTTTGAAACGGAATAGTCTCTTTACGTGCAGAAGCGAGGCTACGTAAAACTGCATACATATGAGTCTATGACCTTCTCAAGACCCCACCCCGCAATGGCGGGAGTACATGACCTTCTCCAGACCCCCACCTCACAATGGCGGGAGTCTCATCCATTGAGCTACCCTTTTTTTTTTTGGTTGTGTATGAGAAATTATTACATAGTTTCGAAAACATTGGTCCTAGGCTAATCACAAAAATGTGTCGGTTTTTTTTACGTTTTGCTTACGTGTCAAGTTGTGGTAGCAATGATTTTGGGAAGAGATTATTAGATGGTCTCGGATAAATCACAAGTTGACAAGGGCAAGAAAACAACTAAGACGACTTTGTATCAGTTTTTCTCAAAAAAAAATTTGCATGTCAACTTGTGATTGGTCAGAACCATGTAATAAAAAAATCGGCGAAGAATGATCCGAAAATATACTCCTGAACACACCGGCAGCCCACAAAATTGAAAATTTCAAAGGATCCTTAATTCACTTTGTGAACTAAGGGAATGCCCCTAAACAGGGGTCAAAAAGAGGACTAAAAAAACCCTCCATTTGCTCTATCGCTGGTTGCGACTGAAAGAAAGACAAGAGAAGGGTTGCGTCGAGAGAGAGAGAGAGAGAGAGAGGGGGGGGGGGGTGGGGAGGGGGGGATTGCGGGTTTGCACTAAGAGAGGGAGAAGGGCTGGGAGGCTGCATGTGGTGATTCTCGTGGGCGGGTGTGATGTGGACGGGTTCAAGAGACACTAGGCAAACTACAGACTGCTCAATTCCACACCGTTTGGGTGTAAAGAACGAGATGTGTTTATATATAGTGTGCTATCTCTAGATGGTATGAAACCTTTTGAGGTAAAATTTAAGAGCAAAATTGTGTGAACTTAGGTCCAAAGTGGACAATATCATACCAACAACTCCATCAGATGGAGTCTTAAAACTTGTTCAATTGCAATTAATTGCCCTCTACTCCATGACTTCTTCCTGACTCAATTCGACAGATCCTTATTCCTCTTACTTTGGCCTACGTGTATCATGTTTCTGTGCAACAGAGACCATCTATTCTTCTATATTCTAATTATAAAAATGAAACTAATAAAATTTTCAATGAATACTGGAACTAAGAATCAAAGTATCCTTATATTCTAATTGTCTCTTGAAACTTCCTTGAAATTTTGCCTCTTCATTGTAAAATGTAAACAGAACCATGTCGAATCTAATCAAACTGGCACAACAAAAAGAAAGAAAAAGATGATCTTAACAAGTCATTGCAGATGAGAAGATCCAAACCCCAAAATGAGATTTGGGGAGTGAAAGTCTGCCACCAGATGTTCAGTGGAAGATCAAATAAAACCAATATCAAACCCATGCAAGATTGTGAGCTGCCACTTAATTAGGCAATCCTACCACAAACCACAAGTAAAATCACTCTAGCACATAAAACCAACCACATAGACAACACCACCTCAAAAGCACTAATCCACATAGATTTGGTGAGACCTAATCTACCTTGTGCTCTTGCGATGCATTAGAAATACAGTTTGCCCACAACCTGAGAAATTCCAGACTGCATTACTTTCAGCAAACCAAGGTATTTTCCAATAACTATCTATAGGTGTTCAGGCCACCTTAATTGAGAAAATACACAATCAATGAAAGCACACATTTCTTCTTCAACACTAAAGTACAAGTAGCAGCATATCTAAAATTTGTGGAGGCAATAACACTTCTTTTCATCATCTTTCAACTCAGAGAGAGAGAGAGTGAGAGCAGCTCCTTAAGACTTCAATTGCAAATGACAGTAACAGCTCTCTCTCTCTCTCTCTCTCTCTATATATATATATATATACATATATATATATCTCCAAATTAAAAATAAGCTTCACTCAATTTCTCACAGATAATCTTGAATGACTCTCTGATTAAACCAATTTTGAATAATGTTGCGTTTTTAAGCATTGAATTATTAGATTGAATTTGAAATCGAAAGAAATTCAATTTAAAATTTGAACTAAATTTTTTCTAATTTCAAATTCGATACTCCTAAACATAGGTTACCTAAGACATGACACTAGTGAAGAGGGCCTAAAGAAGGTATGATGAGGATAACAACATACATATGCAACCCCCCAAGACCCAAAATTTAATTAATTGGTTTGAAACCTGATATATAGATACAGCAGGAAAGGGGGCTGTATTTAGCAGCCTCTAAACATGTATAATCAATCACTTTAGCCCATACATGTATAAACATGTCTAATCAATCACATTCAAGATTATAGTATACTTTTCTAAACTGTTCCTTTGAATGCATCTCTATTATGATTTGTCATTTGGAAAAATTTAAGTTGCCAACGTTACAATGTTCTCTAAACAGCACAACATATTCATCAAATCATATCATTTGAAAAAAAAAAGAAATGATAGTTAACATGTTTGGGGAAAGAAAAAGAAATAAAATTATTTAAAACTTTTATCATTATACCCTTTTATATTTAAAAGAACAAATTTTAGCTTTTATCAAAATAAGGACAAAGTTGGTATTAAGAAAGTTTCATTAAAAAATACTGACTTTTCTTTGTATTTCTTTCCATTTTTGAAAGGATAACAAAAGTTACTATTCATCCTTAATTTATCTCTCCAAATTCTTCAATTTTTTTTCCTTCCCATTAACAAATTTATACCGAACAAAAAAAAAAAACATTCCTCTATTTCCTTCCTTTTTTTTACACTAATTTCTTTTCAACCAAACTAGGCCTAAGAGATTGGGAGGACTCTTTAGCTGAGTTTTCTAACGAGTACGTGAGGGAACAGTGTCAAGATAATTAGATAATGAAAAGACATCCATGGAATCTAATAGTTTGTTATTTTTCTTATAACAAATCATTTTTCACTTTCTATTGGCAATCGTTTTGTTCATATGGTGTTATTTGAGGGCAATGGGAATTATGTGATACTACTAAAATCCAAAGGATAATTCATACCCTGATATGACTATAGCAGGCTAAGCACATAAATTCATATATATTTATTTATATTCTATATTACATTTAAGCGGGCAAAAAAGTCAATCTAACGATAAAAAATAATTAAAAAATCAATTATATAATTCAAAATATCTTTTGTCATCTAAAATTACTCGATCTAAAAGTTACAATTTCAAATACATGATAATGCCAATTTCAAATACATGATAATGCCGAGTCATGAACATATACTAGAGTGTGTGTGTGTATATATATATATATATATATATATAGGGGTAAGAAACAGACTTGCACACTACTAACTATACTGCCTCTGCCTTCGGTTCTTGTGGGACTTAAATTGCTCACTTCTTCTTTGGCAAAGGAGAGTTCATATCACTTGAGACAATGGTCTATTGGTTCAATGGATGAAATTCTAAATTCAAGCCAAATCCGATTGGATAACTCATATGTGAATTGAATATCTAATTTGATAATTTGTTAATGATTTGAATTCAATTATTTATTAAATTAATATATTCAATTCAGCAATAAATTTAATTCAACCAAATATAATAAATAATATGCTATACATATATTATCAATCATTTAATTGGTACGTAGTTAATGAAATACCAAAATATTGTTTACTCTTAATTATTTCAATTGTTTATTAGTATTATTATTTTTCTTTCACCTATTATTTTTTTTTCTCTTTCACACTATTTCTTTTTTTAAATTTATTTTGCATTTTTTTAACAAAAATTAGACTTCTTAACAAGACCCATCTCTCTGAGATATAATTAATCATGGCATGTCTAAGACATGTTCAGATAAATTTGAAATTAAGATTATTGAGATAAATATCAAAAGAAAGTAATGCTTTATTTTTATTTATTACTTAAAAAAATTCAATCTTGATTTATAGTCGTTGATACTCCATCATGATTTGTAGTGGTGATTGGATCCTATTTATTAGTCCTATAAATTTAATCATTTATTTATTTATTTCTAGACTTTTTTCCTTTTTCAAAAAATTATCTATTGAATTTGTTTAATGTAGGAACTTATATTTAAAATTTCCCATAGCACGATGTGGGGAAAAAATATTATTTATTTATTATTTTTTTGAGGGATAACTGCAATTTCGCGGCAAAGTTGGACCGATTCCATGCTATATATATATAATTTTAGAGAGAGAGAGAGAGAGAATGAGAACCCCGCTTTCCCTTCTTTCCCTCGCAATTGACTCTGCCCCGTTAACCTCTCCAATATCTTGGATCTCTCATCTCCTTCGTGCCCAAGCACATTCTTCTTGAGCTCTTCCTGGTACACTCTCTCTTCTCTATGCATAACTGTGTGTATATAATTATATATATCTGTATAATTTTTTTCTTTGCTTTTAATCACATGAAATACTGGGTATGAGTTACATTTTTCGCTTAATTTTGATTTAGTTTACTCCTTGTTATTGCATGAATTATACACCTCTCTTTGACTGGGATTTATGTTATTTACATTTTGGGTTAAAGCTCTTTTGAAGCCTATTTCTTAATTATTAATTTCGCAAATTGAGTTTCAAATATGGGTCTGATTATTTCTCGAAGTGGGATTCATCATAGAGAGCCTATATATGTGTAGATCGAGTAGAAGAAGGATGTTTTTTGGAATGAACGAGAAGGATTAATTTTTTCTTATTAGGTCATTGGTGATCTCAACCCCATTGAAGTTTTTCATCTCTCATCTGTTTTGTTTTCTGTTTTTCACAATTGGTGGTAGGGTATTGTATTCAAGAACATTCGAGAATTTATTAGATAGATAATGGGTTGCATTTAATCTGCTAATTTTACTCTGCTGACATTTTTAATTTTAAAGATCTTGTTGTTTGATGCTATTTTTTTTCTCCCTTTATCTATTATGTATTTGGATTGGCTAATTTGCTAGTTCCAATTAGTTGTGGACACTGATCTTCAGTGACGGAGTGAGAAAATTATTTGAGAGTGGGCAGTTTCGAACAACAATAAAATAAAATAAAAATTCAAACTACCATAATATGGGTGCTTTATCCAAAATTCAATGGGGATTACTAGAATTTTAGTAAAATTCTAGGTATTAAATATAAAAAAATTGTGGGGACAGACGCCCCCACTCGGCCCCATTTAGCTCAGTTCCTGAGAATTTGAAAGTTTATGAACATTCATACTTTTATTGGCTGATAACATGTGTAGAAAATGAGGCCAAAAACCAACATATTCATCTACCAAATGCTATTTCTTTCTTAAATGTCTTCTTAAGAAGGGGGGCAGTTTTGAACAACAATAAAATCATAATAATAATAAACTACCATAATATGGGTGCTTTATCCAAAATTCAATGGGGGCATTACTGGAATTTTAATAAAATCCTAGGTATTTAATATATAAAAAAAAAACAGTGGGGGCGTTCCGGACGCCCCACTTGGCTCCATGTAGCTCTGTTCCTGATTGAAAGTCTGAAAATTCATACTTTTAGTGGCTGATAACATGGGTAGAAAATGAGGCCAACTGAAGCCAACATTTTTATCTACCAAATGCTATTTCTTTCTTAAATGCCTTCTTAAGGTGCTTCTATTCTAAAATAACACTTTTCCACGAAGAACCGGCCATCTTAGAGAGCTCTGTCAAACTCACCCTTAGTGTTTATCATTATTAAATAGAAAATTCTGTGAACTAGTATGGAATTGGATGCTATTGGATTGACCTGTTTTTACTAATAAACTGCACATTAGAGAAGTGCTATGTGACCTGGATTGACTGATGTAAGATAGTTTTAAGGTATTATTGGCTATTAATGAGAAGTCACTTGGTCAAAGAGAAACAAGGTGGATTAAACAAATCTTCTTCTTTGATAACATTAGACCAATCGATTGAATGTTGATAAATATGTAATCAATTAAAATCTACTTGTGAAGGGCTCTTCTGCTCAGAAATACTTGTTCCAAATGTTCCTTGAAATTCTTGCATCAGGATCCTTAATTCATGGTTTATTTTTCACAGCTTTTGTGCGTGCAATTGAGGTTCGATGTGTCCTACAGGGCTTTTGTTTTGTTTGTTGAGAGTCCTTTCTACAGCCAAATTACTAGACCATGGAGCCTTTTCTGTTTCCCATTGCTGTAAATTTTATATCTAGCTTTATAGATTATCGTACTGTGTTGCTACTCAAACCAAAACGGGAACACAATATGATGTCATCTAGTAAATCTTCACTTTCTGATGTATTAGTTTTTATTTTTATATATTTTATTTTATTTTTTGTTGCAGTTCTTAGGCAGCTACATGATTGAGTTGAATCCTTGTGTTTTGTGTAAAGTGGAAGTAAAATTTATTTTCTTCATTGGTAGAGAACTTTGAGAGCTGGGAAGCTGACTGATTAGATATTGAAGTTTTTCATGCCAACTGGAAAAGAAGAAATTCTCTCATCAGGCACATAATATCTATCATATTCTCACTCCTGTCCTTACCACTAGTAAGTTCTATATGAAAATGTCCATACTACATAAACATGGAAGGGCTCTTCTCTGACCTTCAGAATTATATGGACAGGATGCAGGAAGAAAGTCTAATGTTGCTTGACATTTTGTGAGCTCACATAAATATTTGCAATTTAGACGCCAGCTGTTTTTGGGAGGCCAAATCAATTTTTTGCTTTTGATTATCGCTACCTTCTGATAGAATGTCTCAAATAAGCATCAAAGATGATGAAGTTGACATTGTGATTGGTGCACTCCACGCTGACCTAACATCCTTCATGGATGAGTGGAGACCAGTATTCTCCCGATTCCACCTAATAATTGTCAAAGATCCTGACCTCAAAGAGGAACTCAAAATACCAGGAGGCTTTAACCTTGATGTCTATACTAAGACTGACATAGACCGAGTTGTGGGCTCTGGCTCGGGCTCTTCTTCCACTGTCACTCTCTTTTCTGGTTATTCCTGCCGGTACTTTGGCTATCTTATATCCAGGAAGAAATATATTATCTCAGTTGATGATGATTGCATGCCAGCCAGGGAAAATAATGACAACTTAGTAGATGCAGTGGCCCAGCATATCTCCAACCTTACAACTCCAGCTACTCCTTTTTTCTTTAATACACTTTATGACCCTTTCCGGAAGGGAGCAGATTTTGTACGTGGATATCCATTTAGCTTGCGGAATGGGGTGACGTGTGCTCTGTCATGTGGACTGTGGCTAAATTTTGCAGACTATGATGCACCAACACAAGCCCTCAAGCCGGAGCAGAGGAATTCTCGTTATGTTGACGCTGTTCTGACTGTACCTGCAGGCACCATGATGCCTGCGAGTGGGATCAACATAGGTTTTGATCGTGAGGTGGTTGGGCCTGCCTTGTTGCCAGCATTAAGGTTGGCAGGGGAAGGAAAGTTGAGGTGGGAAACGGTGGAAGATATATGGTGTGGAATGTGTGTTAAGGTGGTATGTGATCACATGGGGATTGGTGTGAAAAGTGGGCTGCCATATGTGTGGAGAAAGGAAAGAGGTGATGCCGTAGAGAGCTTGAAGAAAGAGTGGGAAGGGGTAAAGCTGATGGAGGAAGTTGTCCCTTTCTTTCAATCACTCAGGTTGTCGCGGACTGCAACTACAGCAGAGGAATGTGTGGTTGAGATAGCTGCAGCAGTGGAGGAGCGACTGGGACCAATGGATCCTGTGTTTGCTCGTGCTTCCAAAGCCATGGTGGAGTGGGTCAAGCTCTGGAAGGTGGTCGGAGCTAGATCATTGGCCCCTGTTTCCTAAAAGGCGGGTACTAATTAATTTTTTTAGTAAGGCTTCTGACTTCCTGTGTCGCCCTTTTCAATCTCCCTTTATTACTAATTCATACTAGATAGGAGTATGGAAATAAAATCTGTTATAGAGTAACACCAGATGTACTCTGTTTTACTTTCATTTTTGTAGGTTGTTACTTCTATTATGCTCTGCCCTTGACTCAACCATATATATAGAGAGAGAGAATCAACGCATTACCCTTCACTGCTTCTACTGCTACAAATGGAAACATCTTCATCCTGATGTAGCAACTTTTACATCCAAGTCCTCCAGAGGATTAGCACATTCTGCAGCAAAATTATGAATTACTGAATTAAAACTTCAACCCATCTCTAGACTGCCCTTTGAAGTCTCGAGGGGCGTGTGTTGATTGTGTCGCTTTTATTATTAGATGTTTTTTTGGTTTAATTTGAAGCGTATATTGCCCTTCCTATAAAGGACAATCTAAGAACTATATAACCTACACTTGTTCTTTTTCCAGAAAACCTTGTAAAAACGAAAAACTCTGATCCTCTTTGCTATTTTCAGCTGCCTCTTCATTTCAGATTTTGTACTGCTCTCTGGTGTGCTCTTCCCTTTTCATTCATTCATGCCTTTTGAGATATTGTCTGCTTAATAATTGCCATGCTTTTGTACTATAGGCTCTCTTTGCTGTAAAACATGAAACTAACTGTTTACTTCTACAACACTTACCTTCCAACATTGAGAAATATGTTGTTCCTATATTCTGTGTTCAAATTCTGCAGCAGAGTAAATCTGGCATTTTGTTTCCATTACAATTTTTATAGTGATCACTGTACTTTTTTAGTGAATTGTGTGTGTAAAGTTGTAGGAATTTTTCGAATTGTTGCCACTTGAAGTGGACATGTGAAATTGGATAAGTGTAACAACAGTCTTGTCCGATTCGAATGGAAAGGGTATTGGACTTGTATGAGAGATTAGGAGGCACTATCCAAATAGTTTAAGTTTTTGGGTTGTATGTCCTGCATCGAATTCGAATGGAAAGGGTATTGGACTTGTATGAGAGATTAGGAGGCATTACCCAAATAGTTTAAGTTTTTGGGTTGTAGGTCTTGCATCGAATTCGAATGGAAAGGGTATTGGACTTGTATGAGAGATTAGGAGGCACTACCCAAATAGTTTAAGTTTTTGGATTGTATGTCTTACATCGAATTCGAATGGAAAGGGTATTGGACTTGTATGAGAGATTAGGAGGCACTACCCAAATAGTTTAAGTTTTTGAGTTGTATGTCCCACATCTAATTCGAATGGCTTTGGTATTGGAGTTGTATGAGAGATTATGAGGCACTATCCAAATAGTTTAAGTTTTGGGTTGTATGACAAGTGCCCGATATATTATAATACGTCATTTCAATTTGAAATTCTAAGAATCAACCTGTTTAGTTTTGTTGATATTATTAATGGGATGGAACTTGCATTTTTGTTTGATAAAATTGAAGAGTGCTGAAAATTTTTAAGAGATTTTAATGAAATTTTGTCCTGTTAGAATGAAGTTATCGTCCGTTGAGATTTTATTCCATTGAAGTGATAATCATTAAATTTATTCATAAATACTGAATTGGGTTATCAAATTACTAATTGATTTCGGTGCTATTTGATAATCTGAAAATTAAGAGTTAGAAATTTTTAACATTGCCGACTTGATTCAAACAAAAAAAAAAAAAAAATGAAGTTATACTTAATCATTTATATAAAACATATCTATAAAGTTATTACAAGATATTCCCAGTCAACTCTATCCTTATCGTGTTGGATCGAAATAAAAATATTACTCCACTAATCTTGATTTATAAAACTAACTAGCCTTTGCATGAGAGGCATAGCCTTCTCACTAGTTGGGTTGAACATATGAAAGCAATGATCCGCACTTCATTCTCCATAAACTCTACACTCCCTCCCCACCCACTCTTCTTCAAAGTCTCGTAGTAACCCACACCTCTCGGTTTCAACCAATCCTTCTCCGCCACGCACACCAACACTCTCTCACAACCCATCTTCCCCAAATCCGGATCCACCGCCGGGTTCAACTTCGGGTCATCATCCAACCTGCTGCTAGTCGGGTACAAATACTCTACCATCTTATGATTCTTATCCGGTTCACTACCCACAAAAAACGGGTGCACTATCATCACCCCACGCAGCTTCAAGCCACCCAATCCGCTCACGCCAGCCCGGACCGCCACGTTGTTGGCTATGTTGGCCCCGGAGCTCTCACCCGTGAGAAAGACCCGCCCGAAGTCCCCGTACTGGTTGAGCCACAAGTCAAGTCCCTGCCCGTTTCGATGGGAAGCGATCCACTGCAACGCTGCCCAAGAATCGTCGTAGGCGATTGGTAGTGGGTTTTCTGGGGCAAGCCTGAAGTCAACGGAAATGGTGATGAGAGGGGTTTTGGAGGCGAGAGAGGTGAGAAAGCCGATAGTGAAGTTGCCGAAGGGTGATCCAACACAGAAGCCTCCACCGTGGTAGTGGATGAGGATGGGGAGCTTTTGATCTGGGCCGTTGATCTTGGAGATGAAGACACGTGCCTTTAAGGGGATTTCTGGGGAGATCACCACGTCCTTTGATTGGACCCCACTCGTGGGATCAACGGCTGGAGGGACGTGATCATGGACCATGAACCGTTCGATGTGGCCGTCTTTGTACACTCGGAAGTATGGTGGGAATTCTTGGGTTATTTCCTTAGAACTTGAATCCATTGCAATACTTTTTTAGAGAGAGAAAAAGAGAGTTTTAGGCCTTGTTTGGATTGGCTTTTGAAAAGCGGCTTTCGGCTTTTCAAGTTCAAAAGCCGTTTTGGAGAGTGTTTGGATTGGTAAGGAGGAAGAGTTTCGGAATCTAAAAAGAGCGTTTAAAGGAAGCTGGGGGTACCAGCTTCCTGATTTAGCTTCTGCTTCTCTTTTTCTTCTGCGTAAAAGTTGAAGCAAAAGTTTTGCCAAACAGGGCCTTAGAGAGAGAAGCAAGAGTGGAAATGAAAGATGAGTGTTTTCTGTTTCTTCATAGATTAGATTTAAAGAGAGATAATAAATGGAATGGAGTGGTTATTAGTTAAGGTGTGTAGAAAGGAAGGTGTTTGAGTTTGACCATTAGGTTCAAATGTGGTCACACATCAATTGGAAATTCAAGCACCATCTTCCAATGGTGGTTAGACTAGTAGAGTAGTGAACTAGTTGGTTCAACCTTTTTTTAGAGAGAGAAAAAGAGAGTTTTAGAGAGAGAAGCAAGAGTGGAAATGACTGCCTCAGGTGCATAGCGAGACAACTCTACAAACCTACCCTCATACTGGCTAACAGTCATGGGTGGTATGTGTCGTAAGGTGAAAAACTCTAACTCCTTCTGATCTCTAACGGTCATCGGAATGTATTTCTCTAAGAACCTCTCCTTAAAAGTCCCCCATGTCATCACATTAACATCCTCCTTTCGTGCCACTAAATCCCACCAAAAACGTGCATTCCCGGATAAGAAATAAGTTGCAACCTTTCGCTTTTGAACTTCTGTGCATACAACCAACTCAAAAGCCTTTTCCACATCACGAATCCATCCCTCAGCTACAGACGGCTCCACTACACCCTAAAAGGCCACCACTCCGAGTCTCATCAAATCCCTCACTGTAGTCGATAAAGAGGTGTGCTCTGTAGCCTGTTCTTGTGCTTTCCCATTTACAGTCCCTGGTTGGAGTGGGATCTCCTCCTCGACCCCCTCCTGTAAAACTAGAGGCTCTGCCCTTTCCGGCTCTGTCTGTGCTGGGGTGCCACCTCTAGCCTTTGTCTGCCGAGCAGCCTGCTTTAACACACCCAATCGGTCTGTCAATACCCTAAACATCTCTCTAATCTCAGTAGCGTCAATGTTACCAGGGTTTCCAACAGATGAAGAAGAAGCACCTGTCGTTGAGCCACGACCTGCGATGCCACGACCTCTACCTCTAGCCTCTCCCCTTCGTCCTCTAGCCATTTCCTTCAATAAGAAATCAAATTGATTAATTTCTCATGCAACGCTTACCGATGTAGTATAAGGAGTAGGTAACTTAACATGTTACTATAATATCACATCAAGATCATTTATATTCTTAATTCTGGATAACAGTGGTTATAAGTAACAGGTTTTCCTCAAACCTAGGCTCTGATACCAAACTGTCACACCCCCCAAGTTGAGGTTAGGGTATTCCTGCCCTTTCACTCAACTCGTGGTTGACTTAAATTCACAATTCACCAAAGGATTACAAATATCCTAGCACAACCTGTTCTCAAATTATTCTCATATAAAAGAGATCAAACCATGACCATTAATTCATATTACGTAACCAATTGTTATCCTATAAAATTAAATACAACCCAAAATCAAAGTTATCATCTAAACAATACCTATAACAAATGTTGTCTCAAAACTGAAATAAAAGAATATTGTAACTAGGTTCCACCAGCACAATCCTTAAGTGAAATCATCCTCCTTTATGCTATAGATGCTGGTTTCACACACCTGAAATATGAAAAAAAAATAAGGGGTGAGCTTTAAAGCCCAGTAAGTAATGTTCTAACTAACCGACAATAACCACTATACTTCAGCAGCTAGTATAGTGAGTTAATTAATATAATTAATCGTTCGGTGCATTAGCTTATGAAAAAGATAAAGAGTATTGTTAACGTCCTCTATTACTTAACAAAACTAACTGATTATTCAAGTTCCACCTCTTGCCCAACTCAATCTATTTAATCAATCCAAGTTCTGTTAATTCTATATTCATAACATACTCTTCACAAAAGACTACCATATACAATATATCCTGCAGTGTGGAGAAACAACATTTCAACTCAAGCTCTATTAAAGAGATAATAAATAAGAAACTGTTCTAATTGTAAGATAAGTGATGTGGAGGGCCACACACCCGCTCCAAACTGAAAGAACACACACCACACCACACAAGCAGTATGGAGGGACACACACTCCACATCGGAGGGACCCGCACTCCATAGTAATAAAAATTAATTGTGGAGGGACACACACTCTGTGCCAGAGGGACCCGCAACTCCACATTGAAGGGACATACACACACTCCATGAAAATATGAGTCATGTAGAGGGACACACACTCTGTACCAGAGGGACCCGCAACTCCACGCTGGAGGGACATATACACACTCCAACAATTTCAACAACCACCGTCAGCCACACACTCACACCCACACACACACACCACACACACACCCACTCTCCTATGCACGCGTATCCTATACTATTTTAAATTCTATTTGTAATCTATGAATCTAATCTAGAGATAGTATTATACCTAAAAATGTGCCAACCTATATATCTTAGCTACCGGTAAAATTTCAGAACCTAACAATTTATAGATAATTCGTACTCTCAGTTTTCGTGCTTAAAAACCTACTTTTCTCACTAGATGAACTAACTAATGTGACTAAATCTAGCCAAAACCTATACTCCAATCATGTTCTGCCCTCAAAAGACTAATTTGATTTTTTTGAGAATTTATCGGTATTTTTTAAGCATTTTTTTCTAATTTTTCACATTTTAAAATTAAAAAATATATATTTTTATATTCCGGGTGGGTCCGAGACTGGGCCCATAGGTTGGGCTTGGCGAGTGGGACCGGAACAGCCTTTTTCGAGTCCCGGACGGTTGCCGGAACACAGCACACGAGCCTCACGCGCCGGCGGCGCGCGTGGGCTTGTGCAGCCCCTATTCACCCTCTTCCTCACTTCTTTCTCACGGACAGATGCCTGTATTAAACCCAGTTTGCCGACAGCCCTTTCCGGGGTGGCTTTCGGCCACCAATCAACTCAAGATAAATACCAACTAACTCGTGACACCTTAATCTACCATTTGACACCAAAATCATCAAGAACCGATGCCGAATAAGATTTTCCCCAATTTCAAAATTTTCCATTAGTTCACCATTAAACCCATCTCTGCACTTCTAGTTCCACCGGCGTCAAATATATGAACATCTATATACCAGAGCCAAGTGGCTTGAATATAAATGCTAAAAAAAGTTTCAAGGTTGACCCACATTCAAACCCCAATAAAAAAATCAACTCATATCCATGGTCTGATTCAGGTGACCTTCCATTTTTATATAGATGTTATATATATATATATCAGCCGCATATATATATATATATATATATATATATATACTGCACCTTCCCTAAATTAGTTTCATATAAAATCCACACCCATCTACATATGTGTCAATCTACTCCATTACAGGAGGTTATTAATTCCAACCATAACTCACCATCGTTCCCATTCTCTACCATACTGTTCACCTTCCAACACCCAGTTCTATCATATAACCATTTAAAACACAGTTCTATCATATAGCCATTTAGAACAATAATTACTATTAAATAGATCAACATTAATACAACCTTAATACTTGATAAATATTACTGTAGCATACTAATTATTGTAGGGAAGATATAAAAAGACTTACAGTTAATAGATGATTAGTTCCCCTGTTGTCTCCCGTTATTCTTCTTTTTCTTCCTCTTTTGCTTCTTCTTCCTCCTTAACTTGAGACTATCAACGTAAAACCCTAATTACGATCTTATTATTTTTTATATAATATTTCTTACACTACAGCTATTTGGTAACTCACATCCGAATAACTTATTCTGTCATAGAATAAGTTATCTCCTGATTAAAATCACATAAATTTATTTTTAAAAAGGGTTTTTACCATACTACCCCTATATAAGAAATTAATTTTCTTAATTAAAAAATTTGGGTCATTACATATTGTTAAATCTGGAATTTTGTTTCCATTACAATTTTTATAGTGATCATTGTACTTTTTTAGTGAATTGTGTGTGTAAAGTTGTAGGAATTTTTTGAATTGTTGCCACTTGAAGTGGACATGTGAAATTGGATAAGTGTAACAACAGTCTTGTTCGATTCGAATGGAAAGGGTATTGGACTTGTATGAGAGATTAGGAGGCACTACCCAAATAGTTTAAGTTTTTGTGTTGTATGTCTCACATCGGAGTTAGATGAAAAGGATATTGGACTTGTATGAGAGATTAGGAGGTACTACTCAATTAGTTTAAGTTTTTGAGTTATATGTCCTGCATCGAATTCGAATGGAAAGGGTATTGGACATGTATGAGAGATTAGGAGGCACTATTCAAATAGTTTAAGTTTTTGGGTTGTATGTCCCACATCGAATTCGAATGGAAAAGATATTGGACTTGTATGAGAGATTATGAGGCACTACCCAAATAGTTTAAGTTTTTGGATTGTATGACAAGTGTCCGATATGTTATAATAGGTCGGTTCAATTTGAAACTCTAAGAATCAACTTATTTAGTTTTGTTGATATTATTAATGAGATGGAACTTGCATTTTTGTTTGATAAAATTAAAAAGTGCTGAAAACTTTTAAGAGATTTTAATGAAATTTTGTCCTGTTAGAATGAAGTTATCGTCACTAGAGATTTTATTCTATTTTAAATAGAGTTTATTTTTTGAAGTGATAATCACTAAATTTATTCATAAATACTGAATTGGGTTATCAAATTGCTAATTGATTTCGGTGCTATTTGATAAACTGAAAATTAAGAGTTAGAAAATTTAAAATGTAATTACATTATCAAATACACTACTATTTTAACATTGCCGACTTGATTTGAAAAAAAAAAAAAATGAAGTTATACTTATCATATATATATATATATATATTCTGAGTCTTAGTTGGGGAAATCTTAGAAAGTTATTACAAGATATTCCCAGTCAAGTCTATCCTTATCGTGTTGGATCGAAATAAAAATATTACTCCACTAATCTTGATTTATAAAACTAACCAGCCTTTGCATGAGAGGCATAGCCTTCTCACTAGTTGGGTCGAAAATATGAAAGCAATGATCCACACCTTCATTCTCCATAAACTCCACACTCCCTCCCCACCCACTCTTCTTCAAACTCTCGTAGTAACCCACACCTCTCGGTTTCAACCAATCCTTCTCCGCCACGCACACCAACACTCTCTCACAACCCAGCTTCCCCAAATCCGGATCCACCGCCGGGTTCAACTTCGGGTCATCAGCCAACCTGCTGCTAGTCGGGTACAAATACTCTATCATCTTATCCGGTTCACTGCCCACAAAAAACGGGTGCACTATCATCACCCCACGCAGCTTCAAGCCACCCAATCCGCTCACGCCAGCCCGGACCGCCACGCTGTTGGCTATGTTGGCCCCGGAGCTCTCACCCGTGACAAAGACCCGCCCGAAGTCCCCGTACTGGTTGAGCCACGGGTCGGGTCCCTGCCCGTTTCGATGGGATGCGATCCACTGCAACGCGGCCCAGGAATCGTCGTAGGCGATTGGTAGTGGGTTTTCTGGAGCGAGTCTGTAGTCAACGGAAATGGCGATGAGAGGGGTTTTGGAGGCGAGAGAGGTCAGAAAGCCGATAGTGACGTTGTCGAAGGGTGATCCGACACAGAAGCCTCCACCGTGGTAGTGGATGAGGATGGGGAGCTTTTGATCTGGGCCGTTGATCTTGGAGATGAAGACACGTGCCTTTAAGGGGATTTCTGGGGAGATCACCACGTCCTTTGATTGGACCCCACCCGTGGGATCAACGGCTGGAGGGACGTGATCATGGACCATGAACCGTTCGATGTGGCCGTCTTTGTACACTCGGAAGAATGGTGGGAATTCTTGGGTTATTTCCTTAGAACTTGAATCCATTGCAATATTTTTTGAGAGAGAGAAAAAGAGAGTTTTAGAGAGAGAAGCAAGAGTGGAAATGAAGGATGAGTGTTTTCTGTTTGTTCATAGATTAGATTTAAAGAGAGATAATAAATGGAGTGGAGTGGTTATTAGCTAAGGTGTGTAGAAAGGAAGGTGTTTGAGTTTGACCATTAGGTTCAAATGTGGTCACACATCAATTGGAAATTCAAGCACCATCTTGCAATGGTGGTTAGACTAGTAGAGTAGTGGACTTGTTGGTTCAACATTTTTTCCAAATAAATTTATGTACCCAATTCAAATGGCTAGAAAAAGATTTTTATTCAATTGATTTGGTATTTTTATTAAAATGAGAGATGGTTAGTGTAGCACTGTTCTTTTTCCAGAAAACCTTGTAAAAACGAAAAACTCTGATCCTCTTTGCTATTTTCAGCTGCCTCTTCATTTCAGATTTTGTACTGCTCTCTGGTGTGCTCTTCCCTTTTCATTCATTCATTCATGCCTTTTGAGATATTGTCTGCTTAATAATTGCCATGCTTTTGTATTATAGGCTCTTTTTGCTGTAAAACATGAAACTAACTGTTTACTTCAACAACACTTACCTTTCAACATTGAGAAATATGTTGCTCCTATATTGTGTGTGTTCAAATTCTGCAGCAGAGTAAATCTGGCATTTTGTTTCCATTACAATTTTTATAGTGATCACTGTACTTTTTTAGTGAATTGTGTGTGTAAAGTTGTAAGAATTTTTCGAATTGTTGCCACTTGAAGTGGACATGTGAAATTGGATAAGTGTAACAACAGTCTTGTCCGATTCAAATGGAAAGGGTATTGGACTTGTATGAGAGATTAGGAGGCACTACCCAAATAGTTTAAGTTTTTGGGTTGTATGTCCTACATCGAATTCGAATGGAAAGGGTATTGGACTTGTATAAGAGATTAGGAGGCACTACCCAAATAGTTTTAAGTTTTTGAGTTGTATGTCCCACATCTAATTCGAATGGCTTTAGTATTGGAGTTGTATGAGAGATTACGAGGCACTACCCAAATAGTTTAAGTAGTTTAAGTTTTTGGATTGTATGACAAGTGCCCTATATATTATAATAGGTCAGTTCAATTTGAAACTCTAAGAATCAACCTATTTAGTTTTGTTGATATTATTAATAGGATGGAACTTGCATTTTTGTTTGATAAAATTGAAGAGTGCTGAAAATTTTAAGAGACTTTAATGAAATTTTGTCATGTTAGAATGAAGTTATCGTCCCTTGAGATTTTATTCCATTGAAGTGATAATCACTAAATTTATTCATAAATACTGAATTGGGTTATCAAATTACTAATTGATTTCGGTGCTATTTGATAAACTGAAAATTAAGAGTTAGAAATTTTTAACATTGCCGACTTGATTTGAACAAAAAAAAAATTGAAGTTGTACTTAATCATTTATATAAAACATATCTATAAAGTTATTACAAGATATTCCCACTAATCTTGATTTATAAAACTAACCAGCCTTTGCATGAGAGGCATAGCCTTCTCACTAGTTGGGTTGAACATATGAAAGCAATGATCCGCATCTTCATTCTCCATAAACTCCACACTCCCTCCCCACCCACTCTTCTTCAAACTCTCGTAGTAACCCACTCCTCTCGGTTTCAACCAATCCTTCTCCGCCACGCACACCAACACTCTCTCACAACCCATCTTCCCCAAATTCGGATCCACCGCCGGGTTCAACTTCGGGTCATCATCCAACCTGCTGCTAGTCGGGTACAAATACTCTATCATCTTATCCGGTTCACTGCCCACAAAAAACGGGTGCACTATCATCACCCCACGCAGCTTCAAGCCACCCAATCCGCTCACGCCAGCCCGGACCGCCACGCTGTTGGCTATGTTGGCCCCGGAGCTCTCACCCGTGACAAAGACCCGCCCGAAGTCCCCGTACTGGTTGAGCCACGGGTCGGGTCCCTGCCCGTTTCGATGGGAAGCGATCCACTACAACGCCGCCCAGGAATCGTCGTAGGCGATTGGTAGTGGGTTTTCTGGGGCGAGCCTGAAGTCAACGGAAATGGTGATGAGAGGGGTTTTGGAGGCGAGAGAGGTGAGAAAGCCGATAGTGAAGTTGCTGAAGGGTGATCCGACACAGAAGCCTCCACCGTGGTAGTGGATGAGGATGGGGAGCTTTTGATCTGGGCCGTTGATCTTGGAGATGAAGACACGTGCCTTTAAGGGGATTTCTGGGGAGATCACCACGTCCTTTGATTGGACCCCACCCGTGGGATCAACGGCTGGAGGGACGTGATCATGGACCATGAACCGTTCGATGTGGCCGTCTTTGTACACTCGGAAGAATGATGGGAATTCTTGGCATATTTCCTTGGAACTTGAATCCATTGCAATATTTTTTTAGAGAGAGAAAAGGAGAGTTTTAGAGAGAGAAGCAAGAGTGGAAATGAAGGATGAGTGTTTTCTGTTGTGCATATATTAGATTTAAAGAGAAATAATAAATGGAGTGGAGTGGTTATTGTTAAGGTGTGTAGAAAGGAAGGTGTTTGAGTTTGACCATTAGGTTCAAATGTGATCATACCTCTTCACATCAATTGGAAATTCAAGCACCATCTTGCAATGGTGGTTAGACTAGTAGAGTAGACTAGTTGGTTCAACATTTTTTCCAAATAAATTTATGTACCCAATTCAAATGGCTAGAAAAAGATTTTTATTCAATTGATTTTGGTTTTTACCATCTAATAAAACATTTCTTCAATCGATGTAGAGCTAATGTAATAGAAATGATTTTAAGATTTCAAAATCGCGAGACACTCTAATTCTTGAATCTATATCAAAAATGGCGGCTGAGTCGAATTGCCTAAGTCAGTCAAATAGCAACGCATAAAAAATCAATGCTAATCATGCTCTACTAAATAGTGCACACATATTCATATCGATCTCACATGATATCATCTTATCATTATTTACAATGTTAATCATGCTCCATTAAATAGTGCAAACATATTCGTATAGATCTCACACGATGTCATCTTATTATTATTTATAATGCTAATCATGCTCAACTAAATAGTGCAGACATACATATTCATATAGATTTCACATGATGTCATCTTATCATTATTTATTGGCTACTTATATTAACAAAAGTAACCAATTAAGATATTCACATAGATATTCACATGATATCTTCTTATCATTGTTTACATCCTAATTATACTTGACACAAAAATAAAATAAATAAAGAGATTATATGACTATCATGATATCTTCTTTATCATTGTTTACATCCTAATTATACTTGACACAAAAATAAAATAAATAAAGAGATTATATGACTATGGCAAGCAAAACAAGAAATATATATATATATATATATAAAAGACTTCTTGTATCAAAAGTTTAAGTCAGATATATGGAATTATTGACATTATATCTAAAGGTGATTCTTATGAAGGATAAGCCAACGTCAAGATGGATTTGGTAATATCAGAAAAATACACTAGCTATGGAAGTGGTCTTCTACATGTAGAGCTCCTTTACTAAATGGGATTAGCTTTATGGAAAAGAAAGCTCATTAGCAAGGAACTTATCAATAAGGCACTTGAGACAAATTAGGATTAGTATGACAACTGATTGGACCAATGTGTCATTTGGTCCACATGCAGAGTTTATGCCTTAATTCAACTTTTTGACATGGTTGGATAATCTCAACCCAATTTTGTCTGTACCTAATTAATTTGATGGCATGTGATCCTTATTTGCTCTACATATAGAATCATAGATGGGTCGCTTATAAGTACCATGGGTATGGTCATGGTTTCTAAATCTTGATCTCTGCTGCCAAAACCCTGCTACATTATTTTCAAATTTCTGACTTTTTAATCATTAGAGTCTCATTAACATGTAATATACTGGTGCTTAGGTTCATGGTTTTTAAAGATATTGCAAAGTTGATTCCAAAAAATAAAAGATTTTATTTAATGAGAACGTTTTTTTTTACTGAATCATGTAAATTTGAGTGTCTTGTATGATTCTCACTCTCTTGTTTGTGTTTTTAATTTCTGATTTATTCCTAACAAAGTGGTATTATTCGAAATTGTTTGAGTAAGTAGAATAACAACACATAACTACTTGTGTCGGACCGAGATAGTTATCGAAACAAAAGTAACCAATAGACATATTCATGTGAATCTCAAAGGATGTCATCTTATCATTGACCCAGATGGTCTAGTTAGCCAAATAAAAGTAACCAATAGATATATTTACGTGGATCTCACAATGTCATCTTATTATTGTTTATCTACATGTTAATAAAAGTAACTAAGAGACATATTTACGTGCGTCTCACGTGACGCCATCTTATCATTATTTATTCGCTACCTACATTTTATATAAAAACAAATAAATAAAGAGATGATACGGAGGTGGCAATAAAAAAAGTTCAACAGCAAAACAAGAAATCTATTAAAAAAATTGTAAATTTAATTGTATCAAAACGAATCCAATGAACCCATCATTTGAGAAAAGCACAAAAAAGGAACTTATGGAATTAAGATAAATAGATTCACTTATCATGATGAATTATATTTATTCAATTATTTAGTTGATGAAGTGGAGGGAGTGAGATAAATAGATCCACTTATCTCTCCTCTCCACTGGTTCATCATTTTGTCTATGGTTGGATTCGTGGCCACAAAATCAAGATGAAAACACAGAAAGCTAAAAATGCTTGAGACAAAATAATGAAATGGAAGTGAAAAAAAGTTTGAACTTAACTCTCTGTAATGACGTACAAGTTGATCGACAAAGGTGATGAATCGTGAAATGAGAGAAAAAGGGTTAAAAACACCAATACCTTCAAGCTGTGAAACTTCTCATGGTGTTCATGTTAGAGATTTATTGACACATTTGCATGACCTCTGACCGTGGACGTTGATGGTTAATGACATCAGAATGTGCAGCTGCCTTGCCTTCTTTTTTTGGGCCACATTACCCTAAACATGACTTTTTTTTACCTCGACCAAAAACACACTTATGTTAAATTTGCTCTGAGGAAAACTTAAATCCTTAAATATTTACTCTACTAGGTTACGAGAAAGTTTACAATAATATTTCGGGAGTATTTTGACTCGTAATACTCTCTCCAACGTATAACTAATATTTTCAATTTAGCATGATTAGAAGTTTTATTGAGATGGAAGGCAAGTCAATCCAAAGTAAATAAGTAGAAAAATTCTAATAAATCAATGATTCGTCTCCAAGAACATAAAAAAAAATACGAAATTGTATTAAAAAATATATACAAAAGAATGTGAGAATATCATCCATTGAATTTACAGGTGGAAGATTTATCATTTCTATGGGATTAAATCCCGAGTTACAGCAAAGTAAAAAAAGATGATGATATTTCTTAATTGAAATCTATTAATTCATCACTCAACATGATACTGAATAGATTTATTTCAAACTTTGAAGGCTAGTCCAAGCTTCCTAACTCGATATAAAAGTTTTCATTCCTATTCGTTGTTATAATGTTCCATATTCAAATAGCGAAGATTCACGAAGAATTTTTGCACTATAAGTCGATATAAAAGTTTAAGTCAAATATATGGAATTATCAACATTATATTATAGCTGTAGAGACCGGAACCATTTTTGGCCGGTTTTCATTTTTTTCATTATTTTAGCCATAAATACATTTTTAATGATATTTAACATATTTTAAGTTTGGAAAACATATTTGAAAACTTGTTTAGAGGTTTTGGAAATTTTTTGGAGCATTTGGCAAGATTTGAGAATTTTGGGTCTACGGGGCCTGGGAAGCAGGTTGGGTGGGCTCGGGAATTCAAAATTTTTTTAGAAAATATTTATTTTTGATTTTACACTAAATAAAATTTTTAAAGAGTTAATGATGCAATTTTAGAGCCGTAGCCACATTCGAAATAAAAAACGGAGGTTGGGAATGTACGTTAAGTGGCCAGGGTGTTTTGGTCATTTTGCACCCCTAGATATTTTAAATATCTATAATTGTAAAGAATCACTCATTCTCTCTTGAAAAAACTCACACCCAGCTCTCTTTTCTCTCCCACTTCATCTCTCTTCTTTCTCTCTTCATTTCAGAGGCCATGGACTTAGATTTGTAAGTTGTCGGTGAAGGACAACTTGTAGCACAGGTCAATGGTTTCGGTTTGAACTGAATAATCTTGGATTTTGACAAGATAGGACTTAGAGAAATTCTTGAAAATAGCTTGGAAAGCCTTCAAATTTGAGGTGGGGGTGTTTCTTCCTTCTTAGTCATCGATTCTAAGGTTTCGGTGAATTTGGAGAGGTTTTGGTTAAGTTGGCATGTATGAGAGAAATGGGTGGGGTTGTAGTATTGTGTATATTCCTCTTTTCTTATGATTCTTACATGCTAATATATATGGTGTATATTGTGATGTATATAATGTATTGAGTGTGTATATGTGATATGCATGAAATGAGAACATGTTGTGGTGTATTATGAAATGTATGCATATATGAAATGTATGCCTAGCTTGGAACTTAAATGTGGCTATATGGAGAATGTGTAGTGAAAATGCATGCTAGAATTAATTGTAGCAAGTATGTGCATTGGAAAAACATAAAAATTAGATGGTAAGTGATATATGTGCTTGATATGCATATATATGTAATTGCTGGAGAATTGGGTAAGTGGGTCGTGCATGGGGTTAGGAGTTGCCCAACCATATCACGGAAGTGGTAAAATTATCCATTAGGGTATGACCATCGGAGTTGCCCTATCATACCAAGGCTAAGGTTTAGAACTTGGAGTTTGCCCATAACCTTATGATCGTCGGAGTTGTCTACTCATATTTGGCAAAACAAATACATTTCTGAGGTTGTATGATTCTTCAGAGTTGTCCAAATCATACGGGTGTTATCGAAGGTGTCCAAGGTCACATGATCGTTGGAGTTAACCAATCATGTTTACGCATCGGATTATGACCAAAAATATATAATATCTTGTTGCTTATGTGTTTAAACTGTTAAGCATGACGTGTTGATTAAATGCATACTCTTTGAATTGCATTTGTGTTGGTTTGACATGATAACGTGGAATGTGTCACGTAGTGTAGCGACATATATATCATTTAGGTCGGTGTCGGGTCGATGCGTAAGTGGGTTTGGGCATTCCTGCTGAGCTTGTTGATTTACTCACCACTTCCCCCCAAACCTTTTTACAGATAAGGCATCGATGACAAACGGAACTTGAGCATCCAAGTGGAGCTCCTTATAACTTTGATATTGTGTGTATGGTTATCCATGTCGGCTTATGGCATGTCAATTTTATTGTAGTTGTAATTGAACTATGAATATGTAACTTGTTCTTCCATTTGGACCTTTTTATGTATGAACAATGAGGATAACTCTTGGATTTTGGAATGTTGTTTAATGATATAAACTTGTTTTTGGAAAAATATATAATGTTTTAGTATTTCAATTATGTTGAAATGTAGTATGGATGATTCCAATGGCTTAGAATGTGTTTGGATGTGAATAGAGAATGATTGTGATCACTTGAGAAAAATGCTAGGATTGCAGGTTGAGTGATTACGATACATCGTAATCTCCATTACAATGCATCGTAATCAGGCGATGCATCGAAGAACTAAAGACAATGCATTGTAATTGTGTGGAAAATTGGGGTGAAAAATAGAGCTTTTGCAGAATGTTATGCAACATCTGCGATGCATCGTAACCAACATTATGATGTATTGTAATGCATGGCTGGATTGGACATTTGAGATGTGTTTGGTTAAGTATGAGGCCCATTAGAAATAATTGATGTTGAATTGTACATAAATAAGTATATGTATGTGGTTAAGCTTCCGTGGTAATGTTGGTGGATGGTGGACAGTGCATGTGACAATCGTAGGTTTGTTCATTGGTTTTGTTGGGGATGATGGTTAGACTAGTATGATTTTTGGGTTTGTTTAGTGAATGGTTTGTTGGTTCAGTCGTATACCATTATTAGTTGTGTTTTTTAAAAGAGAGAAAGAGAGTTATGAACAAATTGGTGTTGTGTAAACCCAACTATTAACCAATTTAACACACAAACATATATATATATACACACACACACACATATATGTAATTGCTCTGTGTATGTGTGTATATGTATATTTAGAGAGAGGAAGTCAATTAGTTGTTGAAACCCAACTTTAGCAATGGGTGTAACTTCGACAACTCTGGCAACTGTAAGTTGGTCAACTCAGTTCAAAGGTTTTGGAGACTTAGTTTTGTGCAATGTCATAGATGCACTTTGAGTATGCTCAATCTATTATGGCTTTGTCACATATGTTCATAGTTTTGATTCATAGTGATTATACACACAAATTTCGTGTCCGAAAATCTAGGAATGAAAATGAATAACAAATAATTAATTTTATTAATTTTTAAAAAATGGGTATAATTCTCTGTGGTCGATTCTTTTACAACAAATAATCTTCATTTGATTTAATCTCCTTGATATTTGGTGCAAGGGCTTCAAAAACTTGTTCTTGAACCGATAGTGATGAGCTTTCTTCAAATCTTCAAGATTGAGGAAAGGCTTGACGGGATTTTCAATCGAGAACCGATAGAGCTTGATCTCAAACGGTGGATTGAAGATCTTCGAAGAAGAACGACACTTGTGTGGCGTGATTGATATTCTTTATCTTCAGATTCTTCGATAGTTGAATGTCTTAAAAGAAGAACGACACTTGTGTGGCATGATTGTTACTTTTTGTCTTCAGATTCTTCGATGGTTGAAGGTCTTAGAAGAAGAACGGCACCTATGTGGCGTGCTTGTTGTTCTTCATCTTAAGATTCTTCGATGATTGAAGGTCTTAGAAGAAAAATGGCACTTGTGTGGCATGCTTGTTGTTCTTCATTTTCAGAACTTCAAGTGTTGGTTGAGGCAAAGGTTCGGCAGAATTTTGTGTTCTCTTGATCTCTCTGTTTCTGTTTGTCCCTATGTGTCCTCCCTGAATGTGTAGGGTAACCTTGTATTTATAGGCGAAAGGATGGGGGTTTAATTTGGTAACTCCTCATTAATTTTTGCCAACTTCCATAAGTAAAGAGATTTTGCCTCTTTCTATATGGAAGTGTATTCAAATTTAAATTTAAATTGTCACACATTTTTTTAAAGGGTTTTTGCTTGAACCTTCAGGATTTTGACACGTGTCCGTTGACCGAACCCGCAATCATAGAATTTAATTGGCCAAGAGTGTTTGATTTGTTAACCAATCGGACGGTGAGTAGACCATCACAAAATTTATGTATCTACAGTGATACAGTGGGTATATATGTAGTCTATTGGTACAAATTCATATACACTGGTAGTACTGATCCAATAAGGTCACGGTGCATGAGTTCATTGAATTAAGGATGCAATCCCATTATTTGACAAATGGTGGACTTTGAGGCTTGAACCATGTTGTAATGCATAAGAATGGCGAGAGGAAAATTAGGTTATGTGTCTTGTGCACGTAAGTCTTATGTAATTCAATGACATTTGCATGCAATGATTTTAACGTGGAACACGTGCCATGCTTCCTCTTTTTTTTTTCTATTTTTTCATTCACAAGACATTTTGTCTTATGCATTATTTTCCCAGGGACACAACCTATTTTATGAAAAGTATCTTTGAAAAGCTTTAACTTAATTATAATATATACATATATATTCTAACTCATTTAGTAACTTAATAAATAAATGGTATTTAATACCTTTTTTTAAAATAAAAAAATAATGGTTACATTGCACAAAGTAACAGTTGCAAAGTATAGAAACAGTGATGGTCCAAATAGTATTTTTTATGCAAAGTATTGATTAATTCTCATAGTTAAATTCTAGTCAAATAGAGAGGAAAGAGGAAAAAGAAGAGAGAGGGAGAGAGGAGAGAGAAGGAGAAAGAGATAGTGTGTGTTAGGGTATTTTGGTATTTTATGTCATTTTAAAAGTTAAATAAGTCATTTGCAAAGTCAAAGAGCATGTAAGTCTTTTTGCATAGTGTCAGACGTGCCTATACACGGTTTGGAGTCTTTCTAATAGACGATGCAAAATGTTTAGATTTATATGGTCGCTACAAACAAAGTTTCTCTCCGTGTAAAACAAGTCCAAACCATAAGAGGTGTGAGTGTAATTTACCATTTTCAAATTTCTGATATAATTTATAGATCTTTTAACATATAATATACTCGTGCTTAGGTTCATGTTTTCTAAAGATACACTTTAATTAAGAGTTGTTGGAAAGTTAATCTACCGATATTTTACTTCCCAACACTCTTTTAATAATTATTGATGCAAAAAATTTCGCGATTCAACTCAGCATTGTGTTCCTACAAGACAGATGAGATGAGACTAGCTTGCGCGGTACTAGTCGGAGTCCCTTTGACGCTCAGTCTAATTTTAGAGAAAATATGAAAGGAGAATAATAAATGTTCCAGTAAATGTAAAAAAAAAAAAAACCCCATACCTGAGTAGTTGACCTTTATTTATGAAGGCACACCCTTGTCGTAGTCAAATTGGACTCTCCCAGTCTTATCATGTTATTCGACTACTTTATTTCTTCGTCGGTTTCACATCATCCTACTTTTGAATTTGAATCGTCTCATCCTATCATTTACCTATTTGAATTCCTTATCAATAATGAAGGAAAATTTAAGCTCTAGTAACCAAGTTTAAACAAACTTGCTCTCAAGTGACCATTAAATAAAGAAAAAAATAAATAGCCAGCAAATTTAAAACTTAAGTATAAATAAGTGACCATTTGAAATTTATTCCTAAAATGCCCTTCTCACGTTTCTTTTCTTCTCCACAAATCTCTTTCTCTAATTACCACCACCACTAACACCATCACCTTACCATTCTAGGGTTAGGGTTTTAACAATGCAAACATCACCGCAACTACAACCAGGAAACTGAGAAGAACATTTTTGGAATAAATCTCAAATGGTCACTTATCTTCATTTTAACTTTAAATTGGTTACTGTTAAAATATATTAGTATATTTTATATTTAACATTTCCCATATCAAACTAGGATTCTTATGATTGAAGACTTACCATATATAGGATAATTTGCTCCCCACTCACCTACCTCTTTTCCTTCTCCTATATATATATGATTTTATTGTATATTATAATCATACCAATCATTAATATAATTCAGAGATATTTCTCTCTTTTCCTCTTATTTCTAACATAGTATCAGAGTTAGGGTTTTCAAAACCCTCACTATCTTCTTCCACTTAATTGTTCTCATCGTCCAAAGAGAACTCTTTTATATTTGGTGCTGAAAATCCATCTTTTGGAACTCTTTTTAACTTTCTGAATATATCAGAATAAAGCCCTCGAGTAAACGATCAAGACGCCGCAAAACTCAGCCCAAACGAAGCCTCCACGCGCCGCCAGAGTCTTCTATTATTTTTTTCGGCGTCAGCACGCGCCGTTATGCTCCTGCACGCACCGTCACTCGCTTGCACGCTCCTTCACGCACTGTCACGAGTGTCAACTCATAGATGACTCAGCATCCAATGTCACGTCATCGTCCATGTCAGTACCAAACGTGCATAATACTTACCACATCATTAGACACTTCATCAGCCACGTCAGTGACATATCATTTGGCATGTCAGTTTTTTGACACATCAGCGACATGTCATCTGACATAAGACATCTCATTAGTCACACTAACAACATGTCAACGACACATCATCTGACATGTCAACTTTTTCTGTTGCGTAGACTATCACGTCAGCGACACGTTATCTGACACCGTCATCTTTTTTGCCATGTGACTGCCCCATCAGCGACACATCATTAGTACTGCCACATTACCAATAGCAGCTGGATATTTTTTCCTGGGCTACCTTGCTTGAAATTTTGCGCTAATTCTAATTTTTCAGTCGGTTTGTCATTTAGAGTTTCTAAATGGCTCAAAATGAGATTTCAGTTCGGGCCTTCACTCAACAAATATTCTTCTTCTTTTTTTCGCAATGGTGGTAACAAATAGTGAGCACAGTCATTTCGACAAAACTAGTGAACGTTCCTGCAGATACTGCCGTAGATCAGGACATACAATTGAGAAGTGCTTCAAACTTACTAGACCTCATAGTGCTGGAGATATAGTTACCACAGAGTCAGTGTCATCTCATCTTTCTCCTTCTACACTAGTTACTACTCCTTCTGAGATGTCCCTATTTACATTTTCTGCTGCTAATCTGGAGACAATTCTCAACCAGGTTCTCTCCAAAAAATTAGGTTCAAGCTTATCTAACTCTATTTTCTCAACCACACCAGGTACACTTAATTCATGGTATTTTGACTCTGCTTGCTGCAATCATATGACACCTGACCATACTTTGCTCACTACTCAAACTCCTACGACAGTACTTAGAATAACAAGTTTTATGATGCATCTCATGCACCTGTTATTCACACAGCTAATGGCTCCACTATGGCCATTAATCATATAGGCACTATCTCTTGGTCAAATTTATTTATTCTTAATGTTTATCTTGTTCTCAATCTTTTTCTTAATCTTTTGTCTGTTGGTCAATTGACTAAGTTAGGTTTGAATATCACATTTTCCTCTAATGGTTGTATTGTACAGGATCCTTACACAAGTCAAATCACTGAGACATATCGTAAGATAGGGCGACTATCACAGGTGCATCTACATAAAGTAGTATACCTACTCTTGAGTTGAGGCATTCTCGTTTGGGTCATGCATCCGTATCTCGAGTCAAAAGTCTAGTATCTAAGGGTTTGTTAGGATCAATTAAAACTGAGTCTTTTGATTGTACTTCTTGTCAATTAGGCAAACAGTCTGCTTTACCATTTAATAACAGTGAGTCATTTGCTTCTTCTCCTTTTGATCTTGTTCATTATGATGTTTAGAAACCTTCTCCTGTAGCCACCATGGGTGGGGCATGATATTTTGTTATATTTTTAGATAATTTTTCACAATTCACTTGGATATTTTTAATGAAAAATCGTTCTGAATTACTCAACATCTTTTGTGATTTCACCAAAATGGTTTTAACTCAATTTTTCACAAATACCAAAACTTTTCATTCTGATAATACTACGGAATATAGGCAAAACAAATTTTAAAATATACTCAAACACTATGACACTATTTTTCACTTTTCTTGCCCTGGTACACCACAACAAAATGGTCAAGCTGAATGAAAACTTTGACATATTTTAGATTTGACTTAATCACTTGTCATTTCTTCTTCTGTACCATCATTTTTTTTTGGGTGAAGCATCTCTCACCGTTGTCAATACCATGAATCTTGTACCCACACCACTTTTACAAAATCAAATACCTTATAAGTATCTCTATGGGCAGGTTTTTGACTATAGTAATCTTAGAGTTTTTGGGTGTGCTTGTTTTATTCCTTTTCATCCTCATGAGCGAACAAAATTACAGCCTCATACTCAGCTCTGTTGTTTTCTTGGGTATGGACTTGAACAAAAGGGATATAGGTGTTATGATCCAGTTGCGAGACGCCTTAGAGTCTCGTCATGTTATTTTTTAGGAACATAAAATGATTCATACTTTATCCAAATTCACTGGTATTTCTGATCACTAATTTCATATTCTTCCTTTAAATACATCTATAAATTTTTTTTCAGATTCTCCTCCTGGTAGCTCATCAAATACAGTTGATCATTCTGGCTCATCACATATGGCTGACCCTCCTGTAGTTGAGTTCCAATCATATGTCCCACCTGAGACTCCTGATGCTACCACTGTTTTGGATCATCGTCGATCCACTCAAGTAAGAACCTCCCCTACACATTTTTATAACTATCATTGTTATCATGCTCTTGCAACTCTTCATGAACCTCACACTTTTTGCGAGGCCTTCTATAACCCTTTATGGCAGTGAGCAATGCAAGAAGAGTTAGATGCACTTGCCTAGACTCAGACATGGGATTTAGTTGAATTACTTCTAGGGAAGTCTGTCATTGGATGTAAATGAGTTTACAAAATCAAGACTCATTTAGATGGGTCTGTTGAGCGCTATAAAGCTTGACTTATGACAAGGGGGTTTACATAAGAGTATGACATCAATTATGAGGAGACTTTTGCTCGAGGAAGTTTATATAAAGCCTCATCTAGGTTTTGATCATCCACCTTATTAGGTTTGTCGGCTTAGACATGCTCTGTATGGTCTTAAATAGGCACTTCGATCTTAGTTTGCCAAGTTCAATTCTACTATTTCTTTCCTTAGCTATTCTACCAGTACATATAATTCAACTTTATTTATCCGGCGTACTGCCAATGATATTATTTTTCTCTTATTTTATGTTGATGATATGATCATCACCAGGGATGATACTCAGGGTATTCAGGAACTTAAGCAGTTTCTCCATCATCAGTTTGAAATAAAAGATCTTGGACCTCTCAATTATTTTCTTGGCTTGAAAATTACTAGAGCTACTAATGACTACTACCTTGCTCAAGCAAAGTATTGTTCTGATCTTCTTTCCAAAGCTGGCATCATAGACAACAAGATTGTTGATACTCCACTTGAGCCTAATGTGAGACTCACTCCACATGATGGTGAACTTCTTCGTGATGGTACTTTGTATTGTCAATTGGTTGGTAATCTGGTATATCTTACTTTCACTCATCCAGATATTTTTCACGTTGTTCATATCGTCAGTCAGTTCATGGATTCGCTGAGATCAGTTCACTTGGTTGCTTTTCTTTGTATTCTTCGCAATGTCAAGGGTACTGTATTTCGTGGGCTCTTTTTCTCTCATCAGTCTTCACTGATGCTTCGTGCTTATTCTGATGCAGATTGGACTGTTGACCCAACAAATCGTCGTTCCACTACCAGGTATTGCTTCTTTCTTGGTGACTCACTGATCTCTTGGCGTAGTAAGAAGCAGTCTGTTATTGCTCGATCTAACACCGAGGTTGAGTATAGAGCATTTGTAGATACTATTTTTGAGCTTTTATGGTTACGATGGCTTCTTCAGGATATGGTGTTTCTTTGTCCACTGCTACTTCCATCTATTGTGATAACAAAAGTGCTATTCAAATTGCAAACAATTATGTTTTTCATGAGCGGACCAAACACATTGATATATATTATCATTTTGTCCGTCATCATCTACTTCAGAAATCGTGTAGTTACGGTCAGTCACTTCACGTGATCAGATAGCGGATATTTTCACCAAATTTCTTCCACCAGGACGCTTTAAAGAACTTGTTTTCAAATTTCAGATGACGTTGTATAACCCACATTGAGTTTAAGGGAGAGTGTTAAAATATATTAGTATATTTTATATTTAATCTTTTTATATCAAATTAGAATTTTTATGATTGAGGACTTCGCTCTTCACTCATCCACTTCATTATAATCATATCATTAATTAATATAATTCAAAGGTATTTCTCTCTTTTTCTCTTATTTCTATTCGTTATTGTTTAACTTTTTTCTTTAAAGTTATTTAAGAGTAATTTTGTTTAAACTTATTACTAAAATCTAATTTTTCCTTTAATGAATTTGAATTTGAATTTAAAAATGACGTGGCCATAAGGTTGACATAGTTGCTCAATGCTTAGCTGGGATTGAGAAGATACCATCTCCTCCCGTGATACTTACGTGGTGTAACCTCCGTGATAGAAACATACCTTGGTATCTCGTGGTTTTAGCGTAACAGCAGCACTTAAAAGATTCTATTCTGTTTGTTAGCGGTTGAGACCGCCACATTTCAACACTTCTCTCATTACGTTATCATCTATGTAAAAAGCAACACACTTACTCAACACTTCTCTCATTACGTTATCATCTATGTAAAAAGCTACACGCTCTCTCTCTCTCTCTCTCTCTCTAATTTCTATATGGCTGCCAACCTCCCTCTCCTTCAAGTCCCAATCCAACACTTCCACAGTAGCAGGCTTCACACGACCAAACTCACACTCACATTGCCACCATCCACTGCGAAATTCAATGGTCTCGATCTCTTCATTGTTCAATCAAAACTCACATCTCAAGCTTTTCACCAACTCAATTTCTGTTGTAAGATTGACACTTGCTTTGTTTGTGTTCAGGAACATCTCGGTGCTCTGTCATAAGCTGTTGCTCTTCGAATGGGCGAGTTCCGGATTCGATTGACAACGACGGTGTCAAGAGCGTTGAGCGCCGTCTTGAAGAGAAACGGCGGGCCGAGTTATCCGCTCGAATCGCTTCTGGGGAATTCACGGCGGACCAATCTGGGTATGATGAACAATACCCATTTTTTTGTTTTAGCTATTTTTCACTTATTATCACAAAGAATTACTATCATAGTTTGCTTGAATTTGCATAGCAAACAAGACCCTTCACTACACTAGTACGGACATTACCCGGTTTTGTCCCCTACACTAGATTTCTGGGGAGGGTGGATTCGAGATAGAACTAACCTACCTTTGATATTTCACGAAGTGGCTGTTCTGAGACTCGAAATTGCACCAATGACATGATGTTCAAGCGCTAAACCGCTGAATTTGTCTTTGTATGTGTGTGTATATATATATTGGCATGAATAAATGGGGGCATGATTATTCCTTGATTTGTCAAAGTATCATGTGTATGTTTGCTTAGCTGTTACTTGTGCATATACATTTTATATTAACCAATTTATTTATATTTCTTTCGTTTATTCTTGGGTAGTTTCTAATTTCTTACGAGTTTACTTTTGCTTGTGTTCTTATGAATAAGGGTTCCATCTCTATTACGGAATGGCTTGTCAAATTTGGGTGTTCCTGATGGGATTCTTGAATTTTTATTCAAATGGATGGACGACGACGAAGAGAATCCAAAGGTTCCTGAGGCAAAAGGGGCAATTCGTGCCATTCGGAGTGAGGCATTTTTCATCCCCCTGTACGAGCTTTACCTTACTTATGGTGGAATTTTCAGATTAAACTTTGGTCCAAAGGTTTGATTCTTCTTCTTTTATGTGCTTTTCCTTTTCTTAAACTGAGAGTGAGAAAATATATTACAAATATTGAGGGCAAGGCCCATATGATATGTTTGGTTGATGTTTTTTAACTTTTGTCACAGTCCTTTTTGATAGTTTCTGATCCTTCGATTGCTAAACATATATTGAAAGACAACTCAAAGGCTTATTCAAAGGTAAAACATTTACTTATCCACTCTTTCTCTCTTTCATTTTTCTTCCTTTTCTTTTAAGTAATTATTGCACAAGCATCCACTTTTAATTTCAAAAACTCTTTTTTTCCTTAGAATTTTGTAACCTTTTGGTATGCAGGGTATCTTGGCAGAGATTTTAGAATTTGTAATGGGAAAGGGACTTATTCCAGCTGATGGGGAGATATGGCGTGTTAGACGACGTGCTATAGTCCCGTCATTGCATCAGAAGGTATCATAATGGCTTTACAGGTTCAGTGTGGTTTGCTTTCCAATTTGCCATCTGTTATTGTGGGTTGGTCTCCTCCTGTAATATTGCTATTGAAAATTTTGAGTTGGTTTAGTTTACTTGACCTCAACTGTCTTCATCCATCCTCTATGCTGAGTTAAGATTGTTACATTTTTGTAGTGTTGTTATCCTTTTACTACTTCTATTGCAGTTTGTGGCAGCAATGATTAGCTTATTTGGTCAAGCTACGGATAGGCTTTGCAATAAACTTGATGCTGCTGCATCTGATGGGGAAGATGTGGAGATGGAGTCACTTTTCTCCCGCTTGACATTGGATATCATTGGGAAAGCGCTATTTAATTATGATTTTGATTCTTTAAAAAATGATACTGGGATAGTTGAGGTACTTTCTTTTTCCTTTCCTTTTTTTAAAAAAATTACCTTTTCTTGAGCATTCTTGTTTAAGAATCTATTTTTCAACTATATTCTTCTGAAGTTGCTTAGTAACTGATGACTCATAAATCTTTATGTTCATATTTTGTCTAGAGCAGGCTGTATACACTGTACTGCGAGAAGCAGAAGATCGAAGTGTGCAACCAATTCCATTCTGGGAGATTCCCATCTGGAAGGATATTTCACCAAAGCAGAAAAAGGTCACTGCTGCCCTCAAGCTGATAAATGAAACACTTGACAATCTGATTGCAATATGTAAGGTAAAGTTCTCCATATGGGTTGTGGGAGCATCACTGACTTGCGTCATTCGATTTTTCTCTATAATTATAATATACCTATGTGCACTTCTGGATATCTTTCTTAATGAATTTATGCTGGTAGCCACTCTATACAACTCGAGGCACTGAACTGTTATTAATGTCTTGTGTGTTGGCAATTTTTTTCACAAAAGCCTTGTATCCTTTTTGTTTTCATTTTTGTGTCCAATGTCAAAGTGAGTCAGGTACTTCAAAGTGAAAAAGTCCATGCCTTTGTGAAGACTTGAAGGGGCAATTCAATTCTCAACAATGAGTTAATCACATTTAGGACATGTAGTTCTAGGCATGCATAAAAGTGTTCTTGAAATTGCTTGCATATGTTTTTTAATCACAAAAATTGGTTCTGAAAAACACTGCATCTTTTATGTTGTTATGAAAAACTTTATATAATTTCACCATACAAGTTCCTCTTCCTCTGGTACAAGTTTGGGCTGTAGCTCTTCTACCAATACATTTTTCCTTTTTACTGGCACAACTCTAAATAGAGTTTTTTATTGGTTCATTCTTGTTTTCCACCTGTACAATTTTTTTCAGTGAACTGGGGAAGTCAAATTAAAAATGATTCTAAAGGAACTATGAATTTGACTTTGAAAATGTAACTAACTTTCAAAATTCTAGCGGCACATGATCTTCATTCAGCATGCCTATATGTTAGCACTACACTTATATAAGTTGAGCCAAACAAAACCAAAATCACCTAAATTCATGTCCTATATGAAATTGTGATGATATGGATGAGCATTCTATGTTTATAGGTTTTTATGGCAAGGGTACTGAAGATTCTTTTTGGCTGTTGGGAATCCATGAACCAGCTGATCATTAAGAAGAATATTTATTTATATAATTATATATCTTAGTGAGATAATGCATGTGATGTGGTACTATCTTCCTATGGAATGAAATATATGCATTTGGTTTGAAAAACCAGGGCAATCAATGCTAAAACTGAATAGTTTGTTAATATAGCCAAAGTCTCCAACATTTATTACATCATCTGAAGGAAGATTCCATGGGAATAAATCATAGAAGTCCTAAAATATATGCAAATATTATGCCTGTTAGAGCTGGGGTACATTGCTCTTGATTTTGGTTGCTGAATTGCTCTTTCATTTTATAGTGCTCAGATGTTTTTAGAGCTCGAACCATTAAATATGATATTATATCATTTGAGAAAACAATCGTTTATAAAATTTGAAAGAGTACATTGAATATATTATATTATGATGTGTCATAATAATATGTTATCTTACATATGCGTTCTTGGTTATTATTCTTATTTAATAACCATAAATCCCTACTACTCTTGCCTGTTTGCCTCTTTTATGCATTCATTAGTTTTGGGACTCTTTAAATGATATATGGCTACTATTTTCAGTTCTGATATCATTTTGTCACCTAATGCATTGTAGAGGATGGTGGATGAAGAAGAATTACAGTTTCATGAGGAATACATGAATGAACAAGATCCTAGTATTCTCCACTTTCTATTGGCATCGGGAGATGACGTATGGCAAAATTTACAAAAAATTGGATTTCTCAATTGCTAGCTCACAGAATTTAAGATTTTCTGGCACCTATTTGTAGGTTTCTAGCAAGCAACTCCGTGATGATTTGATGACAATGCTTATAGCTGGACATGAAACGTCTGCTGCAGTACTTACATGGACCTTTTATCTTCTTTCTAAGGTATATGATGCCTGCTGAGTAAAGGTTTATTCTTTTATTATTTTTATTATTATTGGGGGATGGGGGTGTAGGTAAGGACAGAAATTTCATTACCAAAAAGAGATGTTCCAGGCAACATAAGAAAGCAATTACCTCGGAACCTGAGAGGATAGTCCGCCTATCCAAAAGAAGTAGAAAAATACAATGAAAATGGATGCTAAAACACCCTCATGCACATGAGGCCTAAACTGAAGGTTGGCATACACAATTAAACACACTTGATCCAGCCAGACTGCTAGGGAAAATTCACTAAAGCACACCCACCCTAAGCAAAGACCTGCTATGTGTAAAGAGAGCTATGTTTGGAAACTGAAATTACAAATACTACTAACACACCACATGATGAGAACCAGAGCACCGCATGTAATCAGCCGGTTGCAACAACTGCCCAGACCAAATGGAAAAGTATGAAGTTCTAAAGCCCAAATTTTTTCTAAAACATCAAAAAATCATCCAAAAGTTTCCAAATTAATTTCTAATCATTCTAAGACTTGGTAAAGGATTCCCAAAACCCATGAGAAGGGTCTCAGTCTATAAAGCATGGACATGGATATATTATACGTTCATGACACAAATCATACTTAGATGACCAGCTGTATATTCATTCATTAGGGATTAGTCAGCAGAAGATGTTTGCTATTGTTGTCATTATGCGATATTTGAAAATCAACGGCCTTTTGTCATTGGTATGCATATATTATATTATATTATATTCATATATATATATATATATATATATATAGAGAGAGAGAGAGAGAGAGAGAGAGAGAGAGAGTTAATTCAAACTTGAGCTTGTTGTCGAAATGCAAAAAAATAGATTATGATGGACCATTTACAAGTGTTGTTGAGAGCACGGGCATGCTAGATAAGCTAATGGCATAAATCATACTATGTCACTGAAGATATTGTAATCCTACTGTAAACAATGTGTAATTTATTGTTTGGTTGTGATATTTTATGTGCTGTTTGTGCCTACAAGATCTAATAGCTATCGATGCAGATTTCTTGGTCATCATTTCGTAATATATAATTGCCTCTTTTCTTTTCTCTATATATTTCATTAACAATTCTCTCTTGTGTGTGCATGTGTTTGTAAACCATCGGGCTGTTTTTTTTTTTTTGTAGTTATTCTATTGTTGTAAAGTAGGTTTACATTTTTGTATTGATATTACTTCTGCTGTGGAAGGAGTGTTAACTTTTGCAGACTTATCACTATTTTTCATTTTCAATGGCTGCAGGAACCTAGTGTCTTCTCTAAACTTCAAAATGAGGTGAGTTCTTGAACATCTATCAGTAATTTCAGCTACTGTATTTAATTTTGTATTGATGTAAATGACCTTTTTCTTATAAACTACATTGTTGATTTTAGGTTGATTCTATCCTAGGAGACCGTTTTCCAACTATTGAAGACATGAAGAAACTTAAATACACAACCCGAGTAATCAATGAAGTAAGAAGATGCATGTTGTTGTCTCTTTTGTTACCTTGAAGTAGTTCCTCTATTTTTTGTTCTTCCCATGGTGGCACCCCTTCATCTAGCTTCTTTCTCGTCTCTTTGCAGTCGTTGAGGCTCTACCCACAACCACCTGTCCTCATTCGTCGTTCTCTTAAAGATGATGTACTTGGAAAGTACCCAATAAAAAGGTCATATCCCAATATTGTGAATATTATTCTTGGAAGCTATCTAATGTCAGTATATATGTGTTATCACTGTTCTGTATTTATTTTAATATGCCTGTGTACTTGTGTATATATACACACAAGCACACACACACACAAACACACATACGTTAGTGATTTGAGGCAATGTTGATTGTTGAAATACACATGGGAAAGTGTGGGCTAATTCTGACAGGAGAAAGAGAACAGGTGGAAGGTTTGGCAACTATTTTTGGTTGTAGATCCTGTAGGACTGCTCTCTCCCATCTACCTACCTGAGCTTTTATAAGGTTCCTCCGTTAAATCTTGACATTCACTTATTGAAAGGTTAAGAGATTATTGGCAGGTAGGACAACACAATATTTACTGTGGTTAGGAGGAGGAGGAGGTTAGCATTAACTAAGGGTTCTCTTTCTAGTGTTCCAATTTATTTTATGTCAATTTCTTCATTCCATAAAACAAATTCTCATTGGTGTGTGTGTGTTTTGTTGTTTGAGGGAGAAGTTGTGATACTGTCTGATGAAGTGGAATGTTGTTTACTTCTTTTTCAAGGCCAAAGCCAAGCACTTGGTCATGAGGAAGTTGAGGTTCAGTGGAAATATTCAATTTCTAGAAACAACTTATGGAGGAGGGTGGTGGATTGGAACTTAAAAGTGGACTAGTTTCTCAAAAAGTCGGGATTTCTCATGCAATGGGGTTAAGGAGAAGCATTAGGGAAGGATGTGAGTTCTCCTAAGCATATTATGGCCAGAGGTGAGGTTCTAGCATGATACTTGATATTTGAAGTGGTCCCCTTGAATTAATGTTCCCGAATCCATTTGGGGTTTGCCTTGGATAAGGATGCTACTGTAACAAATTATGTGAGTTTTTTAAGGAGAGGGTTTCTGAGATCCCCAATTTTTTGGCTGTCAATGAATGTTCCTTTTGGTGTGTTTTGTGGTTACGCTGTTTGATAAAACTGAAATTTAAGTACTGAAATTTAAGAACTAAATTTTAAGTGGTGAACTTTTTAAGTGATATTTAAAATTAAGATTTTTTTGATATCTTGCTGAATTTTAAGTGTTCAACATTAAGTGATAAGTGAAGTTACTATCACTTAAAATTTTAGCCCATTTTAAGTAGTGCTTACCTTTTTAAGTGACATTCAAATTGCGTTATCAAGCGCATTTAATTGAAAAACCATTCAGAATTAAGTGTTGAATTGGGTTATCAAACAACACAGTGATGGTCAGGAGGTTCCCTGCTGATGGAGGTGAGTTCTTATTCTAAGGTGCTAGATGCTAAGGGAGTCTTTCGGTTGTCTTGAAGGTTTTTTGGCATCCTTAAGTGCCTTTGCAGAAGGCTATTTTTGTTGGAAAGCTGCTTAAGAGAAGATTTTTTTTTACTTTTGATATTTTAGTGTGTGGAGGAAAAGTCCTCTTGTCGTATGTGTAAGAGAGCAGGGAATGAAGATCATATACTAAATTGCTAATTCATCATTCCACATATTGACCTCCTTACTTTGTTGGGTTTCATTTAGTTATTGTCTAGGTCTGTGGTGGAGGTCTAGTGTAGTTGGGCGGAGGGTTGTGCAAACAAAAGACTCAGAATGGTATGGCAGTTGGGATGTTTGTGCCCCTGGCACTGTGGCTAGAAGGAGTGTAAAAGTTCTCATCTGATGGTGTGGTGGATGGGATGTAATGCAATCAGCTATGAAAGAGAGAATAAATCTGTAAGGAAGGAAAGTAGAGAGCTAGATCAAGCTAGAGAATAGCTTAAACACCCACAACTCAATCTCTAAAGGAAGGGTGAGGCAGAAAGCTGTTGTAGCAGACTAAATATATTGATAATATAAAAAAACTATCAAACCCTAGCAATTACATGGCTTTATATAGAGTTTCTTCCTCCCTAATCTATGCCATAAATTGGACAACTACCAAATATAAATTAAAACTAAAATAGAAAGTTGCTGAAAATCAGAAAATTACAAAAAATCAGGAAAATTCAGAATATGGAAAGTTTCTAAAAATTATAAAGTGCATAAAATCTAGACTGCATCAGTCCCTCCGTGTTGGATAAAACTCGCCCTCGAGTTTTAAGTAAATTGCCACGATCAATAAAAAATCTGAGCATCACTTTCCATCCCTTCTTTCTTCTTTTCCGAACTCGAATCAAATATAATAATCTTCTTATACTAACAAAGAATTCCTTTGCATAATAACTATGGATTTTGCTAGATTTCCTTTGAACTTGGGTAGATTTGCATAATTTTGTGGAACTCGTTTCATGAACTAAAAGTTCAATCAACTTTAATCTTTGTTCCAACAAACGCTTAGCAGTTGTTGTGCACTCCAAGAATTCATCCCAAATCATATCATAAAAGTAAAATCCATTATTTTTCATATCCATGGTATTGTTACCGCCCCATTCTCATAGCTTTCTTCATTTGAGAGTCTTGTTTTATAGCTTCCTCATCAAATATCGCTAATTGATTCCAATCCGTAGACAATTTTGACTCGTATGATTCAATGTGTGGTTGTTCATAAAAAAATGGAGGCTTACTCCAGTCAACGAATGATTCTATAGTAGTTGATTCCATGAATGACCATGACTCATCATTTGTTAAATCAATCTCTAAATCATAATAGAATTTCTCCAATCATGGATCCTCAGGATTGACCAAAATGGTCTCATCGAACTCCTCGCCGTCATCATCATCATCATTATAAATAGGTTCCTCTTCTTGCGGTTGTTCTTTGTCTCCACTAAGATCTCCTGCAAATTGAAGAATTTTCACCTTAAAGCCACAATCCCAACGCCTTTCATCAAATAGAATAGGTGTTGGTTTGGGTGCTATATTACTGCGAATAGGATTAACAAAATCCTCTTCTAGAATGCCCTCCTCCTTAGATTCAACGCCATCTTGAGAAGGGGCTGGGGTTTGCACAATGCGCTGGGCTAAAGCTTCAATCTGCTTTCTTAGATCTTCTATCACAGCAAGCACTTGTTGTTGATCAACTGCTGCGTCCTGATCAGGCTGAACAGCTGGTGTGCGTGGTGGGTTTCTTCTCCTTGGTGGCATGTTGCAAAACCTAAGAGAGGGATCTGATAACCAAACACAAAACCAGCAATTACATGGCTTTATATGGAGTTTCTTCCTCCCTAATCTATGCCATAAATTGGACAACTACCAAATATAAATTAAAACTAAAACAGGAAAGTTGCTGAAAATCAGAAAATTACATAAAATCAGGAAAATTTAGAATATGGAAAGTTTCTAAAAATTATAAAGTTAACTGCATAAAATTAGGGATTCTTTGACTGCATCACGATCAGGATGTTTGCATCTGTTCACCAGAACTGGTTCCCATGGGTGATTTTCTGGTTGTAAATCATTTAAGTTACTGGTAACTGATATCCTCTTATTGTTCTCCATTTCTGTTGTTTAGAGTAGCTGTGGCGTAAACTACTTGTGGTTGTCATAGCTTCTATTTTTATTATCATATATATGTAGATATATTTATAATGTTGAGGTATTTTGTGTTTCTTTGACAGGGGTGAAGATATCTTTATATCCATTTGGAACTTGCATCGCAGTCCAAGTCTTTGGGACAATGCAGATAAGTTCATTCCTGACAGATGGCCTTTAGATGGACCAAATCCAAACGAGACGAACCAAAATTTCTGGTATAACTTCTGTACTTTTGCTAGTTGCAGTGTTCGAGCTCATTCTACATATACCATGTCATGGTTACTAAACCTTCCTCATCATAGTTGGTTGGCTAAGTACTGAATTTTTTAACTCCTCATTTCTTTTGGATTAAATGCAAAATTTTAGTAACAGAAGTAGTATGACTAATGAATAGAGGGACTTGCTGAATTAGCCCATTCATATATCAGTTTTAAGTAGAAAAATCCCAGTCTGCACTGTGATTAAAAAAAAAATCTCTATATTATGAAATAGTTTCTTGCAGAATGAGTTTACAATATCATACTGAACACTCTCCTTTGAAACGTTAGAGGCAAGTTTATTGGGACTTCTCATTACATATACCCACCAAAAACCATAGCTGGACATACTCTTAATAATGTCATCTTATTGTACTAGATGCCAGTTATCTGGACAACTTTAACCTATTTATGTGAAGGAAAGAGATATGTTAAGCTGCTTTACTCTGTATATGAAGTGGAAGCCTCAAGGAACGTGTAAGACTTTCTGTGTTTTGAAGTGTTTTAAGCTTGAAAATGATTAAAATTGAAAACAAAATGTAAAATATTGAAATTTGCAATGACAATTTTAATCTAAACATGAATACTATAAATGAGTGTACAGGTGGGCAAATTCATTTTATTCCTGTTGTACATCATGTTTGTTGAGAATATCATAATTTCAAAATGTTTGAGGTTTTTTGAGGGATGGGTTGGATTTTTCATTTATTTACTTTGGGGGAGTGGGGGTGATGAAGATACTTAAAGTTCAGAGTGTAAATTGCACAGTTGATTAAGGGCATAAATTGTTACACAAATTTAAAATGAAAAATTTTCAAAGGCTAACCATAGAAAATGCCCACCACAGTGGCCATCATCTAAAGAGCTTCTAAAACAGCGGTCGGTTGCAGCTGCCGCTGTTAGTTCCATAGCCTAGCTAACTACTATCCTCTCTCTTTGTTTTCTCTTGATTTGTGATCACCCTCATAGCTAGATCTAAATCAGGATGATTTAATTATTTTTGACATTTGAACAGGGAAATTGTGGTATTCATTGACTTGAATCATTCCCCCCCTCCCCGGCAAAGAACTCCCACAATGTTCTTGGGGAGACTCGGACCCTCTTCCTTTCACTTTGAAAGGAGAGGAGATACCATTAGGCGACAAGCCTTGGGGGTGTTTACTTGAATCATTGACTTGGGAAAATCTCACATCCTCTGATGAAAAACTTATAGAATTTTAGCATTATAAGCAGGAGAAAGGTCAAGGTTCAGTATGAATCTTTCAAAAGTTCAGCATATAATCAGGATAGGGGTTAAGGTTTAGAATTGAATGGTTTTGGATAACTAGGAATTGGTTAAAAATTGTATTAAGACACTTGACTTTAGGAACCTCCTAAGTAGCTTCATTCTTACTGTTTTATGATGTTAACTAGTCACTAAAAATCTGTTATATTGGGATATGTTGTTTCAGTTACTTGCCCTTTGGTGGAGGACCACGAAAATGTATTGGGGACATGTTCGCTTCGTTTGAGGTATTTTGTTAATACTTGTCTAAATTCTCACCAAAAAAAAAAAATACTGCGAAGTAACCAATGGGTAATTTACTGTCATGAAGTGGATGATTTTGTAACACTTCATGATTTTATAATTTTCGTGGTTCAGATTCTGATGAAAAACATTCTGCGATAATCATAGATGAATTGTCTTGTAAAACTTTGAACATCCATCTCACTTATTTGCAGACTGTAGTAGCAGTTGCAATGCTTGTTAGACGATTCAATTTTCAGTTGGCACTTGGAGCACCTCCAGTAAGTCATTATGTTTCTCCTATCCTTTTCTTTAAATGTTTCCTATTATTTCTAACCAATAAGGCCAACCTTAGATAATCTAAAATCCATATTTTGAAGACATGGTAACTTGATGTGTGGCTAGAGTGTTGGCTCCAAAGAGAGAGAATATATAATTTGACATGGTACTTTTATGTTATCGTAAATCTTCTATTAATTAGAACATAATACAAGTTAGTGAAGGCTGTACACCAAATATGGACTTCTCATCATCATCATCATCCTCCTTGCCTTAATCCCATATGAATGGGGTCGGCTACATGAATTCTCACCATTTGAATGAGAATTCATCAAGAAGATTTGACATAAATTTTACAGTCGGTAGTCGGTTGCCTACCTGACACTAACCCACGTCCTTTTCACATCCGACCTTGGGTAACGGCCATGGGAGAGTCAAGAATCCGAGTAGGTATATATCACAGGAACCTAATTTGGTGACCAAGGACAAAAACATGTCCTCATAGCACGACTATTATGAAAAAAGCTATTTGTTCATGTTATGTACCAAATATGGACAACTATTATGAAAAATGCTATTGGCCTTGGTTTTGCACCAACTAGCTCCTCACCCGATTTGTCACATCGATTCATCAATTAGTTGGTCAGAATTCATGAGCAATGTAAATGTTTATTTTATATCCAAATTGCATGTTCATGTAATGTGAAATCGGAGGTACTAATTTGGATTCAAGATCTAATTAGATATTTGAATATAGAATCTAATTAGAAAATCAACTTGTATACAGGTTGAGATGACTACCGGAGCAACAATCCATACAACACAAGGATTGACAATGACAGTTACACGACGGATGAAACCTCCCATAATTCCCACAACGGAGGTGCCAACATTTAAAGTGGATGCATCTGTGAGCATTTCTGAAGTGGATCCAGTACTAGGGTAGAAAGGTGAAGCTTTTCCAAGACATTCCTAATTACCAAGGCCTAGCCACACAAATTCTGAATAAGATGGTAAGAGAAAAAAAAATAGTGGTCTGAGTTCTTCAGAATTCCCATAATTTTGTATGCATTATTGGCTGTTTAAAGCAGCCAAGTTTGTAATTATGCAGTAAATGGCTCAAGTGTAAAGAGAAATGGTATAATTTATCGAGGAACAGAATTTCAATTTTTTGCTCAAAATTGATATGGTTTAACTGTTCTCTAATCTGTCATTTTGCTTGATTTCAGTTTTGATACACATCACAAATGGAGTTGCTGAATGCTGAACTACTTAGTTTGGAAATGCTGTTTATGCTATGTTTGGGAGCACTAAATTTCCTTAATTCTAAATTCAAGGCGTCGATTCGGTGCTCCCAAAAGGGAACATTGGAGTTGTTTTAAGATTCAAAATTTACTTTTCATTGCTTCATAGTGGAACCTTATTTGGGGAGCAGTGGAGAGGCCTGTAGCAAATTTTGTGAGATAAGATTGCACAATTTTTTCTTGTCAATACTTTGCAACCCTGTGAAGCACTTAGTGAAGATTTCTCAATTAAAAAAAATAACAATAATAATAATAATAAATATAGGAAAGGAAAAAGATTCTTAGTTTTGTGAGGATTAAAAATAATGCTTGGAACAAAAAGGGCTGCTACCTATAGTTGTGAATGATGCATATGGTCAAAAAGGGCTGCTACCCATGGATCGTGTGTGTCCCATGTGGAGTGCACGTGATTCAGGGGCTAAAAATCCAAAATTGGGTGGCATTTTTTGGGAATCAAAATCATTTCTTGTAATTTTTTTTTTTGCAGTTTTTCCTTGGTGTGAAATTTCACCACTTTTGATGGTGAATTTTACCACTATAATAGTAAAATTTCATCTATTTTTACTTGCTTATAAAAATGACGAAACGATGAAGTTTATGGTGTTGAATTTCATAAATATAATGAAATTCACCATTTAAATTGTTAAACATTCAAAATTGTGAAGTTTATGAAATATATGGTGGTAAAATTCATTATTATCGAAAGTGGTAAATTTTCAAAATAAATGTGGTAATAAATGTATCGTAGGCAGGCAACCGCGGGAAAAAAGTTACCACTGTACATGGCTTTTGATATTTGTTTCAAATTCCTAGTTCTATTTGTATTAATTTTAAAACATTGTGAACCTTTGTGATTGCTCAAAATGAGAGAAAATCAGGCCTCAAGTGGGCGAACATGTTAAGAAGATGGGTCGGTAATTGATAATGAGCTTGGAAAGGCATGTTATTTTTACAAATGTCCAATATCTTGTCAGACGCATCATAGTCTGCCACGTGTACTTGATAATGATATCTTGCCACCTCATCAAATGCTACTTCGTTTGTATCCTTCAATACTGCTTGAAGTTCATTCAATGGAGTTTTGATTGCACTTTCTACAATCGCCAAATCAATAACCGGCTTCTCTCTCTGGCAGTTTTTAAGGGTTTGTTTGGCATCACACCCTACACACACCAGTTCTATAGATACCCATGTATGAGATGAAACATATTAGATTATCGACCTGTAAACAGATGGATTTGTGACGTTCTATAAGATTTGTAGAGAGAACATTTTTCAGAGAGAGAGAGAGGATCAAAAATTACGCATTAGGAACAGTATAAAACCAAAGAATGGATCACTTTGATAAATAAATGATAGGTCCCAATACATGAGAATTCATCTTTTACATTCTATTAACAATGAATGTTACAAACAGGGATTAGTGAGCAGCATCTGCATCCAAGATTCCAAGTAAAACAAACCACCAACTTTCTATATAATACAACCATGACTGAGATATGTGATTCAGTTTCTTGTGTCGTCAGAGAGTTAATAGGCAAACTTACAACACTCCAGTATTAGTGAGGATCAAACACAACATGATTACTTACAGGATAAAACTGATGAAACATCGACCTCCAGAATTAAGAGCAGCCAAAGCACCGTCTCAAATAAAACCTTTTGGATCGAGGCAATTTATCGGGGTCAGGCTCAAGCTTTATGCCAGGAAAATGTTTGTGAAAGGCTTTAACTGCTCCAGTCACCCCATCCTCATTTTCCATGGCCTTGGCCAGTTCCACAGCACGTTCTTTCACCTGCACTCGGAGCATAAGGAAATATATTCTTTATTCCATCTACAGTATGAGCCAAAAATCACCGGACTTTCCAAGAAAGCATGAAACTTCTAAAATTGAGTTCTGAGCTCCTACTATAACGGAAAAGGGAAACAAATAATATATTGTCATGTATCTCATATGTTCCCTATGGCTGGATGTTGAATGCTCTTTTCTTCCCCAACTCCTTTTGTTTCATTGCAAACAAATTACTCAAAACAGTCAAAAGCATTTCAAAGGTTATAGTGATTTTCCAATACGATATATAAGCTGTCTTATATGGCAACCAAAATTTAATAACAACAACAACAGAAGTAAAGATTATTATTATTAACAGCAAAACCTTCTTTTATAACTATTATTTACAGCAATGTCTGCTATGCCTTGATGCTGTCTACAAGCATAGATATCAATGTGTCCAACAAGGCCACCAGAAAAGGGTGAATAAATAGATGAAACACCAATATATTTCGTATTTATGGAAGATAAATTGAATAATAGTTAAAAAATACAAGGAAAGACATGGGTGGGGCACCCAAGTAAATAACACACACACATACACAAAAATAAATAAATAACTTAAGAAATGGGGGAAACAGGGGAAAACAAAAGGACTCCCGAACCCTAAGATGTCAAGAATACTATGCATGCTATAGCAACCTATCGAGGATAGTGATAGCCAAAATTTGAACGTAATAGCTACGTACTTGGCTAAAAATCCATCCTCCAAATTTGTGAGAATGCTCCCAAGAATTATACAACCCCAATGGGGAATAGAAACGGCCAATTATCCTCAAGTAGCAGCAAGAGTCCACATACCTTCACTACTAAATAACACAAGAACTAATAGTGGGAATCACCTCCAACCAAAAGCCATTTAAACCATGCTACTTGGAAAACGTTAAGGCCCCGTTTGTTTTGATGGAAATGAAAGGAAAATAAAGGGAGTGATTTGGAGGTAAACCTTATCTTGTGTTTGTTTTGGAAAAGTGGAGAGAAATGGAAGGATTTTGAGGGAGGGGCTCACTAACCCCTTGCACAATGATTTTCTTACTCTTTCAAAAGTGGATGGAAACGGAGGAAAAAGATATGAGAGTTAGTAATTACCCGCTATTTACCGCCCTTCTTTTATATAACAAGTGAATTTTAGTTTTGCCCTTATTACTCTCAATATAAAACAATGCCTTCCTTTCTTTTCTCTCCATTACCCTTTCCAAACACAATACAAGGTTGATGCAATTTTTTCCTTTATTTTTCTTCATTAACCAACCAAACAGGCAGAGAGGTTAACGATACCCTTTCCTTTCTTTTCTTTTCCCTCATAAATAATGTTATCCTTTCTTTTCTTTTCCCTCCTATTATACCAAATACAACCTAAAGCATGAAGGAGAAAGCATTCTCCTAAATGGATTATCTTAACCAATAGGCATCCAACCTAAAGAAAATTTTCACCATTAATATTTCAGAAAGTCCCACCAATACCACTCACAACTAGACAAGTGCCTTTCCTACAGTTGCTTTATAAAAAGTTTTTGCTGAATAGTTTTGCAAGCAGTATTCAGGTTTGACTAATTTGCACCTGGTATATGCACGATATTGTAGTTCACTTGGATCAAGAAGTGAAATTTGGTGAGGAAGTCATAAATACCATGGGATTTTGCATGAACTCTATTGCAGCCACCAACTTTTCAAGTGAGAATTCATCAACAGGGATGGGTGGGGGACCTACTCCTCTAGCATGTACTCGCTCTCCCCAGAAAGGTTGGTCTCCAAAGAAGGGTACAACAGTTGTTGGGCACTGAATTTCAGAGACGAAGTGGATACAGAAAAAGTTAGATAAACAATCAAAAGACTATAAGTCCCCCCAAAAAGCAGAATAACTTACTGCAGCTTTAAGACCAGCAGCAGTTGTTCCAGCACCCCCATGGTGGACCTGAAAATATATGCAAATCAACATATCAACAAAACAAATTATGGTTGACAGTGACAATTAGAGCTGAAACCAACAAAAAGTTAACTAAATACTGAAGCAAGGAACTTGATGATATTTGTTCAACCAAAATCTTTACAGAGCATCATCATAACTCAATACATCTCTTTACAGTTTTGTAGTGAGTCTAGTGACATGACACAATTACTGTTCAATTGATCTTTTATCTTTTCTTATCACAAGTAAACAGTCATCGCACTGTTCACTACAGCTAAATAGGTTCTCCTGGAAGTTTTCAACTGAGAATTTATTTGAAAAAAATGGTAGGTCTATTTAAAAATTTTACTAACAAACAAAATATTGGTTTTTAGTCTATATATAGAATTACTTAAAAGCACCCTATAAATTATGTTATATGGACTTATCCCATCGTCATCATCTGGTTGACTGCTTTTTCCTTGCCATGTAAAAAAATTATACTCGTATCAGACATATGGAATTTGGACATAGGTACGGAATTTGTTTCACGTGTCTAGCTAGACATGCACCTAACAATCATATCCAATAATTCGAATTTCTTACAGTTTTGTAGTGAGTCTAGTGACATGACACAATTACTGTTCAATTGACCTTTTATCTTTTCTTATCACAAGTAAACAGTCATCTCACTGTTCACTACAGCTAAATAGGTTCTCCTGGAAGTTTTCAACTGAGAATTTATTTGAAAAAAATGGTAGGTCTATTTAAAAATTTTACTAACAAACAAAATATTGGTTTTTAGTCTATATATAGAATTACTTAAAAGCACCCTATAAATTATGTTATATGGACTTATCCCATCGTCATCATCTAGTTGACTGCTTTTTCCTTGCCATGTAAAAAAATTATACTCGTATCAGACGTATGGAATTTGGACATAGGTACGGAATTTGTTTCACGTGTCTAGCTAGACATGCACCTAACAATCATATCCAATAATTCAAATTTCTTACAGTTTTGTAGTGAGTCTTGTGACATGACACAATTACTGTTCAATTGACCTTTTATCTTTTCTTATCACAAGTAAACAGTCATCTCACTGTTCACTACAGCTAAATAGGTTCTCCTGGAAGTTTTCAACTGAGAATTTATTTGAAAAAAATGGTAGGTCTATTTAAAAATTTTACTAACAAACAAAATATTGGTTTTTAGTCTATATATAGAATTACTTAAAAGCACCCTATAAATTATGTTATATGGACTTATGCCATCGTCATCATCTAGTTGACTGCTTTTTCCTTGCCATGTAAAAAAATTATACTCGTATCAGACATATGGAATTTGGACATAGGTACGGAATTTGTTCCACGTGTCTAGCTAGACATGCACCTAACAATCATATCCAATAATTCAAATTTCTTATATAATTGTACAAAAAACTCTTATCATGTTACTTTTCATGTTGCTTAAAAAACCAGTGTAAGTACTTACGTTAAACACAAATGTTTCATGTAAGTATTATTTTACTATAGAAAATAAAAGAAGAATATAAAAAATTATGAATACTTAACCGCTGTCCCCTTGTCCTTTGGGTTTAAAAATTTGAACCGCTGTCCCCTTGTCCTTTGGGTTTAAAAATTTGATAAATCTGATGCTTAGACACAATAACCTCAACCAACAAACTTACTTGAGTTTGTGTAACATAGAAAGAATATTATGATTATGAGAAAAATAGGATGTTAGTGCCTGATGCCAAACTGATGTTTGACTATTGCGAGGAACATCCTCCTACTAGATAAGATAACACAGTTGATATACAATAGTGTAAACGGTCTTTTAGCAAAAAAAGGGGTAAGGATTTGGAATAATATCTAGGCAAGGAAAAAGAAAAATAAAAAAAGAGGAAAGTTAAGGGGATGTTTTGATAACTATAAACAGCACCCATGAAAAACTTGTGGAATGAATGATTGAGTAAGGAGGACGTTTGGACATAGATATAAGACTCTTTCAGGGGTAAAAACAGGTTAAGATTGACCTGGTTGTGAGTATGTTAAGGCTCAAAAGGGGAAAGAGATTAAAAATAAAGAAAGATAAAAAGAATAAACTAGGCATCACACCTACAACGAGAATTGTATCACATAATCTCAAGATGGCTCCGAAGATCTGAAAAATTCCTTGGATTGACCTATTTTGAACATCAAAGAATATGTCACACTACACTTTTCCTCCTAAACGTATTTTGAATTATAAAATTTAACTTAAAATTCTGACTCATTAAAAATGCCTAAACCAACTAGAGACCATATAAAAAGATAAATTACCTAGCTCGACATAAATATGTTCTATGGATCCTACAACATTCCATGTCCAACAATTCTAATAATTGCCAAAATAAACTTACTTCCAAGAAAATAATACAGCATAAAAAAATTAAGCAAGTAGTAAACTAAATTAAAAAGGTCGTAAGGTAAGACCAACACAGCCTAAAGCTAGACGCCCCTTCTTAAAATTAGACCAACTTCAATGTTTGCATCCCTTGAGCTATTTGTTGACTGGATCAATAAACCAGCTCAATCATATAGCTGAAAATATGTTGTATAATATACAAAGCCAACCAAAACACTGATCGATGTCACCAAGTTTCATATTTCCTAACATTATGCATGTCATACCTGAACGTAAAAAACACTAACTGTGCCTGAGCATCTTGATACGCACACAATCACAGGATGTACTAAGACAACTACAAAACTGTAGAAAGGAAATCTAGTAATATTTCAAGAATATAAGGGGAAAAAAAGATCCCCAATATATACCTTCTGGCTTCTAATACATAGAAATTCTTTTCATTGAACTAACATGTCCAGTCCAAAATATAATTTTTTGATCCACTGGACTTGTTATCTATGTTGAGTAAATATGGCTTGAGTAATTAGTGTTTAGTTGGAATTGATTAAATGATCTTTTAATTCATTTTTCAGTAATTATTGTATTGCAAAATTCTATCAATAATAACTAATAACAAAAAAGGACAGCTCAGTGCATGAGATGTATGCAACTTTACCTCCGCATGCAGAGAAGTTGTTTCTGTTTCGAACCTGCAACCTCCAAGTAGGAATAGCACATCTTATTTCTCATACTCTACTTAAATTCCTATTACTCCGTGGAAAAGGAAAAAGAAAATAACAGAAGTGCATTGTGTGAGTGAATGCCTTCCATCTACGGAACAGGTATTCATGAGCTTTCATAATGTTAGATTCAGGAATTTTAAGTTTTAACCTTCCATCTTGTAACTCCTTTCTCCACCAAGACATTACTAATTATTCATCTATAAATAAACGGTGTTAATAAATTCAACTGAATAAAAATAAAATTCAAGCTGTTTTCTTAGCATACTTAATTTAACAAATTGCACCCTCTTACAGATATGTAGGTGTTAATGTCATCAATCATGAGTTACATATTGAACCAATATCTGATTTTTCCAACATGTTGAGAATTTTGAAAATAGGAATACAACAGAGCGCAAAGGTATGAAATAAAAATATATCATACAAATATAAAATATAGTCAAAAACAAATTTTCTAATGATGTGATTGCATCGTCTAAAGGGTAAGGTGCATGTACTATTCACCAAACACTAGACCACAAAAAAAGAATAATAATAATAATTTAAATAATTTAATCACCCTACAAAAATGGACATTTAATTACTAGACCAAAAACAATGACATTTAAATAGAATAAAAATCAAAGCATCTTCATACAATAATCTATAAATATTTAAAATAATCAGTTTTGACTTCTTTACCATCTCCTTCAAAAAAATTTGCTTAAATTTTAAATTTTCATAATTCTCTTTTCCTTTTGTAACAAATGCATCCATAGTTTGCTTGTTTGCACCGACATTTGATTTGATTTCACAGTATAATAACACTCCACTCTATTTTCATTTCATCTAATCAAGAAATAGAAAACAGAAACTATCTAACTTCTTATGAAACTTGTAAAAAATCAAAAACATTTTCCTGACTTCTAATCAAGTAATGTTTCAACAGAATCACACACCCAATATACACAACAATAACAAATAAACTTAAAAAGCATTCTAGCAATACCACCCTTACCATCATCATGTAAAATGATCCCATGTGGGATCACTACTTCACTCCTCCTTTGCTTAGCAACCATTTGTAATCAAATAAAAGAACAAAAGTCTGAACACAACCTGCTATAGTTACCTCAAAGGTCAAAGCGTTAAGCCCTTTTAAATTTTAAATGCAAAAGAAGTTAGCCTTTAAAGATTATCTGAGTAAGAGGGACATGTGGAATAAAGCAACTTTAGATTAGGAGGTTTGTAGAGAAAAAAACACTATAGTATTGGTCTCTTGCAAATAGTCCTAGAGATCCCTTTTTGTCATAAGGAAAAGGAAGAGAAACAAAGAATAATATACTTTCACTGCCCTTATTTTTAAAAGGGCTTTAGGAAGCTAATGTTAGGGAGGAAATTTAGGAAATGAGATCTTTTTGTTGTGAAGCTCAATAGGCTACTGAATCCCCACAAAAGAAATCTGAATTGTAAATAGCATAATCATAATGAATGAAAGCATAGAATTGTGAATTATAATAAGTGAGAGGATTTCCATTAAGTAGAGGAGACAAATTTTTACTGGTGACGTTAAGAATAAAGGAAACAATTGCCTGGAGAGGAGCCAAACACCAAATTTTAGAATGTTTGCAAAGCAGCACCAAAAGAGACACAATCTTCCCTTACTCAATTTCTCAACATGATGTCCAATAGATCCTGGGCCATGATAAGGAGTGACCGCCCCTAAATAAAGACACAATTGTTCAGTACGAAGTTACAGTATTTCTGAAGTTGATGGGAGCTCCTTAAATAGAAGCCATGTTTATTTTAAAGGATACATACCTAACCTCCATTTATATTCATCTATAGCCCCTCCCCACCAAAATAAATAAATAATAAAATAACTTGAACAAGCTTTCTCATGTTTAACATCCCGAGTCTTAACCATTGCACCAAGCAATGGCCCCTAACAGAACCTAGTTTATAATGTAGAATGAATTTTTATACGAATAACAATCCCATGAATTTCCTTCCAACAGAGCCATGGAACCCTGGAACCAAAACCGACAACATTTAGCCCCAGAAGCCACAGTGACCATATTGATCTTCTCACTGACACAGTTCAAGTATTTAAATGGTTCAAGGATCATAATCAGAGATCTGAATTTTGATTTCATCAATATTTCCATAGTATAAGTGGGAATATAAAAGTAGTTGCATGAAGAAATAAGGAAGCAAGAAGAGGAGCTACTCATGCCTTAGGGTATGGCCCTGCAATCACCAAGGGGACACATGAACACAATCTCATCTCCAGTCTTGCAATAATTTAAGTGATGAGAAAATAGCTATGTTGACAGTGTACTTTGTTGCATCGATGTGCACAATTACTCTATACAAACAACTATGAAGCAGAAACATGGTTTCTCCAGTTTGCTGTAACACTTAACGGGAAGAACTATTGTGAGCACATAATTCCTTTCTGTCATCAGTACAATACAGTTCTAATTTCTAATATTAAGAATTCATGTGGGGTGAAAAACATATGTCACTCCACCACTGAAATATAATTATTATTCATGCTGTGTTAAATACATTACCTTTCTTAACTTGGTAAGTGTTAAATCCATGACCATGGTGAATTCTATTTGTGATTTAATGTGAACTAAATTAGACATTCACACAAAACAAGGAAAATATTAGTGCTGCGCCACTTCAACTTATCTAAAATCAGCAAACAAAGTAGTGAAGACCTACCACAGATGCACATTGTAAGAATAGCCAGTCATGAGGGCAATTGTCCAATAGGTACACGAAGTCCTTCGGTTCTGCCACTGGAAAAAGAAAAAGAAAGAAGAAAAAAAAGTATGTGTTATAAAGTATTCAGTCCTGTAACTTGAACAGCTGAGTAGCTGCAAATTTCTAAAAAGAAGATATTTAGCACTCAAATAAACTATGAATGAATCAAAATAAGGACAACAGACTTACGGTTCCTCCCAAGGCCACCCCAGCCTTTGTTAATGATCCCTCTTTGTCCAGTCATTTCCAGAGCTTCAACAATAATTTGAGTCATTTTCTCTGGTTCTTGAACAGGCTGTTGCAAAATCAAAATGAGACAAATAATGAAGATAGATAGAGAAATTTACAGTCAAAGTCAGTAAGCCAGGAGATTATTCCTTTAAGATTATATGGGTGTGTATTGTATACTCCTAAAGAAACAAAAAGGGTAAAAGATCTGGCAACCATTTTCAAAATAAAAGAACTTTAAAGAAAAAGCTGAAAAGCAAGACTATTCAAAGGTCCTCATACAGCCCGATCAAGGTCAAAAATAGAAACAATTATCAAACAAGGAAAATATTAAGAATTCATGTGGGGTTAAAAACATATGTCGCTCCACCACTGAAATAAAATTATTATTCATGCTACTTCGTCTAACATGTTAAATTTCACTAAGTGTAACTATCTCATAAAATCATGACAAAACAGGGATAACTGAAATTGCACTAGGTTCAATGAAAATGGTAAATGTACTTCATGAGTTGTGTTGGGTTGGCTCAAATTCCTATTGTGATTAGGTTTCTATTAAAGAGTTGTATCTTATTAGGTAATTTCTTAGTGGACTTGTCTTAGTCTCAAGGAAGGAAAGTTCTTGTTAGACCAGTCTGTCACTCTAAGGAATTGTAATCCTTGTCCACCAAGGAATTGGGTTTTGAGCTCTATAAATAGTTACCTATGTTATAAGTTGAGATGAGTGAGAAGAGAAGAGGCAATACTCTCATTGTTTTTGAGAGGACACTTAAAAGAGAATTCTTTTTTAGAATTTGTGATTTTCTTTTGAGTGAGATTGGGTGTATAAGGGTTAAGGGTTGAGAGTTGAGCGTACTCTTGATACAATCTTTCTACTTGTACTATTACAATCTATATAGTGAAATCGGGCTCTCCGTGGACGTCAGCTTGTTTAGCCGAACCACGTATAATTATTGATGTGTTCTTGCAAATTTCTTCGTGCTTGTTTACTTACCATCACATTGTGATATTTGGTGGTACGTGATTGGAGGCTTGTTTCTCAACAAATTGGTATTAGAGCTTCAAGGTACACACAAGGTGTTTGATAAAAGTCTTGTCTAGATTTTTCTTCATAATACGAGTGTTGTTTGTCTTGGGCACTTGCGACAATCATAGCCGGTAATATTGCCACACAATACAAGGTGGAGAGATTCGATGGAAAGGGTAGCTTCACCATATGGCAAGGGAGGGTGAAGGACATCTTAGTTCAACAAGGCTTAGCACGGGCGCTGAAAGGGAAGGATGGAAAGCTAGAAAAAATGTCAATTGATGATTGACTAGATATAGAGTCAAGGTGTGTTAGCACTATTCGACTCTGTATTGAGAATAACATCATTAACAATGTTAATGTAGAGGATTCGGGGCCGAAATTGTGAGAGAAGCTAGAGAAGCTCTATCTAGCGAAAAGTCTCACAAGTAAACTTTATACTAAAGCGAGATTTGTACAAGCTAAAGATGAACGAAGGCAGAAACCTCTTGAAGCACATGAGTGAATTTCATGGAATTGTTGATCAACTTGAAAAGGTCGATGTGAAAATTGAAGAAGAAAACAAAGCCCTATTACTTCTTACTTCACTTCTAGATTCCTATGAGAACATAGTGACTACCGTCTTGTATGGCAAGGATACGCTGAAAATGAAGGAAGTTGAGTCGACTTTCTTGTCCAACGACAAAAAGAAAATCTCCCATTGATGAGAGTTCAAGTTCAGCTATGGTTGCTCATTAGCAAAATAGGGGAAGACAAACTAACCAGAGATCTAGTGATAACAATAGGTCTAGATCAAGGGGTGGAGAAAAGGGTAAGCAATGCCACAGATGTCATGAGTGGGGCCACATTAGGAAGAACTGTCCACTTGAAAAGTGGAAGAATGATGGCGGCTCTGAGAATGGATCTACCGCATATGCTTGTGATAATAACTTTGGGGATGTTCTCACAATTTCCAAATGTGACACTCTTACTCAACATGAGTGGTTTTTAGATTCGGGTTCATCGAACCATATTTGCTCCGTGAAAGAATGTTTTGATTCATTTAAAGAACTTGATGGTAGTTCTTTGACATTGCCTAATGGTGACAAGTGTGCCGTTGAGGGTGTGGGAATGGTGAAGTTCAAAATGTTTGATGGGGTGGAACGCATTTTGGGGGATGTTGCTTACGCATCCAAGTTGCGGTGTAATCTAATTTCCTTGAGCCGGTTAGACTCCATAGGCTGCAAGTGCTCCATTGCAGGGGGGAATCATGAAGATCACCAAGGGTTGCATGGTATTAATGCAAGGAGAACAGAGTGGAGGTTTGTACTGTCTAGTGGGGAGTGCTAATAGCACTCAGACTTCGATTATGGATATGAAACGGGGTGCACATGGTAACAAGATCTTGAAACGTGTTTCGTTTGATTTATCGAAAACACGGGTTGCACGCTTCCAGACAGATGAGGGTGAGATAAAAGTTCCTGCTTGGAGAAGGGTTACATCTAAGCCCCCTTCCAAAGTCACTTGATAGTGTTGACTTGATAATACATTGGCCATGTGGATCAAGGGGAGTATTGTTTCATACTTGATTCGGGTTATGTAGCTGGAGTTTGAAAGGCCGATGGATCGTTTGTAGATTTGCAAACAGGAATCTCGTGTATTTAAGACTTGTCAAAAATTTTGCCAAGGGGGAGATTTGTTGGGTTGGCTCAAATTCCTATTGTGATTAAGTTTCTATTATAGAGTTGTATCTTATTATGTAATTTCTTAGTAGACATGTCTTGGTCTCAAGGAAGGAAAGTTCTTGTTAGGCAAGTCTATCGTCCACCAAGGAATTGGGTTTTGGGATCTATAAATAGTTACCTATGTTATAGGTTGGGATGAGCGAAAAGAGAAGAGACAATACTCTCATTGTTTTTGAGAGAACACTTGGAGAGAGAATTCTTGTTTAGAGTTTGTGATTTCCTTTTGAGTGAGATTGGGTGTATAACGGTTAAGGGTTAAGAGTTGAGCGTACTCTTGATACAATCTTTCTACTTGTACTGTTACAATCCATATAGTGAAATCGGGCTCTCTGTGGACATAATCTTGTTTAGCTGAACCACGTATAATTCTTGGTGTGTTCTTGCAAATTTCTTCGTGCTTGTTTACTTACCATCACAACGTAATATTTGGTGGTACGTGATTGGAGGCTTGTTTCTCAACAAGTTGCATATACAAAATATAACACCAGAATAGAAGCATTGATAATTATCAATAATAACTGCCATATTTAAAGCTAAATAACTACTAAAACATCATTTCCATTGTCTCAATCATAAGTTCTTTTGCCGTTATGATATGCCCTCCATCCCAAATTGTCTGTTCATCTTTCCTTTTCTGGATGTCCCAATAGATGTCCACTTTAAAAAGTCAATGCACAAAGTGATGTATTTCTTTTTTTCTTGAATCCTTTTCAAGTTGAATATGAATGCATCTACTAGAGTTCAAGGAGGGTCAGTTTTAGAAATTTATATTCCAATTTGAGTGTAATTGCATTGCATGCTTTCAATACATGTTGATTGATGTCTCAGTATATATGGGAGAGGGGGAGAGATAGAGATAGAGAGAGAGAATAGTCCATGTGAGCCCTGCAAATCAACAAATTGGTTACACCATTGGTATCACATGATACGTTAAGTACATTTAGTTGGATTTTGTTGAACCAATAAAACCTATATCTTTTGAAATAAAAAAAAGAAATTAATTTTTTAGACACCCGGGGGTATTATGGTAATTTTACAGTTTAAGGGTAACTTAATATATTTTATTTATTTTGTGTATGGGTTAGTAAGTTGTTTGGTTCTGTCAAGTATTTTTATTTTATTGAATTAGTTGTCATAATTAAATTAGGTAATCCTTTGTCTACAAAGAGCTTCCACTTTGGAGTTTCTGTTTCCTGTTAGCTATGCTTCTATATAGGTGACTCTACTAGAAGCAACAAAAATAAAGGTTTCATCAAAAAGAATTCTATGCATATCTTTATATTCTTTTGATTGTTTATATTGATTTCTTCTAGGTGAGATGCCTAGGTGGCCTTTAAAGATTTTAAAGTTTCTCTTCTTTCTCTGGTTCTCCTCTCTTTTCTCTTATGTATTTTCAAATTCAGCACTCTTGTGTGTAATTAGAAGCCATAACCAGCCACTCAATCAGTTTACTTTTATCCAAAGACAATATGAATTCTAGAACTATAACCCTAAACTAGCCCCCACCTTTATGAACCTGTTATCAATATTATTTTTTGTCCAGAATTTCAAGCAAACTTTCTCTTTTGATTCTAGAATAAACTTATCCATAAACACCAACTAATTTACAGATTGTTTTAGCCACAAATCCTAATCTCATCTTCTCAACCGTAAACCCTTATAAGTTACAACTAAAGCCCTCGGCCACCATTGTTTGATCAGAGGCAGCCTTAATTCCCTTGCCTAATGATCTCTGACAATGGTAGGGGTGTACGGTTAATGAAGCCATGTATTCCACATTCCATTTTAACAACTTGAACTTTGAAGCAATCTTAACTCGATTGTCAAGTTTTCTGCAGCATAAGAATCACTCACTAAACAAGAAGCAACCATTAGTAACGGAGAAGCAATAAATAGACTTCATATCAAAGCTTGGTCAGACTAGAAGTTCAGAACCATTGGCAAAAGGTCAGAAAAACAGGAACTGAATTTAGTGAGAGATCCAGCTAGAAAATTTTGTTGCTGGTTTGAAAAGGAAAGGCAAGGTTAACATCTAATGACACGACAGAGAAGGTATACATTGAAGTTGATGATTTCTACAATAATCAAGTAACTTTCCTTGAATGGCTCATTTCTCCGGAGAAAATTTTCAATTTCTAAGAAGCATGGATATGGACATGCAGCATGGATACGATACAATACGGACATGAAAACACAGCAGATCTTAAAAATTTAGAATATAGACAAGGCAATAAAATATATATTCTAATATAAAGATATATTACATATGTCAAATAAATACTCTATGAATTGGTAACATAAAATTGTATCGTATTAATCATATCGTTGTAATTACCCATGTTTTATAGAGAAAGACATATTTTGTTTTTTTGCATATGTATGAGTATATGTATATATGTACACATAATTTGACATAAATATATGTTTTTTGTGTGTTATCTTTTATGTCAACTCTTTCTCTTCATTATTTTACATAATTCTTTTTCTACCAGTAGCTCCTGAATTGGAGAAGCTTTTATTTCGTGTTAGCTATGCTAACATCATGTGTGCTATCATTATAAGCAAACATCATAGAGGCAATTGACAGAAATAAAAAAGTTTAATTTAAAAAAAAAAAGAAGAGAGAAAGATGACAATAGAAGAAAATTTTGAGAAGTACATTATATGGGGTTACGCTAAAAGACAATTTCTGAATTTGCAAAACACTCGAGGGGAAAAAAACTCTCAACGCTTATCCTCAGAACATCATGAAAAGTTCTGCTAGCAATCTCTTTAGTCAACACATCAGCGGGTTGATCATTAGTTCTGTTAGTTCTTACAAAGGAGTACAAACCAATCCAATACTCAATTTTTCCTTTAAAAAAAAATTCAATCGACTTTCATATGTGTGTTTTAATCAAAACTCTACCAACTTATATGCTTGTTTCATTGTGTTGCACTGGATTATGAGTGATGTTCCTTATCTCACTGCAATGAAATCCATGATTGACCAACTGAAGTAGATCACACAGCCCAAGTGCCATTGCCCCACACTTCACTTTCGCACTGGCCCCAAAAACCGCTGGCTTATTTTCCATGCCATATTACAAAATTCCCGCTATATAGAAATGCAGTATCCTAATGTTAGACGTAGGGTCCATAATCGATCAATATCCCTTGTTAGAGGATTTAAATATTGAAATTATACCCACTCTAACAGCTTAAGCTTTTAGAGTAGATTGTGGTTAAAGTGGTATCAAAACAGGCAAGGTCCTGAGTTCAAACCCCACTGTCACCTTGATAGTTAAAATTGAAACACGAGAAGGCCACACATGAGGGAGCGTGTTATAGGACTTAAATATTATGTTACACCCTCTCTAATAGCTTACTCTTTTAGATTATATGGTGGTTAAGGATTGGATATTAATCATTTCTTCTTTGCTGATGATCTGTTCTCAGTGGTCAAGACTCATCTTGGCACAACTAAAGTCATTGGTGAAGTTTTGAATGAGTTTTACAAGGTTTCAGGCCTTATGACTAGTAAAGAGAAGAGGGATTTTCTTCTCTAGATCTGTCAGAAGGAAGAGAAGATTGTTGAGAGTGCTGCAGTTCCAAAAGGGGCAGTTTCACATTAATTATCTTGGTTTGACTTCGGTGGAGAATTCTTTGAAGAAACATCATTGTTCAGCTCTGTTGGATAAGGTGGATGCTTACTTGTTAAGCTTTCAGTTTGGAATGGGCTTAATCTCTCCCTAGCTGGTAGGGTAGAGCTCATTAAGTCTGTTCTATCCTCTTTTACTTATTTCTGGGTTGCTGCATACAGGCTTCCTGAGTCTATCAAAAAAGATTTCAGTAGGAATTTGAAGTCTTTCTTATGGGGTTCTAAGGATAATAGTCAGAAGATGCATCTCCTTAGTTGGAATAAGGTTACCTTACCTAGAACTGAAGGAGGGTTTGACATTAGGAGGATTGAGGACATCAATATGGCTGCCCAATGTTCTCTTGTCTGAGACTTCATTCAGAGCAAAGATGCCTTGTGGATTGCTTGGTTTAAACAGAAATACACTAGGCAATCTAATTTCTAGACTTATATTCCTAAAGCTCCTGGTGCTTATATTTGGAGAGGAATGTTACAGGTTTGAGACTTAATGGCTCATAATATTTCTTTCTCTGTGGGTAATGGGAGGCCTGTTAAATTCTTGTTAGACCCTTGGTTGAATGGTACTCCTCTAATAAATCAATTTGGACTGAGAGTTTGGAGACTCTGTGGAGTGGATAGGAACACTTCAGTTCAGGCTTTTATTCAGCAAATCAGTGGCATATTCCAGCAGTTATGCCTAGAGTTGTTTCAGACTTGATTCTTTCTAAGAGAATTACTGCTGGCCAAGATGTTATCACTTGGAACTCTGCTTCCTTCTCCTTTAAATCTGTTTGGAATGCTTGTAGGAGTAAGGGACAGAAGGTGGATTGGTATCATTTATGCTGGAATTCTTGTAGATCTCGTATTTGTTTTGCTGCCTGTTTGATCTTCAATAATGCTATTCCCTGTTTTACTAATCTTCAAAGAAAGGGTATTTTGCTTCTATCTGCCACAATTGCTGGAATGGTCTTGATCATATAAACCACATTTTCTTGCATTGTGCTCTGGCCAAGGAAGTTTGGAATTGGCTGTTCTCATTCATTATGACAAGGGTGGGTGCTGCATGGTAGTAGAGTTAGAACTGCTCAGTAGATTGCCATTGAGTCAGTCTATGAGGCTGCTTTTGGCATTGGGTTGTCTTTGCAGGATCTAGTGGGACATATGCTAGTCCTCCTTTTTCTGAGTCTTTGTCATTGCTTCATTTCCTTATTATATTGGAAGTGGTTTCTGTCTTTCTTTCTTTTCTTTTCCATTGATGTAAAGTGAGGGTATGCCCTTGCTGTTCTCTTATTGTACTGTATTGCTTTTCTCTTGTTTATTTATAAAAAACCCCCATTCAGGGGGAAAAAAAATCCAGTGCCAACAGATCTTAGCGGAACATCTGAGAATCCTTAATAGCTTAATTATTAGAATGTAATTTCTACCAGAAGTTAGACACACAATCTTGAAAGAAAGAGCTAAGAGAAGGAACTCACAAGGCTACCAAATCCAAAATAGATAGGCTTTTCACCAACTTCGAGCCATTTCACAAGTGGATCTGGAGGTTCATAATTTGAGGCAAGGTCTAGGAAGCAAAACCCAACTACATCAATTTTAGGTCCCCAATCTGCAGATATTGAAAAGCCTACACATTAAAATGGTGCCATTACATAAGCAGGAGCTTCTGCTGCTGCTCCTGCTGGTTTACGAGATATTAAAACAGAGCCAGAAAGAACTAATGCATGGGTCAGAGTGTTTCAAGCAGAATATAAATAAAAAAAGTCAAAAGAAAGTCAAAAATCTATCCAACTTGTGGATCATAAATAGCAAAGATAAGCCTCATATGCAACAACACTGAAAATACCAAAAAATAAATAAAAAATTATGTTGGAAAATCTCTTACCAAGCAAGAAAATTTTAACTAACAACTGTCTAATCCCCCAAAATGAATGTCACACAATTGTGTTATTCAACATCCAAAATAAAATGTTAGCCACGACAAACATATCCGGTTGTTGCTTCGCCAACAAATACCTGCTCTCAAAGTAACTTTACTGCACCTAGGAACTAATTGAATTGAACAAGAGAAGAGTTTTAATCGTAAAGGAACTGACAGGTTACCATAATGGGGAACTAGGAGGGTTAACATGTTGGGAAATCATATGACAGGTGAATCTACTCATTTACCAGAACCTAATGTTGTTAGAGCTGAATACAAGGCCTTGGAGATGTACTAGAATTAGCCATAATCTAAGGATGTAAGAAATTTAAAGAGAAGGGGACTCCCTGGAATTCTTTTCTTTTCTTTTTCTTTCCCTTTGTCTACTTTATTTTCTTGTGGAGAGGCCCTACAATGACAAAAGGGCTTATCTGGTAAGAAGACTGTTCTACAAGGAACTGTCTCTGGTTCAATAATGTAGAATAAGAAAGCAAGGCCACCTCTTCCCATCTCAGTTACAGCATTATGAATAAAAAGACTAATTAAATAGCAGATTGAGTCGCACAAATAGGGCAAATATTGAAAGCAAAGGTTTTGTGCAAGGACACATTTCCTTTTCCTCTAAAAATAGCTGCAAGGGATTTACGACATGGGCCTCCAATCATAGTCCCGAATACACAAACCTAATACTTCTAAATCAAAATGATGCTTTGAGATCTACTTCTCTCCAAATAAAGGGAATTGATGTATCCTGAAATATCACGCCATCAATCATAGTAGATCCCACAACAGTAGGCATAAATGATTTTTTTTTCAGTTTGCTACACTTCCAAATCTATAAAAGTTTTAGTATCTATAACAAGGGAATTTGACGTCATCTATTTCACATCTTAGTTGCCAGGCATTTTTGTCATGGAAGCTATAAATATTACCAATTTGTGTAAAATGGGATTAACAAAAAAGACATAATAATATATGCGTGGTATTTAAAGACCCTTTCGCATGGATCCATTTCCCATTTAACTTACTCTCTCCTTTTCTCTAACTACCCCAGTCCACCACCCTAAATTCATAGTTTCAATCATGCTCTGAATAAACGGATTGACTTAACAAGGGTGGATGATTCGCCACCAATTCTTAGGATCCTTGGTGGTAAAAGTGCTGATTGCAGGAAAGATTCACGTTTTCCTCATTGCTTCTAGTTTATCACAGGACACGTGATCTAACCTCATCCATTTTGACTTTCAAAGAGAGTGAGTGGGTCAAGCTGGAAACAACATTAAAATATTGAAAATACATCCTTTGAATGGTGTGTGAATCAAGCTGGATACCTACTGAACATAGCATCAAGATGAAGACCACTGAGTAACTTCCAACTGTTTGTCCTCGAAATGTTAGTTTCTTAATATTGATTCAGTAAAACCTTTTGTTAATTGTTTCTTAATATTAATTTAGTAAAACCTTAGGTTAACGTAACAGTTATAGTGTGTGAAACAAGCTGGATACCTACTGAACACAGCAGCAAGATGAAGACCACCGAACCACTTCCAATTGTTTGTCCACCAAATATTCGTTTCTTAATATTAATTCAGTAAAACCTTATGTTAACATAATAGTTATATTTATATTCCCATGGCGACAACACCAGAACCCAAAATCGTAAGAACAAATTTTAATATGCTATCTACCAACTGAACTTAGTTTGCTTCGTTGGTTTAGCTTTTCATAACTTGGAAAATTAACTTTGTTGCTACTTTAAACATTTATTAATCTACATATGAAGTTGTTCACATATGTAAATAGAGATATTACCCAGTTCTGGTCACGCTACAGTAGGGTCCTAGGGAGGGACAACTCAAGACAAGCCTAACGTATGACATTTAACAAAGTGGCTACTCTGAGGCCCGAACTTGCAGCAACGGCACTGATGCTCAAGTGTTAAACCGCTGAACCAGGAAACGGTTCTCTGTTCAGATATACGCATGCATAATCCATATTTAATCTATGAATGAAGCTTTTCTGCTCTGCACTTTAATTTCTTACCTCTCTCTCTCTCTCTCTCTCTGTGTTTACTTTCTTCTCTTCTATCATATCCATTTTTCTACTTTATAATTGATGGGACCAGGCCCTAACCCCTTTTCTATTATATCCCTCCTTCTCCCATCTTCTTTCTTCTCCTCTTCCCTTTTCTAACCAAATACTGATTAAAAATTAAAATTCAAAATATTTGGTTCTAGCATTTGGGTTCTTTACTTGTTCTGTAATATGTCACTTATCCCTCAATAGCACTAGTTACATCCATTTAGTGGATTATTTTCTCTGTTTGTTAAAGCTTAGATAATTATCTCAAACTCAATTTAAAAATAAAGAAAAAGAAAAAGAAAAAAGATAATAAAAAAGAAGATGGTGAAAGGTATAAAACCGATACAGTTAACAAAAACAACACGGACTATTTTGATAACTAACAGAAGAAAAGTATTGCTAACAACCAACTGTTCTTAAAGTTTAAACTACCAGGGAATGGACCCAACAATTAATATCAAGCTCTCAGACACTCCCTCATGTGTGATGATGCTCACACACAGAAGGTAAATAGATCTACATGTAGACAGAAATAACAGTAGCGTGCAAACCAGCACAAACAAAAGCGGAGAATAAATGCAGACGAAGGCAAAGCTCTATGTTAACAACCAACTGCTCTAGAATCTTATTTTGTTATAAAAATAATAAAAAATAAAATAGTCTAACAACATAGGTTAAGCTCTCAAAAGTATAAAAAGGCCATTACCAAGAGCTAATCCCTGCCTATGCAGGGTGCAAGGAGGGAAATACTACAGTCATACCAAACAATGTAAACAAATTGCACAATAATGTATGCAGAGAGGAAAACAAACAAATTCATTAAGTTTATGCTTTCTATGACACAGTTAACAATTAGCTAAATAATGTACATAGAGAAATGACCTTTTGGCTTAGGAACAAGGTGAGGACTCCAAATATATCCATAAGGCACATCTGGAGGAGAGCTATAAGAACCACTTAAATATGTCACAGGCCTCAACCTTAGTTTTTTCTTCCTAAACTCATTTATCATGTCTCGTATTCCAAGCCAGATTAATGTATCAACAATTTGATATGATAGCTGCAAAAAGCATTCAACTTAATCTTAGAAATGGATATCTAATAGAAACATTGATTCAATACAAACTGGAAAAAGAAAAGATTAGAAAATGGTATTAATATAGGCCCACCCTATATGCAACTTGTTGTTTAACACGAGAAAGTGGATGTGGGAATTCACTGGTAGGCCTGGGGAGAGAGAGAGAGAGAGAGAGAGGGGAAAAAAACCAAAATGTTAGATGGCACAGCATGTTGGAAATTTCAATTAGAAAGTACACAGACTACTAAATTAACATTTGTAAAATTATGATTATCCTGCAAAAGGAAAAAGACTTACGTCCATGGCATTGTGAAAAATATATGGAGCGGCACTTTGAGTGCCTCTGCAACATGCGAATGTCCTGAACAATTATATTTCCATGTAAGTAGTCAGTTGAACGACCTTAAACTTTGCTTATAAGGGAAAATAATCCAAAAGACCATATATTTTAGGGAAAATGAAAAGAAAAAAAAAAATATATATATATATATGTATATATAAGAAATAACAGCTTATTTTTATACTCTATCTTTGAAAAGTGTTGAGCTTATTATAGAATTAACAAAGAAATCCAGAATACATCAAATAGAGTGTCAAGAACAGATTAGCATATTGAGGATAAAACTTGAGGGCAAAGCAAATTACTTTGACATCCCAATATTAAATAAGTTATAATGTGGACTCAATATTTCCTGAAGAAATGTTTTTCCATGTTAGCAGTCAATCGAATGACTTCCAACTATGCATTTTAATAAAGATAATCTTTTGGAGCACAAATACAAGAAGTAAAAAAAAAGAGAGAAATGGTAACAAGAGATCATCAGCATATCATGTCTATTAACCTTAAAAAGGAAATTAAAACTGCTGACTTCAAACAGACTTAAACCTAGAAACCTTGAGGATAAGTCAATGGTGTGTCCCAAGGAAATTGGCAACTGTACGTTTAATCATATGTTGAGATAAATTATGGGAAAAAGCAGTACTTGGACATTTTTTTTAATTTTAACAAGTAAACAGTAACATGACCTCAAGATAAATTTCACCTGAGAGTCAACCATCTAATAATCAACATAATAATGCAATCACATACTTCAGCAACTATTTCTATGGGAACTTCCAAAATTATATATGATATCATCTTCAATTAGTTGTAGTAGCCAATCATTTTTCTTTGTGTGTTTAAAAAAATGATATTACTTATTTTATCAACCAAAGAGGCACTTTTGCCACCAGCATGGCATTCTTTTAGTTGTCAGTGCGCACACACGCATGACACACTTTCTATATCGCCAAGTCTGCACGTCACCTTTACCGTTTGCCGTTTAAGGGAATGAATAGGAGGGAGTCTGGGAGCTATGATGAGTCTTCTTCTATGGAGGTTCATAACGTTTCTTTGGTTCTGTTAAAGGTGTGTGGACCTTTCTTTTTCTGTTACAAAGACTTGTAATGAGTTTTAAGAGCTACAATTTAGCAGAAGAAGCACCTCCACCATGGTGAGAAGCATCATTTTCTAAAGACTGGGTGATAAGAGCTTTCATTGACTAATCAATGACATTTTTAAAACCCATCAAAGCAAGAGTTCCATGTCTGAGATTAAAAATCATTAAGTTCAAACTCTAGTTCGATAATTTATCAAGTAATTTCCAACTGCAAGTAGTATAAATTAAAATAGGTGAGTAAAACAATTTTCTAGTCTTTCAATAAGCAGAACAACACCCAGTTTGATCATAGATTTCATATTTACAAATAACACCCATGTGTTCAATCATACGAGCACTTAATTAAAATGTTCAGCTATTAGTATCCAATTCTTCTGTAGCATAATCGCTGAAGCCACAAATGATCTATTCGGATTTCCTTTTATTTAAAGAACCAGATAACCATAATACAAGAAAATCAATATGATTCTCAACTCTAATTAAAAGGTATAACGTTACAAATCTATTATACGTCCTGTTTAATTAATAATATGTCCATTGTAATTAGGTTTCCATTATAGAGTTGTAGTTGTTGGGTTGGCTCAAATTCCTATTGTAATTAGGTTTCCATTATAGAGTTGTATCTTATTAGGTAATTTCTTAGCAGGCAAGTCTTAGTCTCAAGGAAGGAAAGTTCTTGTTGGGCAAGTCTTGGGCCCTAAGGAATTGTAATCCTTGTCCACCAAGGAATTGGGTTTTGGGCTCTATAAATAGTTGCCTATGTCATAGGTTGAGACTCGTGAGAAGAAAAGAGGCAATACTCTCTTTGAAATTGAGATGTCACTTTCATTGTTTTTGAGAGGGCACTTAGAGAGAGAATTCTTGTTTAGACTTTGTGATTTCCTTTTGAATGAGTTGGGTGTATAAGGATTAAAGGTTGAGAGTTGAGCGTACACTTGATACAATTTTTCAACTTGTACTATTACAATCTATATAGAAAAATCGGGCTCTCCGTGGACGTTGGCTTGTTTAGCCAAACCACGTATAATTCTTGGTGTGTTCTTGCAAATTGTTTCGTGCTTGTTTACTTATCGTTACATCGTAATATTTGGTGGTACGTGATTGGAGGCTTGTTTCTCAACAAATTGGTATCAAAGCTTCAAGGTACACACAAGGTGTTTAACAAAAATCTTGTCTAGATTTTTTCTTCATAACACAGGTGTTGTTCGTCTTAGGTACTTGTGACAATCATGGCCGGTAATATTGCCACATAGTACAAGGTGGAGAGATTTGATGATAAGAGTAGCTTCACCCTATGGCAAGGGAGGATGAAGGACATCCTAGTTTAACAAGGCTCAGCGCGAGCGTTGAAAGGGAATGATGGAAAGCCGGAAAAAATGTCAGTTGATGATTGGCAAGATATAGAGTCAAGGTGTTTTAGCACTATTTGACTCTGTATTGGGGATAACATCATTAACAATGTTAATGGAGAGGATTCAACGCCGAAATTGTGGAAGAAGCTAGAGAAGCTCTATCTAGCGAAAAGTCTCACTACTAAGTCTAAACTCAATCTGAATCGGGATTTGTACAAGCTAAAGATGAAGGCGGAAACCTCTTAGAGCACATGAATGAATTTCATGGAATTGTTGACCAACTTGGAAAGGTCTGTTAGAGTTAGGGAGTGTTTTACTGTTAGTTATTTACTGGTTTACTGTTTTACTTGTTTACTTTGGAGCATTATTGTAATTCTTATTTCAATATATATATATATATATAAGAGAGGTGGTGTAGAAACCCTACAACCATGAGATTACATTCTCTTATTTCTCCTCCACCTCTTCTTCTTCTCCACCTCTCCAACCCTAGAAACAAATTCTCACAAGCCCTAACTTGGTATCAGAGCAACATATAGAAGCCAAGAACTCATCTTTGTCAAGTTGCAGAATATCTGAAGGGGCTGACATTAGCAGCGTATAGAAGCCAAGAACTCATCTTTGTCAAGTTGCAGAATATCCGAAGGGGCTGACGTCAGCAGCCGCACGTTGAATTCAACTGATGCATGATGATAGCAGAATTTTTTTGGGTCAAAAATTGTATAGCTTGAATTGCCTAATTTTTCTGGGATTTATGGTGATATTTGTGATTCGATTTGAGGCTATTTGAGTGAGTTTTTCATTTTTCACAACTTTTTCAGTGTTTTGGCTTTCCTTAATTTCGATATGAATTTTGGAGGTTTTTTATGGTAGGTTGGGACGAGGCGGAGGCAGAGGCAGAGACGGGGTATAAGATCTATTCTTGAAATAGGGTCAGGGCTGAGAATTGATAATCTGGGCGAGGTAGGGTTTAGTCAAACCCATCCCAAACCTACCCCTTTGCCATCCCTAGTGGGCTATATTAGACTGGTAACATTTGGGGGTGAAAAAAGGAAATAAAGAAAGAAAAGGCTGTACACATCTTTGGTGCATGTTAATAACAAAGTCCAGTGCATCTTTGAATGTCAATTCTAAATTAGGCATATCCATATCTCTAGTGATGATTAGGATTTTCAATCTGTCACGATATCTTCAAATTCAATAAGAACCCTAGGCTTCACAACTCATTTTTCATCAATCTAATGTTTCAACAAACCACAAACTAGATCGTCAAACCCAAACTCCAAAACCCTAGATCACCATTTTCCACTAGGAGCTCGAAAATCCAGAAAACTAGGGTTTACAAACAAGAAAAATGGTGATACTAAGCGACATGATGCGGCAAGCGTTCATGATGAAGCATGAGTACGAGAGTCTTCGTGAGGAAGATCGAGCTTGGCTTCGATTGCAGAGACCTTCATTGACGTGTTGTGTGGCTTCTAATTACAGTTGCAATCATTATTTCCACATTTATCAGCTTGAACACTGTCTTTCCAGGCAAGAATAGGAGGCAGCTGCAGTTGCAGTCGATTAACTCTTCGAGCAGTGGGGATTCAGATAGTAGAAGAATAGTGAGCTAGCATTATGTTAAGTCTCATCAGTAATAGACTAATAGACTAATAGTCTAATAGACAGGCAACATTGTAATTTCAAGTTGTTATTTAAGGACACTCAAGTAAAATAAGCAATTCCACTAGTCCATGTGATGGTCCATCACTATTAGGGAGGTCCTTGTAACAAGGTTTCGTTTTTAGGGAGGGCAGAGTAATTTTTAAAACCATAGGGGACTAAGGGGAGGTCCGTGTAATTATGGCAAACCTCAAGGGAGGTCCGTGTAATTATGGCAAACCTCAGGGGAGGTCAGTGTAATTTACACAAATTCTTAAGATTCTATACTCCTAGGTTTATCTTGAATACTCAACAAATTTATCATGCATTTTGTCAACTTTATTTTATTATGTTAAGTTAGCTAAGAAAACAAGCAATATTCATCTTATGTTAGAAACGTTAATGATCAAATAATAAGTGAGCATTGCAGTCTGTAAATTAAGTAAAAGGATCCATATAAAATGACAAATAACAAGTAATTAATTCTTACCATATGCCGGGGGGTTGGCAATTATCGCTTCTACTTTAAATGGGATTTTAGTGTCCGGATCAGGATTTGTGCATGCAGGAAGTAAAGAGAATATAATTTCCTTCATTTGATTTCGCTGAATTGCTATCTCTGAAGGTCCTGATGGCAAGAAGCCTTTATTCTTGACCATGTCTGCACAAAGCATACTAATTAATATAATTAATAAAAAATTTAGGTATCATAAAGTTTTAGCTATTATGAAAAACTAAAATCCTTCAGAAAAGTGCAATTGGAAACTGAAGAATTTACAATCAATATGGTCTGGTATCAATTGAAGAATGAGGATAGCAACCCAAGCTATGTTGCACAGGGCCTGAACTACACCTAAAGGGCCCAGTGAACTAACTTTAACAGAAATTTGATTCAAAATTCAAACCAATGTTTATTAGATTTCAAATTTCAACTATGTTAGGGATTTAAATATTAAAGTTACACCCTCACTAACAGCATAAGCTTTTAGAGTAGATGGTGGTTAACATGATATCAAAACAAGTAAACTCCTGAGTTCAAACATCAATGACACCCTATTAATTAAAATTGAAACACGTGTTTGACCAAAAGAAGGCCACACGTGAGGGGGCATATTAGAGTATTTAAATATTAAAGTAACACCCTCTCTAACAACTTAAGCTTTTAAAGTAAATAGTGGTTAACAAACTATACATTAAATCAAGCCCGTAAAAATAAGCGTGATTCAAATATAAAACACAAAAACATAAAAGAAATACATACACACATGAACACGTGATCTTTATATGGAAAACTCTATCAAAGAAAAACCACAGGATATCACATTCACTATCAGAAGAAAGGTAATACAACACAGGTTAGCCATACTATTATTTTAGGACCCGTTTTTCGCTTACAGGTTTTTGGACCCTGTTTAGGACTCTCTGTAGCCTGATATATAAGGGCATCTAGGGTTTGGAGTGGGATGAAGAGAGAAAAACACTGAAAACGCAGAAAAAGAGTGAGAGCTAGGGTTTGGGGTTGAAAGTTATAATCTCCTGATTTTCACACAGTGAAAACTTTCGCCGAATTTTCGCCGTGGACATAGGCACATCACCAAACCACGTAAATACTTGTGTTATGTGCAGTGCTTGTTTCGTTTTCTGTTGTGTTTCGTGAATGTGCTTGGTTCGCGGCTGTTTCTCATAACAAATTGGTATCAGAGCTTTTGGTTTGAAGCTGGGATGCCGACCAAGTTTATGAAAATCGGGAAGTTTAACGGCAGGAACGACTTCACCTATGGCGGGTTAGGATGCATGCCTTGTTGGTTCAACACAAGATATCCAAGGCACTGAAGAGAAAGAATGCACTCCCAGAAAAGTTGAAGGAAGAGCAGAAAGATAACGCTATAAAGAAAGCACACAGTGTGATTCTGTTGTGCCTGAGTAACGAGGTTTTGCGAGAAGTTTTTGGAGAGGCTACGGCGGATGGGCTGTGGAACAAGTTGGAGTCCCGTTATATGACGAAATCTCTTGCGAATCGCTTGTATCTAAAAAAGCGGTTGTTCACTCTTCGAATGCAGGAAGGTTCGTCTTTGAAAAACCATCTTAACAAGGTTAATGTTGTCATTATGGATTTGAAGAATATTGATGTTAAAATAGAGGATGAGAATCAGGCTATTATTCTGTTGTGTTCTCTAACCCCCTCGTACGAGAACTTTGTTGGTACGATGATGTATGGCAAAACTAATTGGTCCAAGTGAAGGCAGCTTTGAATTCCAAAGAGTTGCAGAGAAGGACGTTTGACAGCAATACAGAAAGTTCAGCAGAGTACTTGGTTGTTAGAGGGAGAATGAATCAAAAGGGAGGGTCTGGTAGCAGAGGTCGTTCTAAGTCTAAGAACAAATTGAAGGTGCTGAAATGCTTTACCTGTCACAAGGAAGGGCACTTCAGGAAAGAATGTCCTGAGCATAAGAAGGGAGAGGGAAAATCCTCTGAAGTTGTTGGGGTGGTTGTTGCAGAGGGTATTGATTCAGATGGTGATAGCGTTCTCACAATTTCTGTTTGTGGCTCTAGCGATAAGTGGATACTTGATTCAGGTTGTTCATATCACATTTGTCCTACTAGGAATGGTTTACCTCTTATCGTTCCATTGATAGAGGGGAAGTTCTTATAGGGAATAATGTGTCGTGCAAGGTTATAGGTATCGATACAGTTCGAATCAAGATGTTTGACGATATAGTGAGAACACTGATTGATATCAGGCATGTTCCAGAATTGAAAAAGAATTTGATTTCCCTGAGTACGCTAGATTCCACCAGCTGCAGTTACAAGGCAGAAAGTGGAGTCATTAGCATTTCGAAGGGTGCTCTTGTGGTGATGAAGGGACTGAAGCAAGTTCGTATACGCTGTAGGGTAGCACAGTCATGGGTTCAGTTGTAGTATCATCCTCAGATCCGAATTTAGATACTATCAGATTGTGGCATATGCAGCTTGGACATATGAGTGAGAGGGATGGATGTTCTGAGAAAGCAGGGTCTGCTTGGTGGTCAAAAAATATGAAAGCTGGATTTCTGTTAGTATTGTTCCTTCAGAAAACAATGGAGAGTGAAGTTCAGTACGGGAATTCACAAGACCAAGGGCACAGTGGATTATATCTATTCTGATCTTTGGGGTCGCTCTCAGGTTAATTCACATGGTGGTGGTAGATATATGATAACGTTGATTGGTGATTTTTCTCGAAAAGTTTGTTTATATTCTGAAACACAAGAATGAGGACTTTGTCGTGTTCAAGCAGTGAAAGACCATGATTGAAAAGCAGACTGGAAAACAGGTTAAGCACTTGAGGACAGACAACGGCTTGGAATTCTATGATGGAGAATTTAATGAGTTCTGCAAAACTCACGGGATTGTGAGACACCGCACAGTGAGGAAAACTCCGGAGCAGAATGGAGTTGCAGAACAGATGAACAAAATACTATTGAAGAGAGCACGATGTATGTTGTCCAATGCTGGGTTAGACAAAGTGTCCTGCTAGTTACAATAATTTGAAAATATTTGAGTGTCATGCGTATGCTCATATCAATGAGGGAAAGCTTGAATCGAGGGCTAAGAAGTGCATATTCTTGGTTATGAGCCTAGGGTCAAGGAATATAGATTGTGGTGCCCAGATGCTTCGGGAAAGAAGTTACTTATTAGCAGTGATGTGACCTTTCATGAGTCTGCCATGCTTACTTCGAAGAAGGAGGTAGTTGATTCAGTTAGAGCTCAGGGTGTCAGTGAGTAGGTGGAGCTATTAAAGGTTCATTAGAGAATGTTCCTGATTAGTCGAATGATGAGCAAGTGTAGTTTTAGGTTGAGGAAGAAGATGCACAGTTGTAGCGGTACAATGTGGCTAGAGATAGACCGAGGGGGAGATTAAGCCACCTCAGAAGTATGGCTTTTCATGTGTTGATTTGGTAGCTTATGCACTTAGTGTGGCAGAGAGTATTGATGAGTAAATACCGTGTATTTATCAGGAGTCCATCACGGGTGGAGAGTTAGCACAGTGGTCTGTTGCCAAGAGTGAGGAGATTAAGTCTCTTCATAAGAACCAAACTTAGGAGCTAGTCAAGAAGCCTAAGGGACAGAAGATTGTAGGCTGTAAATGGGTCTTCAAGAAGAAGGAAGGAACTCCAGGAGTGGAAGATGCGAGGTTCAAGGCACGCTTGGTGGTGAAGGGCTATACACAGAGGGAAGGGGTGCACTTCAATGAAGTTTTTTCTCCTGTGGTGAAACATAACTCAATCAGGGTGTTACTTGCTATGGTTGCTCTATATGACTTGGAGCCAGAGCAGCTTGATGTCAAGACTACACTCTTGCATGGAGGGTTGAAAGAGCAGATTTATATGCATCAGGTTGAGGGGTTTGAGATTCTGGGAAAGGAAGACCATGTTGGCCTACTAAAGAAGTCCTTGTATGGGCTGAAGTAGTCTCCTAGACAGTGGTATAAGCGATTCGACACCTTTATGGTGGGAGTGGCTATTACAGGAGTGAGTTCGACAGTTGTGTGTATATCACAGGAGGCTCTCAGATGGTTCATATTTTTATTTGTTGCTCTATATTGATGACATGTTGATAGCTTGTAGAAACATATCAAAAATCAACATGTTGAAGGCTCAGCCTAGTGGTGAATTTGAGATGAAAGATCTAGGTGCTACGAAGAGGATTTTGGTTATGGAGATTTACTAATGCAGGACAGCATTATTGACTTTTTCTGGAACAATTCCATCATGTTGTCTTAACTCGAGAATACCCATTCTTGATCAAAAACGACCCAATAAGCAAAACCAAGTAGCTTTAGCTACTAGCCCATGGTGTTTTTCAGTCGAATTCCATCATCTAGGGCCTTAAAAGTGCGTTTCTTTCATCTTATACGAGACTTGTTAAATATTTCAAAAAATTTGTTCGTGGACCAAACGAAGTAGGATTCGAGTGAAATTTAATATTTAGTAATTTTTAATTATTAGGTTTCTTATTTAAGTTTTTCAGAATATTTGGAGAAAGTTTTATTTTTAGCAGTTTCCTTGTGTTACTAGTTTACCTTTTATTTTTAGATTTCCCTGTGCTGTTAAGATTAGGATTTTTACAAGTTTCCTTTTATTTTTTAGGTTTCCTTCTACTATTAGGATTAGGATTTCTCTATTATAAATATATGTAATGCCATAGGGCAGGAATTAATCAATTTTATCAATAATTTATCAATTGCTCTGCAATTTTCTCTTAACTTTGTGGATTCGAGCAAGCCAAGAAGCAAGCCTATGAGAGCCGCAAGCTTAGTGATATAGAAGGACATAGATAGTCTATGAGAAGGAGATGACTGCCATTGTGCATTGTCTAAACTTTCCTTCCATCAAAACTAAGGTTTGGGGGCTTAAACTAACTAAAGAAGAACGTTCGCGCACGAACAAGAGAACAACTTTGAATCCACAAGGTTAAGAGAAAATTGCAGAGCAATTGAAAACTACTAAATATTAAATTTCATCCGAATCCGACTTCGTTTGTCTACAGACAAAATTCCTTAAATATTCAACTAGTCTCCTATAAGACAAAAAAAAAAGGCACTTTTGAGGCCCTAGACGATGGAATTCAATTGAAAAACACCATGGGCTAGTAGCTAAAGCTACTAGGTTTTGCTTATTGGGTCATTTCTAATCAAGAATGGGTATTATCGGGTCAAAACGATATGATGGAACTGTTCTAGAAAAAGTCGATAACGTTGTCTTACATTATTTACAGAGACAAAGGAGTAGGCAGATTGTATTTGTCACAGAAGAAATACATTGGAAAGGTGTTGGAACGCTTCGACATGCAAGCATCAAGCCTGTGAGTACTCTGTTGGCAGCCCACTTCAGACTTTCGACAGAATTGTCACCACAGACCGAGGAGGTGGTGGAGCACATGTCTTGTGTTCCTTATGCTAGTGAAGTTGGTAGCATCATGTATGTTATGGTGTGCACTACGCCAGACATTTCATATGCAGTTAGTGTAATGAGCAGATACATGGATATACCTGGGAAGGTCCATTGACAAGTTGTGAAATGGATATTGCGGTACTTGCAAGGCATTGCAGATGTTGGATTAGTCTATGACAAAGGCAGCAACACGTCTGGGAGTGTTGTTAGATATGTTGATTTGGATTATGCTAGAGATTTTGATAAAGAGGATGTCCTTGAGAGGGTATGTCTTCACTCTTTGTGGGAGTGTAATCAGTTGGAAGGCGACTTTGCAATCTACAGTTGCATCATCTACTACAAAGGTTGAGTACATGGCAGCCACAAAGGCAGTGAAGGAAGCTATTTGGCTACAAGAGTTAGTTAGTGATATGGGCTTGCAGCAGAATGATTTGATTATGTTTTGCGACAACCAGAGTGCTAAAAATCAGATGTTCCATTAGAGGATGAAGCATATTGATGTCAAGTTGCATTTCATCAGAGATGTAATTGCACAGGGTGCTATTGCATGAAGATTGGGACAACAAAGAATCCGGCAGAGATGATGACTAAGGTCATTCTTAACTATCAAGTTCAAACATTGTATGGGCTTAATTGGTGTTTGCAGTTGCAGAGGACTTTAAGGGCGTGCGAAGGAGGCAAAAGGAATAACTGGGATTGTGAAGCTTGGCAGAATTCGAGCCAAGGTGGAGATTTGTTATGTTGTGGCCCGAATTTTGTCTCGGCCTTTTGACTTGTAAAATGAGGCCCCCCGGAAAAAATTTTATGACCTGTTTTTCGCTTGTGGGTTTTTTGATTCTGTTTAGGACTCTTGTAGCCCGGTATATAAGGGCATCTAGGGTTTGGTGTTAAAACTTGTAATTTCCTGATTTTCGCATAGTGAAAACTTTTGTCGGATCTTCGCTATAGACGTAGGCACATCACTGAACCATGTAAATACTTGTGTACTGTGTGGTGCTTGTTTTGTTTTCTGTTGTGTTTCGTGATTATGCCTGGTTCACGGCTGTTTGTCATAACACATACTCTAAATCCAAAAAACCTCTTAGTTACCTCTAACCCAAACTTATGCCAAATGATCGACTCTGATCTCTACTGTTTTCGGTCAACGAATTCGCTCCTTATGCGATCCTCTCTTTAATCCATGCTTTGATTTTCAATAATTAGTCATGTTTGATTATTTTTTCGTTGTGTGGGATTGGTTGTGATGCTGAAATCCTTGAAACTCTAGGATTGATACGAGACAACACTGATGAACACTCTCCATCTATATAAATGATAAATGAAACAGTGATAGGATGCAGTCTAAAATTGCTTCACAAGAATATATGATGCTCAACATATACTTTATAAGCTTGTGGTGTGCTTGCATAGGTTTGCTGAAAGCATAATATATACCATGGGGGTTAAAAAATAATAGGATTTAAAGAGTTCAAAATAGTTTTGGAAACTATTGTTTCACAATTTTCAATTAATCAACAAACAATTAGATCTATTGAACCTAGTCCAATGAGTTAGTTTTCACTCTTCGATTGATTGAACTCCCCTGTTCAAGTTCAATTAGGATTTGAGTTTCCGAAACAGGTTTATGCAATTCAAAACACAACTTTGAAGATCAAATCATGTAACCTAAAATGCTTAATCACATAAATGAATACAATTAAACCCTAAATTAGTAAATGCACAATATTTAGTTGAATTTATCTTTTTGCCTTTATAATACTTAAGCTTTGAATTCTCTGATTTTCCCTTTGAGATAGGTAACTCAACTACCTAACTTAACTAACTTCTAAAACCATATACAAAACTGTTACGACAAACGCCACGAACCAAGAACAAATTGAAAAACTGATAAAACAATAAACATACACCACACACAAAACACGGCGATTTGCGTGGTTCAGCGTAAAGTTTACATCAACGACGAAGATCTGACAAAAGATTTCACTATACGAAAACAAGAAGATTACAAGTTTCAGTCCCCAAACCCTAGCTCTCCCTCTCTCTCTCTTTCTCTCACTCCAAACCCTAAACGAGCTTATATAGTGGACTACAAGAGAGTCCTAAATAGGGCCCGCAAGAGAAAAACAGGTTAACCCAGGGACCATTTTCGGGTGTGACCTAGGGCGGAAAAAAATTCGAGCCACAACATCACAAATCTCCATCTTGGCTCGAATTCCGCCAAGCTCCATGTTAGAGGATATCATTATAGGAGTGCTTTAAGCCTTAACAGGATATTGATAGGAGTGATTTATTGGATTAATTTTAGGAATCCTCCATCAATGTATTTTTCATATTTATCACATGTATTCTTTCACCTATAAATGAAGGTGGTCATTGTAGACAAAACTAAGAGAGAATATAATGAAATTGATGTAACCCTTTGGGCTTTGTGTGTCGTGAATGTAGGCCGTAATGGCCAAACCACGTTATATTCTTGTGTTTGTCTTGTTTAATTTCTCTCTTCAATTTTATTTTTTTATCAACTTGGTATCAGAACAGGCAAGGTCTTGGGTTCAAACCTCACCGTCACCCTGATAATTAAAATTTAACACGTTTTAGACCAAAATGTCACATATAAAGGGGCGTGTTAAAGGATTTAAATATTAAAGTTAGCCTTTCAAACAGCTTAAGATTTTAGAGTAGATGGTTGTTAACACTCCACAATCCTAGCAACTCCTTTTGCCTCCTTCACATGCTCCTAAGAGCCTCAGCAACTGCAAAACATCAATCAAGTCCAGACAGTGTCTGAACTTGACAGTATGAATGACCTTAGTCATCATATCAGTCGGATTCTCTACTGTCCCAATCATCCTCACTGCAATAACACCCTGCGCAATCACATCTTTGATGAAGTGCAACCTAATATCAATATGCTTCGTCTTCTTATGGAACATGTAATTTTTAGTCAAATGTATAGCACTATGGCTATCGCAAAACACTATCAAATTATCCTGCTGCAAGCCCAGATCACTAACCAAGCCTCGTAGCCATATAGCTTCCTTCATTACCTCTGTGGCTACCATGTACTCCGCCTCAGCTGTAAACAATTCAACTATGGATTGCGAACAATTCCAACTGATCACACTCCCACAAAGAGTGAAGACATACCTTGACAGAGACCTCCTTTTATCAAGATCTCTAGCATAACTAGAATCAACAAACCCAACAATACTCCTAGATGTGTCACTACCTCTGTCATAGACTAAACCAACATCTGCAGTGCCTCGCAAGAATAAGGAATACGAGACATGTGCTCCAACTCTTCCTCGATCTGTCGTGAAAATCACATCGAAAGTCTAAAGTGGGCTACCAATGGAGTACTCACAAGATTTGATGCTTGCATGCCAAAGCATTCTAGCACCTTCTCAATGTATTTCCTCTGTGACAAATACAATCTGCCCACTCCTGTCTCTGTAAATCTCATACCCAAAATACTATTCGCGCACCTAGTTACTTAATCTCAAATTCACAACTAAGTTAAGCCTTCAATATTTTGATTTCTGATATGTTTCTGCAAGCTATCAACATGTCATCAACATAGAGCAACAACTACAAATACGAACCATCTAAGAGCCTTCTGTGATACACATAACTGTCGAACTCACTCCTACAGTAGCCACTACCAACCATAAAGGTGTCGAATCGCTTGTCATACTATCTAGGAGACTAATCCCATACAAGGACTTCTTGAGTAGGCAAACATATAGCTTCCTTTCCCAGAATCTCAAACCCCTCAGGCTAACGCATATAAATCTGCCATTCCAACTCACCATGCAAGAATGCAATCTTGACATCAAGTTGCTCAAGCTCTAGTTATACAGAACAACTATAGCAAGTAACAACCTGACTGAGCTATGTTTCACCATAGGAGAAAAAACTTCATTGAAGTTCACCTCTTCCCTTTGTATATAGCCCTCCGCCACTGAGTGTGCCCTGAACCTCGCATCTTCCACTCCAAGAGTTCCTTTACAGCCACAATCTTCTAGCCCGTAGGCTTTTCCACTAGTTCCCAAGTTTGGTTCTTATAAAGAGACGCAATCTCCTCACTCATGGCAACAAGCCACTGTGCTGACTCTCCACTCGTGATGGCCTCATGATAGGTATGCGGTACCTACTCATCAATACTCTCTACCACACTAAGTGCATAAGCAACCGAATTAGTATGTGAAAACCCCATACTTATGAGGTGGCTTAACATGCCTCCTCAGCCTAAAGCAACTTGAGAGGGACCCAGAGATCAGAATGGATATAAGTACCCTTGGTTTTGAGAATTCCTCAATAATCCACTCTTAGCTAGACCCGCCAACAGAAATTGTGAGAAAGTTACCACCATCTAAATCATTACCATCTACAACAGTCACATCGCCGGCTTTAAAGGATTTTTCATTTCCCTTCTTACGCTCCGGACAGTTTTTCACAAGTGTCTTTCCTTGTTATAGGGTATCATCTCAGTACCTTCGTTTTGTTCTTAGACTTAGAATGACCTCTGCTACTAGAACCTCCATTCTGATTCATTCTCCCTCTAACAACAAAGCCCTCTGCTAAACTTTCTATATTGCCCTCAAACGTCTTTCTCTACAACTCCTTAGAATTCAATACTGCCTTCACATCTTCCATGGACAAAACAGTTTTGCCATACATCATCGTATTGACAAAGTTCTCGTTCAAGAGTTGTAGAGAACATAGCAAAATAATAATTTGATCCGCATCCGATATTGAAACATCAATATTTTTCAAATCCATCATCATAGTATTTAGCTCGTCAAGATGGTCTTTTGAAGACGAAACTTCGTGCATCTGAAGAGTGAACAACCTCTTCATTAGTTTACAAACAGTTCGCAAGAGACTTCGTCGTGTAACGGGCTTTCAAATTCTTCCACAATCCATCTGGTGTAGTCTTCCCAGAAACTTCTCGCAAAACCTCATTACTCAAGCACAACAGAATCGCACTGTGTGCTTTCTCCATAACCCTCATCTTTCATTTATTCCTTCAATTTTTCTAGCAGTGCATCCCATCCCGTCAGCGCCTTGGATAACTTGTGTTAAGACTTGAGCCAACAGGATCTGCACGCCATAGGTTTAAATCATTACTGCCATTAAACTTCTCAATTTCAAAAAACTTGGTTGCCATCCCAGATCGCTTCAAATCGAAGGCTCTGATACCAGTTTATTATGAAAAACGCCGTGAACTAAACAAATCGAAAAACTGACAAAACAATAAACATGAACCACACAAGAAAAAAAACGATTTACGTGTTTGGCATAAACCCTACATTCACAGAGAAGATCCGACGAAGATTTCACTATGCAAAAACAAAGAGATTACAATTTTCAACCCCCCAAACCCTATCTCTCTCTCGCTCACTTTCCTGCAGTTTTGTGTTCTCTCATACCCCACTCCAAACCCTAAATGCGCTCATATTACTAGGTTACAAGAGAGTCCTAAACAGGGTCCAAGACTCACTTGAGAAAAAAAGGTCAATTTTTATTTATTTTTTTGCGACCCGGGTTGAAACAAAATTCAGGCCATATCATAAAAACCAAAATTCAATTTTACAATCTCCATTTTGTATAAAAATTGCCAACCAAAGTCCTCTTGACCTAACAAAACTTGCATTTGTAAATAACAGAAACTTTTAAATTGCTCATTTGCTCTCAAGATAAGAAACTCCAAAACTATAATCTCTAAATGGATGCACCAAGAAGAGCATTTTCATTTAAGAAGACTATCAATCAAGTATAAAGAACACACTTGAAGTATGGACTTTGCCCAAAGAGGCCCACATGTGGGCTCAGTTCTCATTAGCTGCTCACTCTAGACCAAGTTGCCTGGTACAGGATGCTCGAAGATGTTCACTCAATGAGCAGAGCAGGGGGCTAGCCAAGGTGGTACCAACCCCTCATATGTGCCAGACTCCGCAATATAACTTTTGCCTTTTCTGATGGTAGAGAGAGCTGATTTATCATTATAACATGTGGCCAATTGCAGCATTATTTTCAAGATGAAACAACGAATTCCCTATCGATGAACTCCTGACCCAAGCCTGCATGTTGCAGCCCAAGCTGCCTTGTGATTGCTTTTGGGCGTGCAACCCAATTGGTCTCCACAATTTTTGGAGCTCTATTTAAAAAGAAGCAGCCCATTTTAATGTACTGATCAAAGAACTTACTGGAGAAAAAAATAAAACTATGGTGAAACCTTTCTAGCTTCACACTTCACTATACATATTACACAAAACGCATAAATTGTTACAAGAGACAAGTCAGTGGGATCCACATGCACGGTAGTGAGACAGTGAGACCCACACGAGGAAATACACATAGGTCCAACTTCTTATGCATGGGTAAGAAATGCAGTAAGCTCAAACTGAATGTTGTAGCATTCCTGTAGTTAAAGTTGCAGAATCTTGTGTTTGTTAAAAGAGAGGAAGAGGAAGAAAGGAGAAAGAGAATAAGTCTGTAAAGGATGAGAGTGTGGTAGGGTTTCCCACACTATCACACCTCTCACCTATTTACATACTGAATAGATAAAAATACAATAACGCCCTTAGTGAATAAAAGAAATAACACCCCAAGGGGTTGACTCAAGTGGATAAATAACTTAACCCTAGTGCCTAGCAAGCATTAGGTCTAAGGATCAAGTCCTCTTGGGTGCAAATAATTCTTTGAGGGTGGGTGTGTGTGTACTAACTAGGAAAAAATAAATAAAAGAAATAACAAATTGAAACTTTCTAACACTCTCCCTCAAGTTGAAGAATACAAATTCAACATGCCCAGCTTGGAACATGTCAACAATATAGGCTAAGTTGAGTGAGAAATCTTAGACAGAGAGGAGAGAAATATAATGTTTTATTATATATTCAAAGAGTGACTACAATATGAATTTATAATGATCTAAAGAACAAAAATAAGGAAGGCAACAATATATAGAATGCAGTGATTCTGTCCCTAATTAAGGAATAATTGATATAATCCTAATTAAGGAATAGTTGACTGACTATAGTTGTATTCTATTCACGACACACCCTCTCAAGTTGGAGAGTAGATGTCAACAACTCCCAGCTTGCTGCTGATAGAATCAATGGCATGCTTTGGAAGTGCCTTAGTAAAGATATCTGCTAACTAATTACCAGATGATACAAACGAAGTCACAACTTCTTTGGAAGTCACCTTAGAACAAATGAAATGACAATCAACTTAAATATGTTTGGTTCGCTCATAAAAAAATGGATTACTGGAAATGTGAATAGCTGCCTGGTTATCACAATAGAGAAGAGATAACTCTTGAACTGAAAACCCAAATTCTTGTAACAGAGTTCTCAACCAAGTTAGTTCGCAGGAAGTATGAGCCAGACATGGTACTCAGCTTCAGCACTAGACCGTGCCTCCTATAAAAGTCCAGTAACCAGTCGTTGACTGTCTGCCTGAGGCAGAACCTACCCAATCAGCATCAGTATAACCTTCGATGCGCAAATGTCCAGCCGACTGATAGAAAAGACCACGACCTGGAGCCCCCTTAAGAAACTTCAAAATTCGTATAACCGCGTCCATGTGAGGAATTCGTGGGCTGGTCATAAATTGACTCACAACACTGACTGCATAGGCAATATCTAGACGAGTAATGGTTAGGTAAATCAGCTTGCCTACAAGACGTCTGTACTCTGGATCATCAACCAAGTCACCAACCTCAGGCAGTAGCTTCAGATTAGTCTCCATGGGGGTTGTTGCAGGTTTAGAGCCAAGCTAACCTGTATCCCTTAAGAGACAAGAGTATATTTTCTCTGAGATAAAAAAATCCCTTTCTTTGATCTAGCAACCTCAATACCAAGAAAATAATGGAGTTTGCCCAAATCTTTAGTGAGAAAATTCAAACCCAAATGATGAATCAAGGTCTGAATCCCCTCCTTATCACTCCCATTAATGACGATGTCATCCACATAGACCACCAAAATTACAATGCCACACTTTGTCTTTTTAAAGAAAACTGAATGATCAGGTTGACTTCTAGTCATTCCATGACTAACCACTGCCTTGCTAAACTTATCAAACCATACACGAGATGACTGTTTGAGGCCATAAATAGATTTCTTAAGATGACAACCACACTCCCCCTTGGACTTAAACCTAGGAGGCTGAGTCATGTACACTGTCTCGGTAAGATCACCGTGAAAAAAAAGCATTTTTGACATTAAGTTGATGAAGAGGTCAGTCAAGATTGGCAGCTAGAGAGATAATTATGCGAACAGAGTTGAGCTTACAACAACAGTCAACAACATGAGCACTTGCAAGCTTTGGAAGAAGATCCCAAGTATGATTCAATTGTAAGGCATACATTTCCTCCTCCATAGCTTTCCGCCAACCAGGATGGGAAAAAGCCTCCTTATATGACTTAGGAACAGTAACAGATGACAATGATAAAGAGAAAGCTTAAAAAGAAGATGACAAATGGTCATAAGAAACAAAATGAGATATGGGATGATCAATACAAACCCTTCTACCTTTACGAAATGCAATGGGTAGATCAATATCAGACTCAAAAGGATAAACAACTGGATATTTAGGCGCCGAGGAAGATGTTGGAAGATACAAGGAAGGCTCTACATGTTCAACTACTGGAGCAGGTGGCACAAGAGATTCATTCTGGGCAATGGTAGGAGCAGAAGCGGCATTCTTGCGAGCACGTCGAGTATAAACCCTAGGAGTGAGAGGAGTATCAAGAACCAGAGATGGGAGAATAATGTCTAGAAAAATAGGTTCCTCCACTTGACTACCCTCCTTAGAATAATATAGAGTGTGCTCAAAGAACATCACATCAGCACACAAAATATTTTCTCAAAGAAGGATTGTACCTATGTCCTTTTTGAGTGCGAGAATTACCCAAAAATATGCATTTGTGAGCTCGAGGGTCAAGCTTGTCTCGTCTTGGATTTAAATTATGAACAAAACAAATGCACTCAAACACTTTTAGAGGAAGAGAAAATGGGTCTTTATCAAGAAACATCATCTGAAAAGGTGATTTTTCTTTAAGGACCCAAGATGGCATTCTATTTAATAGATATACCGCCGTAAGAACTGCGTCTCTCCAAAAATGCTTAGACACATTCATTTGAATCATCAAAGCAAGAATTGGTCCATTCTTTCTTTCAGCAATTCCATTTTGTTAGGGAGTATCAACACAGGAAGTTTGATGGGTGACATCTCTAGACTCAAGAAATTGCTAAAAGAGACCATCTTTATATTCAAAGGCATTATCAGTTTGAAGAATGTGTAACTTAGCATTCAACTGATTAATTATCTTAGCATAAAAAGATTTAAACACATGAAAGACTTGAAATCGATCTTTAAGAATATATAACTAAGTCAAATGAGAATAATCCTCAATAAAGGAAATAAAATAACAGGCACTAACCAAACCAATAGTTTGGGCTTCACCCCAAACAGCAGAGTAAACAAGCTCAAAAAGGCGTAAACAAGGCCCATTAGTTCTAAAAGCTTAAAAGTAGCATGTGATGCTTGCTAAGTTCACACGTTTCACAATTAAAACTAGAAAATTTTGGTAAAGAAGGAACTAAACACCGAAGATTGCCAGATGAAGGATATCCAAGACGACAGTGCCACTGATACGAAGAAGTTGAGGTATGGAATGCAGATGCAATAGGTGAACAAGACGGTTGAAAGTAGTAGAGCCTATCCTTCTCAAATCCCCCACCAATCATTCTCTTCGTCTTTAGATCCTGAAAGAATCAGTGAGTAGGATAGAATGTTACTAAACAATTTAGAGCAGAAGTAATTTTACGAACTGATAACAAGTTAAAGGAAAACTGAGGTAGATACAAGATGGAAGAGAAGGTTAGACTAGATGTACTAACGGTACCAATTCCTTGGACCGGAGATTTGGTACCATTAGCAATTGTGACAAACAAGGGAGAAGATACACGAGTAATGTCTTTGTAACAATTTAGAGTCCCTACTTTCTTTTGTAAATAGTTTAAGCCTTTGTTGATGTTGTTTTGGGATGCGTCCCCCGGTTGGGCGCTTTTTAATGAATCTTTAGTTATCAAAAAAAAAATTTACCTATCATATGATTTGAGGCCCTGGAATCAACAATCCAAGGTGTACTGAAGGAAGAATGAAGACAAGTATTACCTGAATCACCAAAAGTAGTTGTGGAAGTGGATGGAAGATTGGCACACTTGACAATTGAATCATACTCATCTTTGGAGATAAAAACTTATTTTTCATCAGCAAGATTAGGGTTCTCCCCCTCAACCATAGCCTGATTTGCCCATGTAGGCTTGCCGTGAAGTTCCCAACAGTAATCAACAGAGTGACTGGTGCAGCCTCAGTGTGTACAAGTCCTACCACCACAACCACCTCTGCTAGTATGAGGAGGACCACGTCTCCCTTGGCCACCATGTGAAGTATCTAATCACTTAGCTGGAGCAGCAAGGGCAGAACGATCCTCCTTCTCTGTAGTAGAATAGTGGATAGAGGCACGTCGAACACGGGCAAAAGTCTCACTAGCAACTGGCAAATCTTTGCCTGAGAGAATCTGAGAACTGATGGGAGCAAGTTTTGGCCGAAGTCCTGATAAAAATTTTACTACCCGAAATTCTTCTCTGTGTTGTTTCTGAGTCTCTAATTCCGTAATCAAAGGATGATTAACATTAAGTTCTTCCCACATGCCATTCAGTTTTGAGTAGTATTCTTTAATCGAACGGTCACCATGTTGAAGAGAAAAGATATCCTGGTATAACTAGTAGATACGAGAAATATTCTTTTCTGATGAGTGCATTTCTTTGAGTGTGTCCTAAATCTCCTTAGCAGACTCTAGAAACGGAACATTATTAAACACCTTTGGTTCCATACTATTCCATTTACTCTAAAAGCTTAAGTTGTTAGAGAGGGTGTAACTTAAATATATAAATCCTTCAACACACCCCCTCATGTGTGGCATTCTTTTGGTCCGACACATGTTTCAATTTTAATTATTAGGAAGACGGTGAGGTTTGAACTTGAGACCTTTGGCTCTGATATCATGTCAACAATATAGGCTAAGTTGAGAGAGATATATTAGAGAGAGAGGAGAGAAATATACTATTTTATTATATATTCAAAGAATGACTACAATCTGAATTTATAATGATCTAAAGAACAAAAATAAGAAAAGCAACAATATATAGAAAGTAGTGATTCTGCCCCTAATTAAGGAATAATTGATATAATCCTAATTAAAGAATAGTCGACTTACTATAGCTGTATTCTATTCACGACAAAACACATGCGTCGAAAAGCAGTACGAGCAAGCGACCTTGTAAGAACATCACCCAGCTGGTCTTCAAAACAAATATAGAGAGTAACAATCTGTTTGCGCATCAATAGATCTCGAATAAAATGACATTCCACCTCGATATGCTTGATATGCTCGTGAAAAATAGGATTGCTAGCAATAAAGATAGCAGCATAATTAATAATTATCACAATGTATCGACATAGGAGTAGGAATGTCAACACGCATCTCCTAAAGATAAGAGAGAATTCATAACATCTCGGAGGTAGTGTGTCATAGCACGATACTCAGCCTCAACACTAAAACGAGCAATGACTGTTTGATTTTGCTACGCTAGGTGACAAGATTACCACAAACAAAGGTGCAATAACTTGATGTGGACCGCCTAAGAAGCACAGATACTCCGAAAAACCTCCCGTGGCCGTATCGGACACGTATCCGTACCAAGATACGTGTCCGATACTCCGAAAAAGTATCCCATTTTTTTAAATTATTTTTTGAATATCGGATATAGCTGGGATACGCGGGAGATACAACTGGGATACGCGGGGATACAGCAGGATATGTTTAGGATACTTTTCAGGGCAAATTTATAATTTTTTGTTCTATAAAATGGGGTTGAGATTGTAATATTAAAAACATTATAGGTTAGAAAATAAGGGTTATTTTATAATAAAACAAAATTATTTTTAAAACCCTCAAGTAAGTGAGTCATTGTAAAGAATATTAGAAAAAATATAAGATTTCTAGATTTTAACTTCTTATATTTTGTATAATTGCTTTAAGTATATTTATTGTATGGTTAAAGAATAAAACTTAATATTTTATGTATAATATAATATTTTTATTTATTTATTTATTTGACGTATCCTTGCCGTGTCCGTATCCTATTTTTTTTAGATTTTCCATATCGCCGTATTCGTATCGTGTCATACTCGTATCCCGTGTCTGTGTCCGTGCTTCCTTGTGGACCGCCTATTAAAACGACTGTCACCTAGTCAGCATCACTAAAACCTGTTACAGATAGGGAAGAGGAGGGGTTATACAATAGTCCATTCCTAGACGCACCTTTCAAATAATGCAGAATACAACAAACAGCCTCAAAATGAGGTTGATGAGGAGCACGCATATATTGACTAACCACCCCAATAGCATAAGTAAATATCGGGATGAGTAACAATAAGATAGATCAATTTTCCAACCAGACGTAGGTATCGGCCACCATCATCAAACAATTCCCCATGTTCTCCATCAAGTTTGACCGTAGAGTCCATAGGAGTATCAACCCATTGAGCAACTAAGAGACCGGTCTCAGATTGAAGTTCAATCCAAAGGAAGTAGCAAAGAGCACCCAAGTCCTTAGTATGGAAATGTTGGCCCAAATGTTGTTTCAACTCTGTAAGCCCATAACCCACAGGTCCTAGGATCAGAACCTGGCTCAGATACTAAGTTAAAGTTGAAGGATCTTGTGTTTGTAAAAAGAGAGGAAGAGCAAGGAAGGAGAAAGAGAATAAGTCTATAAAGGACGAGAGTGTGTTAGGGTTCCGACACCTCTTACCTATTTATATATTGAATAGAAAAAAACAAAACAATGCCCTTAATGAATAAAAGAAATAACAAACTCAAACTCTCCAACACCTATTAAATCATGCATTTTTTTGTTCAAAGCTTAAACCCTTGAGAGACTAGAGGCTACAAATTCAAAGAGCTTTCACAAATCAACACTATTGGAGCCTTAAAAGCTAAAAGCTATTCCTTTCTAATGGCTAAAACGAATAAAGGTTTGACATCCCTTATTAATAAGATAAAGAGGCCTCATACCTTTTAGGAGTAAACGCAAAGAGAGGTTCAACTGTTTTTAAATAACAAATTTTAGAATAATCAGAAGAAAATTCCTCAATGTGAAGACAAAGAGGACAACATGAAAAGGGATGAAAATTAGACTTCCAAGGGCCACTTACAATCAGCAAGAACTTTTGGATCTCCGCCAAGGGGGAAAAACTCCAACCCAGCACCCAAGACAAACTCTTTAAAATTTGAGTGAGTTGCTAGTCTCACCCTATGACCATATTCCTGCAAAAGTATGAGGGTATCAACTCGTATTGCATACAGCGACAATCATATAAAACAACAACGGTGACAATCATATAGCTAATCTGCATGTTATAACTCAATAAATCTCCTCCTTGAAGATTCAATGGATGTACACAACAATTTCAAAAAGCCATAATCACTAACAATTTACAGATGCACTATATTTCCAATTCAACCTGGAAAGTGGAATGCCATTATGAAACATCCAACACTGATTATGCCACTTATAAAAATATAAATCAATGGTAAAGATACATTAAAATCAAGCATGAGATTTGAATTTGCTTCACAAAAGACACAAGATCAGTACGAAATAAAATAACAGTAGTTCCCACAATCAGCAAAACTGAACAGGGGAATGGGAGCTTCTGACTGCCAGCCAGTAAAGCATAAACTTAAAAATAAGCTTATTTTTAATCCTGTGCAGCAAATGCCAGCTCCAACAAGCAATCATAGAAGTGAAAACAAAAAGAATGTATGATCCAAGAAATTATAATTTTTCCCTTTGAATTGCTGTGAAATAACATTCAGTGTGTTTGATATATCTTCATAGATATGATACAAACTAGATATTAGCCAACTCCTATATCTGAGTCAAACTGGTAATCCATCTTGGTGACTACAAAATTGTCTATTATTCATGTTTCTCTTTCTGTTCTGTAAAAACAAAGAAAGTTCTTCCATTGATGAACTCAAATATGGTGACTTATAAAAGATAAAAAAATGAACTCAAATATGGTACTGTGCAACTTAACACTAAAAACAAAGAAAGTTGTTCCATTGATGAACTCAAATATGGTGATTTATCAAAAGATAAAAAAATAAAAAGATGAACTCAAATATGGTACTGTGCAACTCAGCACTATCATGCCTAAAGTTTCATAGTTCAATAGTACCTTGTTTCCATTTCTATATATATACATATATATATATATATATTTTCCTGCCACCAGAAACTTCAAGTTAAATAATCATAGAAACCACTAGTCTTATTACTAATTAAATTAATATATAAATTTAATTAATAAAAAATAAATTTCTCTAATTGTAATTATTCTAAACTTTTTTAACTTCAACCAATGTTATATGGACTCAAGTACATGTATGCGGTGAGGGTATGTATTTGTGTTTGCATTTATCATATACCTAAAACCAAGGACACATGGGCATTGCTAACTACACATTTTGTAATATTTTATTTATTTTCTAAAGTGAAACCTTGTTTTATTTAACAAAGAATGTTCAACATGCCATTTCACTCGTTCAGGTTCATGCACAATGAAATCTATGGTTGTTAACTGTGTAATTTCAAACATCAATATTGATATTATTACATTATTAAATATTTTTTTGTTAGATGGTTAACTATATAGGGGTATCTACTGTAACTTTATTCTGACAGTGTAACACATTCACCCTTCAACCAATCTATAACTACTAGCAAATGTTCCAAATTACCAACCTAACACCAGCACAGGTTAATGACACCTTTAACTTTAAGTTTTTTGCAATTCATTTCCAATTCTTTTCGAGATTTCCACAGGTTCACAACAAAATATACGAAACTAAATGTGGAGTGTCAATATTGGTACTCAAAAAGATTATAGGAAAAATACTAAATAAGAAAAAGGAAAGAATTTTAGCACAAAAAGAAAATAGGAACTTTTTTTAATATAAACAATCAAAAAAACCTTTTTTAATATGAAAAATGAGTGTATTTGAAAAAGGGAGATAAATCTAGCAACTATAAAAATAATAACAAATTATTCACTAAAAATAAATCTAAAACAACCTCAACAAAAGAAAACAAATCACTAAGTCCTACAAAACCAACCCAAATCCTTCCTTGCAAGGGATGAATGTGCCCTCTATAATGTGTAATTGTAGTATATAATCCTTCTTTTTTTCTGATAAGTAAGATTTCATTGAAGAGTGCCCAAAAGGGGACGCAGCCCAGAACAAGCTGCACAAAAACCTATAGCCCCAAGCTATCCACAAAAGCCAAAAGAATCTCCATAGATTTACAACTAAACCCCTGAACCCAAAAGAGTAAGGTACTAAGAACAAAATATCTAAACACCCCCCAAGGAGACTCCACCCCATCAAAGGATCTCCTATTTCTCTCTCAATAAAGCCCACCATAGGCAAAAGGAGGCAGTCCTCTACGCATCTCTAACTTGGAGCCGCACTCAGCATCCACCCCAAGCATCCATCAAGTTCCTACCAAACTCTGGCATGACCCGTTGAATCCCAAAAATGAGACACAACAAATCCCAACCATTCCTAGCTATAGGGCAATGGAGAAGGCAATGATTCACCGACTCCCCATCCCTCTTGCACATACAACACCAATTGACAATAATCTGATGCCGCCTCCTCAAATTGTAGTATATATCCTCATTTAGCAAAAAGTGGACTATCACTAGTTGATTTGGAACCCATTTGATCTTCATTTCAAAAAGGGTCACTATATCTTAATCTCACACATAAGAAAGGGAGAGGTAAAAAGCTGTTGTAGCAGACTGAATATATTGATAATATCAAAAAAATCTCCTGAATACAACTTGGAATAACCCTTTTATAAGCCACACGGGATGCCCTAGCAAAGATTCAATCCTAGCCCTTCATGTAAATATAATCTAAGAGCCAATATTTTGTCCAGCAGAATAAAAGACGCTAAAAAAATGACAACACAGCCCTTAAATGGTCACATGACTCACTTAATAGGCACATGACTTACTAAATAGAAGCAAAATGACAAAAATATCCAACTAGAGCTTAAGGAAACATTAAACAAAAAATTTAAACAGATTTAAGACTTAAATAAATGACTTAAAAACCATAAAGCTATTAATGCAATGTCAGTCTCGTCTTCTTGTGATGTTCAACCGTTTGAAGAAAGTCCCCTTCCACTTGCTCTGCATCAGAATTTAAAGAGAGACCAAAAGAGCACTCTAACCTCAAGATCCTAACTAGGAAATGACTATTCATGGAGAACTTTTAGCTACGTCTCAAAGGAGAGAAAAAAGGGGACATTTAAAGCATTAAAATAATGAACTAAGGAGTGACCAAAAAAGGGTCATAAGAGCAAAGAGAATTTATTATAACGCATAGGAGAAGGCGCAATGAGTAAAAAGATGGGTCAATTAAGGAGAGGAAGGGCAGGAGGAGCTCCTCAATTTCATGCTCATTTAGATCTATTAGTTTAAAGGAAAAAACAAAAGAGATTCCTTTGGAACAAGAAGTTAGAATACACCGTGATTCTGAAATAGGAGCCCTACAAGCATAGAAAAGTCTAAAAGATAAGGGAACGTATTCTTTAAAGTATGATTAATCAACAACGTATCCTTGCCCATTTCCAACAATGTATCAAAAAAATTGGAGAGAAATTTTGAAGTCCCCAAGATATGATTAAAAAAAATATCCATTCTAACTTAGTATATAAAAAATAATATTTTCCCCATATGTATGAGTAAAATCAAATTTTAAGACCATCAAAAAACAAAATGAAAGAAGGAACATACAGATACTCCCTTTAAAACCAGTTGTACAATGTTCAATATATATATATATATATATATATATGGACTCCTCCACCAAAGATGCTCTCTTAAAATGGGTACAGACATGCAGCCAGCTACGACATGAACTTCAAGCTACAGTTAGAGTAAAGTGCAGCATTCTAAAAGGAAATTCAAAGAAAGCTAACTAGTAAAATAAGAAGAATATCACCACTTGTAGAAACAAAAAAAAATGCTTAACCTGTAAACGTTTTCCTATGGCAACAAATGGTTGTACATCTCCTCGTGTTCCAACAATAAGCATAACAATTTGCAGTGGAGGTATTTCTTGCATCTCTGCAACATCAACAGCTTCTTCATTGGTAGCTCCATTACAAATGACTCCCGTTCCAAAATCAAGGCTTTGAGGTTTAATATCTCCTGGAACGTCAAATTGTACAGTTCCGTCATCTTTAACAATAGCAAGTCGGTTCACCCATTTGAGCTGTTGAATTTTAATGGTTCATCAAATCCCAGAAACGCAAGTATAAGAACTAAAAAAATGCCTACTACTGATTATTAACCATTAAAGGACAATAAATCAACTCTTAAGAAGAAAAATCATAGTAATTATTGACCATTTCATCAAACCAAAGACAGAGAAGGAATAATATTTTAAACATTGCATTGCGGAAAAATAAAATTAATGTTTATCGCACTGCCACACATGAAATCCATAGGCAAGAAAAAACAGAAAACCAGGACATCCATGTATGATTACGAACAAATAATGCTATATATAAAATTCAGCACATCGAGAAGTGGAAAATATGATGCAACTATGTGAAGCTACCTCTTCAGCGAAAGGGGATTTGTATATACCATGGTTTGCGGACAAAGATGTGGATGCGGTGTAACGGACGTGGGACCATATCAAGCATAAAGTAACACAATCGGGCGCTCAGGTTGTGAATCTTTTTTTAACCTCATACATAGGGCTCAAAAGGCACCTACATACAAATTTTTATTACATAATCTAATAAATATCGGTTTTTATAAATTTTAACAATTTTTGCTGATTTCCTAAAGATTTTTAACAATAAAAGCTTAATAACTTAGACATTTTACTAAATTAATGAGCCATAATAGACTTTAACATGAAATACATGATAATTTATGACATAAAACAGGTTAATATATTATATTATAAATTACAAAATTTCATACACATTGGTTTTATCAATTAACCAAAAAAACTCACCTAAAAGGAACTCAACAAGGTTTTAAGTTGCACTAACTATTGGATTCGCCATTTCCTTTTCATCATAGACCATTATTTATTTATTTTGGCTAACCATGGATCATTATTTGGGTCTATCCAATTCCAAGTTGATACACACTTGGAAAAAATCCAAATTGATAAACTAACACTCCTTGTACAAAATCGTGTCAGTGTCCCAGATCCTAGTCCTCACAATTTTCACGCTTCTCTACCTTGGTTTTTCAGTTTCCAAACCCTCTCCCCTCTCTCTCTCTAATCGACTATGGCACTCTCTGTTAGAGAGTTATATGTCATTCTATATTTTCACAGTTATGGTTATTTCTTTATTGTTAAAACTATCTTCTGTAATTTATGATTAGCAATACGATATACAATAGTTCTCTTCTTCTCTTTTATGGTATCATAGCATCGTCAAACTTGGCTCTAATCGAATTCCTAAAAAGCACGGACACGCCTAAAAAGGCAAAGAATCCGTGTCGGACACAGATACACATCGAACACGTCCCGACACGTGTCGGACACGCTAAAAAACGTGTCTGATTTTTTTTTTTTTTTTTGAATTTTCAAACAAACCGCGGACACGCTTCCAACACGGCTTGAATTTTCGGACACGGCGCAAACACATGTTGACACGCCAATTTTTTTTTTTTCTCTTTCCTCTTGTTTTCATGAATCGTCTCTCTTCCATGGATACTTACTTTATTTTTCACTAATCCCTAATTATTTTTCTAACAAAACCCTAATTGTTTTTGCTTTTTTCTCCTTTTTTAGCCTCTTTCTTTCTTTTTCCTAGCAAAACACAAGTTCTAGAAAGTTGTTTTAACAATTCAACTATAGCCCATCTCATCTCTTCATCTTTGTTCTTTTTACTCTTCTTTCTCTTACTGTACCACTGCTATCTTTTACATGTGACTTTCTGATGATGCATTTGTATTTGGAGTAAGCTAGAATGATGATGTTTAAATGATAAGACTAATTTTTATTCTAATGTCTCGTTTTGATTTGGTTTTATGACTTTGTGACATCATTCTCTTATAATTATTGTTGTTGTGGAGTAGATTCAATTGTGTACTTGTGATTTATGATTTGTGAATTTTTTCTTTGTTAGGTTGATGAAAAATAATATTACTCTTAATTATTTAAAGTACGACATCAAATATTATATAAAAATAAATATTTATTATTTGCCGTGTCCGTGTCCGTGTCCGTGTCCTAATTTTTTAGGATTTGCCGTGTCCGTGTCGTGCCGTATCCGTGTCCCGTATCCGTTTCTATGCTTCTTAGTCGAATTCGATTCAACTCACAAATCAGCTTCATCACACTCCTTGTCACAGCCCATCGCACCAATTAGTGCCTCTTCTTCATTGAATTGCACCCCACTAATTGCAACCCATAGCAGCAATCGCATTCTCACACAGCACCAAATCAAAAACCCTAAAGTCTACTTCATCAATTGTATTCACACTCAATCGCAACAACTTCGACAATCGCATCACATTCATATTCAATCGAAACAACTACAACGATCACATCGCATTGCACCATCATCTCGATTATCTACCGACATTATTGCATTGTATCGCACCTTTACTGCAATAGTATCTCATCTTCATTTGTTTGCAACCTTGTTTGATTTTGTTTGCAGCCATCACAGCTTTGTTCAACCTTGTATCCAGTCGTCGATTTCACGCGTTACTGTTCCTTGGTACTGTGCAATTTGACTTTTCTGTTCATATTGGTTTTTAGGTTTGAATTATGTTCGATATGGCTAGTCATCCTCATCATCATCCATGCCTTTATCCCATATGAATAAGGTTGGCCACATGAATTCTCTCTTTCCAATCTTGTCTATTGCATGTCATTTCACCTACTATATTTACCTTTTTTAAGTCATTTTTAATAACCTCATCCCATGTTATTTTTGATCTCCCTCTCCATCTCTTACCTTTATTACAACTAATTTTTCTCGTTTAACCGACGCGTCTCTAGGTCTCCGATATATGTGTCCAAACCATCTAAGTCTACTCTTCTCATTTCCACTACATGACGTTGTTATTCTTGTTTCTTTTTTAGGGCCCCACACCATACAACATAGTTGGTCTCCGATATACGTGTGTAAGCAATCCAAGTCTACTCTCTCTAATTTTCTCACCAATGGATGCTACACCTAATTTTCTCACACTCTCATTAGTGACCCTATCTCCTCTAGTCACTCCAATCATTCACCTTAACAATCTCATTTTCGTTACATGAAGGTGTTGTTCTTGTTTCTTTGTTAGGGCCCCACACTCCGCCCCATACAACATAGTTGGTCTAGGTCTTCGATATATGTGTCTAAACCATCTAAGTCTACTCTCTCTAATTTTCTCACCAATGGGTGCCATACCTAATTTTTCTCATACTTTCATTAGTGACCCTATCTCTTCTAGTCACTCCAATCATCCATCTTAACATTCTCATTTTCATTACATGAAGGCGTTGTTCTTGTTTCTTTTTTAGGACCCCACACTCTACCCCATACAACATAGTTGGTCTAGGTCCTATAAAATTTTCCTTCTTTTTTTTTTTGATAAATAAAATTTTATTAAAAGACGCTCAAAGGGGAGCGAACCCGAGGGACTACAAAAAGCCGAAAACCGGCCAACTATAATCTTAAGCTATCAAGAAAGTCCACTACTTGACCATCCGATGTACAATTATTCCCGTATATCCAAAAAAATAAAAGAGTTAAAATATTGTATTTGAGAGACCAAATAGAAGACTCCACATCCTCAGATCGCCTCATATTCCTCTCTTGCCACAAACCTCACCATAAACCAAGGGGAGTGACCCTCCAAGCATCCCTAGCTCGGCTATTCACTGTTCACCCTCTCCAAGCCTCGATCATATCCTTCGTGGATCTAGGAAACAACCAGTCCATACCAAACATAACCAAGAACAGAGACCAAACGTCCCTCGCCACTTTGCAATGTAAAAGAAGATGGTTCACCGTTTCCTCTGACCTCTTGCACATGCAACACCAATTCATCATAATTCGATCCTAGATAACGAAAATGGTTGTTTTGAATAATCATTTGGTTTTAGAGTGTTATCACTATATTATCAATGTCTGAATCTTTACTAAATTTACACTCCATATACTCGGTTTTAGTTCGACTGAGTCTCGATCCTGTCAATTCTAGAGCATTTCTCCACATTTCTAGTTTTATTACTAAGTTCTCTTTAGAGATATCCAAGAGCATGATATTATCGGCAAACATCTTGTACCATAGAATCTCATTTAGAAAATATTTTGTTATTTTATGGGCGTAGCATCGATCCTTGGTACAATCTTACGTTTATGGAAAACTCACTAGTGTCACCACACGTGGTGCGAACTAGAGTTTTTGTATTCATAGACATATCCTGGATACTTTTTATGATTTGTAAGGGGATTTATTTTCTTTGTAGAGCCCACCAAATTATATCTATCATATGCTTTTTCTAAGTCTATAAAAACCATGTGTAGGTCTTGTTACTTACTCTTACATTCTTCAATTAATTGTCTAAGCAGGTATATAGCTTCCATTGTGGATCTCCCTGGCATAAATCCAAATTGGTTATCGGATGCCGAGAATTCCTTTCTTAGTCTTTGTTCTATTACCCTTTCCCATATTTTCATCATATGACTCATTAAATTTAATTATTCTACAATATCAAACCCGAATTCAACCCAAATTTATAGCCCAAAATTCCCAACCCAATTGCAACCCGAGGTTCTGAAAATTAAAAACGGGTTGAGCTCGGGTTCACATAGTCGGGTTCAGGCTGGGCTAGGGTTGACCAATTTATATTTAGGGTTGAACCCGAATTGAGTCTCTAACCCGCCCGAGTTGCAGCCCTATGGTCAATATAACAAATTTAAAGAAGTTCATACACTTCTTACCTTCAAAAATGGGCTGATTGGCAAAGCAATCTGCTGCCATTGCTTCTATGTGAATTGCCCAGATCACTGGACATTCACTTCAGATATGTTGGGTGACCTCTTAAAAAATAGATAACACATAATTTCTTTTTTTCTTTTTCTTCTTTTTTAGGAAAAACAATGACTTTAAAGCAGATCATACATCCTACTACCACAGTAAAAGACAATATTTTTTTGGAAAAGTATAAAATACATAATTTAACTTCCAGTCATAGAAGTAGCATATTCAAAATCAAAAACCAGTTCATCATCATCATCATCATCCTTGCCTTTATCCCATATAAACGAGGTCGGCCACATGGATTCTCTTTTTCCACTCTTTTCTATCATAGGTCATATCTTCTACTTAATTTTTGGAAATCATTTCTTATCACCTCATTCCATCTTAGTTTTGGTCAACCTCTTTGTCTCTTACCCTCTATGCATAACAATCTTCCTCTTCTCACGAGTGCATCTAGAGGTCGGCGTTGAATATGCCCATAGCACCAAAGTCTACTCTCTTATTTTCTCGCTAACAGACGTCACGCCTAGTCACTCCCTAATTCTTTGATTATTAATCCTATCTTTCCTAGTTACTCTTACCATCCATCTTAACATCCGCATTTCCGCCACATGCATGCGTTGTTCATGTTTCTTTTTTAGAGCCCAACATTGCGCTCCATATAACATAGCCGGTTTAATCATTGTCGTGTATACTTTCCCTTTTAATTTATTTGGCATCCATTTATCACATAGAACCCCACTAGCGTTCCTCCACTTTGTCCAACCTATTCCAATTCTACTACTTAAGTCATCATCAATCTCTCCATCCTTTTGTGCAATTGATCCTAAGTATTCCAATTCTACTACTTACCTCATTATCAAAAACCAGTTGAATAGAACAAATCAATTATGAATCCCCTATAAACCACAAATTGGATAAAAGAAAAACAAGAAAGTAATTGAAATGAAAAGCAAAAGTAAAAAATGTAGTGATGTATTAGACCTTCTTTTTCAGAGGAATCTTTTCATCAAATATTTTTGCTGCCACTGTGCTAAAAGTTTTATTGTGTCTGCCTCTTCCAGTTTTAATAGGCTTACTGGAGGTTGGCTTTGACTTATCTGCAGTTGATCTTTCCACAAGCATGATGTCCTGTCTGGGAATATTCTTGTCAACAAAACCTGAGTAAAGCAAGGTTTAGAAGTAGAATCACAAATAAATGCCTAAAGAAACATACATTCTGATGTTTGAAAAGAAAGGGGGGAGAGAGAGACACATCGACAAATGCAAAATTATATGCATTCAATAGTGATAGATGTGAAAGAATGTCACAGATAAATTTCAATACAACCAAACCATAACCAGATAAAATTTTACAGTTTTATATACCCCTACAAAACAAACTACCTGCATCCTTTTTTTATTTTTTCTTTTTTCTTTTTTTCTTATAGGTAAAAGAATTTCACTAAAGAGTAAATAAGCGACAACTTCGTATCCTTTGTGGCCGCCAATAGTTCTAATTCCTTCAAAATTGGAACTATGACTACCACTACACAAGACAAAACTTCACAATGTTATAAAAAGTAGAAAACAATGTTCCCTAAAAATTGTAACCAGTGTTACAATGTGAGCCAACTGAGTCCTGTGCTTTTTGGTCCCCATTTAGGAGTCTTATGCAGCTCCTTACTCATTCCATATTCACTAGCAACCCACATATTGGTCATGTTGAACATCTTATGCATATCTATCCCGATTCCACCTTATTTAGGTGATACAAAATGTATATTCACTACTTGCACAATGGCGACTTAGGAGGTCATTGAGATAACCTAGAAGCCTATAATGTTTCCCTTGTGAACCAAACGATTTTACCCTATGTTGAGAATAGATGAATCTCCTTTATAAGAAGAGATGTCAAAAAATTTGTCAATCTTGTAAAGGACACCCATGGGACACTGGTTTATGGATTCCTTAACTAATGATAATAGATCATCAAAGAAAGTCAACAAGGACTTGATATTAACCTATTAGGATTGCCTCATTGCCTAAGACTACTAGAAAGATTACATTGATTGCATCTTTGTGGTCGTAGATAGGATTTATAAAATGGCTCACTTCATTCACAATCAGAAGACCTTCATTGCATCAATTTGTTCTTCATGGAGATCGGGGATTTGCAATTCATACCTAGCTTATAGGGACTCTAATTTTTTAGCCACTTTTAATACACTTTAATTTAGTGAAATATATTATCCTGAGATAAACTAGAAGAAGGTTACGCTTACAAAAAAACTGTGTGCAGGAGAGAACGCTAAAGAAAATGAAATTAATTGATTTTTTTATAAATAAAGTATTATAAAAAGGCGCTAAAACGGGACATGCATCCCAAAAAAATACACAAGGACCAAATAAGGCCCTCAACCACTCAACATATCCACAAAATCCATTATCTCTCCCTATAGATTTACAATTTCTCCCGACTCCCCCAAAGCCAAAAAGATAAAGTGCCAAGGATAGAGAAATTAAGCACCCCAATAGGAGTTTCCTCTCCCTCAAAGGATCTCCTATTCGTCTCTCTCTCCACAAAGCTCATCATATGCACAAAGGCACGACTCTCCAAGCATCTCAAGCCTGAGCCCCCATTGAACAACCTCTCCATAACTCAAGAACACTCCTCGTGGAAAGAGGCATAACCCAATGAACCCCAAACAATCCCAGGAGTATAGCCCAACTATCCTGAGCCACTGGACAATGAAGAAGAAGATGATCCACAGACACATCATCCCTATTGCACATGCAATACTAGCTCACAATAATATGTCTCCTCCTCCTCAGGTTATCAATCGTCAGAATCTGTCCCAGAGTTACCATCCAAGCAAAAAAAGCCACCTTCAAGAGGGTCTAGTGCGCCATACAGTCTTCCATGGGAAGGAAGGATCCTGAGCAATCAACAGCCTCCTATAAAAGGAACCCACCCCAAATCTCCCCCGAGAGGAAGCCTCCCATATCCATTCGTCCATCACCACACCCTCCACCCTCTCACAATATAGCTACGCCAAGAAATCAGAAACAAATAGTAAAAACTTGTATTGGAAGAATTTTTTTTGAGTATAGTCAGCACTTGCGCATCCTAAGTACGAATATAAGAACGTATTAAAGCACAATTTTGGGAGACATAGATGAGTTAATTAAGGAATACAAAGGATGAGAAAATATTAATATGAGGGAACTTCAATAGTTATGCCAAAAAAAATTAGATCTTTGAGGATATTAACTTCTAAAAATGGATTAAATATCAGTCAGATTGACTATTTTCTAATTATAAGAGTCGATCGACTTACATGCAAAGATTCTAAGATTGACAATTTTAGGCACATATATATTAACGGCAATAAAGAAAGAGAATAGAGATTATAAATCCAAGAAGTAAGGGATGGAATTTAAAAGGGGGAATGGAATTATTTAAGAATAAGATGTTAAAAAAACAATAAAGAGAATTACCAAAATGATAAAAACTAAATAAAGAGTATATGATGGTTTTTATTCTAAGTTAGGTGAGAAACATACAAACTTGTGAAGTTAAGAAAGAGTAAATCTATGGATCTTAAATAATTTGAGTATCACATTTGAGAAGTATAATGAAATATAAGTGAAAGAAAATAAAATTAGAAAAAGTCACATTTTGAGAAGTAGTTAAGTCACTATTCCGTGTCAGTATGATAAATGATATAGTTTTGCCCATAAACGATTGAATGCCTTATATATGTATATGTATTTATGCATATATTGCAGAGCAATTCAAAATAAACTTGTGGGAGCGATTGAGATGAGTTAGTGTTAATCACTGGCAAATTAAGGAGCTTTCTTCTTTATTTGTTTCTTTCCTTGAACATGAAGCAACCTAACAACATCAATTATTAATGTAGGCACAAGCATATATGTATATATTCTATTCTTTCATCTTAACCAATTAATTAATTATTCCACTCCATTAAAGTTCTAGTTCAATTCACGAGGCTCCCGCACTATGGGTTTTGGGAAGGGTCAGATGTACGCAGCCTAACCCCATATGCAGAGAGGATGTTTCCAGTTTTGAAACACGACCTACAGGTCTAAATGGAGCAACCTTGCCATTACACCAAGGCCCGCCTTGGTTATTCCACTCCATTATCTTCCTAAATTACTATATTATTATAATTATTACAACCTAAAGCTAGCAAGCTATCTCGAATGGCTCCAATCCTAACAAACAAAGAATACCCATTAGAGAGTCACCATATCACATCTTTGTCCTCACATCCTTCAAGTTTTTGATTCAAGCCTGCTCTAGCTTCTTTTCCTTAAGAAAAATATAATACTAAAATTCCTATGCGTATCATAATAGAAAACAAAAAATTATAGACTCCAATGAGTGATATATAGTCCATCAAAATTGTCTTGATTTAGTTGAAACTTCTGAACATGATATAAGGATATTCAAACTAGTAGCATACTGAAAAGAATTGTTTACTTATATAAAAAAATACTAAAAAGAATTGTTGAAATCTTAGCTCGTTAGAACTATTAACCTAATTAATTTCAAGGAAGGCAAAGTTATTAGATCAAGAGTGTGTTTGAAATAGGGAGTTGCATAGAAAGAAAAGAAAAGAAAAATGAGAGAAATTAATTATATTATTTTTGAGGGTGGGCCTTGGAGCAACAGTAAGGTTGCCCCATTATGACCTAGAGGTCACTAGTTCGAAACCGGAAACAGCCTCTCCATGCGGAGGTAAGACTGCGTACATCTGACCCTTACCCGACCCCACAATGGCGGGAGTCTTGTGCACTAGGCTAGCCCTTTTATTAATTATATCATTTTTCATTTTTGGGAACAATGTGCTCCCACAAAAACTAGAGTCATGTACACTGCAAGGGTGATAGAGATTGGCAATTTAAGTGAGGCAAACATCACTCATCCTATGAGATCTTTTATGGTTTAATCATTCAAAGTAAGCTCTTAATTCCTTTCTGGTATCATGATAGAATGGAAAAAGATGTGGTTAAAATCCTGGGAAAAAAAATATTATCCAGCAATTCTGCGTAATCCTAAAACTGAAGAATACATCGCTCTTTGTTGTCTTTTAGTAGACTGATTATTCCTTGCAATGTATTTGGAGAACCGCCTCATGGAAGGGCTTTAGAGGTAATGGCATAAAGGCATTTGAGAAAATGAAACATGGGATACATTTAAAAGGAAGAAGTAGATAGGAAGCAAATTGTTACGACTTAAAAATAAAGGGCAAAGGTGATGATACATGGATCCTAAAGACGCCGAGAAACCTTTCGAAGAATGGCCAAGATGATTTCACTTTGTGTCTCGTTGTCCTCAACCACCAACTGTTTAAGTCCCACCCTATCCACCTTTTAATTGGATGTAATTAATATACTTTTACTGTTACATGGATCCCTTACGATCATCGGGTGTTGGCATAGGTCCAAGAATTATATCAATAAAAAGTTAAAAACAGTGTTTGGTGAACTAAAGTAAGCACCACAGGCTTGGTTTGATATGTTTATCGGAATTTTAAAAATTAGTGGATTTAAACACAGTTAAGTTAATCGTAAAATATGTACGATAGTAAGACTCTAACCTAGCTTTTAAATCATAACTTACTCTTAATATACTAAAACAGTTATGATTTCCTAAGGTGTTTTTTGACATCCCCATCCCATGGTGTTCGGAAGATTCCAATGTGTCCTACATTGCATTAGAAGCTGATAAAGCAATCATCAAAATTGTCCAACTAAAACACAAGAGACTCATTAGTCATTACCACAACTGATATGCAGGGGACAATTTCCAAGTCTACCTAATACGAAACTGGCTGTCAAACTCTTACATTTATTCGCAACCTTGACGTGTTAATACCCACAGAAACTATAAGAAAACAAACAATCATGCTTTCGCATTTGTAAATATCCCATTTCCAATACATCGATTCACAGTATTCAAAACACAACAGAACAATAAAATTAGATATGGCAATGAAAAAAATAATCAAAACCTGAAGAACTCGGGCCACTCTGCGAAGCCTGATCAGGCACCTCTCTGCTCGCTGATTCACCGCCATTGCCATCTTCCACCGTGATTTCCACTTCAGAATCCACCGGGACCTCGCCGGAACTACCCGATGAACTCCGGCGACGGTGTTTCTCTGATGATTCTGCCGCCATTGCTATTTCCTATATATACACACACATAGATATATAGATATAGAGAGAGAGAGAGAGAACAGAATGTGGATTCCTTTTGTGGAAATTAGAAGCCCTAATAAAGCGTCATATAATCAAAAGAGACTTTAATGCTGTTTTGCGAAAATGTTCTTCTCACATAGACAACAGCTGTTAGGGTTTTTAGGTGTAGATGGGTTGGGTGGTCGGAAAGATAATCTTTCGTGTGTGTATATATATATATATCATATAAATCTGTGTGTATACATTTATATATATGACGTTGGTTTGGTACTTGGTTCCTTTCCTTCGTTCTGATTCTGACAGAGAAAAAGGACGCAAGAAAGAGGAAACCGTTAGAAGACACGTCTTGGAAGGAAATTTAAATCGCAGGGCCACGTTAAGTGACGCTAGAGGCACGTTTGGATGGGTCGGGTTATAGGGTCCGGTTTGAACGCGCTTTCTAGAATAAATGAGAAATACCCTTTTTTGGGGGGAATTAAATTGGGAAAAAACTTCTTTCTTTTTTCGGAAAATTAAATTGGAAAAAAAGATTCATTCAACGGTCATAATATGAAGACTGTATTGAATTCTCCGTGGCAACCTATCACACCCACTAATAATGAGTTGATATATCCTATTGTTCAAAAAAAATTAAGAGTTCATTTATTAAAGTTTTAGCCGATATAATATTTTGAAATATTCGATGTTTTCTCAATAATACGATATCAAAAATTATGTATTGAGATCAGGTTATGAGGCGATCAAATAAAAGCATAAATGTGATTCTATTAAAAATCATATAATCAAATGTTAGACGAATGGTAATTCTTAACTTTTAAAATGTTCAAAAGTTTAAGTCAAGTAAAATAAAATAGATGAATGTCTGTGTTACTTGGCTAGACAATAAATAAATAAATATTCATATTGTTTAATCAATGAGATGATTTGATAAAAAATAAATTTAATTAAAAAATTATTAACTGGTTGAGGATGTCATCAATCACTAACTAACATGTAAAAAAAAATTGTGTCAAATGATTGATTAATCTAAAAATAATTAAAATTTATTTGTCAACTAAGTGATTGAACGGGTCGAATTATCTAATAGTTGTTTGTATCAATAAATCAATCACGATGATAGATGGATAACATGTGAGATCATTGGTAAATAGCACATGGAATGAGAAAGTGTCACGTGTACTTGGCAATTTTACTAAAACAAAAAAAAAAAAAAAAAGGTTGAGAGTGATGACGAAAAGCTGAAAAGCAAGAGTTCAGTATGGACAAATCAGTTACACTAACAACAAGAAAAGTATTTTTCTTCTTTCAGTAATTATCAACCAAAGTATGAAAATTTAACCATGAGTCTATGTATTGTGCATGAATCATGTGTTAAGATCGCAAGTTTCATGTGAGATTTAAATTTTGTTTTTCCTAATTGAGATTTGAATTATTATCAACTAAGGGATAATTATAGGTATAAACTTTGGAATTTTCAACCCTTTCACAGTTTCACTCAATAGCAATATAATAATTGAAAAAATTTAAGGAGGCCGTATTCAATTAGGATTTTAAAAGATTTTAAAAAAAATTTAAAAATTTTGGTGTATTCAACCAAGACTTTTAAAGAGTTCATACAAATCTAACAATATTTAATCCAAACTTTTATAAATTTTTAAAGAGTTCATACAAATATGTCGGTATTCAATTAAGATTTTAAAAAAGTCTAGGTGTATTCAAAAAGTCATAAATTTTGAATAATTTTATTAAGTGGTGAATTTTATTAAGTGGTGAATTTTGGTAAATTTGAGAGTGGAAGGTATAAATACCAAAGCGCATAATAAATCCAACTATATATCAATGCATATACACTTGTACGGATTTACTCTCATAGATATATCCATTTAATATGCTACAATGTTTATATACACTTGTACATATTTATATTCATATGTGTACTCATTTAACAAGTCATACATACAATAAAATAAATGTCTCTATACCTTTTAAATATACAAAATAAAAATAAAAATTATTTTTTATAAATAATTTCATATGAAATATATTATGGAACATCAAAAGTAGATATTTATAATCTATTTGCTTTAATTTTTTAAAAACAATTTTATATTTCAGATAAATGAAAATCCAGAAAGTTGTACAAAAAAATTTGTTTTGTTGTAAGTTTTATGAAAATTGTTTTCTAAAAATTCAGTTACAAAAAATTTTATTTGTAGAGAGCTATCTTTTATAAATTTTTTAAAATATTTTTTTTCAAATATAAGAGCAACAACGAGATAATGCTAATGAATGGAGAGTTAGTATAACTTTGAATACGTGAAAAGATGTCAGACACAGTGATAACAATGAGAACTAAGGATATTAAATAATGAATGTTAAATATTTTCTTTTAAATTTTGCTTTCAAACTTGTTATAAACTTGTCCCTATACTTTGTGAATGTCAGTTGTTTTGCGTTTGTTATAATTTTTATTTTTCATGAAAATTATGGTGCGCATCCCAGTAGCATAATATATTTTTTCTTTTTTATATATATAAAAAGCATGTCTATATATCCTATCTATCTATTACAATGAAGCAGAAATTATAAAATATGAAAATATTCCATTTACAATGAGTATAACTTTTTTGTCATTAGCTTAACATGTAATACCAGTAAAAAAACAAAAGAAGGAACATGATTCAGCCCAATCAAAATCATACGTTCAACTTTCATTGACATATATTGCTTAATCATTCTTCGCACTGTTACGAGGAGGGATATATGTAACTTTGTATAGGTTATTAATAATTCTATTGAATAATTATAAATAACATAAACCATAAATGATAGCTTATCCATTTTGCATTACACCTGCCCTTTGAACCATTGGTTTACTTGTACACAAAAATATAATTCAAGGATACAAATAAATAAAATATATTGAAGAAATCATTACAAGTCTATAAAAATCCATCAAAGTCTCTAATAGAAGTCTATACAAATCCATGAAAGTCTATAATAAAAGTCTGTAGCAATCCATGATGGTCTGTAATAAAAGTTTATAAAAATTCATAAATTCTACTTAAATCTATATAAATTCATGAAAGTCTGACACTTAAAAAATGTGTTTCAAAATTCTTTAAAATCCTAATTGAATACAAGATGTTCAGTTAAAAGTTAAAACATATACCTAGAGCTTGTGTAACAAATAGGACAATGATATGGATTCCATAGGCCGTGTTTGGATGAGCTTCCTGATTATAATATTCCTTTCATTTAAAAGGCTTTTAAATAATGTCTTTAATAAAAATGAAATTAAAAGGAAAAAGTTGTTTGGTGGATTCATTTTTTTTAAAAAAAATTCACAATTAATACAGTTTTAACTTGATAAATTTATCCTTAATAATTACTCTCAATAGGCAAATTTTATGAAATAAAATGAGGTAACATTGTCTATAAAATTTGTTACTTAAATAATTATGGCTTCCTTCCAAAAGTAAGTTTTTTATTCTCAACGAGCTAAGTTTCACAAAATAAAAGTAGACAAAATTGTCTATAAAATTTGTTACTTAAAATAATTTTGGTTTCCTTCAGAAAGCAAGTTTTTTCAGTTTTCGTTAAGCTCATAAATGACTTTGGGCTTAGGCAGATTCATTCTACATTGCACTTTGACTCTCTTATGATTCAAGCTAATGATTTGGTTGGTGAAAGCAGATGGTTACTGGACCTTGACAATGATGCTCATCCTTTTATCCTCATGTTCGCCTTTTTATTCAAGGCCAACACTCTCTCTAGTCTCTACACTGGTTTTGTTGTTTTTTTTTTTTCCAATATGCATTTTCGTGAATTCACTTTTTTAGTCTTGTAATCTTGTAGATTTAGTCTGTTGTTGTTTTACCCAGGTTCTCATCTTAGCTTGGTTTGAGGTTTTTTTTTGTCTCCTTTGTATAGCCTAGCCTTGTTCCCTCTTTGACGTCTCATGCACATTTTTCTCTTTTTTATACAACTTACCTTCTAACAAAAAAAAAAAAAAATTTCAGTTTTCTTTGAACGGACTTTTTAGAACTTCGACTTCTATTAAAAGTCAATTTTTCTTATTTCACCAAACACTAACAGTTATTTGGAAATAACTTCTTCTGCTTGGAAGCTCGTTTTAATCCCCGTATACTGAATGTTCTTAAAGGTCGAAACGAAAAGTCGGTGAAAGTAAAAATAAAAAAACAAAACAAAACCTTGCTACTAGTCAAAGTAAGGAAGTTTGGGCTTTTAAAATATTTACAATTTGTGTCTTTTTTTTTTTGTAGGTAATATATTTACAATTGACATAATGAAAGATACGAAAGAAAAATATTGGAGAATACTAGTTATTAATTTATTCATGAATCCAAATTGTTGTGACTCATAAAAAGATTAACAAAGTATGATGGTGAACTATCGAGAAGGGTACGAATGTTGATTTATTGTTATAATGTTTTAATGATGATTTATTGTTATTTATCCCAAAAAAAATGATAAGATAATTTATTGTTATAATATTTTTGGAAGGATTGGACCATAAAATCGAAGTGCATGAATCATAATGTGTATTACATTAAGCGGATATTAAAATAAAGTGGATTACTAAGAGTTACATCATAAGTCACATAATTCTTCTAAAATGGTGTCGTTCTCGTACTCCGTGCTACGTCACAAGAAGAAATTATTATTTTTTTGCCGCTCTCGTTCTCGTTTATGTGACTTAAGTTACATCTATTATTGTTATAATTTACTAAAGTATTGAAACCATGTCCTTTAGTAGTAATATATTACCATCATATTCAAAGTACTATTTATATATAATTGTTGTGATCGGTAATTTTATAAAATGGATAAAGGATATTCACGCAAAAATAAGTTTTGTACAAAGATGTGACTAAATCCACAAAAGAACATATTGTTCATACAATAGTCGTGGGTGTTTATTCACTCTAAAAAAAGTTGAAAATAAAGTGGATTACAAAGAGTTATATCTATTATTGCCCTAATATACTAAAGGATCGAAGCCATGTCCCTTATTGGAAAGGTATTCCCATTGTATTCAAAGTACTATTTATTGGTAAAACAATACTTATATTTTACTACTTAATATTATAGTATACTGAAAATTAAATTTGATATCAGACCTAGAACAATCAAAGAACTTGTTTTTAAAATTGAGGATAAAATTAGATTTTATGTCCTTAAAACAAATTTTGCCTCGCTTGGTGCTGAACGGTCTCTATAGCAATTGTCTCCCATAATATAATTATCTTCCTTCCAATAGTAGAAACACTTCAAACCAATGTAAACAACAAACCAAACACTATGTTAAACTCTTTTAAACCAAACTCAAACTAAAACTGGATCTTAGACCCGAACTCATGGACTCAAATATAAACTCTTAGACTTTTGAATAAGTGCATAAGAAAACCATAAAAGGGAGAAAAAATTGATTATGAAGTACGAGCTAGAAATGAAGTTAAAGGGATATTTATTGACTCATTTGGTACCTGTTCGGACTAACCCGAACATTCATCAAACACACCTATTCTGCCCGAACTGTCATTGGATATAGTTGTTCAGGTTGAACAATTATCGGGTGTACTGGTTTGGTATAAACTACCACCATTACGCCCCAATTTTTGACATCGAGAAATCGAATGTGAACCCGTCAATTTTGCCTTAATAAACCATCCATCCCTCTATACTGTCGTAGAAGCTTAAATCACGTGCATGTACATATACGCGTACAATGCAATCTCAATGGGCCCTTATGGATTACGATACATCGTAATCGTAAATTATGATGCATCGGACATGCATCGTAACATGGTGCGAAATTTGTTATTTTATTTTCTATCCCTAATTTCTCTAAGCATTACGATACTTTGTAATATTGATTTCGATGCATCGTCATGTATGATGCATTGCCAATGTTGCGTAACATGTTTCGAAATGATCTGTTTTCGAACCCAAACTCCCAACCTTATTACGATACATCGTTTTAGAGCTTTTAATGCATCGCTAAATTTTGATGCGTCGTAATGGGGTTTATGATGCATCATAACCCTTCGAACCCAATTTCTATAGAACTTCCTAATGTTCAACAATCCATACAATCTTTAATCCGTTCACATCTAAATGCATCCTAATTATTTAGGATCATTTATACATCATTCCCACACAATTTAATGGTTCCAAAGCATATATTATAGGCACATAAACCCTCAATACGTAAACGTAGGATCATTTCATATTTTGAATCCAATTCATACATCTCATAAATATGGTCCTCCAAGTTCATAGTCATTAATGAATTACATATATATTATCCAAAAACATTAAGAATTCAATTGTGACTACAACAATAGTGAAATCAACATGCCACAAGTTAACATAGATAGCCACATATAAGGTATACCAAAAGCATATCCAAAATGTCAAAATAGAACTCCACTTGGACATTCACGTTTCATCCGCTATTGGCGCTTTATCTGTAAAAAGTTTGGGGGGAGGGGTGAGCATACAACTATGCTCAGTAACGACACCCAACTCACCTAGGTATCGACCCGACATCGACCGACATGATATGCAACTATGGTGTCGCTACACTACATGATATATATCAAATTTTCATGTCAATCAACTTAATGTAACTCAATAGGTGTACATTTAATCCACATAACATGCTTAACAGTTGAAACACATAAACATCATGATATTTACATCTTATGCAGTCATAATCCGATACATAGACATATTTGGTCAACTCTGATGATCACGTGGTGTTGGGCAACTCCGACAACACTAAAGTATTGGTCAACTCCGATGACACTCATATGATTGGGTAACTCCAACGGTCATACATTTATTATATAAGTCTTGCACTAGTGACTCGGCATATCCGACGATCACTACACTTGGGGTATGATTGGGCATCTCCAACGATCGTCCCATTGAGAATATTTTAACCACTTTAACTACATAGTTGGTCACATCCGAATTCCATGTATAACATACTTGGACAACACTTCGATATACATGTATGTATGCTCATAAGACACATATATGTTACATAGCATATAATTATCATGCTCTTTAATGCACATTATTGCTATAATAATTCTAGCATGCATTTCAACTGCTTAATTCCCATATAACAACATAGATGCTTTAACTCGTGCATATCCATTACTTATGCATACAATTCATTTCATAGCAAAACATGCTCTCATGTCATATATATGAAAGTATAATCACATAATTCATCACATATCATGAATTGACTACTCTAGCATACATAATTACATAATACAAATAGAGGAATGATACTTTACTTAACTCCCACCACTAACCCATAGATGATAGCACATTTTACACAATCCCAAATTCACCCATACCCTATAATCAACAACTAAGAGGGAAGAAGCACCCCTACCTCAAGTTTGAAGCTCTTCCTAGCAAATCCTAGAATCACCAAACTTCAAGTTTCATCCAATTTGCTCTTTCTTACTGTAAAATCGTAGATCTGGATAAAGAGAATGGACTTTCCTTCTTGGATGAAACCTGAATTCAAACTTCACTCAACTTTAATTTTCAGAACTCTCCAATGGAGGACTTTAAAACCACCAAAGTAAAGAGGAAGACGAGGAGAGTAACTTTCTCTCTTGGAGCAAACTCCAAATCTCACTCTAAGATAATCAAAACCAATGAAGAAGATTGGAGAAAAATGAGAGCTTGGAGAGCAACAATGCCTGATTTCTATCTCTACACAATCTGTCCCAACAATATACACGTAAGTAGGGATGGCAATTTGCCCCGCTCCGTCGAGTACCCGCCCTTTTTAAAATTCATTTACGGAACCGTTTAAGAAAATGGGGTGGAGATGGGGTTAGAGAAAATAACCCGCATTTAAACGGGACGGGGACAGGGGTAAGACCCTACCCCGACGGGTACCCGCCCCGTTTAAGTATATATATATTTATACTTATATATATAATATATAGAGAAAATATTAATAATGTATAAAGAAAATATTAATATTATATATATCATATAACTATACAAGTTTATTATATCAGTAATGGATGACTCAATATTATCCATTGTGTTGCAAGTACCTAAATGTGTGTTTTTGGTGTATATGTATCAAAATATCATATTTATTATTATAAAAAATTTTGCATTAAAAAAAAATGTATAAACGAGGCGAAAAAAGTTAAACAGTTATGGGAATGGGAAAGTCAAAACCCGCCCCGCCCCGCCTCGTTTATACATGGTTGCAGGGTCGGGACGGGGCGGGAAAAGTTAAACGATTTCAGTTATGGAGAAGGCAAAACCCACCCCACCCCGCCCCGTTGCCATCCCTACACGTAAGTGTATTGACACCTTATTAAGGGAAAAATAACTATTTTGCCTTTAAGTCACTTAACATATCTCATTAGCTCCGTTTTCGATTTCGAAAACAGCTATTGCTCCGAAATCACTTCCTTAACTCATTAAAAATTTAATTGGATCCAAAATAAAAAATAAATATTTTCTAAAATTTTGGGCCCAGCCACACGGTTTTCGGGGCCTGCCAACCCAAAATTCTCAAATTTATCAAAACATTCTCAAAACTTTTCAGAACCTCTAAACAAGTCCCAAATATGTTTTCACATTTAAATATGCTAAACGTCATTTAAAATGCATTTATGGCAAATATGATGAATAAAAAAAAATCGATCAAAATTGAACCCGGTCTCTACAGCCACTCGTTCAACAATAACCGTTTAACAACTATTGATTCGATAAACCCAAACTAGGTACCCATTTGACTGGTGAATCTGAATTTTTTACAACCTCTTTAATGGATTTATCCGAGTTAATTTCGGGTTTAGAATATTTAAAGAATTCTAGATCAAGCCAAAAGGCCAACACACTTAAACCCAATTTGAATTTCTTTTTTACAAGAAAAAATATTGATTTGAATGGCCCAAGCCCAGATCGAACCATGCAAGTTGAGGCAAGCGGTAGGTGCACGAGTGTATTTTGATGGTTTGGACCCAACTTGGGCTAGGTCCTCCCCCTTCCACAAAATTGTGGCACCCCGTGGTATCCAAACCCAAGCGCAAAGTCTAACATGTATAAGCACAACAATTCTTTCTCAGTCTTCCAATGTGGGACAAACCAACTTTCACCTCATTATACCATCATCAAGTGTCTGATCACTTTGGATTCAATTTCTTATTTACTCATATATGGTTTTGAGTAAGTAAATATACTATGTTCATCTACTCTCAAAGAGAAACACATTCCAATGTGGCCTCGCATCAAAAGCTTAGTGCAACCCACTCCAATTTTGACCCAAAGTTTGCTTGATCAACACCAAATTTCTAGCATTATTTATATATAATTGTTGTGAGTTGCGATCAATAATTTTACAAAATGGATTAAGGATATATATGTGGAAATAGGTTTTGTATGAACATGTGACTAAATCCACTAAAGGACATATTGTTCATGAACTTGTCCTACCTCAATCAATAATCAAAGGCATGTAATCACTCCGAAAAAAATCAAACTTTTATTGCTAAGAGTATAACATTCAACTTATTAATTTAAATCCCTTTGGTATATAAAGCAAATGAAAGAGATGGATTTCTAACTAGACAATCAAAGAAATTATTGAGAGCATGATATAAAATAATTCATGGATATATATGACTTAAGTTATTATAAGAAGTATTATGGATTAGTAACCATGGGCCATTAGCCAAGCTAGTATAACTTCTCCCTCTTCAAAGGAGTTTGAGTTGCATTTGTGGGTGTGTTTGTGAGTATTTATCTAACAAAAAATATATATATATTATAGAGTAATACATGGGTGTGATCATTTGCACTCACAAAAACATGACAATGTTTTGGCAAAAGAAGTGTTTTTAAAGGTGACCATATAAATAACCTAATTACAGTCCTTTGTGATGAACCTGTGTTAATGCATTAGAAGTTACATGAACTTTCATTTAAGGCCTTGGTCACCTACGATTTTAGAAAACTTAGAGTGGTAAAAGCATGTAGTTGGTGTATCAATTTTTTGTGAAGAAAATTTGGTATAGAAGATTATCTTACCAATTGGAAAATATATTGTGAGGTTACGTGGAGTTTCAAGTATCAATTGTGTTGGATAGTGATACGAGTTTTTCTTAAGATTTTGACAAGATTTCAAATAGTACTTGATGCATATTACATTTGGACTTGGTATTAGTTGGGAGAACCATTTACCATATGAAGAGTTTGCATACAACGGTAATAATCAGGCCAGTATCATTATGGCACCACTTGGAGCATTGTATGGTAAGTTATGTATGTTTCTGGTTTATTGGGCTAAGGTTGGTGAGATCATAGCCTTAGAGCTCGTATCACCGAAAGAATTATGTTGCTAAAAGAGGCGTACAATTATTCTTTTAGGTGGGAGACCACGAAAGAGATTGATATTGGACTATTGGAGATTCTAGCGTGTTGGCAAGATAGTTTGGCCTTGCCACATAATTGGAGCGATTCGTGAAGTTCCATGTTGAAGGAATATGAATAATTTGGGTTAAGATTGATGAGGAAAGCTACCAGGAAACGAGAGCAGGAACTCTATAGGATTTGGACTTGTTCCTTTCAGGCACAGCTTGATTTCAGGAATGAAATCCTTATAAGTTGGGTAGGTTGTAAAAACTGAGCCCATTTTTGGTCATTTTTTTCCATTTATTACCATATAAATGCTTTAATTTATTATATGTGTGTTTTAAATGTAAAATACATGTTTGGAGACTTGTATAAGAGTCCGAGAAAGTTTTGGAAGCATTTGGTGAAATTTAAATTTTTTGGGTCGGGCGAGTTCGGGATACGGGTTCGGTGGGCCCGAAAAATATGAAAGTGTCAGAATTACACACAATTTTGAGATTAGTTTAAATAAAATATTTGATGAGCTATGAAGTCAATTTTGAGTCCATAGAAGTTACCAAAATTGAAAACGGAGTCCGAAAAGTTTCAGTAAGAGACTAGTGGCATTTTTGTAAATATGAGAGATTAGGTCTATAAATAGAAATGAGGATAATACAGCTCTCATTCTCTCATTCTTCATCGGCTAATTGAGAGAGTAACATATATCTATATATTTCTACATTCATCTTATTCTTTCTCCATTGAAATTGAGAGGCTTGGGGCGAGAATTATAAGGTATCGAATAAGAGAGAATTGGTCTACGCATTGAGGGCTTGAGTTTGATTCATTTGGAATCAAATTCAGATACAATTGATTTCTATAAAAAATTGAGAATTTTATTTGGAAGCTCTTCCAAATTGAGGTAGTGATGCATAACCTATGGAATCCAGAGTTTGTGTGAGTATATTGGTTATTTATGACAACCAATTAGTTATGTGGATATAATTAGATGTCTTTCAAGGTTAAAATATGTTAGATTATACCATTTAGTGAATTCTCAATGTGAAATATGATAATTACATGTTTATAATTGTTCTAAATGATTATTAAGCATGTTAAATATGAAATGTGAGATAATTTTGTGTATTCATGTGTATATGTGAATGTGACACTTATATGTTTGATGAATTGTCTTGAAAGTATGTTTGGATGTGAAACATGTTTAATTGTCAGTATAAATGATATGAAATGTAAAAAATGTGAAATATGCTCAATGTGAATGCATGAGAGGTTTATTTGAAAAATGTGCATGCATGATAATTTATGCTATATTACTTAAATTTTATGTGAACGTTTAGCATGAGCATATGAAAATCATCTTTATTCATTGGCAAGTATATGGTGAGCGTGGTGAGCTTAATTGGGCAGTGAGTCATCTTGACGAATGGCGAGGTAATCCGGAGAGTAATACTCGTGGGGTAATCAGGTGAAGAGCCCCGATGGAGTAATCCGGGTAGGAGCTCTAGTTAGATGGAAGAGGATACTCCCTTAAACGAAGTCATACGATGAGGTAGACCATATATGAGCCTCAGTTAGGTGGGATTGGATCGTCCAGGGAATTAGAGTCCAATGGAATGTGTTGAGAGAATGAGAGAGTTATGTATATTATGTTGCATCATATATTGCTTATGATATGATTAAGATGTACGGATATTTGTGTAACATAATTAAATGCAAATGTATGTTTACGTGATATTTATGGAACTTGCAGAATTGTATTTTAGGCATTCATACTGAACGTGTTATAGCTTATCTCATGAGTATTAATTATTTTTCAAGAAATGGAAAAAAAGTGATGGAGTCTCCCCAACAGTGAGTTGGCGTGGAGCAAGATCGGTTTCATTTAAAGACATTTAATATTTTATTTGAATGCATGTCCATGATGTGGACTATATGCATGTGGTGAACATGTATACGATCTTTTATGTTTTGAGAACATGTTATGATTATGCCTTATGATTGTATATGTTTAAATACAGTTTTGAACATGGTGAATGCTAGATAATGTGAACGATGATTTTGCATTTATGTTTATTTTTACATGCATAAACTTGTGAGTTGTGTTGATGAATTGGTTAAATGAGGAGTGTGTATGATAAGAATGGGGACTAAAGTATGAGAATGGATACTTAGAGAATTTTGTAGGAAAACAAATTCGAGGACCTTCGATTGATCGAAGGCCAAACTTCGATTAAGCGAAGACCAACAATCAATCGAAGGCACCTTTTCGATTAATCAAAACTTTTGACCAAAATGAGTGATCAATTCCAATGGGATTTCGATAGTACTTCGATACAAGTTCGATTAAGCGTACGTTTCAATTGATCAAAACCTCAACTTCAATTGAACGAAGTGAGGGCTTTGGTTAATCAAAGAGTGCACTTCGATAAATCAAAATGTGCATTAACTGTGTGTTCCAAATAGACTTATGCATGCATTTTTTTTCTTCAATAAATGACTCATGCAATAGACTTGAATTACTTTCATATACATGTATCCACAGTGGTTATGGTAATGCTTATGCTTCCGTTAGAAAATGAGATTATGGTTAGATTGATGACCTTATGCGACATTCTGGTGTGGAATTTATGAATTGATGTATATGATAATGCTTCCGTTGATTTATGAGACAATGACTTAAACTGTTGACCATATATGACATTCCGGTGAGGAATTGATGTATTGAAAATGTAAAGGCTTCCGCGATAAGTCATGACCCGGGATTTGGGGCGTGACAACTTGGTATCAATAATGATATCAGATGGTGATAAATGATAGTTTGTCATGGTTGTCTGGGTGAAATGACGATCGGGCGATTATGACACCTCACAACTCGAATTTCGAACTCGAACCAGAGGAATTTCGGTGGTCCGGATTTTGGAACGTGACAAATGCACATAAAAAATTTTCACTACATTTTGAACGAAAATACAAAGGCAAGGGAAACATTGCAAATATTTTGATAGTTCATGTTTTTTTTTATTTAATTTTTTCACCAAATTAATAGTTTATTATTATTATTTTTTTGCACTTTACCTTCCATTATCCAAACGACATAACTTTGTGAAAACAAAACTTGCTCATTTTCACTGAGTAATGTTTTTATAAGGATTTGCAATTGCACTTTGTTGATCTGGTGGTCAGTCCATCAAGAGGACCACAAACCACAATGAGCCATAAACCCACAGTTCAAAGCCCAGGTTCTCATGTCCAGTCCAATGGACCCACATGATGTGTAATAAAACACGAACACAATCGCGCGTGGACAATATTTCTGAAAAAGTGACGCCAGTTGTCCACCTTCTCTGCATCACTTCACACTCGTATAAATCAATCGCGAGTATCAAATAGAACGGTGAGCCCACACCTCTATGTCCACTGGACAATGACGCAGTAAATGCACATAAACGTTTCGTCCAGTCGCTCCACACACACACACACACACACAAATTGCAGGGAAAAAGAAGAGAGAGAGAGAGAGAGACGTTTCGTTTAGAGAGAGAAAGTGCAGCAACTCTACCTCTCTTTCCTTCCTTCACGCTGGCGTGTTTTCCGACGTTGTTTCTCACTCTACTTCTCTATTTCATCAGGTTGATTTCTGTAGCTTCCTTTTATTTATTTGTTCTGTGGTTTGATTTTTATCTGTTACTTGTATCTATGTGTTTGTATATACATATATGGAGCCTCGGGAGTATCAATCTGGATGATTATGTTTTTTCTTATATTCATTTAGTTCAAACCATGAAGGTGATGAAGAAATGTAATTGATTTTCTTAAATGAAATATTATAATCCATTTTCTTAAATGAAACATTATAATCCAGGTAACTTTATAATTTAACCAAAATAAAATAGAATAAAATCACCTGGATTATTTATTCTTGTTGAGTTGGGTGTATTTTGATTGTTGTTCTTGATTGTGTTACTCATTTTTGTATCTAAATTTTTTGATGTAATATGTTTATGACAATAAATGCGGAATTTTTTGGTGGAGGTAAGAGAGAGAGTAGCAAATGTTTGGGGAAATACCTTCTTGTTTAAAGTACCAAAATGTGAGTTAATTGATTTGTTTTTTTTTTTTTTTTGTTACAATTGGGTTATTGGCTGCTTATTGCGTAGTTCAAGTTCAAGTTGATTATATTTATATGTATGTATGTGCGTGTGTATGTGTCATTTGGAAAGGTGGCTAATGGTGATCGTGTAATCATGGGTCTCACAATTTTTATGAAGCAGGATGTGGGATATTGCTATAGAAAATTTTCTCACTAAGGACCCTTACTAATGTCCGCAATCTGTTTTTGGTAGCAACACTACTATATGTGGACAAAAATAGCATGGCAACTTGTGGGTTCTAGCTATAATTGGAGGTATAAGAATTTTGGTGTTCGTTAAAAACATGGCACTCAAAATCTGCGCTATAAACTTTCATTCGCAACTTGTGACGAGAATTATGTTCACAGTCAGCATATCACGGAAGACAACTGACTTCGTTATTGGATTCCCCTTTATGTTTGTTGAACTGTATTGAAAGCTGATGCCTTACATCACAATTAGAATGTTTGAATTGTTGAATTGAATATAAAGTAGCAACTACTACAATTAGAACATCAAATTGTTAACCATGATGTTTTTCAGCTAGAATTTGCAGTTCGATTCATTGATTAAGGTAGCTAAATGCCTATGAAGCTCAAAGACTCATATTTATGAGCAGTTTTGCTATATTTCTTCTTGTCGCATCTAGAATAAGTTTGCTAGTCGTAAGGATTGCCAATCCCATTCGAATTGGATCAAGGCAAGGATGATGAAGTCACAAGGATTATTGCGTTTGATGAGTTTTATTCACCGTGACACTAGTAGCACAATTGTTGATTATTGACATGACATCTATAAGGGAGGGAAGGAGAGTGGTTATGGGCTTGATTCTTACTCTAGATAAAAAAAAAAAGAAGAAAAGTTCTATTTGCTCTGAGATTTTAGTATAAATTAGAAATTGTATGTATTTGATAATTGTTGAACTGAATTGCTCTTCTATTGCATTTCCATGTGATGTCATTGCTTGGCCGACCCCATTCATATGGGATTAAGGCAAGGATGATGATGATGATGTCATTGCTTGGTTGTCTAACTTTTGGCTCATATGATAATTTTTATTTTTGCTGTTATACACTGTTTGCTGTTTACAGTAGCATCAATGACAGTTGTCAGTATGAAGAAGTGAATACTTAATTCTTCTTGAGTAATAAAGTTCTAGTTTTAATCATTATGACAGGAATTCTGCTTGAAGCTAAATGTTTGACAGTAAAGTGGTTATAACATATAAGCGAAAGAGACCATCGACAAAATCTCGTCTTTTGTATGAAAATGGGTGCCTTAATTCTGCTCCTAAATGCCCAACTGATAATGCCTTAGCTACACCAGATCAGAATGAAGACTTGATTGAAGAACATAAATCAGAACATCAAAAAACAGATTCACAGGTGAGATTATATTCTTTTGAAAGTTGGAAACCATTCTAATTTGAAACAGTCTGGATTCTATAGTTAATGTCATCTTTTTGCAACCCAATTTTAACATGGCATATTTTTTGTGTGGAAACATATTCAAGCATAATCATGTTTGTGAAATTATATTCTGGATTCTATAGTTATTGTCATCTTTTTGCAACCCAATTTTAACGTGACATATTTTTTGTGTGGCAAAGTATTCAAGCATAATCATGTTTGTGAAATTATATCAAAATGAATATGTTTTGTTAATGTCTTGACCTAATGAATTCTTATAGCATTTGGTATCTTGGAAATATTGCAGCCTTAAGCTGATTTTTAGTTTTGAAGGTCTGTATTTTCCTTGGAATAGGGGACTACTTGTTTCAGTGGCTATATAACTTTCTGCTTATGTCCTTGCTTTTCTGCAAGTTTTGATGAACTTCAAAAAATAGTTTCAAATAAAGCTATCCTATACGTTTGTTGGAGATACGGTTGATGCACTTGTTATCATTAGAAACTTCTTTATATTTGAGAGAGAATGTTTAATCTCAATTGGACATTTGGCAGCTTTTTTGTGTGGGTGCTCTAGAGCTGAACTGTAAATTGTGGGTATCATAATAGCCTTGATTTCTTGCTGGTCCTATCATCGGTTGTGCTGAAAAGGAAGGTCAAAGAAAATTGAACAAGTTCGATAGAAGTTAGGGTGGGATACTGTTCTGAGTATTCTGAGTATGCTCTTTAGATTTTGACATTTTGATTACAGAGGATTAATACTAAGAGGACTGAGAGATTGAATGAGGAAGACTTAATGTTATGTCCCTCGTAAAACAAAATTTCCGAGTATCTTTATTATATAGAAACTTGTTGGGTAAAAACTTGATGATTGCATATTCATGTCCATAAAAGTTTCATTAACACCTCTTCCGCGGTAAATTTACTCTTATCTTTCGTGATTTTCAATCCCATTTCTCACTAATTCAAGTTCTCTCAAGGATTTTATGTTTATCTTTACTTGTTCATGTTTTGGAATTCTAAACCAGTGTTTCCTCTCAAGTTGTAAGATTTCTACAACAATTTTTTTTTGGATCATGATTCTTATTATTGTTATTGTGATTTCTTTTGGGCTTTATGATGTTTTTGATTTTTCATATCTCCTTGATGTTTCTGTGGTTGCCTTTGTTTTTTCCTTAGTTATGGTATGGTTGGTTGAGGTCATATTGGAATTTGGGCAAGTGATGATTGTTTACGAACCCCTTCTGTGACCTCTGTATAAATTATTAAAGACATCAAGATTGATACCTCTTTTTATTATTATTATTATTATTATTTTTTATATATATGAATGATCCTAACTTGTTAACCAATAGATAGTTATTCAGATTTATTCAAGCTAACCTCTCTTTCTTTAGTTAGTTGGGTAATGATAATAATGTAATGTAAACATAGTGAAACGACCAAAATCTTGGCAGCAGCTAAGAACTTGTTTGTTAGATGATAATGAGTTGTGCTCTGCTCAAATTAGTGCTTATAATTTGTTTTTAATAATTAGATATGCCATACCAATCTTCTTCCCTATATAACAATATACTAAAAATGTTCTTGTTAATTTACATTTGAGTTTCTTAGAGGGCCGGAGCTCGAACCTCACAATTCCATTATCCTTTTCTTTTTGAGGTTGTTGCAATATTTCTTTCTACTCTTTGCAAGTTGCAGAATGTCAGAAACTATACTTTCAAACAAGTCATCCTCCACCGAAGTCCCTCCAAAAAACAGAAAAGTGAGAAAAAAAATGGAGGAATCCACACTTGGATATTTGGGATTTCTTCTGTACCAGGGTCCAAAAAACTGTTAGCAGGTTTGAGGTTTATTAATGGCGAGGAATCCTTAGAGTATGTAACCATTATTGAGCCTGAGTACTGTTTAGGTTCATGGTGGGAGGGAGAATTATCTTCATTCTTCCATCCAATATGAAAATCGTGTGACTCACTCTGGTTTCAGCATGTTTCAGTGGATCATATATCAAGTTAAAGGGATTTGAAGGTGAGGCTAAATTTGTTGGTGGTCTCCTGCGGTAGAAAACTCGAAGAAGTTGATGATTCAAAGGAGTATGCTGGTTTTCAGATCGACATTGAGATGGGGTATTGGCCCGTACACATTTGTTACGACATGGTATGTTTGTTCCCACCCTTGATGACGTCTGCCAGTTGATGTGTTTGGAGATCTTTGGCTGGCTTAACATTGCAACTGATACTTTCACTAATAAAGAGATCGTCCCACATCGCTTGAGAGGAGAAGTTGCTGGCACTTATATATGTGGATGCCTCCTAACTTTGTAGACGCTTTGATACCTGTCACAGGGCTCAAAATCACCACCAAATTTTTTGCCCTATGATGGCACTTGGTCACACCAAGTCTCAGCCACTCAAGCACACACAAAGGTTAATTGAAAGGCACAAGAGACACAACAGACGTTTACAGAACCCTTTGGCTTCCAACGTTTCCTATTGCTCACAAAATAGTACAAGGATCCTCTTGGTGTCTGCACAAGCTCACAATCTCTATCTTGCTGCAGACCCCCACATGGCCATTTATAGGCACTCACAAAACAACCTACAATAGCCCACAATGCCCACTAAGTTGTGGATGACACCCCATCCACCTAGGGTTGTGCTGGCAGTATTTGTTGCGTGCTAACAAGGTATATGCAGTCCATGAGCACAGAGAGTGTGCAAAACGGACAATATTTGCGCAGTGGGCCGGTCGTGACAAATGGTGTTAGAGCCAATCCCAAGCCGAAAATGTGAGAGAGTGGGCATAAGCCCATGAGGGCCAGGCGAGCGACGACGTTGGGTACCAAGAGGGGGTGATTGTGATGTCCCACGTCGTCTGGGGGGAGAAGTTGTTGACATTTAAATGTGTGGACATCTCCTAAATTTGTAATGTGTTTTGAAAACTGTGAGCACGGAGAGTATGCAAAGTGGACAATATCTACACATGGGGAGGGTCGTGATAGTCGTGGTGATAGAATACTTTTAGGAATGCTGCAATCTCGATTGCACACATTCCATCTACCTGGATGGAGGGATGTGCTTAACCTGCGAATCAGCAAGTTGGGTACGGATTCATGATTAATTGGGAAAATGATTTTTTTGGTTTGCGGATTTGAACTGTTCCTTAATTTCACGCCAGCTCTGGGTACATGTCCAGGCATCCAGCTTCCATATGATTTCTAAGAGACTCCCGTTGTTGCTTAAAATGCAAAACATCTTGGTTAGAAGACTTGAACACATAACCTTGTGAAAGGCTTACTAACAAATTTACCACTAAACCCATTCTCTGATTTTAGGAAGAGGGATGAATCAAGCTTAGTAGCTGTTGTAGATTCAGGACCTACTACTGGAAAAACCACTAAGGCTGCCTTAGTGGAGGTCTGTGTTACATGGACTCTTAAGAAATGCGTGATGTTCTTGTGTTGGCCACGTAACACTCAGATATGGGTGTGTGATATGTGTTTGATCAATCCTAAAGCCATGGGATATGTGTTCGATCATTCTCGAAGCCAAATCAATTATTAATCTTGTATTCTTGGAATTTTGAACTGTTCAAAGACAAATTCAAATTATTGGTTCAGCAACACATTGGATTTGTGAACGTGGAACTGAAAACATGCTAGAATGCGGATTAATGTCGTTTTATCTTTATAATCACCTGTTTAAGTGATTTGGTAATTAGTCGAACCTATGAATGCGCAGATGTGCAGATAATGGAAAAATGAATCTGAACCTTGAAAGAAAGGCTTTTTGAAAATTAAGTGCTGATGCCATGACTTAGAAATGGTTAATAGGGAGTAACATACACCCTTATATATCTCATATTAACATGTTCTACTTGAACAGTGGTTGCGTGAAAATTAACTGTTTTGTGAAATAGGAATCTAGAATTTCTCACATTGATTGAGTTGGATACCTTATTGTCTATGAAGCATGCATACAGAATTGGGATACTGACAGGACACAATCTGTTGTATGATATGATACAACAAGGACACGACAATATATACCCCCTGAACTATGGAGGTTTTGCAACTAACCCCCCCAAACTACAACTTACCCCCCTGAACTAAAGAAAATGTACAAATAAGGACATAATCGTGAGCAATTAACAAAAATGTTAAAAGACAATTTTACCCATAACCAAAATGATGTCGTTTTGGAAATTATTCAGTTAAGTTGATGATATGGAAGCAAAAAATCTCAACCACCAATCAAAACGCGACAGCTCACCCAACCTTATCACATTACACAGTTATAAACGAACTCCATCTCTATCTGTAAACCCATTCGTGCCACAATCCAAACGGACCCATGCTCTCTCTCTCTCTCTCTCTCTGTAGAACCCCAAGGAAGCTCATTTTACAATCATTTGAGTGGATGATGTGGTGGAGTCAAGAAATGTCTCTTAGATGGGCTTTGAAAGCAGCTGTGGATTGGGGTTATGAGGAGCTTGATGTTGAAGGAGATGCCTAGGCATGTTGCATAATGCATATGGCAAGTCCAGCAAGCATAGCAACAATAATGGAGGATATTTCGTTTCTAAAGGAAAGGCATAACTCATAAGGGAATGATGCTATAATAGAGGCCTAGGTCATGTAATGGGGCTGCTCACCTAATATCAAAGCTTGCTTTGGATCATAAGTCTCAACAAGTGTTTCATAGCCTTTGATGTGATAAAACCCAAAATTTAGCAAAATTCTTTGATTTCACAAGATAGGAAATTTAGGGTTTTTCATCATTCATCTGTAAAACCCTCTCTTCTCTCTCCAAAATTCTATGGCTTTTGATCCAAACCCAAACCAGTTATTGATTTTTTTTACAAATGTTCGCGAAAATGAAGAAAACCGTAAATTTATGATTTCAGAACAATTGAAAGAAAAACCTAAATTTGTGTTGTTGGGATTGCATTCTTTCTTGATTGTAGCAAAATAGGTTGAATCGAGTGGTTAAATCTTGCTCTGTTCTTGATGAAGGTCATCGGTTGAACAGGTAGTCTCTGATGGTCTGCCGTCTGCAATGACATTTTAGGTGGCTCTGGTGGTTTGGAGCCCCAAGGATGGTTTCGCTTCTTATGTCCCATTCAACGATTTGAGGTTGAACTGATTTGAGTGCATATGAATGTGGATGGAAAGAGAGAGAGAGAGGATCAGATTGTCGAGCAAGAGAGGGTGAATGGAGAAGAAACTGAATTAATGAATTAGGGATTTTTAACTTGTCAATTTTGTTTTTTAATGTTCAGAAGGGCATTTTAGTATTTTAATGAAAATTACCCCCTCATGTGACATGCATGCCCCATTAACCGTTAACTTCTAAACGGCACATTGACGGTAGGGGTCTTTTGCAACAAAACATGATAGTTTAGGGGGTTTTGTGTAAGAAATGTAGTTCAAGGGGGGTTATTTGCTGGTTTGGGCATAGTTCAGGTTTTGTTTTTTGCATTTAACCCATGTTAATATAGATTCGTCTAAAAAATAATATATATGTGTGTGTGTATTCATGGATAAATTTATATAGTAATTGTTTTTCATGCTATATGTATTGTTACTAACATTTATTTATAAAAAAAATGACAAACAAGGTGAGGGTTGAAAGTTATATTACATGGATAATTTTGGACTAAACTAGACATGGTATATATCTCAATACTTCTTTTTGGAATTAACAATTATAATATTACACATGGAAGAGTTACATTTTAGTGTTTAATATTTGTTAAATATGTGTGCTCAAGTATTTGAGATGTATTGGATACATGACCGAAGTATCTGTATCAGATATGTGCAAAAATAAATAAATAAATAATTTAATAATGGATATGTTAACGAGGTATAGGACATGTATCCACGAGTATCTGTGGACTATTTGTATCCGACACAGACACATTATGGGTACGTCCTCATTGAAATATCCATGCTTCATAGCTTATTGTGAGTTGAGGTTATGCATTGTGAGCCTAATCTTGTTGAGAGTTAAGATTATGCATTTGGAATATAATAATATAACATCCCTTTTGATGTATTAGTGTAATTATACTTGAGACTCTGCTTTGATTTCATCATAATGATGTAAATCATGGACTGAAAGCTTTGGTATACTTGGAAACTTTATTGTCTTTGTTACGCTTGATACGAATTGTTAATATAATTATAGACAGGATGTACATATATGTATATGCTTATGAATAACAATTGTGGTTTGACAATGTGATTGTCAACTTCATGTCTAGGAATGTGATGGCTTGAGTTTTGGATTGTGATTGAGTTGGTACTAAATATGGTATTGTGTGGGATGACGGCATTGTTATGCATCAGGAGTGACTCTAGGAAGATCTCATGCATGCTTGTCAGGAGAAACTTCCCGGAAAGATCTTGCTTGCTAGTTACCAGTGGTGAATTCGGGATGTACATACATATATGTATATTCTTATGAATCACGATTGTGGTTCACGAATGTGATTGCGAACTTTTGAATCTAGGATTGTGATGATTCGAGTGTGGGATTGTGATCGAGTTGGTACTAAATATGGTATTGGTTGGGATGTCAGAATTGTTATGTTTCAGTGAGTGACTCCTAGGAAGATCTTGTGTACATTGGTTAAGAGAGACTTCATAGGAAGATCCTGCATGCTAGGTACTTGGAGTGACCTCAGGAAAATCTCATAGGAGTACCTCGTGTATGTGATGCTAGGGATGACTCTAGAGGAAGACCCATAGTCAGCAGGGAACATTTTGGTGGGTGCTTTCTGAGGAAGATCTTGTGGCAAGGTTGACCTCTGAGGGAATAGCTTGATATCAGTGACTCCTTCCGGGGAGAGTCCCAAGTGGATAAGTCTAAGAGGAGTTACCAAGAGTAGTTCTGCCAGCAGTTTTGTGATGTTTTGATCATAGCCATTGAAGCCGTTGAAAAACAAAAACATTTTATGGCATGAGGATGCACCGTGTTGCCTGATTGAGGAGAGTTTCGAGCATGTTGAGTTTGTGTTAGGTGATCTAAGGGTTAACCTTAGGAATTTCATAAATAGCTTTGCTGTTTTGAGGAGACATTTTACAAAGAGAAGTGAATTGAGGTGTTGTCCTTCATGTGATAAATTAACTTTACTGGCCTTGTTTTCTTTCGAGGCAAGGCCCATCTTGAGGAGTTTTTTGTACAAGCTTAGTTTTAGTAACAAATTTCGGAGGTGCCTTGACAACAAGGTTACATTCAGGATGGGGGCCATGGCGCATGTTACTGGGGCCACACCTTTGACACTGTTAGAAGCGGTAAATGACTCAACCACAAGGGAATTTAATGTAAAGGCATTGGGGTGGGGTTGTGTTTGGTATCTGACTATCCGGCGCTTCTTGGTTTTTGATTTTGATGAAAAATCTCTCATTGTGTCCTCCCATATTAGAATAGGGATTCCATGAGGTGGGGATGGTATGCCTCCTCCTCATCATCAGAAGGGTCAAAGAACACTGCTTTTGAATTTTCATATATGGACCTTGCGATAGACTCCTGAACATGGTACAGTGAGCACTTTATTTTCCCCAAATTTCTTTTAGATAAGATTGATGCTGGGCTAATGCATCCAAACTTGGCTATGAGAAGGTGTTATGAGTTTCATCATCTGTGACATGAAAGGTTGTTGGAGCGGGAGGAGGTTTCAAGATATTCACTGAAGTTGCTAAAATGTAGGTACTTTACTTGGGCCTTTTTTTTTTTGGTAAACGTCTGGGTTTGCTTTGTAGATACTAGATAGAGGTTTCACATCACTGAACTAGTGTGAAAGGCCAGCCAGTCTAAGGGAGGGAGGGAGGGAGGTCACTACTGTCCTCCTTCCTTTATGTTGTGATTTGAGTAAGGACAGCTGGTGATAGATAGCTCATAACTGGGAGCAACTTGGCTAGATAGAGATGCTGGCAAGTCATAGAAAAATGTTTTCAGATGAGATGGCAAGCAGAGAGCGCAAGATGTGGGGGACACATGTTTCAAAGGACATGTGGTATCTCTTACGACGAGTAAAGATGTTGGTGTGGCTAATAATACGCTTAAAACATTTTCAGTTTCAGCTGTCAAGTCATGAAATCCCTAGGCTTTTATTGTGGACCGTAGTGCAAACCTAAGTCACATGGTGGCTGTTCTCTGAGCTCAAAGAAGCTCCTTGCTCCGGATCCAAGCTGGATTAAGTACATTGGGGAGAATGTGACCAAAGCCGGCTTAGGTAGTGGCATGGTGTCCTCGAACAAGGTGCACGAGATCAAGTTTGCACATTCAGGAAAGGGCCAACTTCTCAAGAAACACATTTAGAGGATGGTTTAGCCAAGAGGAACTTTTGCCCACTTTTTCCACACACACAACCCTGCCATCACCACCACAGGTCGAAGTCCAAGGTCATGGCATTACCTGAATTGATAATGGACATGTTTCACAGCAGGGTGTGTGTAAAAGTAGATAGGCCACACGTGACATTTATATTGACCACACATCAGGAGACGAATTCATGTCTTGACCATCAAATGGAGGATGCAAATTGTTGGAGAAATTCCACACGGCCTTTCCCTTGGGAGGTATGATAGGAAAATCCTACTTGGCCAAATGAAGTATGCCACATGTGCTGTAGATATGTAAGCATGTGGTGAGCTGGGTTCCGGTATCCACCAATTTTTTTTTTTAAAAATGATTTCCTTTAGGTTTGTGTTTTGTGAACTTTCTACTATAATTGATTTTATTTGGTCATCTTTTCTGCTTATAGCCTTATAGTGTTCAACCTTCATTCAGATATTTCCTGAATGTGGCATCAATGGTGATCTACTACACTGTGATAGCTGCCTTCGTCCATATCATCTTCAATGTCTTAATACCTCCTTCAAGGTATCTTAAATTTTTCACAAATGCAAGAGCATACTTCTTTATCATGTTTATTTAATGACTTTGTTTATTGATATTATACACATCTGTCTTCTGTTGAAGCGCATTCGTTGCGGGAAAAGGCTATGCGCTGGTTGTATCAAACAGCAAGATTCTTCAATCTCTCTACCAGTCAGAAAATCGAACAGACTGAGGGAAAAGAAGCAAATTAAAGATTCTGATTTGAGACAAACATCACTTGATTCTCATTCATTTTTGATGGAGAGTCCTGGTGAAGGTAGCTGTCATAAGGACTCAGTTGGGCCACTTTCTGAAGATTTATCTTCTAAAGAGAAACTAAGTCACATCCAGGTAGGCTCATGTTCATATGTGGGCTCTGGCTCTGCATACAATGACGGGAATATAGTATCTCAATCAGTGGAGATGAATACTGAAAGGAAATTGGATCTTGTCAACTTAAAATCCTCTTTTGAAATAAAATGCAGCTCTGAATCTACTGGTGCATCTGTATTGAGAAACTTTAATTCAGAAGAAACTGATTTACTCATTAAAGATAAGTTCAGTACCTCATGTGCTAATGCACTCACAGAAACCAAGTTGACCACCCCACTAATTACTTTCAGTCGAAGATCCAAGGGGAAAAAGGTCATAGATGTGACTAATACACAGGCCAAGTCGTCGCTTGGTGAGAAAAATTGCTCATTGGCAACCAAAGATAGTAACACCGAGCATGCTATTACCTGTTCATGTGAAACAGAATGTTGCAAAGGCTGTTCAGTAGATCTATCAACAAACTCGAAGCAATCAGGGAAGGATTCTGATATGGGGCTTTTGTTTGCTGAAGGTCAAAAAAGAGTATGTTATCTTACATTGTTTCAAGTGACTTCTTGACATGCTACTTGAATTATTATATTATCTTCTTGACTTGACAATAAGGAAGGCAATAAGCAAATTAAGGGCCTGTTTGGTATCATCTGGGAAACTGTTTTCTGCTTTCAGAAATGGCAACATGTCGCTTTTTGGAAGTGAAAACATATTGAACACATATCCTTTTCCCTTGTTTCCTTTCCATAAGCATAGGCCTCACATGTGGCTTTGGCTAAATAAATAACCCATCTAGTTAGTTCTTTCATCTGTGAAAAAATCCACTGGGCGTGGGGTGGGCAATTAGGATACACGTTTCTTAGCCCAATTTTTGTGGTGATTTCCCTTGACATCAGGTGGCAAGGGGTGGAAACTTATACCCACAGTGAGCACATCTGTTTAAACAAAAAGACTATGACTCATATTTGTTTCCATGGGCACATAGCTTGTTGATCATGCTTACTCCTTCGCATTCAAACTGCTTATCTACCTGTCAAGTTGAAGTCTTAGCTCTCCTTCCCTTCATGTTGACCATCTTCAGTTGCTCATCGTGTTTTTTTTTCTTCTTCTTTTTTATTTATTTATAATTTCTGCTTATATCTTTTGTAATGATTATGTGTGACAGGACAATAAAGGATGAAATAATATATAAATTTAATCTTACAACCAGCTAATTGCTTCAGTGGTATCTCCTGCCATCCCCAAAAAGAGAGGGATGCAGAATTCAAGTCTCTGTTGGGACATGGATGCGTGTGTAGATAAAAATATAATGTTGAAAAGATCTGATGCCAATAATTTTAATGATTTGCTGAGAGCAAGTTGGCTACCATGTTTTGGTCTTTTGGGGAAAATGATCAGTAACAGTGTAAGGAGTGTTTTGGTTTAAGTTAAAGGCACTTCACAACTTCATAGAAATTCCTTTGCCTCAGGGTAAGCAGTAAGCACAAACAGTGAAAACACTCTTCTTAGTTGATCTTTAGTAGTTGTGATGGGTGCCAGTTGAATAAAGAGCAATATTTTAACTGTTCATGAATGTTTCATTATATATGGTTGCATAACAGCTGCGAACCAAGCACAATCACGAAACATGACACAAAACGAAACAAGCACAACACACAGAACACAAGAATTTACGTGGTTTGGCGATGTGTCTACGTCCATTGCAAAGATCCGGCGAATGATTTCACTATGCGAAAATCAGGAGATTATAAGTTTCAACCCCAAACCCTAGCTCTCGCTCTCTCTCTCTTTTTCTGCGTTTTCAGTGTTTTATCTCGTTACTCACTCCAAACCCTTAGATGCCCTTATATATCGGGCTACAAGAGAGTTCTAATCTAGGTCCAAAACCCGCAAGCAAAAAATGGGTCATAAAATTTTTCGGGTCAAACAAAATTTGGGCCACAACATAACATGTGTTTTTTTAGGAGTCATTAGGTGCTTATTAACTCTTTTGATGTGATTTAGATAATTGATAAACATCCAGGCATGTGTAGATTGCTCGTTAAAAAAGGATTTGCCATCCCCAATTGATGGCCAATTGGGATGGCAATTGGTTTGAAGTTCATGCCAAGTTTATTATTATTATTATTAATATTAATATTATTTTGGGTAGGTAAGCAACACAGACACACACTTGCACACACCACACTTCCCCATATGGGATTTGAACCGCTCACCTCCCCTTTAGGGAGGATAGTTCATACCACCTCGGCCGAGTTTATTAGTTGGCCAAATCATATGATAATGCGAGTTAATGTACAGAAAAAATTGCAATGCTTTAGGGTATAGTGTGATTTCTGATGTTATTTCCTGGGTCAATCTGGCACATTTTTGCATACCTCAACATAATGGAACACATAAGGAATGCATTTTAGTTGGCAGTGGTGATATTGGTTCACAAAATCTGATGTTATGATCAATCTAACAACCAGGGTTGTCTTGTAGTTGTGTGCGCGTGGTTAGCTATTGATGTTATTCACAAAAGGGAAGATTATAGAGGTGACAGTGATACAATGAATCTGTTTAATTGACAAGTTAAGACCACTAGGATAAACTCTTTTTTTGCATTCTTCTTGGATACTTGATTCTGTTGAAGAGGGTGACATATGCTACATGATGTTGCATCCTGAATTTGATTATGTGACAGTTAATCAATCGTCGATTTGTGACAGATAACCAGCAAAGATGTTGAATCCTCATGCACTTTTGCAGGATTTGATCCTCAGACTGAGACGTATGTTACACATTAACTCGGTCACTTAAAAACCTTTAAGTGAATCTGTATTTAACTCTATACTTACTTTCCTTTAGTCATTCTGAACAGTGCGAGACACAAGGGAGAACAGCCATGTATCAGGGATTACATATTAAAGGACAGCTCACCTGTTGCTGGACAAGTACTGGATCAGAGTTCTGAACTAAATGTTTCTTCTTTGCATCCCAATGTTGCCGTGGATGTCCAACAACATCATCCAATAAATTGTTCAGGAACTTCATCAAGTGACGCAATTAAGCACTCCTTGAGTGAGACTATTACTGAAAATAAGCACTCAGTATTATCCATGCATCATGCTTCCACTGGAGAGGAACCAAAATTTTTATCTAGTGATGGTTTGCAGAAAAGAATTCCGGATAAGATTACGAGTGATGGAGGCTCCCTAGCATGTTTGGACCTAGCTGTTCGTCTACCTGGTACTGTTTTTACTAGAGCATTCCAACCATGATCTGCACATGGGCTTGAGCTTATATGTCCATTTATTGACTAGTTGTGTTGCTACTTTTAGTTTGCTGGTTCACTTTCATGCCACCGTACTTGCAATGCATTTCCCTTTATTTATATGTATAATATGCTGTATCAGAAGCTCTTCCTGAATCCTTGGACTCCACAAGCAGAAGTCATGCTACTGTTTTACCTCAGTTCTCTCCTCAAGGCCAGGTTCTGCAATTGTTAGATAAGAGAATTGGAGAAACTGTGTCCACCTACCATGCCCAGAGGCATAAAAATGCTTGCACTTCTGTGAATGAAGTTGGTGCCAACGGCAAAGATTTTGTAAACAGTTCTCCAGTATTCATGGGTGTCATGTCAAAGAACAATTATATGCAGGTAGGTGGTATAACAAGCACCTAATTTACTGGTTAGCTGATTATACTACTTTCTCGTTAGACAGTGGTGTTAATATTCTTTTTAGTGGGAATTTTGTTATTTGCCTTTTATTCTATATGGTTATAGTTCAGGTTCTCCGTTTTCGGTTGAATGGAGTATAACATATTATTTTGAGTTGGTTTCAGCTATTTACAAAAGACAAAACCCATGATATGTTTCCTTTACGTATACACAGCAAGAAGTCACCCTTAGCTCGGATTTTGAAGAAAGAACAAGGTCTGCACTATTTCTTGGCTTATCTCTGCCAATGGAGCCTAAGATTGATGCTCATGCCTCAAACCCAACGATATTGCCATGGTCCAATTTGGGCATCAAATCTAGAGAATTTGTTCAAGATGCAGTACTCCAGTGTTCATCGGACCAGACATCAACCCTTCTAAGACACAAGATGATGCTTGACAACATTGTAACTAGAGCAAGAGCACTAAAGGGAAACAGAAGTTTCTTAGACAAATTTGAGGCGTCAACTAGGTGGTCAGAAGAGGAGTTGGATTTTCTTTGGATAGGTGTGAGGAGACATGGAAGGGGAAATTGGGATACCATGTTAAGGGATCCAAGGTTTCACTTCTCCCCATGGAGGACACCAAGGGAACTGGCAGAGCGGTGGGAGGAGGAACAGTCTAAACTTTTGAGTGGCACACCTATTTCCCAATTCAAGCATTTGAGATCGCCTGATGTTTTGTCAGAACGTAACAGTTTCTTCGTGTGTTCCAGAACAGGAATCCAAAGAGATCTGGTGGCTGAAACGTCACTCTCGCTTGGAGATCTATATGCGCAACCAGAGGGTAGTGTCTTAAACTGGTCACCATTCAACTTGACCAATGTGCAGAAAAATAGCAATATGCAGATTCAGAATGTGGCTACAAAACCGAGGACCTCTCTTTCAAATTGTAACGAAGTGAGTGACAGCAGGGCTATGTGCAACCAATTGGATGGCAAATCAACTCAGGTTTTCGAATCTTCATTGATTAATGGCCCTCCGACAAGTTTGGCTGCAAAGTCTAAATTGCCTCATTGGCTCAAAGAAGCAGTAACTGTCCCTCCTTCAACACCAGCGGAGCTAGCTTTACCTTTAGTTGCTTCACTGGGGATTAACCAACCTTATTGCAACCCTAAAGAACCACATCATGGATGGAGGAACAGAATCAATAGTAGCTATAATAATGGTTCAAGGGCAACGGATCCACAGCCATCTGGTATTGCCCATTGCACAAAATTTCCGTTGAGAGCAGGAATCCAGATGGCTCAACAAAATGGGGCTTATGAGTATCGTGTTGAGAAACCAAATGAGTTGATCATCATCAACAGCGATGCGTCTTCTGAGGAGACCATATCCGATGATCTTAGTGTCAGGCCTTAGCTGGAAGATGATTTTGTACTAAATCCACGGGGAAGTTTTAGAGAGATAGGTATGCTTATCTTCTGTATAGCCTTTTGTTTACGAACTTTGTAGTTGCAAATGTGAGATGCTTTTAAACTACTTGTTTTAATGTATTTTTTCTGAGTCAACAAATCAAGTTGAAATGAAGCTTAGTGCAGTGCGGGCTCATTGCAAAATCCAAGAAAGATCTATCAAAATCGAAAAAGGAAAAATCTGGTACTAATTTGTTGACTAAACAGATTATATCTCATTTTCCATTGTGATGCGAGGAAGATGAATTAATTTGCCCCAGCTTCCACAATTGTTTGAATTAATTTTAAAAAGAAAAAGAAGTTTTATACATCAACCCAAATGGTTCATACAGATTTCAAACATAGCATAAATTTTCTGCTATTCAAACCTCACAACTGAACAAGAAAGCTCCAAGCACATCATAATATACTACATAGCGTGAACACTATGTCCCAACAGCCAATTCAATTTAACATACCTGAAAAATGGAAAGTGGCTACAAACATGTACATTCTTTATTGAATAAAATAATAATTTGGCGGCCGAAAAAGTTGGACAAGTAGCGGGATGTTATACCATCATAATTTCAATGCTATGCTATGCTGATGTCACACCCCACTCACAAAAAACTAGTCGGACTAGTCCGATTTCGACATGTGTATCATTGCTCTTCTTTATTTCATCTAGGGACTAATCCAATTTCGACCTTTGTATCATTGCTCTTCTTTATTTCATCTAGTTACTATTCTTCGGCCTTTGTATCATTACTCTTCTTTATTTCATCTGGTTACTATTCTTCGGCCTGATCTCGATTCCTTGAACAATGAGGCCACATTTCCAGTTGTTGTTTGAAGAGCCGGCGCCCTTCTCGTCTAGCAAACGTATATCTAGCTCCCCATCTTCTCCACTTTGGTTAAAATGCTCACCCAACTCAATCTCCAACCACCCATCTCCTCTCCCCTCATAGCTTTCATGCCTCCGAGGATCCAGATAGAAATTCCTCAAGACCTCACTCCCGCTGATTCCTACCCAACAATCTGCAGGTTGGTGTCCAAATCCAGACGCTCTCTTCCAGTTGAATACAAGGTAAGCTGCATAGGTTGTGTCCGGGGATAGCATCTGAGTGCTGATCTCCGCACGAATTTCAAGCCAACACACACGAACAAGCTCTGCCACCTCCGTGAATCTGGTTTTATGGATGAATTGTTAACACCCTACGTTTAGATAGAGAAAAGAAAAGAAAAGAAAAGAAAAGAAAAGAAACGAACAACATGGTGAGAGAGAGAGAGAGAGAGAGGGAGAGACCTGGACTCTTGTAGCGAAGGCCATTTCCAACAATGAGGTGTATCACCCCACACAATTGTGAGGTATCTTGCAGATAACATGAAACATTTCTTCCCACTCCATTTGTCCAATGAAAAACTCTGCTTAATGCCGCCAATGAGAGAAGCTAGACAAGATCTTAAAATGATAACTGAAGAAAACAATGTGTAGAGAGTAGATCAACAAGTTCACAACCACCCAAATGAGCAATTCAGTTCAAAAGCTGCTTAAAGTGTGGTACCATAATTTTAAATAATACTAGTAGACACAGAAAAAGACTAGAAAGAATCAAAGGCTCCATAACGAAAACAATGACTCCACCCTGTGAATCATTGGTTCAACTCAAATTAGGACTTGTTGTAATCTTCCTAACCCAGACTCCCCATATCACCTGGTTACAACCTTTAATTTGAATATATTAAACCTAAACCCTAAACCCTAAACCCATTAAACTTTTGAGCATATTGTCCACAAAAACAGTAAAACACACATCATCATTCATCATTCATCATTCATGTCGAATCACAACAATAATAATAATAATAATAATAATAATAATAAAATACGGTGTGAAAGTTGAAATTTTACCATATTGCCACCATTGATGATGAGGGGATGATCGCATAGGCGGAGATAAAGCTCTTTCTTGGATGCGAAAACCAGCTGAGAAGAACTGGACGCTCGGGCAATCATGTCCTCGTAATCTGATGGCAGAAATGCCTCCCAGACTGCGTCCGATTCAGCAGCCAACTTGAAAGTGGGTGACACCAGCGAAAGCCGGCAAGCGTCTGGAGGACTCGTTAGAGACAACACTTTCGCTATGCAATTCTCCGGCAATGCGTTCATATCGGTCATCTCTTATCTCTCTCTCTAGAACACTATTCTCTCTCCTGTCTCCACAAGAGTGTATATTATATCTATATACGCAAGCCCAAGAAAAGAGAGCAACGCGCGCCCCTGCCAACGAATAGTAATTTCATAGGAGTAGTAGTAGATATTCAATTGCCGCCTTGTCCATAGGACAATAGGAGTAGATATTCCGTAGAAAAGTAATAGTTTTTTAACTAATAGCATTCAAAATATCTTGGGTGAAAAAGTAACTTAACTTTAACAATTGTAATTTCGTATTTCACATTAACCTCTATGCTTAGGACTAAATTACCCCTCACCTTTTTAGATTACTATCTAATTACTTATTTGGGTAATGCTACTTAGGCAGTATTCATAAGCAGAAAGTTTTACATCCATTGGATGCATGTGGTGAGTGTATGTGGTGGGGTCTATCACATGCATCCAATGGATATAAATCTTTCTGCCTACGAATTCTGCCTGAGTAGCATTACCCTACTTATTTTTCTCTCCTCTTACAACACATTCTCTCTTCTTAGAGCCCCATCAACCCGCCCAGTCTCTCTCTATCTCTCATCTTCACTCTCGCCATAGCCCTAAAATCGTTATGAACCATCGGTTGGAAAATGGTTTTGAAATTAACTTAGAAGCATGAAAATCCCATTGTCTTGATTTTATGTAGACACCATAAACAATTTTCCAAAATATGTAGTATAACATATATAAGGTTTAGAAGTCATATGTCTTAAGAGATCAAGAGGGTTTTGCGGTGGAGGAATTTGAGATATGGAGAATCGTGAGTTAGGAAGCACGGATACTCTAAAAAATCTTCTGTGATTGTATCAGACACGTATCCGATAGGATACGGTTAGAGGATACAGTAGGATACATGTCCGTACTTCGAAAAAATATTTCATTTTTTTTAAAATTATTTTTTGAATGTCGGATACGTTTGGGATACGTTTTGGATACGTCTGAAATACATTTAAGATATTTCTCGAAACAAATTTGTAATTTTTTGTTCTATAAAGTGGGGTTGAGATTTTAATATTAAAAATTATAAGTTAGAAAATAAGGGTCATTGTATAATAAAATAAAAATATTTTGAAAACCCCCAAGCAAGTAAGTCATTGTAAATAATATTGGAAAATATAGGAAATTTTTAGATTTTAATTTCTTATATTTTGTATAATTGCTTGAAGTATATTTATTGTATGGTTGAAGAATAAAACTTAATATTTTATATATAGTATTATATATTTTTTTATTTGACGTATTCTTGCCGTGTTTGTATTATTTTTTTTAAAAAAATTTTAGTATCGCTGTATCTGTATCGTGTCGTACTCGTATTTCGTGTCCGTGCCCATGCTTCCTTGATCATGAGTTTTTACAATTTACACACACACACACAGGGATTAAGATATACCTAAAGGGATGAGAATCAATCCTTTCTTTACAAACAACAATGGAGATTATCGAATCGATGAAGCCCTAGCTTGATCTTCCACGTTAATGCACTCCTTTGGTGTTCATTTCCAAAAGATTCACTATGACCCAGTTCTTTGGAAGACTTGTGGGAGTCTTTTTGGTCGAAGATGAATGGATAAGAGTCTTCTTCCTTCTTCATTTTTTCTTTTTTATGTAACAAAATAATCTCTCTCACCCATACACACTCTAATCTCTATGTCACATCTATCCATAATATATGGAATCAGATATCTCTTTTAAAATTCAAAAAGATTTTATAAATATAAATTTGAATTTTAAAAATAATTTGAATTCAAAATTTAAATTTAAATAATTAAATTCAAATTTTAATTTAAATTTCAAATACATGTGAGATTCCAAATATGCCCTTAGCTATTTATAATTACAGAAATACTCCCAACATATAAAATTACAGAAATGCCCGAACACAAAAAATGCCCTTAGCAATTTCTAATAATTACATATATGCTCTTGACATAAAAAATCCATTTATTTCTTCCAACTTAATTAATTTTTAATTATTGGGCTAGTAGTGATGATTTTATTTGGATCCATTCTTTCATTGGCTCCAATAGGGTATCAATTGACCCGATCATCTCATGACCTCAATTCAAATATCTCATTAACCACAACTTAACTCCACTATATAAGTGTGGTTTCACTCCAATTCGAGAATGGCTAAACTACCGTGTTAATTTATGAAATTACCCCTCTACAAATAAGTGACTATTGGATAAGATAATACCATCAATCCAATTCTATAATTGATTATTTAATTTTGCCCACTCAATTATAATTATTTAATAACAAAAAAACACTTTGATAATTAAATCAAAGACCCACCAAGTGCTTGGGTTTAACTTTAGATTAAATTAATCAAGTCAAAAATAAATTAGCTAGCATAAATGCAACTCTTGAGAATATGTTCCAAAGTCAATGATTAGTGATTACCGAAAACATCTGGATTTTAGGCCTTGGAGCCCACTAAAATAAATCAAAGTAACCACCAACCAAGGCTAGGATCCATAGTCCTCTTATGATTAAGAGTGAAATTGTCATAATACTGGCAAGGAGAATATTGCTATGATAATCTTAACAATCTTTCAACTTATCGTTGATCCAGTTCAATTCTTACTTCGATAGAGAGTCCACCCATTATCACTGAATTTGAACTATTTATAATAATGCAAGATCTATGACTTATGCTCTTGTCTTTGATAACCATATCATACATGCACCAAGTCAATCTCATAATCAATGGACAATTCAATTCATCTTATGAACCCGAACAATAACTAATGTCTATTACATCCCAATTAGTGCTATGTAGGGCACATAATCCCAATAGATTTGAACCCACCAAGCCTAATTCAAGTTATAAGCTCAATAAGTCCAAGGAGGGTCCATGTTTAGTTAGAAAATCAATTTGCTTGGAGAAAAAATATAAGAGTTCAATTAGAGGATGGAAAGAAGAGAGACAAGGAAAGAATGGACACAAATCCTAAAGGTATTCAAATTTTTTCACTTTTGTATAAATAGAGGTGGAGACCTCAATAAAGGGGAGGAAAAAATTGAAAACTATTTCTCTATGTGTGTGTTATTTTGTATCATTGTTGAGTGTTTGTGAATAATTTGGTTGGTCAATCTCGATCAACAATTTTTTGCACCTACACTTTGGTGTCGTCTGTCGGAAGCGAAAGCTTTCTTTAAGACAATAAAATCACAGTCGTGGTAGATACATGAAGAAACACGTATGACACAGATCTGAGAAGGCTCCCTAGAAATTAGAGAGAAATTTAGCAACAACAAGGAAAAGTGCCGCCGATTCATCCATATGTTTAACAAATTATATAGTAGAATGAACCTCTACGTCAACAATTGGGTGATCTCCAAGCAAAGAATGAGCTAAGAGTGGAAGAGGACTTGGACGCAGACAAGACGAAGGAAATGGCTCAAGTCATCCCTCTGTTAACACATCATACTAGAACCGAGATGGGAACAATAATCAACAGGTTGGGCAATTTGATGGCATTCAAAATGATTCCATCAATGTCAACCCAGAGTGGAAAGCCCAGATGCAGAGGGAGATCAATGAACTTGGGGAAGATAGGACTCAAAATCCAGTGGATCTGGCTTTTATGACCACCGGATCTCAACAAAAATTAAACACAATGAAACAAATAAACATTACTAAGAAACATATGGCTGACTCAAATGTTAAATGTCAAAATTTTTTATCATTCAAAGAATCTTTTCCTCGAGTAGATAGATGAAGAGTTTGAGACAACAATATTTCAAAACGTTCCATGTTGTGATGAGAAGTTCGTCAATTTAGAATTGCATCAATATTTACCGGAAAAGATTACCATCAGCATCAATATCTACTGGAGGAGAAACAATAAAGACGATAATAAATACAAAGGTTGCGGTCAATAAGGTAGGGATCATCAAAACACCAAACCATCCAATGTAAGGACGATTTTTAGTGCTAGTTATCGAGTAACAGAATCGACCCCATAAGTTTTCTCTTTCACGTCTCTCTAAAATTACAGTCATAGTAAAATCTTGGTTTATTTAATCATCAAGGACTCCTAAACACATGAATTTTTTATAAATAGAAATAGAAAATGGAAGTCATCATCTTACATAAAGTTGTGACTTACTTAAAACTAGAGAAAGTTGAAAATTCCAAAAGACACAAGAGTAAAAAAAAAAAAAACCTACTGTCCCTCTCTCGATAGTTTTTTCCTATTCTCCTTGCTTTCCTCTATAGGAACGGGGAGGTAAAGTTCACCCTTCCCAACGGGCTCTATAAACTCAATGTGCCTTAATAACTTCATCCCGTTGGAGATTTTCACACCATTTTTCTTTTTCATTTGGTTAGATATGCTTGTATTTTGCTTGTTTTAGGCCGCCATAGGTGGACCTAGCTTTGTTTTTGTGTTTATGTTTAGTATTGTCCCCGCTTAGATTAGATCTTATCTTATCTTATCTTATTTTGGGTTTTGTTCCTATTTTGCTCAGATCTAATCTCAGCTTGATTTGATCTTGTTTCGGGTTTTGTTATTGACAACTGCCTTGTGGATGTGACTTTGGAGCTGTTGCTATAGATCTGGCTTGACCTTTGGATCATTCCTGCTATTGCTTCTCTCCCTTGGTGGTTTCCATCTTAGAGCCTTTTTGGCTCTCGTCTCGGCAGATGTAGAGCTTGTTTTTCATCTTTTTCTTTGTATTGTTTTAAGATTTGTAATGGATTTATGCTTTTTTCTGGCTTGGCTTTATGCCTCTGTACTGCTATTGATGGATTGGCCTTCAGTACCTTTGTAATGATAATAATAATAAAAAATACAGAAGAGTATAATTGTTAGATATTTTCTTAGTTAAATAAATTTGTAACTTATTAAAACTTGAGAGAGTTGGAAATTCCAAAAGGCACAAGAATATAACTGTTAGATATTTTCTTAATTAAATTTGTGACTTATTTAAAACTTGAGAGAGTTTTTTTTTTTCATTGCAAAGACATTGAAGGCTAATCCATCAAAGGTAGTACAAAGGCATAAAGCCAAGCCAGAAAAAGGAATAAAGCCATTACAAATCTTGAAGCAATACAAAGAAAAAGATGAAGAACATGCTCCAAATCTACCGAGACGAGAGTCAAAAAGGCTACATGACAAAAACCACCAATGGAGAAAACCAACAGCATGAGTGACCCATAGGCTAGACCAGATCTACGACAGTAGCTCCAAAGTCGCATCCATAAGGCAGTCGTCGACAATAAAACCCGAAACAAGATCAATTCAGATCGAGCTGGGATCGGATCTAAGCAAGACAAAAACAAAATCCGAAACAAAATTAGATCCGATCACATCTACGCGGGGACAATATCAAACATAAACACAAAAATCAAAGCCAAATGCACCCAGGGCAGCCTGAAACAAGTAAAACACAAGCATATCTAGCTAAATGAAAAGAAAAGCGGCATGAAAATCACCAACAAGATGAAGTTATTGAGGCACACAGAGTTTATGGAGCCCATTGGAAAAGGAAAACTTTACCTTCCCGCAAGGAGAATAGGAGAGAATTGTGGAGAGAAGGGTAGTAGGATTTTTGAGCCATAAAAAGAAATGAATTTTATTAACTAGTCTCAAAACTCTAGAGAGTTGGAAATTCCAAAAGACACAAGAGTATGCTATTAGATATTTTGAGTTATCCAAATTCTTTTATTAAAAACTTAAAGGGTAAAAATATTGATCATCATTTAAAGAGAGAGGAAATATCGTATTTTTTTTAATTAAAAAATGTATATAAAAAATAAAAAATGCTTACACTTTTATAAGTAGTATAGATATAGATAGATTTTATAACACACACACACACACACACACATATATATATATAAGAGGGAAATTTGCCCTTAGGTTTTATTTTTTAATCTATGTTTTGTATTTCTATTTTATTATTCAAGAATTATTTGATAAAAAAATTTTTTGAACAATGCCACTCTAGCCGATAATTCAAGCCTACAACATTGGTTGAAAGATTTTTATAAACTTAAATATGTTTAAGTGGGAATCATGGATCTCACTTGAAACATATTTAATAACAAATAAATTTTCAATAGCATTTTTTTTGAAAAAAAATGTACTCTACACAACCCCCTAGGTTTACCTTAATTACACCATAAATACAACTTGTCGGGCATGCTGTCCAATTGCCCTTGAGGTTTGCTCCGTATTTCACTAACACCACCACCACCTGCCAAAAGGATATCATGCTAGTGCATTTTTTCATGGTGCAATGACCTGTTGCTCTTTGTCTTCTGAAAAGACATTATTGACACGTTAAATTACTAATTTACCCCAATACAACTCCTTTTTATGGACCAAAATACCTTTAAAAGTTGAGTTATGATTAATTTACCAATGTACAACCAATTGACCATACATATATATGGATATATATAATATATACATATTGTAATATAAAATAATTAGGTTAAATTATAACGACACCCCCTTGAGGGTAAAATTGAGTTATAATTGCATATTTGCATATTTATATATATGTGATAAAATATAAATGGACCAATAATATTTTTTTTATTTCTCCATTAAATATATAACTAGAAATTTATATGAATATTTAATTTGCATACTAAATGTAAATTTAATTTATAAACTTTAAAATCAACAAAAATTACAAATAATATATTTACATACATAATAAAACTTGTAATATGTAATTATGTAAATTGAAAAATATCTAATTAAATATTATGCATTTAAAAAAAGTTGTCAAATTGGGAATTTATTAAATTAAAAACTTACAAAATTAATCAAAGATAATTGTGCAAAATTAAAATTTAAAATTTACTAATAATGCCAAAATTTACAAAATCATTTTCCATGTCAATATAAATTTAACTAAATTCAAAAATTTATTTTTGAAAATCTAGACACTTAATTTAAAGGGTAAATATCATTGACATCCCCTGAGGTTTGACTTATTGTCACGCGCCTACACCTTTGTGCAATTTCATCACCAACACCCTTTGTCAGAATTTTTAATTTTTTAATAAGTGAATTGTCTTGAATGCCCCTAAATATTTTAATATATTTTAATACAAAAATATCAAAATCGTGAAATGACTAAAGTACCCCTCATTATTATATGCCTTGAATTACACCCTCACACTCACCCACACACGCAACACCCATCATTTCTCTCTCTTCCTTCTTCAACATATCATTTTCTGTATCAGCTCAACTTCTCACATTCTTCCACAAAAATGATCACAAACCCTAACCTTGATCACACCAACTCTAACTATTTCTTTCTCTCAAACCCTAACCAACTTCACATTTTCACATTGTCACCGCAAACCCTAACCAACGTATCATCTTCTGTGCTACATTAGTTAAAACCCTAACCGACCCATCATCATCTGTACCCCATCAGTTCAAACCCTAACCAACTTCTCAAATCGTACATTTCTCACTCAGGAATCCTAACTTCACATTTTCATGTTCTTAGTGCAAACCCTAATCAATCTATTATCTTCTCTACTCCGTCAATGCAAACCCTAACCAACCTTAAAATTTGTTGTACTCTATCAATCTTGATTGTTTGGTTCTCGTTCAATTTGTCAACTGCACCATCGCTCAACAAAGGTAAATTGATCTTTTCTTAGAATCTTAGTATCAAATTCATAATGGGTTCATGCATGTTAGATATATTTCTATATAATTGCATGTTAGGTACTGATTTGCCTTAAATCATGTTGATTGCACGTAGGGACTTCGGTTTGAATTTGGGGTTTTTCATAAATTCTTGCAACATTTGGGGCTATTTAGTGTATAGTCTAGTCTAGGCATAAAACCTCACTCAAACAGATCCCCAAGTCTGAGATCTTTGGGTTTGATTCAGTACTTTATTCGGTCTAGGTCATTAAGGGAACGATGTCTCAGGAGGCTTGTTGTTGCATCAATAAAACGAAGTGAAGTGCTAACTAACGCCCCATTATAACTGACTATTAGGGATGTAAAAGGCTTATCGACCAGCCCTTGCATCAAAGCATAATGTGTATGCAGATTTATAAACATAAATAAGAGAAGCAAAAACTGGAAGCAACTGAACCTGGAGAAGAAGGATTCCGCTAAAGCATCTGATACAACAGACTAAGATTTAAAATGAAAAGAAGCAGATGCCTGCTTACTTGACTAAAAAAAAGGCAAAAGCCCAAAACCAAAGAAGGTTGGGCATTCAGAGAAGTAGTAAATTCATATTCAAAACAATTCTTGACTTAATCAATGTCTCAACATGATAGTCTCATGTCTGTTTACTTTCTACTTACAATGTTGCTTTTGCTAGACTATTGGCTTAAATAATTCGTTTACGAGCACAATTCTCAATCAAGATAATTCATTTTGATAATGCCAGAGAATTTATATCTTAAGCTTTTAATGACTATTACATGTCTATTGACATTGATGTTGAGAATCTTGTTACACATATTCATATTCAAAATGGTCTATTAGAGTATTTTATTAAACGTCGTCAATTAATTACTAGACCATTACTTATGAGAACAAAGCTACTTGTGTCGACTTAGGGACATGCCATATTACATGTAACATCATTAGTTCGTATTAGACCAACTCTTACTAAAGTTTTTCACCTCTACAACTTATAGTTGGTAAACAATTAAATATTTCTCACTTACGAGTTTTTGGTTATACTGTCTAACCTATTGCACCACTTCAACGAACCAAAATGGGCCCTTAGTGTAGACTTGGAATTTATGTAGGGTTTGACTCTCCATCTATTATTAGATATCTTGAACCTATAACAGGAGATTTGTTCAAATCAAGTTTTGCTGATTGTCATTTTGATGAGACTACATTCCCACAATTATGGGGAGAAATGACACAGCCCGAACAATAGCATGAGATCACTTGGAATGCCATGACATTATCATATTTTGATCCTCCTACAAATCAAAGAGAACTAAAACTTAAAAGGATCATTCATTTGCAAGGTATTGCCAATTAATTGTCGGATGCATTTACTAATATGAAGAAAGTGATATAATCACATATACCTACTGCAAATATTACAACATGAATTGATGTCCATGTTGGACAATCTATCAGTATTACATCAAATGCATCTAAAACATAGCTAAAGCGTGACAGACCTATTGGTGCAAAAGTTCCTCAAAAGAGAAAAGTATAAGAGAAAATGCATAAAGAAGTTGGCATTAATAGCCCTTGATGAGACATAAAAAGAGGCACACTTACATATCATTCATAGTGATAAAATCCTAGTGAAGAACTTTCAATTGAGTATTTCATTACTAACTCTAGGTATGTAAGCTATAATTATGTATCTATCCATTGAGGAATATTCTTCATTGTACTATAAATTCTTGTCTACCTTTGAGAGGAAGACCAAGTGATGCACTTGGCAAGGAAGACCAAACGGTTGGTTTGGCAAAGAAGTCTTGGTAAGGTTTTTATTGTGTAAAGAAGCCCAAATTATGAGCTTGGCAAAGAAGTTTAGGTGAGGTGTTTACTGGAGTAAAGAAGCCCAAGTGGTTCACTTGGCAATCATAACAGTTTGCTTTTCACCCTTAAAGGACGCCTGATGGTGGAATCCTCGAGAGGTGCTCTTGAGGCATGGATGTAGGTGGGATGTGCCGAACCATGTAAAAATCACGATTTTGCTTGGTTTGCATTTCTCTAAACCTTAACTCATTTACTTAATACCATTTCAAATGTTTAATTTCATTATGCTTTATATATGAATGGTATGAGTTTATATACTTTAATTATATGAGGAGGATAAGATGAATGCTTGAAGAATGTTGATTGACTGAGTATTTATTTGATTATCCATTAGTCAATCAAGTTGCATACTATGTATTTGATAGAATGTGCAATCTACATTTCTACACATTACAAGCATGTGTATAAATATTATAAGACTTATTTCTTGACAAATATACATTTAAAGGAGGATGAGATAAGTGGATTGATTTGTTGAATTGAATAAATTGTTAATACACAATAATCATGCATTGAATGTATGAATCTTCCTTAATCATGAATACATGCTTGAGTGTTTCATATGCCCATATATGATCTAAATTGTACAATAAGATACTCAATTGCTAAATCAATCTACACACCAAGTGTTTGATAAAAGTTCAAACATATTTAGTTTTGTTAAATCAACTTTAACTGAAAAAGTTTTATTTTTTGCCTATAGTCCCTATTCACCCCCCCTCTAGGGATAATTTTGGATAACACATATCTTAGTGCTATTGGTGCTCTTATGTACCTTATAAATTGTACCTGACCACCTTTCCAAGTTAACTTATTGGCACGGTACAGTTTTGCACTAACCTCCAAACATTGGAATGGTGTCAAGCATATAATGTGATATCTTTGTGGAAATATTGATATATGATTGTTTTATTCAAATAAATCTCAATTAGTTGGATATGCTGATGTATGTGATCTTTCTGATCCACATAAAGCTCGATCACAAACATGATATGTGTTTACTTGTGGTGACCCTGCTATATCATGGAGATTTATGAAGTAAACAATGAATGCAACTTATTCCAATCATTCTGAGATACTCGCAATCCATAAGGCAAGCCGAGAGTGAATTTGGTTGAAATCTTCGTACAACATATTCGAGAAATACATACTCTCTTTAATAAAAGATAGTCTAATGATATTATATGAAGATAATGTTGCATATCTCGCACAAATCAAAGGAGGCTATATATATTAAAGGAGATAGAACCAAACATATCTTACTAAAATTCTTTTTTACTCATGAGCTTCAGAAAAATGATAATATTGATGTTTAGCAGATACGTTTATATGATAATTTGGCAGACTTGTTCACAAAATTACTACCAGCTACAACATTCAAGAAGCTGGTAACAACATTGAAATGCATCGACTCAAAGATTTTTCATGCTGAATTAATGTAATTACTATACTGATGAAGAGAATAATTAATTAAAAAAAAGTATTAGCATACTATAGTCTTTTACCTTTGTTCAAATTTTATTTCACTGGATTTTTTTGACAATGTTTTAATAAGACAGTTCTAACATATGCAAAATATCAATTTCTCGGTGTAGTGTAGTGGGCCTCAAAAAAGAGTTTTGTATAACAGTGGGGCCCCCACCATGTGTTACCACTTGCGTTGCAAGTGGTGGAAGTGATATGTATAAAAAACAAACTGAAGGTGGCAAACTATGCCTATAAATATATCATGTGTATCATGCATAAAAATTTATAATTGAAAACGATCAGTTCACTCTTTCTCATTATATACTTTGTTCTCTCTCCTTTTAACTCTTTTATCTTATATATCATACTACTATTACAACAAAATGAAGACTTTGCAAAGTCTTTTTTTTTTTTTTTTTGAGGAATGCTAAGGCACGACTGTTCTTCCTTAGTCTCTCTGATTAGTTGAACAACCAATCATAACTTATTTAATTAAAAATATTAATTAATTATTTTCTACTTTTATGGAAAACTAAAAACATTATATTTTAGGACATTATTACTCCCTTTTAATATAGAGTCGTGTTATATAACAATGCTTGTAGTCAAAATTTCAACACTTTTGCATGTTAAAAAATTGTCAAGAGAGACTTGTTTAACAACTAGATTTGTTATCGATTCATTTTTACGGTCATTTGTCTTTACAAAGAACAAAATACTGCCTATGCAACTTATCGCCATGCCGTGTCATAAAAACTATACTTCTCTAGCTAGATTTGTCACTCAAAAATGGCGTACAGAATAGGTAGTTTATCAATTTATAATTATAAAGAATATACACATGACATATTTCTAATGCATTAAAAAGACAAAAAATTCTTTTGAAGTAAAAAATTGTACATTTGAAAGTATTTAATAACACGATTCAGAAGTGGTTGCGAAAGCTTAATTAAAATCTAAAATAGATGATTATGATTACTTGCTCATTTGTTTAATTTTTTAAACTGATTTAATTTTAAGTTTAATTAAAATTAACCAAACATATAAAACAAGTAAATAAAGTAAAGTTCATAATAACACTCGGTATATGTAGAAAATCTGAAAAGAAAAAACACCACGAAGGCTTTTGTCTCGGAGAACCAAATCAACTACCGTCGAAGCAAAGTATAACAGACTCTGTCACGGATTCACACTCACTCCATTATGTTAAGAATTTTATATGAAAAATCTGCCTCAGGCTTACTCTTGTGATTCCATGTCCAATTACTATAGACTTCCGGCTAACGTCACAATCATTGCAGAATGGTATATAGAAGAACACGACCATTCCGCGAATATTCTGTCCCCTTCATAGCACGTTCTTCTTCTCTTTCCTCACTAATGAACAATTGTAGAAGAAACCAAACGATCCAATGTCTTGATTAATAAGAAATCTCTGAAATAGTGTTCGAACGATTGATCAAGCAAAAAGCAACATCTTAAATCACTTGGTGAATATGTGTGTGCTTTCAAAGAAATATAAAAAGAAAATTAATGGGGAATTTTTTGTTCTAAAAATAACTCTAAGCTCTCTCTCAAAATAATTTTTCTAATGTATATTGAAAGCCTAATTAGAGAGAAATCATAAGAGAGTTTATATAGATGATAAAACTCTAATTTTTCTTTAAAAACAAGTTAAAAATCAATTGAAAATTTTTAACTTAGTATTGACCCTAAGGGGGGGAGGTGAATAGGGTCTTTGGCAAACAATAAAATTTAATCCAAATTAAAAGATATGCAAGACAAAATAAATGAACAATTTAAATTATGTAAGATATAGATAAATCTGCATTCAAATAAACACAATTAAAATGAGATAGGGAAAGAGAGATTCAAACGCAATTGGCACGAGGATGTAGCATGGTTCGGATTCCCTTACTCCACAACTCAAAATTCTTCTTGAGATTTTTTCAAATCTAATATGACTCCTCCTTGTTAGCGGAGAGCAAACCCTTACAATAGAGCACACAAACTCTTTCCTGTTAGTTGAACTTTTTCACTTAGGCTTCTAAAGTTGAATAAACCCTTTACAAAAGATATATAATATGATTTGTAGTATAAAGAATATCTCTGAAAGATAGATATACAATTTCAAGCTTACAAGATTAGAGTTAATGCAGAATCACAAGATTGAAGCTCAAGTCAAATGAATGAAGATGAATGAGAGTTGATTGCAATGAATAGCTTAATAAATGCTCACAAATGTGTTTGGTTGTTCATAAATGCAGAGCAAGCGTTCATATATAGTGCCTTTCAAAAAGATGGTCGTTGAATGGTAGTTGGAAACATTTAATGCCAAAACTAGCTGTTAATTTTTTAATTTGCCAATTTTCAGACATTTGGATCTTTTTTACAAACATATGCAAATAGACTTTAAGGCGTTTGAAACAAGTTTCAGACATCTGAAACTCCATTTCCAGATGCCTGAAACAAGTTTTAGGCTTCTGAAAAAAGTGACTCAAAAATGCAGAAAATGTTATGTTACTTACAGATGACTAGAACTTTAGTTCCAGGTGTCTCAAAGTTCACTTAACTTTAGAAAATGAATCTTGAAAGTGTTGATCAAAGATTTGGGCATGATAGGTCTTTATGAATTGAAAACAATAATCAAGATCTAATTCTAAGTGTTTAATGACTAATGCATGATATGAATGAGGTAGATTATGGTCAATATATAATTTGAGCTTCAAGCATGTTTTTCAACAAAAAACTTTAACATTTGAATCATATCTCTCACCATACTATACTACCCCATATGTTCTTCCTTGACTTTTAGGTTTCAACTTCATGTTCATGGAATTCATCTCTTCAATGTCATTTTTTTCATAATTATTCCATAATGTGAATGCTTACCCCAGCTTCCGCAATTGACTGAAGCAGTCACATAACTTGAGTTCAGATTAATTAAAAAAAAAAGGTTAAAAAAGAAAAAGAAGTTTATCAAACCAAATGGTTCACACAGATCTAAAACGTAGTTCAAATTTTCTGTGAATCAAACATCATAAATGAACTGTACACACAAATTTTGTGTTAGAAAATCTAGGAACGAAAATCTGTAACAAATAATCAACTTTATTAATTTATGAAAAAATGGGTACAGTTCTCTGTGGATCTTTACAAAAGAAAGATAAATTCCTCTAATTCGATCTCCTTGATGGTTCGGCTTCAAGGGCTACTAGAGCTTGATCTTGAATTGGATTGGATTGTTGAGAATTCTCTTCAAGTGTTTGTTGTTGAAGAAAACTGGTGATAATTTATGATCGAGGGCTGAAGAAGCTTGATCTCGAACAGTTTTGTTGATGATTCTTTAAATTTGTTGAATCATTAAGGAAGAACGACACGACTTTGAATGTGTTTGTTGTTGTTCTTCTTCAAAGTTTTGAAAGTTGGATGAACTTATGTCTTCAGAGCTTCAAGTGTTGATTGAAGGTAGAGTCTGACAGAGTTTCAATATTCTATCAGAGTCTTCTTCCCTTCTCTTCACCCTCTACCTCTATTTATAGGCTTCTTGGAGGGGTAGATTTGTAACTTTCTTTTCTTATGATAATTATCCTATAATTATCCTTTAAAATTTTGTGATAATTATTCAATATATACATAATAAGTATCTTTGATGATATATATATATATATATATATATATATATATATATATATACATTTGACCCATTTTCAAGTGAGTTTGGACGTTTTCAGACAATTTGGATCAGCCTATAATTCATTTATTTGTTGTGAGTCTGGGTTTCAAATTATTTGATTCATTGGGCCACATTTTAAAGTGGACTAAATTGAAGATAAACCCAAATTATATTTTGAGTCCATGTAATTTTTTAGGGTAATGCTACTTAGGCAGAAATTTTAGGCAGAATTTGTAGGCAGAAACATTTACATCCATTAGATGTATGTGGTAGGCCCCACCACATACACTCACCACATGTATCCAATGGATGTAAATGTTTCTGCCTACGAATTCTGCTTAAGAATTTTGTCTGAGTAATATTACCCAATTTTTTAATGTCTACGTGAACAAGAAGGCTGCAAATTCATCGTATAGCATGATGTACAATATATAGGTTAGACAGCCAATTCAATAAACGGCTACAAAAATATACATTCTTTACTTCATCTATTTACTACTCTTCGGCCTGATCTCGATTCCTTGAAGAATAAGGCCACTTTTCCAGCTGCTGCCCAGTTCTTGCATACATATATCTAGTTCCCCATCTTCTCCACTCTTGTTAAGATGCTCACCCAACTCCATCTCCAACCACCCATCTCCTCTTTCCTTGGGCCGCTTCAGCCGTCCACCAGGATCCAGATTAAAACTCCTTGATTCCCCATCACTCCCACTGATTCTTATCCAACCCTCGGCTGGTCGGTCTCCAAATCCATATACTCCTGTCGTCCACTTGAACACAAGGTAAGCTGCATAGGTTGTGTCCGGGGATAGCATCTGAGTATTTATCTTCCCACGAATTTCAAGCCAACACACACTGACAAGCTCTGCCACCTCCGTGAACCTGATTTTATCGATCAATTATTAACACCATACATTTAGATGGAGAAAAGAAAAGAAAAGAAGAAAACAACAACATGGTGTGAGAGATATACCTGGACTCTGTCTCTGGTAGAGAACTCCATCTCCAATAATGAGGTGTATCACCCCACACAATTGTGAGGTATCTTGCAGATAACATGAAACATTTCTTCCCACTCCATTTGTCCAATGAAAAACTCTGCTTAATGCCGCCAATGACAAGTTAGACATTTCTTAAAATGATAACTGAAGCAAACAATGCGTAGAGAGTAGATCACAACCACCCAAATCACAATTCAGTTCAAGCCTGCTTAGAGTGACCATAGTTTTAAATAGTAGCAGACACAGAAAACGACTAAAAAGAACCAAAGATCCAAAACGAAACCAATGATCACCACCCTCTGAATTATATGATTCAACTCAAATATTAATGGATATCTCTATGCACAATTTATGATTATGATAATTTCTATGCACATTTCATGATAATGGAATTACCATAAATTAATTCCCCTACATATATGCATACTTCACTACATGAACTAGTTATCATTAATTCAAAACGTGATAAAAAGCAACTTCCTGCAAATCCACAAAACTAATTGTCTGAACCATAATTGCATTTTATATATACTGAAATTTTGAAGGAGAATTTGGACGGATCACAATCATTCATCTCTAATCCCATTAAATTTTAAATATATATTTTAAACCCGAATCCCATTAAAAATTTGAATATATTATACCTAAAACCCTAAACCCATTAAAAAATTGAACACATCAATCCTAAACCCTAAGCCTCCATTTGAACAGACACGAGAGAAAAGAAAAGAAAAGAGACGATAACATTAGTTATAAGAGAAAAGAAAGGAGAGGAGAAGATAGTAACAAACTCTATTCATGTTTGAATAAATATGAGAGAAAAGAAAAGAAATGATAACATTCTTATTCGGATAAGATAAGGGAGAGAAAGAATAATGACTAAATTACTATCATATCCTTTTATATTTGGTGCAATAACAATTTTCTCTTTTTAATTATTGAGGACAATTTCAGAATTAGAAAAGTACTATTTAAATACTATCTTTTCCCTCTTAATCTTCTCATTTTTAGGGATAAAATATGAGGGATAAAGAGGTAATTATCCCTTTCTTATCGCCCTTATCTTTTCTTTTTCTTGATGAAGTCTATCCAAACACACATATGTATTTTCTACTTTATTTTCTTTTATCTTTCCAAATCCCTCCACTCAAACCGAAGCCTAAACCCATCAAAATTTAGAACACATTTACCACAGAAACAGTAAATTATACATCATTCATGTCTAATCACATTAAAAAATACAGTGTGAAAGTTGAAATTTTACCTTAGTGCCACCATCGATGATGAGGGGATGATCGCAGAGGCGGAGATAAAGCTCTTTCTTGGATGCGAAAACCAGCGGAGAAGAAGAATCGGACGCTCGGGCAATCATGTCCTGATAATCTGACGGCATAAATCTCTTCCAAACTGAGTCAGATTCCGCAGCGGACCGGAACGTGGATGCCACCAACGAAAGCCGGCAAGAGTCTGGAGGACTCGTCAGAGACAATACGTTCGCTATGCAATTCTCCGGCAATGCGTTGATATCGGTCACTGGACATGAATTTCTGATAATCTCTGTTCCCATCTCTTATCTCTTTCACTCTCTAGAACTCACTTCTCTCTCGAGTCTCCACAGTCTAATATGCATATACAAGTATAGACGATACTACTATAAGCAACTATATATATATATATATATGTAAGAGAGCAATCTTCGCCTTTAAGGTTTTCCATCATGACACATGCGGACCAGACACGGGTTAATTGTATGCTTTGCTTAGTAAGGAAGACACTCCTTCTGTCCTTCTCACCCATCAACGCAGCGATAGATATTTCGAATAGAAAATTCAGATATTTTTATTTCAAAATAGACAGATATTCTTCTCAGATATATTCCAATAAAAATCATTATTTGTTTAATTTAATTCTAATTAATATAATTATTATTATTGTATTTAAGTATTATATTGATAATATCAAAACTGTTACAAATATTACAATAGTTTTATTGAAAAATTAGATTTTGATGACCAAAATTATCAACCAAAAACAAAAATTTGTTTATGAGTAAATTTAAACTCAATAAAAGATAAATAATAAGCAAAATTAGTAAATAATTGCTAATTAGGCATCTTCATCCCAATCTTCAAATTTCATATGCCAAATTCATTTGGGGGTAAAATGTGTCAAATTAGCATATGATAATTTGATATATTTATGTATAATGAACTCTACCTCATATGTCAAATTTATTAATATTTTATTTTTTAAATTTTTCTTTGACTTTTTTTCTTAGACAAGTTTTAATGATACATGAGACTCATATATTAAAATAATTAAAAAATTTCATTTGATATATTAAAAAGTTGTATGTCAAATTTGACCGATATGATTCTTATGCCAAATGACAATTAGACATTTGATTACCTGTTGGAGGAAACTTGTAATGCATCAGCTTAGAATTGTCAATTTAAATGGAGTTGCTCTTAGTGACCATTTATATTTATTGTCCTAAATATCCTTCTATTATGTTTCGTTTGGCAAAAAGAGGGGTGGAGGGAAGATAGGGAGGAAGAAGCAAATTTTTTTTTGTTTGACAACATCTTTTACAAATTTTCATATTTTCAAATTTGAACAAAAGACGGAAAGGAAGAAAGACAAGACTGTTAAAAATTTAAAAATATTTTAAATTAAAAAACTATCCTTGTGATTTTTTTTTTTATAAACTCAAACAAACAAATATTGATTGGTATAATGGTAAAAATAAATTAAAAGTTTTTTTCCCCTCTCCTAATAAACAAATTTTTTTCTAGAAGTATCTCATTCATCTCTTCTTTTTTTCCATCTAACCAAACAAAAAGAATGGAATAACACAATCTTTTCCCAGATGTCTCGTTCATCCCTTCTTCTATAATTTCTATCCAATTTTCTTAGTTTGTATCAAACGAACTATTAAGAAATGTCTCATTCATCTCTTCTTCTATAATTTCCATCCAATTTCTTAGTTTGAATCAAACGAACTATTAACAAAACTCTTTCCACCTAAGTCCTAATGGCCAATTATAACTTTGATGCAATAACCACTGTAACCAGCCTCACCAACCACCCACTAGATTATTTTTTTTCCTTCTTTTACTTTGTTTTGTTTTGTTCTATCTAACGCATTTTAGTCCCTTTAAAATATCATTTTCGTATCAGTCAAGAATATTAACCATTTTAATGATTAGAACACAATTTTGACTGTTCTCTCTCTTTTATTTCTAGGCATAACGTTTTTGAACATGAATGGAGAGAGAAATATTGAAGGAAAAAGATATAATAATCATTAATTCGACACTTTATGCAATTAGGATGCTCATATTACTGAAAAATGATAGTGATTGAACCTTAATCTATACTCTACTTTTATAAGGGTGAGTCTTTTTTTATTTTTTCTATATATTTTTTAACAAACAATAAGATTTTTTCTTTCATTACTATACACTCGTATAAATGCATATACAATAATTGACTTTCTCCTTTTAATAATGATACTTATTATTTTTTAATAATTTTACCTTATTATCATTTGATGAAAAATATAACTCTAATTTTCATATATTGATTAATCTCCGTATTGTAATTAAATTTGTGGATGACTATTTATGTGTGTTGTGTGTGATTGGCTTATTAAAATTTTAAGGCTAAAGTTAGAGTTTTCAAAGTAGTATCACTGTTTATTAAGTTTTTTCTTATTATTTATTTATCTATTTTTCATTTTTATTGAATAATATTTGTATTGTAAAAAAAATACATCCAAATATTAATATATTTTTTTCCCGACATATATTAATATTCAATGACGTGCATTGCACGTGCGTTATGGCTGGTTGACATAGATGGAGAGCAACATGGATTCCCTCGAATTAGTTCTGAAACACGAGAGTGGGATAGAGAGATGTAAGATTTAGAGTCTTTCGCGGAAAGTCTTTATTAATTGGAATCCCTTTGCTTAAGAGTATCTTCAAACAATGTTTCAAATTTTATAGTGGCAAATTTGGATATGGTATTTTGATATACTTCTTTCTTCGATATGCAATATGACTGTTAACTCTTATGTTGTTTATTAATCATAATATTTTATAAAGAAATGTTAATAAAACATATATAACATAAAATTAATTTTTTGTTTATTATTTTTATATTGTTGTATCCTATCGTAATATGTGGAGGAAAGGTTAGATTTGTTGTGTGCTTCTATATTTATACATTCCACTCTCAAATCCACCAAAATTCACCATCTAATGAAATCCTTCAAAATTTATGACTTTTTAAATACACCTAAACTTTTGTAGACTTTTTAAAAATCCTAATTTATGACTTTTTAAATACACCTAACTTTTGTAGACTTTTTAAAAATCCTAATTAAATACAGCCAGATTTGTATAAATTCTTTATAAGTTTGGATAAAATACAAATCCTAATTGAATACACTCTCCTAAAACTCTCTTCCCTTCTCTCTTAACAAATAAAGTAAAGTATTATCTCATTCCATTTTCTTCCATCCAACCAAACAACCCTCTTCTCCTAACAAACAAAGTACTGTGTTATCTCATTTCCTTTTCTTCCATCCAACCAAACAAAAGAAGAAAATGACATTACACCTTCCCTAAAAATGTCTCATACATCCCTTACAAGTATAACTCAAGGTTTTTTTTTTTTTCTCAACTATATTTCACTAAATCCGTTGTACAGGTATAATTCACAATAAACAATGATATTGAAAAAATTTGCAAAGATAACTTTGATTAGATCTAATCCAATCTAATTTCAAGTGAATATTAAACCGTGTAACTTACTAAATAACTTTATTAAAAATCAGGATATTATATTACATATTGAATACAATTGGTGAATATGATCACATTAGAAACATATACTACTTTATTTCATTTATTTACAATCCTTGGGCCTGATCTCGATTCCTTGAACAATGAGGCCACTTTTCCGGTTGCCGCCCTTCACTAGCAAACATAACTCTAGTTCCCCAACTTCTCCACTCTTGCTAAGATACTGACCCAACTCCATCTCCAACCACCCATCTCCTCTCTCCTTGGGATATTGATCATTTCTTACTCTCGGTGGCATGGCAACTTGTCGTCTCAACTTCAAAAGCACCCTTCGCCTTGTTACATTCTGGGGTCGAAGCATCTGCCGTTCATCAGGATCTAGATAAAAACTCCTTATTTCCCCCTTACTCCCGCTGATTCCTACCCAACCCTCGGATGGTTGGTGTCCAAATCCATAGGCTTTTATCGTCCACTTGAACACAAGGTAAGCTGCATAGGTTGTGTCTGGGGATAGCATCTGAGTACTTATCTTCCCACATATTTCAAGCCAACACGTATCCACAAGCTCTGCCACCTCCGTGAATCTGGTTTTTTGGATGAATTATTTACTAACACCATACATTTAGATGGAGAAAAGAAAAGAAGAAAACAACAACATGGTATGGTGTGATAGATGGACCTGGACTCGGGTAGAGAAGTCCATCTCCAATAACAAGGTGTATCACCCCACACAATTGTGAGGTCTCTTGCGGCTAACATGAAACATTTCTTCCCACTCCATTTCTCCAATGAAAAACTCTGCTTAATGCACCCAATGACATGTTAGACATTTCTTAAAATGATAACCGAAGCAAATAATGTGTAGAAAGTAGTTCACAATCACCCAAATGGCAATTCAGTTCAATGCTGCTTACAGTGATCATAATTTCAAAGAGAGTAGACAAAGAAAAAGACTAGAAAGAACCGAGGCTCCATAATGAAGCCAATGACTCCACCCTGTGAATTGAATCATATGATTCAACTCAAATGTGCAACATTAGGCTGACAAGTATTACATGCTATGCAGCAGTAGTGAATACCACGAGTCTGCAATCACCAGCAAAAGGCATTTCACAGGGTGCTTTGCAACACAGCTAGATTCATAAGCAACCACTTAGGCATCAAATGAACATGAACATAAACATAAGCGCAAGTGATTCAGGGGCACCTCTATTTGAAGATTACAATAATTAACTAGTGAGACAGCATACAAGGGAGAGGGAGACTAGCAGCTACTAACTATAAACGTAGATTTTGGTATTAGAATTAAGCAAACAAGTAGAAGGAAACAAAGGAAACAGAGGCAGATAAGTAGTTTACTTTTCTTTCAAATGCTGGTAAGCAAAGCCTTGAGATAGAATATCCAATGCCCAGTATCGAGCTTCACTCACAACAGCTTTGTTCGAAATACTTTGTTGGTTCCCTTTAGTGCCAAATTTGATCACACTTGCAGATAATTTGGGAAAGTGTTCAAATTTTTGCAACTTATAGTTTGGCAACAAGGACTTTCGGTGTCCATATTTGAAAGATGTCCATATTTGGCCTTCCAGGCTTCCAGTCAAAGCTGAATTTCTAGAAAGACATACTTTTTACCACATACGGCTGCCATTTTTGATATTTCAATCTCAAGTCAATTTCTATTCACAATATATGGAACACACAGTTTAATATTATGGTAACATTCTATCGCTTGGTAAAATGGTAAAAGCTCGATTGAAATGTGGGTTCTTAGCCTGAACGTGAGGGTGCGGTTTCTGAATCTAGAGCAGCCATTTTGGTACAAAATAATGTCAAAAGTTAGGACTTTTTGTAATCTTCCTCTACTGGCACCCCATGTCACCTAGTTACGACCTTTAATTTTTTATTATGAATATAAAGTTTCTATGCACATTCTTAAGTTAACTTGTCAAATTATGATTATGATGAAATTCCATTGTTTGGTATAATGGTATAAGCTCATGCTGACAAGTTTGAAAATGTGGGTTCCTGGTCTGAAAGTAAGGGTATAGGTTCTGACTCTAAAGTAACCACTCTGGGTAAAATAATGTCAAAAAGTTAAGACGGTCTATAATTTTCCTCCACCAACTTCCGTTTAGTATTACAAACATAATTTCTATTGCACATCCTAAAAAAACCTTCTATGCACAATTTGTGATTATAATTTCTATGCAGATTTCATGATAATGGAATTACCATAAATTAATTCCCCTACATATATGCAAATACTTCACTACATGAACTAGTTATCAATTCAAAATGTGATAAAAAGCACCTTCCTGCAAATCCACAAAACTAATTGTCTGAACCATAATTGCATTTTATATATTGAAATTTTGAAGGAGAATTTGGACGGATCACAATCATTCATCCCTAATCCCATTAAATTTTAAATATATATTTTAAACCCTAAACCCATTAAAAATTTAAATATATTAAACCTAAACCCTAAACTCATTAAAATTTAGAACATATTTCCCACAGAAACAGTAAAAAAAATAAAAAAAAATAAAAAATACAGTGTGAAAGTTGAAATTTTACCTTAGTGCCCCCATCGATGATGAGGGGATGATCGCAGAGGCGGAGATAAAGCTCTTTCTTGGATGCGAAAACCATCGAAGAAGCATCGAACGCTCGGGCAATCATGTCCTGATAATCTGACGGCAAAAATCTCTCCCAAACTGTGTCCGATTCCGCAGCAGACCGGAAAGTGGATGCCACCAACGAAAGCCGGCAAGATTCTGGAGGACTCGTCAGAGATAACACGTTGGCTACGCAATTCTCAGGCAATGCTTTGAAATCGGTCACCGGACATGAATTTCTGGTGATCTCTGTACCCATCTCTTTATCTCTTTCTCTCTCTAGAATGTTGAGCACAACGGAAGCTCTGATACCAAATGGTTGGATTAAAAATAGGAGGACTTGGATACAAAGATGAAAGAACAAGATATTTTATTACTAGTACACAACTCACTGAGCAACAAATATTTATACACAAGTTATACACAATGACTCACTCACTCACACTCATTCACAGCATTTCACACTTGCTGTTTGCTCCACGCAGTATATATATATATAAAACAAAAACGATGATATTTTTTTCAAGCATGAAACAGTTTATATTTTGAAAAAAATATAATCGTTTTTGTTTTACATACATACATATATATATATATATAGAGAGAGAGAGAGAGAGGTGATTGGTTTAAGCTATATATTTATGTATATATTGAAAAACAACATTTATGAACTGTTCACTTATATAACCTTACAGCGTCTAGACATAGATATGCAATTAAGTGACAGGATGTCTATCAACCACCATGTTTGTCCATTGAAACATTCAACTAGCTTTATTGATATGTTATTTGCTAATTTTAAAGAATTCAAACACACCTTTGAAATCCTCCGAATTAAATTAAGTCGAAACAACAGTTCTAATATTTTTCTTTAATTATAAAATCAGATTTACTGTCGTACTTCTATTTTTATATTCATATCATGCAAATTTTGAATATAACAAAATTAATTCAAATGTTTGAGATAAATAATCTATGATAACATGCATCAACTTCTAACAATATGACACGCATAAAAATTCATAGGCAAGGGTGGAGCTAGCATGGGCTGAGGGGAGGGCACGTGCCCCTCCTCGGTCATGCTGGCCCAACTAATTTTTTTTACATTCTTTTATATAAGTTATAAACTTTCATAAATGCCCTTCCCTAAAATTATCCCTTTTTCCCTTGACCCATTTTGGTCCATTAATTTTTTTTTTACATACTTGTATATAATTTATAAAATTTCTAAATGTATCTCCCTAAAATTATTCTTTTCAAAAAATCTCTCTAATTCTTTTTTTCTTTTCCTTCTTACTCCTCTTCTTCTTCTTCTTTTTCAATTTTCTTTTATTCTCTTAAAAAAAATTTAATAAAAAATTTTGCATTCCCTTTTTTCATCTTCAAAGTTCTCTCTCTCTCTCTCTCTCTCATGTATACATACATATATACATATATATATATATATATATATATAATTTTCTTCTTATTTGGTTATCTTTTTTCTTCTTCTTGCACTCATGAATGTGCAATGAACTTCTTTTTTCTCTTCTTATTAATCCTTTTTTTATTTTCTTATCCATTAAATTTAGACCAAAGTGCACAATACCCCCTCTCCTTTTTTCAGGTCTAACAAACCCCTTTAATTTACCCAAAAATACAAAAAAATTACCAAAAAAAAAAGAACTTTAACTCACCAATTTTCTTGGGTAAATTGTTTTTGGTATTTTTGGGTAAATTAAATCAGTAATTTTTTCGGTATTTTTTGACAAATTAAAGTTCCTTTTTTTATCTGTAAGGGTATTTATGTCATTTTTTGGCAAATTAAAGTTCTTTTTTATGTCATGATTGGTAAATTGCAACAATTTGTAAATTGAGGGAGGTTTGTTGCACCCAAAAAAAGGAGATGGGGTATTGTGCAATGTTTTGAAACTAGAGGGGGCTTTAGTGCACTTTGGTCTTAAATTTAGTACTTGAATTTCATACGTACACTTAGGCTTGTTTGACAATCGTGTTTTGTTTTGTGTTTTTGTTGGTAAATTGGTGAATGAAAAAAATATATATTATGATGTCTACTATACCCACCCCCCAAATCAAATTCCTGGCTCCACCCCTATTCATAGTAACACCTCAAATTGTAAACTTCTCTATATACATTCTCAGACTCACCTTTTTCATAGAATACATGAAAATAAATTCACTCAAAATCTCAAGTTCTAGTATATGATAACATTAGTAAAAGCTTCACAAAAATTAGCATTTTTGTAATTGGGAATTGGACAATTTTAATAAAAGAGATGATTTGAAATAAATTGACAAAACTAAACACAAGACAAAACGTACGTGAGAAATTTACACAAAAATAGCAATGAATACACAAGAAGCCCATTAAATTGAGAAATCTTATACAAACCAATGTGATTGAAAGTCGATACATTTGGTAGAAAGAAAAGCATATTGTTTCATCTTTCAGACAAATAGTGAGAACACAAGACAAAATGTACATGAGAAATTTACACAAAAATAACAATGAATACACAAGAAGCCCATTAAATTGAGAAATCTTATACAAACCAATGTGATTGAAAGTTGATACATTTGGTAGAAAGAAGAGCATATTGTTTCGTCGTTCAGACAAACAGTGAGAGATTGCAAGAGTTAAAGTTCATAATACAATTAGAAGCAATCTTAAAATACAATAACAAGAGAAGAACGACGTTGAAGTGATTGTGGAATGTGTAGACAATTTATAATCAAGAACAGATTGATATTGACACTCAAATGAGAAACTATCAGACCTAAATTCAGTTGATATTAACTTATGTGAGAGGGAAAAAAAATGAGGGTTAATTTCAAGAAGAGTGATAGAAATCTAAAGTAGAAGAAACTTGAGTTAGTTCACATCGATGTCTGGAGACCAGCTCTAGTCTCATCCATTGGTGGAAAGTCATACTTTCATTGATGATCATACGAGGAAGGTATGAGTTTGCTTCTTGAGACAGGAATTTAAGGTGTATGAGGTGTTCAAGAAGTGGAAAGCTATGGTGGAGAATGAGACAGTGTTGAGATCGGATAATGGTGGAGAGTATGAAGAAAAAAAGTTCAAGAAATTCTGTTATGAGAATGGGATCAAATTAGAGAGGACTGTGCAAGGAATCCCACAACGGAACGGGGTGGTAGAACTGATGAATAGAACCTTAACAGAGAGAGCCAAAAGTATGCGTACTAAGGCAGGTCTACCGTAGCAGTTCTGGGCGGAGGCAACCAATATAGCAGCCCACCTGATTAATCGGGGACCATTAGCACCATTGGAGCACGGGATACCAGAGGAGGTATAGAATGAGAAAGAGATAAACGTTTCTTATTTGAAAGTTTTTTATTACACTGCATATGTGCATGTTAGAGACAATGCTAGGGGTAAACTTGACCCCAAGTCACTAAAGTTCACTTTCATTAGATATGGTGGAGATGAGTTTGGTTATCGGTTCTGAGATAACCAAAATAAGAAGATTGTTATAAGCAGAGATGTAATATTCAATTAAAGGGTGATGTATAAAGATAGGGATACAGTATAGTCACGGGTTCAGTACAGATTCATGTAGAGTATGTTGAGTTAGATGATATCCTAGAGAGTAGTGTGGCATGACAGACAGTTGAGAGTTCTCAGTCAAAGGGGTCTACACAATAGTGCATCATAGAGTCCAGCCCCTACTCCTGTACCTAGGAGGTCTTCCCGTCCTCATGTACTGAATAAGAGGTATATGAATTATTTGTTACTTGCCAATGATGGTAAACGTCAATGCAAAGTTGAGGCATGTCAGGCAAAAAATGCGAGCAAGTGGAAGCTTGCAATAAGATATGAGATGCAGTTTCTCATTTCTAATAAGACATTGGAATTAGCTGAGTTGCTCATGGGAAAGAAAACTCTTCATAACAAGTGGGTATACAAAGTTAAATAGGAACATAATAGCTCCAAGAGATACATGGCAAGATTAGTGGTCAATGGCTTTTAGCAGAAAAAATGTATTGACTACACATAGATTTTTTTCATCGATTGTGAAACTGACTACTATTTGGTTAATTCTGAGCATTGTTGCAGCAGAGTAGTTGCACCTTGAGCAGTTAGATGTAAAAATTGTGTTCCTCCATGGTGACTCGGAGGAGGAGATTTACATGCAGCAGTCAGAGGATTTTTTAATGAAAGGGAAAGAGAAACAAGTGTGCAAGTTGAAGATTAACTTGTATGGTTTGAAGCAAGCCCAAGGCAGTGGCATAAGAAATTTGATGGGTTTATGCAAAGAAATGGCTACTACAAGTGCAACACTAACTATTGTTACTACTTTAGGAGGTCTAAGTCCAGTTATATCATTTAGCTACTTTATGTTGATGACATGCTAGTAATAGGTGTAGATTTGGACGATATTATCAAGTTGAAGAAATAGTTGTCTAGTGAGTTTGATATGAAGGATCTTGGTGCAGAAAATCATATTCTTGGGATGGGGATTAGCAAAAAAAAAAAAAACACAGGGTTACTTTGCAGTTGTATCAAGTGACTACATTAAACAATTTCTATAGAGGTTCAACATGAGTGATGCTAAAGCAGTTAACACACCCTTGACTAGTCATTTTAAGTTATCCAATTATCAGTGTCCCGAAACAAAGGAGGAGAGGAACTTCATGGCTGAAGTTCCATTGCATCTGTCCAATTATCAGTGTCCCGAGACAAAGGAGGAGAGGAACGTCATAGCTAAAGTTCTATATGCCTCAGCCATTTGAAGTTTAATGTATGTCATATTGTGCACAAAACCAGGTATTGCCTATGCAGTGGGGACAGAGTAGGTTTATGAAGAATCCTGAAAAGCAACACTAGAAGGTAATGAAGTGGATACTGAAGTATTTACGGGGTACTATTGATTGACAAATGGTTATGTTTCAGACGGAGCGAGTTGAGACTACAGGGTTACATAAATGCAGACTTTACTTGTGAGATAGATCACAGGAGAAGCACTACTGGTTATGTCTTCACAGTAGGTGATACTGTAGTTAGTTGGGTTTTGCAAATACAGAAGACAGTAGCATTATCCACAACAAAGGCAGAGTATGTGACTATGATTGAGGCCAGCAAAGAGATGATTTGGTTAAAGGGTTTGTTGGTAAAGTTGGGTTTTAGGCAAGTGAAGAATATTTTGTACAATGATAATCAAAGTGTTATATATCTCTGGCAAAAAATTCAGCATTTCATTTGAAAACCAAGCATATAGGACGTCATTATCACTTCGTTATATCAATTTTGGAAAATGGGGTGTTGACACTTGAGAAGATCCTTGGTAGTGAGAATCCAATTGACATCTTAACCAAGATAGTGACTATAGAAAAACTGGAGTTGTGCTCAACTTCAGTGGGTCTTCTAGCTTAAGGAAAGAGATGAGGGCACCGTTATACACCAATTATTGATGGTGGTTTATATGTATTTCAGCCTCCAAGTGAGAGATTGTTGATGTTGTGGAGCCTGAATCAAAAGTCCGATTTATGTTGCCACTTTGCGGAGTTCGATCAGGGGTCAAGGGGCACCACCCCAATGAAGAAATTTTTTCTAGAGACTGTTGTGATCCAAATGTTGTTATGGCCTAAATATTTTTCTATGGGCTTTTAAGTCCAATTTCAAAATATTTCATACCCTATATATATTAGACATCTAGGGTTTCATATGTGGCAGAGAGAAAGTGAGGCAGCGTTTCTTGTGAGGTTTTAGAGAGTTCTTCATTATAAACCCCTATAATTGTTGATAGTGAATTTTTCGGTACGCTCCATGGATGTAGGCAAATTTTTTATCGAATCATGTAAAATTATGTGTCTTGTGTAATTGTTTCTCTCTTGCATGTGTTTTCAATTTCTGATTTATTCCCAACATACCATACCATTAATTATAGTTAATTTATTTGCATTTTCTACATACTATGCTAATTCCATTGTCATCCGCTGCGGTACCCCTACCCACTTTTTCAGCCTGTTGGCATTTGCAACTTAGGAGCATTAATCGATCAAGTGAAATAGTTTCATATGAAACACCATGTATACCATGAAACTGATGAACAACTCTCTAGACTATTTAAATAATTTATTGTTTTAATTCTTATTATGCATCTATTGTGTGAATATCCAAGCTTTTTGGCCAACTAAATATGGAATGATTATTTTATACAATTAACATAAATTTGCACACACATTACTGTTCTCAATCTCTTTTAAGTTTATTCTCATGTGGATGCAAATGCACACTTATAGAGTTCAATTGATAATCTATGCAAATGCTGAGTAATGATTTGAAAAAAGAAATGATATCATCTAAGTATTTGTATTAAAAAAATAGGTAATATATAAATTCATACCATTCAAGTCATCAAGTGTCACTGCAAATCGAGACTGTGAACTTCTGATAAGAGATTTGTCAGCAAATCTACATTTTCATCAATACAATAAAATTTTAACAAAGACCCCCACACATATCTATATATATGTACATATATATAAATAGAAGTAGTTAATATTTATAAGCATAAAACGATTAACTTTGGCTTTTTATACCTTAATTTCCAATTATACAGTTTTGATTTGTGATTTGATGCAGCCCACAACATATAGATTCTAAGACATCTCTTTGGGAACAGAAAAGGTTATGCAATAAAATTTTATAAGATATCTTTGTGGAATTTGAGAAAGAAAAGAATCATAAACTGTCATTATAAACGGTGTCATAGGGGTCAATTTCAAATCCAAAATTTTGCAGCTGTGATATGATATTCTAAAATTGTTATATATGCAAAAAAATTTAATTAAAGTTTTAAATTCACGTTTAATCACACGTCTTTTTAGTGTATAGATATATATATATATATATATATGCGCGTGTGTGTATCAATATGTGTAATAATACATATGTATTTAACAGTAACAAAGTACACGAAAAAAAGACATTGGTGGTGGAGTGGGGCGAGGGTAGTTAAGTCATTTTGTTTAAAAGATTTTTTTGTGAATGGAATAAAAATATAATTTTAGGATAATAAAGCAGACAAACACTGACACGGATGTTTCTGAAGGATTTTTGACAAATTGTATTAAAAAATAAAATAAAATTACATTGACGGTGAACATGTTTACGTGTGAGTAGGACTTTAGGAGGAGAGACGTGACAGCCTTACAAAGAGGAAAAAGATTGACAGTCACGTTGCTATAATTGGGTGACTCAAAAGTCACAATCCACTGCGACACAACCTTCAACCTTCCAGTGGAGGAGTCAAATTTTGTGTCTTGAACGCCCAAACTATAATGTTTGAAGGACCACCATGCACACCTTCCTTCCAAAATACGTACTATTTTTCTTACCACAAACATAAGTTTCAATTTTTTTAAAACTATATATATATATATATATATATATATAAAAGCAAATGAATCTATCTGTTTGTGAATTGTTAAAAATTTATCACTTTAGAAGAGTGTTTTATGAAATTAAATGAAAAGTGATTCACTATTTAAGTGCACTTTGGAAGATCAAAAGTATAAAGATGGCGACCTAAATATTGATGCACTTGTAATGGAATTCTGTGTTACAAACTCTTCCACTACTATAGGTGATTAATACTTTATTATGTAGTAGATTTTCTAAGGAAGACCAATGGTTTGTTGATGTAATACAAGGTCCCAAATCATACTCTATTGTAACACTCTTGTGTAATGAAACACCATACTTGGTACCGAGAGTCATGGTTCTCAATTTTGGTGCATGAAAACTTCATTTATTTCATTTAAACAACTTACATTAAAATTCAGGATATTATATTACATATTGAATACAAGTGGTGAATATGATCACATTAGAAACATATACTACTTTATTTCATTTCTTTACAATCCTTCGGCCTGATCTCGATTCCTTGAACAATGAGGCCACTTTTCCTGTTGCCGCCTTTCATTTCCAGCAAACATAATTCTAGTTCCCCATCTTCTCCACTCTTGCTAAGATACTGACCCAACTCCATCTCCAACCACCCATCTCCTCTCTCCTTGGGATATTGATCATTGCTTACGCTCGGTGGCACGGCAACATGTCGTCTTAACTTCAAAAGCCCCCTTCGCCTTGGTACATTCTGGGGTCGAGCCCTCTGCCGTTCATCGGGATCTAGATAAAAACTCCTTAGTTGCCCCTTACTCCCGCTGATTCCTACCCAACCCTCGGCTGGTTGGCGTCCAAATCCATAGGCTTTTATCGTCCACTTGAACACAATGTAAGCTGCATAGGCTGTGTCTGGGGAAAGCATCTGAGTACTTATCTTCCCACAAATTTCAAGCCAACACATATCCACGAGCTCTGCCACCTCCGTGAATCTGATTTTATGGATGAATTATTAACACCATACATTTAGATGGAGAAAAGAAAAGAAGAAAACAACGACATGGCATGGTGTGATAGATGGACCTGGACTCTGGTAGAGAAGTCCATCTCCAATAACAAGGTGTATCACCCCACACAATTGTGAGGTCTCTTGCGGCTAACATGAAACATTTCTTCCCACTCCATTTCTCCAATGAAAAACTCTGCTTAATGCACCCAATGAGAAGTTAAGACATATCTTAAAATGATAACTGAATCAAACAATGAGTAGAAAGTAGTTCCCAACCTCCCCAAATGGCAATTCAGTTCAATGATGCTTACAGTGACCATAATTTTAAATAGTAGACAAAGAAAAAGACTAGAAAGAACCAAAGCTCCAAATAGAATATCCAATTCCCAGTGTCAAGCTTCACTCGCAACAGCTTTATTTGAAATACTTTGTTGGTTCCCTTTTGAGCAAAAATTGATCACACTTCCAGATAAATTAGGAAAGTGTTCAAATTGTTGCGAGCTTATAGTTTGACAATAAAGTCTTTCGGTGTCTATAGTGATTTGGATGTCTTATCTCCCCAATTGAAAGATGGCCATATGAAATTATAGAAAGCATACTTTTTAACACATATGGCTGCCATTTTTGATCTTCCAATCTCAAGTCAATTTGTGTTCACAGTACATGGAACACGCACAGTTTAATATTATGATAACATTCTATTGCTTGGTATAACAGTAAAAGCTTGACTGACAAGTGTGAGAATGCGGGTTCTTAGCCTGAATGTGAGGGTGTGGTTTCTGAATCTAGAGTAACCATTTTTGTGTAAAATAATGTCAAAAGTTACGACTTCTTGTAATCTTCCTCTACCAATCTTCCTCTACCGACACCCCATGTCACATGGTTAGGACCTTTAATTTTTTTATTATGAACATAAGGTTTCTCTGCACATTCCTAAGTTAACCTGCCAAATTATGATTATGATGAGATTCCATTGCTTGGTATACAAGTTTGAGAATGTGGGTTCCTAGTATGAAAGTAAGGGTTTAGGTTCTGAATATAGAGTAGCCACACTTTGTAAAATAATATCATATAGTTAAGAGGGTCTATAATTTTCCCCAATTCTGTTTAATATTAAAAACATAGAATTTCTATTGCACATCCTAAAGACATTCTATGCACAATTAATGATTATGATAAGTTCTATGCACAGTTCATGATTGCAAATAAATCCACAGAACCAATTGTCTGAACCATAATTGCATTTTATATTAAGATATTTTGAAGGAGAATTTGGACTGATCACAATCATTCATCTTCAATCCCATTAAAATTTTAAATATATATTTTAAACCCTAAACGCATTAAAAATTTGAATATATTAAACCTGAACCCTGAACCCATTAAAATTTTGAACATATTTTCCACAGAAACAGTAAATTACACATCATTCATGTCTAATCACAATAAAAAATACAGTGTGAAAGTTGAAATTTTACCTTAGTGCCACCATCGATGATGAGGGGATGATCGCAGAGGCGGAGATAAAGCTCTTTCTTGGATGCGAAAACCATCGGAGAAGAATCGAACGCTCGGGCAATCAGGTCCTCATAATCTGACGGCAGAAATGTCTCCCAAAGTGTGTCCGATTCCGCAGCCGACATGAAAGTGGATGCCACCAACGAAAGCCGGCAAGCGTCTGAAGGACTCGTCAGAGACAACACTTTCGCTATGCAATTCTCTGGCAATGCGTTGAAATCGGTCACGGAACATGAATTTATGCTGATCTCTTCTGTCATTTCTGATCTCTTTCTCTAGAACTCTTCTCTCTCTTCCCGTCTCCAGAGTCAGATATTTTGCCTATTCAGAGACTAACTAGTGTAGACCATTGGACACCTTTTGTGTATATAAGAGCAATTTTTTTCTTTTTTTTGGTTGCAAGTGGGACAGTACGATTCACTCCCACATGAGGTCCCCCCACTTATGTTTATTCAGTTTGATTACAAAGAGTGATGTGCATGCTAAGAAGCTCGGACAAAGTCACGGACATGAATATAAAATAGATACCATAAGATATGGACACGATAAAAATACGTCAAATAAATAAAAATATAATATTATACATAAAATATTAAGTGTTATTCTTCAACCATAAAACAAATATACTTAAAATTATTTTTGTTTTATTATAAAATGATCCTTATTTTTTAACCTATAAAGTTTTTAATATTACATCTCAACCCCATTTTATATAACAAAAAATTACAATTTTTTTCCAAAAAGTATTATTCTCGTATCCCATCCGTATCCTAAACGTATCCTGGCGTATCTCCACGTATCCTAGCCGTATCCCTCCCGTATCCCAGCCGTATCCGATATTCAAAAAATAATTTTAAAAAATTGGATATTTCTTAACCGTTTCGGACACGTATCCTGCCGTATTCGTATCGAATACGTGTCTGATACGGCCACTACTCTTCTTTAGTCGTATCCGTGCTACATAGTGTGCATGTATATTAGTGGTAGGGTGATGCAACAACCACCACTCTTCCACGTGATTTGCTGCCAACTTCTACCTATAAATATGGCAGTAAAATTGTACATTATCTGTTGGGTAAAATACACTGACCTCCCCTGAGGTTTGGCCTAATTACACCCGGCATCAAACTATTGGATTTTGTTACGAACAATACTTACCTACTCACCGGTGTGTAGGTAAGCCCTCCTGACCGCTGATGTGTCCCAATAAAAAATCAACACATCAGCTTTAATTACAAAATTAAATTTAAAATGCAATAAATAAGTATAATAAATGAGGTTTAAAATGTAATAAATAAGTATAATAAATGAGATTGACCTCATTTATTATACTTATTTATTACACTTTAAAACTGACGTGTTCAATTTTTATTGGGACACATCAGTGATCAGGAGGGTTCACCTACACACTGGCGAGTAGGTAAGTATTGTCCTTTTGTTACAATAACCTCTCCTGAGGTTTGCTCCGTTAGACATAGACCCCCCTCCGTCCAAAATTCTGTTAGTTTTGTCAAAAAATTTAGAGTAATTTACACTGACCTCCCCTGAGGTTTGGTCTAATTAATATTTAATATAATATTTTAAATTTTATAATATAAATATATAAATATTTATTATATATAATATTCAGATGTAATTATTAACATTATATAATATTATATAATGTTAATATAAAAAAAATATAGAGGTAAAGGCATTTTTGAATCAGATTTTTCTTGATAATTTAGATCTTCAAAATATTCATTTTTTTCCTTGAAGCACATGTAAAGACATTGTTATCCTCTTGAAAATTCTTCTGAAATTACCTAAATACCCTCATTCTAACAAAATGCAATGAGCAAAAATACCCTCATTAACAATTTAAAAAGTCTCTCTCTTCATCTTCATCTTGTTGGCCTTTACAGATTTCGATCATGGAGGATTTGAGTTGGTAAGAGAATAATAGAGAGAGGAGAAAAGAGTTTTAGAGAGGGATTGACATGAAAAAGAAAGTAAGGAATAAAAGATAGGGCATAATGGTCTTTCTATTTTATACGATTTGATTTTTAAAAAAATCATTAAAAAATATTAAAATAATAGAAAAATAGAAATATATATATATATATATCTTTTTTTTAAAAAGAGTCTAACCTTGTGAACATATATTATTTAAACCTAAGATGGGTGAAATGTCTATTCTACCCTTAATATTATATTAATATAAAAATTAAAATATTTATATATATATAATATTAAGATGTAATTATTAACATTATACTCCCTCCGTCCCATAATTTTAGTCCATTATTCCTTTTTGGGATGTCCCAAAATATATGTCCATTTCCTAAAATGGATTATATGATTCCTAAACTATCCATTCCAAACTCTACTATCCTAAAAGTTGGGCCCACCATATAATAATAATACTAACTTTTAAATAAGGACTAATATGTAAATTCATGCATTATTACACTAAAAAGTGGGTCCTACCATAAAAAGTTGGAATCCCCAAACATGCCAAGAATTATGGGACGGAGGGAGTATAATGTTAATATAATATTATATATACAAGTGATGTCTCAATAGTCACTTTCTCGTACTGTCTCTAGCAAGCAGCAAAACAAATGTTTCAAACAAGAAAGCGAAGAACAAATTCGTCTACAATCTCAGATGGAACGAGAGGCTCAAAAAATCAAAAGACTAGAGGAAGGAAAAATGTGGTGACTAAAGCCCAAAGATGCTGTCTGGATCGAATCTCGCAACGAAATGAAAGCATATTGGGTGAGGTTCAATCCTCCTGCATGGATCATGACGAATGAAATACTTCTTCCTTCTGGGTGGGGAGACGAGTTCAAAGAAAATGTTTCTTCTCAAGTACAAAAAGAGTATAATGAAGAAATAAAGCAAAAAAAAAATCTCCAAATTAACGCCGAGCTGATTCACACCTTTTCACACAAGTTTGGACTGTCTCTTGAGTCTTGCAAAGTTGAAGACTAATTAAAGCCCCTTGATATGAGCCTAAACTGTTGATGATACTCTATGACACGAGTATAAACTGTTTGCAAAAAAATAATTCCTTGACACGAGTATAAACTGTCTACAAAAAAAAAATTGAACTACGCGATGACTTGATCTCTGTTCAGGTACGTAGGCATCTTAGAGGCTTGTTCCAAGTTCAGTCAACCCAATAAAAAAAAATTGGCATGCCGCCAATTCAGATGTTGACGATGTCTGTCGCACTGTGGTAACTTTGTCGCTAAGATGTTGACGTTGTCTACCGTATTGTGGTAACTTGGCCTGCTGCTGAGATATTGATGATGTCTGCTACATTCTAGTGACTTGGTCTACCATCGAGATATTGACGATATCTGCTGCGCTGTGGTGACTTGGTCCAAAGGAACAAAAGTGATTCGAAGGGCACTAAGAGACCCCGAAAGGACGATAAAGTGATCCTGAAGGGCACTAAGGGACCCCAAAGGGACAGTAAAGTGACACCAAAGTGCACTAAGAGACCTCGAAGGGATAATAAAGTGACCCCGAAAGGCACTAAAGGACCCTGAAGGGACAGTAAAATGACCCCAAATGACACTAAGGGACCTCAAAAGGACGATAAAGTGACCCCAAAGGACACTAAGGGACCCCAAAAGGGCGATAAAGTGACCCCAAATGACACTAAGGGAACTTGAAGAGACAGTAAACTGATACTGAAGTGCACTAAGGGACTCCGAAGGGACGATAAAGTGACCCCGAAGGGACAATAAAGTGACCCCGAAGGGACTAATGAATGGCGTCTGGAACTCTATATTCTGAGAGAAGCAATTTGACCTGCAAGAAATGACAAAAAAAAAAAAAAATTGAAGCTTGCAAGAGAAGAGTTGAGTGACTCGCGTAAAGTTGTCTTTCTCGATGTGTTCAATGGATCTGTATATTTTCGGAAACAACACAAAGCTTGAGCAGAGCCTACAAGTAGATGTTGATCTCAAAAAAAATAGTTCTTTTCGAAGTTCAGCTGCATGTATACTTGGTTGCAAGAATTTACAGTACATGAAACAGTTTAGGAGAAATGGTTTGGTGTTGTAATAACTCATCACTAAGTCTCAAGTTCAAAACCAGGGAAACAACATGAAAATTCTTATATTTTTTTTACACATCCAGTCACTTGTCATGTCATCATCCAATTAGCATTCAGTGCCTAATCAGTCACGTCACTTCCTGCCACATCAGCAAAAAGAAAAAAAAGAAGGAAAAAAAAAGCAAAAAGAAGAGGCAAGCATGCAAAAAAAGGGGAGAGCAATGCTACATGTCATGAAATAATTTCATGAATTTGTATCATGAATGATGTGGCAGGTAACGTGGAGAGATAGTATTGGTGGGATTCCCCCCATACACATAATCTCATGATATTATCACTGAATCCCACCAATACTAACTCTCCACGTTACCTGCCACATCATTCATGATACAAATTCATGAAATAATTTCATAACGTTTAGCATTTCTCAAAATGGGGGGGGGGGGGAGAAGAAGTGCATTTGGAAAGAAACAAGAGAAAAAAAGTGGAAGAAAAAAAAAAGAAATAGAAAGTGGCGGCTAGGAGAGAAGGAAAGAAAGAAAAGAAAAAAAAAGAGAGAGAAAATGGCTGCTAGGAGAGGAAAAAAAAGGAGAGAGAGAAAGTGGTGGCTAGGAGAGAAAGAAAAAAAAAAAGGAAGGAAGAAGAGAGAAAGAATCGTGAGAAAAAAAGAAAAAAAAAGAAAGGAGAAAGAGAAAAAAAGAAAAAGAAAAAGAAAAAGAAAGAAGGCAGTAAAAAATATATATATATAGTTGTGGATTAATCCTATTTGCCATTGAATTTTTAAGACTCCAATTCCGTTTGAACATGAAAAACCACCAAATCCTATTTCAGATTAGACAAGAATAAAATCATATTTGCAATAGGATCCTCAAGTCTTCAATTCTACTTGGACAAGGAAATTTTTTTTATTTACAATAGGATCCTCAAATCTTCAATTTCACGTGGATAAGGAAAAAAATCATATTTGCAACAGGATCCTTAAGTGTTCAATTCCACTTGAACATAGAAAAAATTCCTATTTGCAACAGAATCCTCAAGTCTTCAGTTCCGCTTGGACAAGGAATAAAGTAGTATTATGTTCAGGACTCCAATTTAACTTAACAAAGAAAACATCCTCTTTGTAATTGGATTTTCGCAAGAAAAAAAAACTTTGTGAAAATTAAATACTTCAAGTCCCGCTTTAGATACGTGACAAACTTGATGTAGCACAAGACTTGAAGTGAGGGCAATTTGTAAACATTAAAAAATTACATGATGGACCCAAAATATAATTTGGGTTTATCTTCAATTTAGCCCACTTTAGAATGTGACCCAATGAGTCAGATAATTTGAAACCCAGACCCACTACAAATAAATGGGTCATGGGCTAATCCAAATTGTCTAAAAACGTCCAAGCCCACTTAAAAATAGGTCAAATAGATAATTATATATATATATATATATATATATATATATATTCAAAGTTAATTATTATGTATATATTGGATAATTATCAGAAGAAAAGAAAGTTACAAATCTACCCCTCCAAGAAGTCTATAAATAGAGGTAGTGGGTGAAGGGGAGAGGGAGGAGAGACTCTGACAGAATACTGAACCTCTGTCAGACTCTGCTTTCAATTAACACTTGAAACTTTAAAGATATAAGTTCATCCAACCTTCAAAGCTTTGAAGAAGAACAACAACAAGCATATTCAAAGTCGTATCGATCTTCCTTAACGATTGAACAAATTCAAATAATTATCAACAAGACTGTTCGAGATCAAGTTTCTTCGGTCCTCGATTAAAAATTCTCACTGATTTTCTTCAACAACAAATACTTGAAGAGAACTCTCAACAATCTAATTTAAGATCAAGCTATAGCAGTCTTTGAAGCCGGATCATCAAGGAGATCGAATCAGAAAAATTTATCTTTCTTTTGTAAAGATTCATAGAGAATTGTACCCATTTTTTTAAAATTAATAAAATTAATTATTTGTTCTTGATTTTTGTCCCTAAATTTTCAGACACGAAATTTGTGTTTACATGGTAGAGGTACACCGTGAACCATCAAAAAAAAAAACTTCGGTTGACTTAAGACTAGCACACAAAAAAAAAATTACGTTTAATAAGTCTGTCCTAGCCTATGTTCACTGTCAAGAGGTTTACAAATTACGTGTGGGTAGGACTTTAGGAGGAGACTTTACAGCCTTGGGGTGGCGTGTGACGTTGATTCACAATTCACAACACTGACTTTAGTAAAATTCTTGCCATATGTTGCTAATATTGCCCTTACGGAAAAAAGATTGGTAGTCACGTTGCTATAATTGGGTGACTCACAGACCATTCACCGGACACAACCTTCCAGTGCATCAGTCAAAATTTCCAAAATGTTACGTTTCAAGGACCACGCGTACACGCTTAACCCATCCAAACCTAAGTTTATATTTTTGAAAATTTTTTATTTAAAAAATGTAGAAGGTTTTTATGGAGATTGCAAATGAACGGTGAGTTTACGAAGTTGACTAAATGATTTCACAATTATTTAATAAATTTGTTAGACGTGTCATCATACTTGTAAATTTGATTCTTTTATTATAATTTATTTGAATTTGTATCAAATTTTATTCATTTCAATATTGGCCTTAAGCTCACGCTTGGCTCGGTTTGATTGCATCCTCACCTTTACTATAAATTTTATTGTTAGGAATTCTCCAATCACTAGGCGAGCCCATGGATCTTATCTTGGCTGCGTCAACACTGAAACCTTTTCTCTCATAACGGAAGCGGAAGGCACAGGGAACGTGGGTCGGTGGGAGGGAGGTTTCAATCCCTGTCAGATGGCGTTGAATCAGCCGGTTTAGTTCAGAAAACACGCCAAATGTAAATTGCTTTATATATATATATATATACACACAAACACGTATATATATATATATATATACACATTGTATGTATCTGTTTGTATGTATCTATATCTATTGTATATATCTATATGTTTGTATACTTGTCCATTCTCCGAAAACCTCGCCATATATATTACCTCAATCGTGGTTGATATCTGAACCCTCTATGCGATTCACTATCGTCCAGTCATCTCTAAATCCAATTCTCATACATGGTTCTTCTTACGATCGATCAAAGCTGAATTGTTGTTGAGAGTTTCAGTTCTTTGAATTTGAGGCTACGAGCGCTCGGTTTCGATTAACAGCGTTTGGTTCTGATTTTTGAAGGTTGATCGATCGGAGCAAGATCAGGTGTTCATCGTATCACTCGTTTGATCTGATTATTATTTCACTGATTTATAACAAAACGGGTAGTTTTATGACTATTGATTTCGTTTCCGAATTCGAGGAGACTAAATTTTGCACTGTCGAATGATTTTGTCGTGTTTTTTGGCCAATTCGATTGTCAATTTGTTAGATCTTGTATCGATCGCTCTGCTTTGATCTTTGGATTGGTCGAATTTGAATTGTCTTGGTGAACTGAGATTTAGATTTTTCATGTAATCCTCGAATTTGTGTACAATTCTGAGTTATTCAGTTGATGTTCGATTGATTGGGTATTTATTTTGAGGGTTTTTGAGTTCCAAGTAATTAAACTTAATGAGACTACCAATGGTTGATTGTCGTAGCTTGATTGAGTTCTGTAGAGCTTTTGAGCAGCATAAGAAAATGATTAATTCATCTGGTGCCTCTGATCTTAGAACCCACCATGCTCATTCTCGTAACAAGAAGCACAGTAATCCTTTGAACCCTTTGGCCCACCCATTCTGTGATCTCTCACTGCTTGCTGCTGTGGATGTGATTATGTTGCTTTTGGTACTCGGAGCAGTGGGCTTTTTGACTGTTCCATATTTCAAACTCATCTTTCGTGAAGCCTCTGAGGTTCTCCCAACAATTTGTGATCTTCTTGCCGATGTAATACTTAATGCGCCGGTTGCATATGTGGTTGGACTGTCTGTATCATTCACCGGACTTGTTGCTGCGATTGCTGCGTGGGAGATTTTTAGTATGAAATCAAGAAAATGTGGAAATCCTCACTGTAAGGCGCTGCGCAAAGCGGTAGAATTTGACATCCAGCTTGAGTCGGAGGAGTGTGTGAAGTACTTGCCTCCGTTGCCAACAACTGCTTATGGAGTGAAACCCCTGGAACTAGGGGAGGATCACAAGGAGCTGGAGGCAGAGTTGAAAAGGATGGCACCTCTCAATGGTCGCACCGTTCTTATCTTTCGAGCGCCATGTGGATGCCCTGCAGGTAGAATGGAGGTTTGGGGCCCTAAGAAAATCCGTAGAATCAAGAAATAAATTAGGTTTTTGTTGTCGTTGATCTCTTTCATCTTCCTTCAAATGAATAAACTGTGAGGTGCCGAGGTTGTTCAGGGCTACTTCTCTTTACTTGTGTAATAAGTGACGGCCATTATGGTTTAGTAATAATAATCACATTTGAGGAGAAACCTTATATTGTAATACGTTTTGATATACTATGATATAAGTTATACCACAGAACTGGGTTTACTTTATGCTCCCTATTGTTTCCTATTGCATGACATTAGCATATGATAGTTTGATATATATGTTTCAAGGGTTGTGCATATTCACTATATCTTTGTGACCATGATTATGATTATATTATTTACTGATCGTTTTCATTCCTTATGGTACACTCTTTCGTTTAATCTTCTCCATACCAACATTTCATACGGGCTTCTTGTGCATCTGCTGTGGAGAAATGCGATGGCCTTTTTTGGGGCAGAGCTTTAATTAGGAAGGAGTTTAATGTCATTAATTTGTGGTTGGCATTTGTGTTGGGCATGACAATGCATTCAGTAATTGCTAACAATATTGATTTTAGCTAACTATTATATGCATTTTCGTAAAGCGCTGAGTCAGCCCATTTCTATTTCCACATGGTAAACTATAACCAGCCCCTCCCTCAACCATGTTCTTAGCAGCTTTAGGTTGGCCTGCTTTATGAACAGGATGCATAGTTATAATCGAGTTGGGCACCTGATCACGCAGTGGGTTGCTTAACAGTTGTAGATGGGGGTGACTTAATCTCATCAATTTGGATTTTTGCTGAAGTTATCTGGTAAGTTCTGAAAATATCACATTCTTTAGTAGAAGTATGGTTATTGGCCTTTTGGTATCTTGCATACTTTATCCATTAGATTCTTACCTTCTTATTTTTAGCTGTGTACATAACTCGAGACATTTTTTCACCTGACTATAGGCATTTTATACCTATTGGCCTCTTGATAAATTGCATACTTTATCAATTAGACTCCTTCTAGTTTCTGGTTGTGTGCGTGCGAATTCACCCGATTATGAAGAAAAAGATGCATTTGAGGAGATACAGAATAGTTATGGATCCTCGAAGTTTCTTTGATAAGTACAAATTTTAAGATTATCCTTCTTTTTTTTTCTTGCAATTTTGCTAGTTAAGGTTATCCTTTGTGTAGTGTGGCTCTTTTCTATATTCCGAATTAGTTATCTTGATTTACTTGTTTTTCTAGTGAAACCTTATGCTTTCATGTAACCTATAAACTTCATAAAATATGAGAAGCTAACACATTTAAGGCATCATGATTAGATTGGGGCAAATCTAATTTTAACTTGAATGTTTTACCTAATTAGTTCCGAGAGTGGGGCCAATCTAATTTGGTCCATGGAAGCAGGTTGGATGATTTAACAAAGTTCAAGTTATAAGCGGCTTAGTTTGAGTTGGTACTTAAATGGAAAGTGAAGCTGGGTAATCGTGGTTAGAATTAGTAAGGGGAGGTCTAATGGATAGAATTTGTAGGTGAAAGCCTAATACTATGTCAAATTTTGATTGTCTGGTTAGGTCCACTGTTAGGATCAATATTGACAGTATAACATGTTGAGGCAGCATGGATTGTAATTTGAAATCTGCAATGCTTATAGGGTAGTGTGTTGAGAAACTTTTGAAAAATATTAAACATGAAATGATTGTACCCAAGGTGTGCTGAAAATAAATGAAGATGCAATTGGAGCCAGCTACTTCACCCACTTTTAGTTCAACAAACCTGCCACAAAGCTTGTGAGTGCTTACTTTATTACTATTCATAAATTTACTTCTCATGGTGAAGTTTACTTGGACAGTTGGACTACATTCATCACAGGGAATACTACTTTACTACATATCTTCTGGTAATGTAATCGAATCCATGAGTAAATTGAATTGTAGGAAAGAGAACCAAGAAGTTATTGAACTCCACTTGTAAGTGGAGATTGTAGTTGAAATTTTATTGTCTCTCTCTTATTAATCCTGGTTAATTGGTAAATGGAGGCAGTAGATACCATGATGGTAGCATTATAATATTGTCCTCTTTGCTTTACTCTTAGCAATGATCATGTTATGTGATTATCTTCTTATTTTATTTCATCGTACTCGTAACAGCGATAATAATTTGATGTTAATATAAAATTTGCTGGTTCACTTTTTTGAGGGTTTGTTTCCTTCGAAAAATTCTCTTGCTGTTTAGATGAAATTCACTCCATAGCAGGCCTCTTGGGTAAGAGGCGTAATGACGCTGTTTTCTTTCATTGCTCTTTTCTTTTAGGGGTTACTTTTACCCCTCGTGACTAAATTTTGCAGGGGAAGTTTTGTACTCCTACAAAGTATATTGTCCTCCTAGTGTTGTCTTTCTAGTAAGAGCGGTGGTAGAGAAGACGAATTCGGATTTCTACCACCGACAATTTCCGAATGGACAAATGTGAGAGGGCGATGACATCATCATCACTCCTCTCACATACACCCATTTAGAAACTGCCGAAAGTTGGAGGATTTATCATTTTCCTTCTAGTAATAAAATTTATTTTTTTCTATCAAAAAAATTATGGATAGATAATTTGATTTTTTTTTGTTAATCTTGGATAGATGATGTATAATAATTTTGGAACATCTGAGCTGCTCATGTATATGAGGCAAAGGAGCTAGACTTCAGATGAGGCTTCAATATTGGCGAAAATGTGAAGATAAAATTGATGAGCATAAGATTAGAGATTTATTGAATAGTGGAGAAAATATGAAGATAAAACTGTTGAGCAGAAGAGATTTATTATTATTTACTATGGACATTGTTTTTACACTTCAGCATATACCAAGCATTGTTCATGTCAGCATATACCACCAACATGCTGATTATGTATACATGATTCAGAAACATAATTGAACATATGAAACCATACTTAAGACACTGCTCCATGACATTTCTGCTTCAACCTGCACACACTGCGTTTGGTTACTACTACTACTACTATTATCATTATTATTATTATTATTATTATTATTATTGTGGTGATGTCCACATACCATGAGACTTGAATCCAAGATCTAATTGAATGATCCCACTGCAACAGCAATGTTACAATATGCCCCTCTCCTCCTCTCTCTTGATTGACTGTTCTAATGAGTATCTACTTTGTGCAAAATAATGTCATAAGTTAGGTATGTTTTCAATCTCTCTCAGCACCCTGCAAGGGCTGACTGCATTGGATAGTGGCCTTTTCTTTTTTCGGTAATGAGTTAATCGTATTTTTCTAGAGTTAATTTCATCCTTTGAATTAGGATCGCCTCTGTGTTGGGATCCTGTATTTGCGTCCTGTACCACTTGTGCAACACAATACATCGATTACGAATCAACAATGCAAAATTGTTGTGTAAGGGATCTAAGGTAGTTGTTGGATAAGCGATATAAAGTTGTTGTTTAAGCAATGCAAAATTGTTGTGTTGGCATAGGACATCGATGTACTCCTATATTGTTTTTGTTTAAAGAAGAGCCGAACACATTCTTGGTTTATTACAATATCTTTAAAATACTTATTGCACATGGATGAAAAAATGGGTGAGTGATCAATATTAAACTTTCATGCTAACTTGAGTATCTCAATTTCCTTGGGGGTTGAGAAGGACAATTGGAATGAAATTCCACACATGGATACTCATCATCTTCATGTGATCATGTATAAGGTTTGCTGGAGATATTCTACTATTTATGATTTCTTAGAATGTTTATGATTGTGTATTCTCATTTGTATGGGATTAAGGCTACAATGATGATGTGATGGTTATGGTGAGAAATTTTGTATGCTCAACTCAACAAAGCCTTTTTCCAACTTTACTTGGGATCAGTTACATGAATCCTATATTTTCATGGAGTCCTATTTAAGTCCATAGTCTCGGAAAATTATATGTTGTCATATTTTACTTAGTAACTCTATTATGTGTTAATTTTGGTTGTCCCCTTCCACTAGAATTTTCCTTAATGTGGACCGCTTTACTTTTCCTAACTGGTCTTATGTCCAAACCATCTTAATTCATTTTCTTTCATTTTCTCTCCAATGGTGCTACTTCCAACCATTCAACTCTCATAAATATGTTTATTTCTAATTATATCCTTTCTTGTTTTATCACACATCCATTTCAACATTCACATTTCTATGGTTCTACCACACACTCTATGTATATATTATTTCTTAGCTCTCCAATATTTAGTCTCATAAAGAATGACTGGTTTAATAGTGTTTTATACACCTTTTCTTTCAATCTTAGAGGGGTGTGTCAATCACACAATATCCTAGACGTACTCCTCCATTGCTTGCCTTGATTTTATGATTAACATCATTTTCAGTTTCTCTTTCATTGTGAATAATCGAGCCTAAACAGAAGAAATGTTCACTTTTTTGTATCTCTTGATTCTCAAAATTCACTATACCACCCTTTATATTACATTAGGTTTACTAAAGTTACACTCCATATTTAGTCTTGTTCTTACTTGTATGAAATCTTTTTAGTTCTAGTGTTCCTTCAAACCTTCAATTTAGCATTTGTATTTTCTCTAGTTTCATCAATTAAACCAATATCATCAAGAAATAACATATACTATGAAATCTCGTCATAATGTCTATTGTCAGTTCATCCATAACTAAGGCAAAAAGATATAGGATTAATTGAAAATTCTCACGTTGATGTCATCTCTTATGTTAAGTCTGCAACACTAGTTTCCTCCGCAATTATTCTAATTGTAACAACACTTGATGACCATTATCATGTCGATATAACCCTTTAGGACCTATTTTCTTTTCTAAAACCCTCCAATTTTAGATATCCTTATTATAAGCTTTCTTTAACTCAATAAAAATCATATAAAATGTTTGGTCTTCTATCTATATTTTTCCATTAGTTTCTCAATAAGTAAATAACTTTTGTCATTGACCATCTTGGCATAAATCCAAATTAATTTCTAATAATTCAGCTTTCCGTTTTAGTTGTTATTTAATCACTCTCTCCCAAAATTTCACAATATGATTCATTAATTTAATATCACGATAATTAATTTCAACTTTATATATCCCCTTTATTTTTATATATAGGTACTAAAATACATTTGTGTCATTTATCAGTACGTTCTCTTAGTTATTATGATCTTACCAATCAATTTAGCTAGCCAAGACACTTCATCATTCCCCAAGCGCTTTGAAACCTCAATAGGAATGTCATATGGTCTGAAAGTGTTCCCGATTTTATCTTCCTTAATACATTTTTAACCTCGCACCCACTAATCTTACCAAAAAATATGTCATGGTATTCTTTTTTTTCTTTTAGACCATAACTTTCTTGGTGAATTTAACTTAACAAATTCTCAAAGAACTTGTATATAGTTGAGAAAAGGCTTTGTTTCATTGAATTGAGTTGAGTTCAAAGAACTTGCATCAATGGTTCTATTCCTTTTTGTATATATGATCTTTGCTGTCATTCGTTGCAACTGGTTTATTGCTCTAAACCTTTTACTTGGATAACTTTATAGTGCTCTTATTCTTCCTTTTTTTTTTAAGTCAACTTTATTGTGCTTTCATAACACTCAACATGGTCCAATATTCTTAGATGTGGTATCATTCTCACTATTGGAATATTTTGGCCTTGTTTTTGGTTTCTGTTATACTTGATGGCTTAAGCAAACACCTAAATGGTATTTTTATAAATGCAGGAACGGATCCACCAAAGCTTCTCCTCTTGATTCGTGTTGTCCGAGTTTGAAAAATGCGTTGCTTATTCTGTCACCAAGTACGATCGAGGATATTATTCTAATGGGATAAGATTCACGATTTCAAATTTTCTATTTCTAGGACTTGCAATTGGCAATCTTTGGGGTTTCTGGTTGAGAAATTGAATTTTTTTCTCATGCAAAGAACTTAAAGATGGAGTAGAACATTGTGTCTTTTACTCGAGTAAGCTTGATGTACTCAAGCATGCTACAAGCATTAGCAAGGAACCCCAAGAAACTTCTCTAGTTCCTCGCATTGCATAAACTGTATCACACAACACAAATCAGACTAATCACGTGCAATGTGACTCACCATTCGTGTTGTACACGTACGGTTCAGATTCATCCGATGTATTTATACCTTATGGTGTTATTGTAGATTTTTTCGTCTAAGTACATGGTACATGCATCTGAAAACATGGTTCATTTAGCACCATATATGTGAAAGTGGCAACTTTATGATTTATTGAATCCATAAAATCTTCTTTGATCTGCAGTGGAATAGAATGGTAGAGTTTTGAACCTTTTGTGTATCAATTTTTTTTTTATCTGGTTAGCTTAGCTGAACTTTTTGTTATAATATAGGATCTATTTGATTTTAGTACCAACAATTAGTTGATCTCTGTATGGTATAATATCTCTCTCGTCTTGTTGAATTGAATAGAGTTGAGGTGTATCAAATTTCTTGCCGGTGTTAATAAGTCTTCTTGTTAAAGTATCTTGATTCTTATCTAAGATTGAATCCTGCATGTATCCATGTTAAGAGAGTCTATAAATTGAGGAATCTAATGTTCTACCTAATCAACAATAATTACTTTACCTCACTAGCTAGTACGATGACTTAATTCATTAATTAATTTAAGAGAATGAAAGTAACTTCAAGTAATTTACGATAAACTAACACGTGAGTTGATTCTGCATATGATATTGGGTGTGTGGATAATAAGGATATATGAGCCATATCAAGCTAAAAAGCATTAATACGGACACTAGATACGATATGATACTAGTACGACAACAAATATAAGAAAAAAGAATATTGGTACGGTAGGATACAAATTATTTTTTATATATAGGGAAAATTGATTTTATGTTATATATATATTACCATTATTAGCATTTCTTTGTAACATATTATGATTAACAACCAAAATAAGAGTTAAGACTCCTATTGTGTAATTTTGTACTAAGTTATGATATATATCTCAATTCTTTTTTTAAAAATAAATTTTAAATTTTCTTAAAAATTATACTATGATAAGCATCGAATTCATTGTCGAAGTATCTGAGAAGTATGTATAGGATAAGGATACGAGAATGTTATTACTGTAGAAGTATTCATGCTTTCTAGATTTGAAAGGGCCCATTTATGTTGTTCATTGAACTAGAGTTAAATGATCGTATCATGTCCTCTCATCATCAGAACATGTTTTCAGGGGAGAAATAAAAAATAGAAAGAATTAAATTAGAGGATCATCAAAACATTTTTTCAGGGGAAAATAAAAAGAATTAAATTAGAGGATAATTAAAACGTATTTTTAAGGGACTGGAACCCTCAATTTTGAGGAAGTACTACTGAATGGATATTACCTGTTTTGTAGGGTGGTTTCAGAAAGAAAAAAAAAACAAAAGAAAAGGACTTATTAAAAAATATATATAATAATTTATGAATCATGCATTGTCTTGTGTGGTACTCTGGTGTGGCCTACATTGTTGAAATTAACGGAATTTGACTTATTAGTCATATATATCTACGAGTATATTACAAATAAAGATGGTATAATTAGGGGTGACCACGGATCGGATTTTGCATAATCCTAATTCGATCCGCGAATTACGGATTAGAGAAAATTCAATTCGATCCAATCCGTGGCAATCCACCAATCTGTGATTGAACGGATCGGATTGACGGATTGGCATAGTACTCCTATTTGAATTTTTTTTTTTATTTCAAAATTTTCAAAAAAAAAAATTGATCAACAAACACAACACTTTTTAAATGAACACAATTGTTAAATAAACAAATATAATATATATTGAGTTTTTAGGTTTACCCATGTAAGTATGTAACATATTATATTATTATACATATAATTACTAATTATATATATAAATATATTGCCACGGATCGAATTGCGGATCGGATCGAATTTCTGACCCTCCAATCCGCAATCCAATCCGTGGCTAACGAATTTTAATTTTTTAATTCGCCACCAATCCATTAGCTAACGGATCGGATTTGATTCGTCCGGATTGGATTGGATCGGATCGGATCGGATTCGCGGATTTTTTGTGCACCCCTAGGTATAATAAGCAAAAGTACCGATGCCAGTGTCAAAAGTTATTAAAAAAATTACATGATAGTGTCATAGCCACTGACAATACACTAGTGTATATATACACTAATGTATGTATGGCTGTGACTACGGTACTATAATGCACTCGAAATTGTGGTCATTAGGTGGTTAGACAGAGTGATTTTAGATCATAGATAGACAAAGATATTTTGGACCAAGCTTAAATGTAATATAGACTAGTGTATACTCGTGCCTATGGCACTATCATACACCTTAATCATGTTCACGATACATCAGTTATAATTATCTTATTTTAAAAGCTATTATAGTCTATTTATAATTTTAGATAATGTGTCACTGAAAACATAACCACTACAACCAAAGCACCACCGCCACCACCATTCCCACCCCACCACCATCACCACAAACTACCACCAGAATCAGAGCACCACCGCCACCACCATCATCAGATTCACTGGAAGATCAGAGAGAGGATATGAGAGAGGAAAATAAAAGATGGATTAAAATTTTTCTATTTCTGAAATTATTTTAATGTACTTAATTTTAATGAGGGAGTTATTTTTGTCCAAATATTATAAGGCAAAGTTATCATCCTCCTAGCCGTGGATGTTAGCTTTACCCAAATATAGATATGGATAAAAATATATTAGTTAGCTATAAAGGCCGGTTTGGTTTTGCAGTAATTTATAATTACTTTTTACCTGTCACAAAGGTGTTGTCGGTCAAACCACTTGCTTTCTAGTTGGGACTTCTACTTGCATAAAAAAAAGAAGAAACAACTGCAATTTTTAACTTTAGCTAAAAACTTTATTTACCCAAAATCTCTACGACTAAAAGGTGCTTTATTTTGTTGCCAACTAAAATACATTTGAAAAGGTTCAGGTTTTTTTAAAATAATTTTCAAGAACTCAGAAAATAAGCCTTACTTGATTTGTAACTCGCAAAATTATTTTGAAGAATAGTTTTTAAAGAATGAGAATAAAAAATAATTTTTAATTTTTTCAATTTAAAAATTCGCTTGGTATGAAAATTTGTAAAACAGTTTTTAGAGAACAAAAATTCAAAAATCTGTTTGGTTGTATCTATTAAAAATAATTTTACTGAACTAAGAAAATAAACAATATTACACATCACTCTTGTGAAAGGTAACGTCAGTGAATTGTGACATCAGTGATGGGTTGTGCATCCGTTGCTATGTTAATTGTTAAATAGTAAATCGAAGGTTTGGTTCCTTTTGGAAAATAATGAAACAGAGAGAGATGATGTTTTATCTTACAAATCTGCAGAGAAAGAAGAGAGAGTGATGAGTTGTACCATTGCTGAGGAGCAAGAGTGGAGGAGTGAACCAGAAAGAGAGAGTGACGGAGTTGACTTGTGCTCTGTTGCGGCTGAAGTGAGACAGAATATGAGAGAGAACGTTTATAAACGAAGTAGGTTACCGTATATGACTCATTCTATTTATAAGTTAAATGAATAGTTCTGTGTTTTTCTGTCTCCAAAAATATCCAGAACACATTTTTGTTGTTCTCTTAAAACCTATATTCAATTAACTCAATTTTCAAAAAATTATTTTTAAAAAACACTACCAAACAGTGCAAATATTTGTTTTGTGTGTATTTGTCACTCCCAAAACATAAAACTGTGTTGGGAGTCACGAACCAAATAAGACCTTATAAATGAGTTTTTAGAAAATAGTTTAAAAAAATTATAATCAAACAAGTTTTTTACAATTTTCGGATTTCAAAACCAAACAGACTTTAAAGTTTCTTGAGCCACCATTTGAGACCAGCTGTCCGAGTCGTTCTTGAAACGACGCCGTATGTTTCATGCAGCACTGTTTTCTGCCCATCCAAACAGCGTCGTTTTTATTCTGCGAAAGAACAACACAGTTCAGAACTCTGGTTCACGCACTCCTAGAGAAAACCACTCCGCTTCTCTCTCCGACTCGATTTACAAACCATTTCAATTGTAAATCTCTCTGTGTGAAGAGCTTGGATTGATCACAGTGTAGCCGATTTGGTTCCGAATCGATTTACATTTCATTTACCAGTGTGATTCATGAATATATAGTTTCGCTTCAATCAATTTCTCTTTCGATTGGGGGTTGAAGATGAAGATACAACACATCATCTTCTTAGCTTTTGTATTATGTGTAGCTTCGTTTGATAAATCCGTCTCTGTTCCCTCCAAAGACACTCTCGGAATTCCTCCGAAAGGTTCGTCTTCTCTTAACTACAATCTTCCTCATAAATAAACATATGCGTGTGTGTCTGTGTGTATATATATATACATACATATGCGAGCGCGCGCACACACATATGTATATATGCATCTAGTATCTGATATTAATTGATATGTTGCATGGATGACGACAGATCAAAATTATTACAGAACAACATCGGGGTACATCAAATGCAGGGACGGATCCAAGAAATTCACGCCATCTCAGCTCAATGACGACTTCTGTGACTGCCTCGATGGCACCGATGAGCCAGGTCTACTCACTCACTCACACACACAAACACTCGCACACACACATATATATAATATGAGCCGTGATATGCGTAGTTATTTTTGCCTTTTCTATGCATATAGTTTTTTAGTCATATGACTCACATTACGATAATAAGTCATGACATAAAGTATTTTTTCTCATAAATCAGGCAGACTAGTGGGGTGTGGGTTCTTGTAATTGTTTCATGTGCGTTAATAGGGGGCGTTTCAAATCTTGGCTACTGTTTCTTTGGTTGTTAGGCTGGAAATTGAAGTCCATATACATTGACAAGATACTGTTGTGGTTTTGCAGGAACATCGGCCTGCCCTAATGGGAAATTCTATTGTCAGAATGCAGGCCATGCTCCACTTGTGTTATTTTCTTCTAGGGTCAATGATGGTATCTGTGGTAAGAATCCCCTTTTGCTTGCATTCTTCTGCGTTTCGTTTTTCTTTGATAAATTTAGCAGATATGTATTGATACAACCTGCTGAAGAGACAATAACATTGGGAATGTATGTAATTTGGCTGCCTATTTGTTGCTGTTGTATCTGAATACCAAATGGGATTTCTCTTGCCCTTACACTGTTACACATGACCTTGAAAATGAATTTAAACCGGTCTGTTTATCTGGCAGCCCCTCTATTTCCATTATGGCACAAACTTGTAAAAGAGTCACTTTTGGTCTTTATAAGTTCATGGAGAATGAGAAAGGGCTATTTACAACTGCTTTCCCCATTCTTTTTTATTATAGACTATGTTTCATGGACTTATTTTAAATATGTGAAGTAATCGTGTCCAACAAATAAATTGCTCATGTTGAACACTTGTAATGTGTGCAAGTTAACACATCAGTTTACTCATTTAAAAAATGAATATTTATCTGCCTCCTCGTGTGCTCTGTCCCAGTGTACATGGTTTTTGGGATTTGTTGGACATTCAGCTACACCCAATGCATTTACCCAAGTCCATGTAACGTAGGTTCCAAGGTTTTATATAACGTATGAATTGAAAAGGCTATCAAGAGGGCGCTCTCACTGTGAGCTTCCTCTTGCGGTCACTTGACTAAGAGACTTTCGATCTATTTGAATTTTGAAGATGCTGCTGTCATGCACCCTTTGTTCAAGTTATTTCATGATTGATTGTTTTTAATAATAAGGACTCGCAGGACTCGAGAAGTAGACAGATGTCTATGGTATATGAACAATTATACCTGAAAATTGGATTGTCAACGTGATGTTGCATATGCTTATATTAATAGGTCCATGATCTGGTTTTACATTGTTTTAATCCTTTATCTTGTGACTTGTGGTCTTGATACTTGATAGTAAAACACGTTTATTTATGTGTTACATCGTGTTAGTTTGTCTTTATATTTTTATCCAGAAGTAATTAATAGTATTTAATTTTGACCTGCCCACATGGAGCAGATTGCTGTGATGGGGGTGATGAGTATGATGGTAAAGTGAAATGCCCAAATACATGCTGGGAGGCTGGAAAAGTTGCTAGAGATAAGTTAAAGAAAAAGATTGCAACATTTCAGGAAGGTGTCACTTTGCGAAAGCAGGAGGTTGAACAAGCAAAACTAGCGGTAGCTAAAGATGAATCAGAATTGTCGAAGCTGAAAAATGAGGAGAAAGTACTTAAAGGGCTTGTTCAACAGCTGAAGGGTATATTTTTTTACTTCAATTCTGTTCCCTGTTCTTATCTGTAGTTCTCTTCTTTCACTAAATTTATTGATTTATTTATTTTTAATTATCATCAGTAATTCCAAATTCAATAAAGTTTACAGAACTTATGCCTGGTAAGGATGGAGAATGAAAGTGCAATTTGAATGAATACCTAAACTAATAGAAGGGGGAACTACCCAAGAGAGATGGCACTTGTTCATCATCAAATGTAGTTGCCCTTAATGCCCGATTTGTGGAACCATGTATCAATCAATATTCAATAAATACATGCATGTCTAAGGCCACATCTACCTGAGGAATCTAAACTTTCTTGTAACCTGTCAACTAAGTAAGTGCTTTACAAGAACATCAGTTTTTACTGGAAAGCTGAATCATCTTAGATATTGAATCAAGTGAATTTGTCAGATGATCTCCCTGACTCGCGAGGTTTCAAGGAGCTTCCTTTAAAAATGTAATTTTCTTTTAAACTAGGATTTCGAAATGTTGTTTCCTTGCAATCATTTAGGAAGCACTTCCTTTCACCACTTATCTTTTCTCATACTGAAATCCTTTCGGATGGGGTCAATATCCATGTACGCTTGAAACATTGCAGTTTACCTCTTCCTCCTTTGGGGACGAATTTTCTTCTTGTGAAAGTTATAAAGTCATGAAGGAGTTGTGGTATGTATATATATTTTTTGATAAGTAAAAGGAGTTTGTGGTATTTAAAAGTAAATTGAAGTGTGTACATAAAAAAATTCCAGTATCCTAAATTTCTTGAGGCTAAATTCTTGTGGGATGGTGTTGGAATATGATAAAATGTTTCTTGCGGGTAACAAATAGAGCTTGCTTTGTTGTTTAGGCCTTTAATTATTCGGTATGGTCATAACATTGGATAACCTTTTACTTAGCCCCCCTCTTTTTTTCTTTTTTGTTGTTTTTTTGAGGGGGATAAAAATCTTGCATAGTCTACTCTTGACAAGTTAGCTGTTTTTCCTTTTCTTTTTCCTAGTTCTTATTTGGGAATTCTTTTTTGTGGTGCAACTGGTAGTAGTCTAGTGTTGCTTTGAGGCATTGATATTCTCACAACTATCTTTTTTCCATTGTTCTGGTGGAAAAAGGGATTTCTGTTATGCATTGTATGATGTTTGGCCTCTATTTGGTGTATTTGGGATGATTTTAATGGAGACAAGGTGCCAGGGCCGGATGGTTTCTCTATGGGGTTCTTCCAACAAAATTGGGACACTGTTAAGACAGAGGTGATGGCTGTTGTTAATGCTTTTCATGGGCAAGGTAGCTTTGAGAGGAGTTTGAATGCTACCTTTATTGCTTTCATTCCTAAGAAGGGAGGGGCCTTGGATGTGAAGGACTTTAGGTTTATTAACTTGGTGGGCAGTATATATAAGCTAATTGCCAAAGTCCTAGCATTGAGATTGAGGGAGGTTATAGATGCTGTGATCTTGGAATCTCGGAATGCCTTTTGTTGGTGGTTAACAGATCTTGTACTTCGTGTTGATTGTTAGAGAATGTTTGTGAGTCCAGGTTGATCAATGGTTTGTCGGGGGTGGTTTGTAAGCTTGATATTAAGAAAGCTTATGGCCATGTGAGTTGGAGTTTTCTGATTCATGTCCTCGAGAGATGGGATTTGGTGATAGGTGGCAAAGATGGATTTGGTTATGTATTTCTATGATGAGATTCTCAGTTCTGGTCAATGGTTTTCCGACCGACTTTTTTGGCAACTCTCTAGATTTGAGGTAGGGGATCCTTTGTCTCCATTTTTGTTCATCATTGTGATGGAAGCCTTTAGTAGGTTGATGGCTCAGGCTGTGGAGTTGAGGACATTAGTTAATTGGTGATCTCTCACCTTTTGTTTGTTGATGATACCCTTGCATTTATTAATGTGGATGAGGCTTAATTGAGGTATTTGAGGAGGGTTTTGGTTTGCTTTCAGACTCTCTCAGGGTTAAAAGTTAATCTCAGGAAGAGTGAGATTGTGCCGGTGGGAGAGGTTGAGGACATAGCCCATTATGCAAACATTTGGGGGTGTGATTTGGGGACATTCCCAATTTCGTATTTTGGGCTACCCCTGGGGGCATCCTTGAGGAGGGTTTCTGTCTAGGATCCAGTTATGGAGCGGATGGAAAGGAGATTAGCATGTGGAAGAAGCAGTATATCTCGAAATGAGGCTGCCTTAGTCTCATGAAGAGCACCCTCTTGAGTCTTCCAACTTATTTCATGTCCTTGTTTTAGATGTCGGTGACAAGGAAAAGGATCAAGAAATTGTAGAATTTTTTTTAGCCTTGTTGGGTAAATGGCTGCGGAGATTCGGGGCAGAGAGACATAGACTCTGGAGGAGGGTCGTTTGCTGCAAGTTTGGAGATACTAGACGCGGATGGTGCTCTTCTGAGGTGTCTTCTCCGACAGGGATACGTCTTTAGAAATTCATCTAGAGGGGTTGGGACAAAATTTTCAGACCTATCAGATTCAAAGTGAGTGGGAGTGCACATTTGTATTGAGACGGATACTTGGTGCAGAGATAGACTGTTCGTTGTTTCATTTCTGAGACTTTTTAGGATTGTCATGGACAGATAGGTCTTGGTTGCTGACTGCTATCATCTTAATAGTGGGAGTGTCTCGGGATGTTCAGCTCGTGAGATTCTTTCAGGACTGGGAATCAGATGACATCAATGATTTTCTAGTGGCTTTCTATGGCCAGTCTATGGGTGGGAAGGGGATGGATGAGTGGCTTTGGACGGGCTCTTCGCATGGCAGATTTGAGGTGTGGTTTTTTTTATCGAAGGTTGCTTGATGGTCGCAAGAACTATTTCCCTTGGAAAGCTATCTAGCGTACCAAAAATGCTCTAAAGGTGGCCTCCTTTGGTTGGATTGTAGCTCTGGGACAGATTCTAACGATAGATAATCTGAGGAGGAGACGTCAGATTATAGTGAACTAGTGTTGCATGTGTAAAAGAGATGAGGAGACGGTTAATCATCTTTGCTGCATTGCCCTGTGGCTAGAGACGACTGGGCCATGCCTTTTGTGTTGTTTGGTGTTCAGTGGGTGGTTCCAGATTCTATGAGGAGCATGCTTGAGACTTGGAAGGGGTGTATAATGGGAAGTCGAGCTTGGGATGCTTGGAGAGCTACCCCCTCTATGTTTGTGGTGGGGTTTACGGAGAGAGAGGAATAGGAGATCCTTTGAGGGGGAGGAGACTCCTATTTGGGCGCTCAAATTCTCTGTACTTAGTTTATTATTCTTTTGGGTATATGGGTTTACTTGTAAAACTGTGGCAGATTTCATGGATTTTGTGGATAAGATGAGGATATGGTGGTTCTTTTGTTCTTCTTGGCCTTGTAATTGGGATGCATTCCCCTTTGAGTGCTTTTTATCAATCTTACCTGCCCAAAATAAAGAAATGCTATTTATTAAAATGCCTACATGATGAAGGGTCAAAATTGCTTTATCATCTCTTAGGAAGAAGGTCAAAAAAGTTTTAGAGCATACTGCTCTTTTTTTCTTTTTCTTTTTTTGGCAAGCAAATAGAATTATATTAAAGAAACAATCCCAATACAGAGTTACATGGGGCATACCCCCACAATCAAAGAATGACCACATCCACCAATCAAGAATGAAAAAAGCAGAAGGTTTGAAAAACGACAAGTCCAAAGGCAACACAGAAACATAGCAGCAAGAAGGAAAAGCTACAAAACAAAGCCTAAAGGATGAATTAACAGAGTACAAAGGAAAATTAAAGCTCCAAGAGAGATGCAAGCTGCTACAAAAAGAAGAACAAGGAATCAACCCAAGCTAATCAAGAGACCAGATCAAGAGGCCACAAGAAAAGCTAAAACCAGACTGAACAACCCTCTGCTTCAAGGAGACTTGAGGCCAATAAATCAACCATAAAAGCAGCCCCCAAAAATCTTGAAAAGGCATGAGAGAAGGCATTCAACTAAACAAAGTTAAAAATTTCAGCAGGTAATTTTCAACTGAGTTGAATGTGCTTATTCAAATCAGAAGCAATAACTCCTCTAAAACTAGACAGCTTAAGCCTCATAGAGTCTTCAATCAGCCTAGTAATAGCAGAAGGATCTTAGCATAATTAGCAAGCTGTCTTCAATTCCTCTCAATCCAAATATGATAAACTGTAGAAGAGATCCAATTTGCACGAAGTGGAGTGCAAAGAACTGCCTTAAAATTGAGTTGAAGTCCAAGAAACCCAAAAATTCCTAGAGGAATAAGAGGCAGTATGACCACATTTGGATCTGATTTGATGCCATATACCGCAAGGAAAGTTGCGTTCAAAAAACAGGTGATTATAATCTTCAACTTGGCTGCCACAGAAAGTACAGGAAGCAGTAGTAATGCATCCACGATTAAGTAACCTGTCTTGAGTAAGCAATCTGGTTAGAATGGCCAAATACAAAACTAAACTGAACCTTGAAACATGACCCTTAAACCAAGGCAAATGTGACCAAGGAACTTTAGGAGAATGAGGTTTAATATACTGTTTGATACTGTAGACAAATCAAAATAATTCGCTTGGCTAATTCCGATACAGTTATTATAGTATTTGCAATTATTGATATGTAGAATTAAAGGATAAAAGTTTGATGGTTCTTGAAATACAAAGCTTTCTTTAATATGACTATCGTTTTGCTTCACCTACCATGTAGAGCGCAAGGAACAGATAGAGAAAGCAGAGGAGAAAGAACGCTTACAGAAAGAAAAAGAAGAGAAGGAAAAAAAGGAAGCTGCAGAAAGTAAAGAAAGAGAAGAGAAGGGAAAAGAGGCAGCTGACGAAGCTAATTTAGATAAAACTAAAGCTGTGGAGGAAGCGGACAGCCAAGAAGGAAAATTAACAGAAAGTACAAATGATGACAAAATTGAACAAGTGGACAACTCTCTTTCACATCAGGTTGGACTGATTCTTGTTTAGTATTGATGCCTAATTGTAGTTATATATACATATTTATAGATACAAATGTTTATATATATCTTCAAAACCTTGCATACGAGGCAGGATCAATCGCACTAGATATGAGACAGTAACTCTTTCTACAATTCATCCTTTATGAAGTTCATCATTGGATTGGATGTACCTCTCATGCTTGTCATTTCTGCGAAATGTCAATTTATTGCCTGTTGCATTGCTGTAGTTACCGAAAAAGCTATTTTACAAGTGCAGTCTGTAGGAAAGTTTGATATTGTTTGTTGGCACATTATTTAATACATTTTTCATATTAGTAGTACTTTTTTTTTTTTTGGGAAAAAATATCACCTAAAGCTTTTTGCACTAATTTCCAGTAATGCCTTTCTTCTTTTTTTTTTCTTTTTTGACAACTAACTTTTTTGTTTTGGTCAAGTAAGTTGAGTTTGTATGACCAGAAAATAAGATATACAGAGAATCCCGAACAAACCCATAGATAAGACTGTAGGCACCAAAAGCACACCAAATCCATTCATGACCCAAGTGGGAACGCCAAAAACAAAACAATGCTCAAGAGGGGATCATGGTGGAGGTAGAGATCAGTACCCTTACAATTGAGAGGCATTTGTGCTTATTTTTGGTGAAGTATTGGGCATACACCATTTGGGATTAGGGACAGACTTATCTTTACAGAGATAACAGGGATAATTCAGGATATATAATAGCTAGAGCTTATATAAACACGGACTTTTCGATTTTATAGAAATATATCAGGGACAAACTTGTCCAAGAAAAGATTGTTTGCCTCCACATGTAAATGTGATTTTAAAAGACCAAAATTTAGCTTTCGTCAACAGTGCTATTGCACGAACATCTCTACCACCAAAAAGTGCCTTTTGATGTCGCCAAACACAACTGAAAGTGATTTTTAAATTAAGAGTGCTTCTAGCCTGCCCAACAACAATGTCAAACAGGCCCTTAGTTGAAAGTGATTTTTAAATTAAGAGTGCTTCTAGCCTGCCCAACAACAATGTCAAACAGGCCCTTAGTTATTGAAAGCCGCTCTCTTAGAAATGCGATTTTAAAAGCACCAAATGTATTAGATACCCTTGTCAGCGAGATTATCATTTGAGCCTTGTAAATGAACTTTTTTTAAGTGCCCTGATCCCTGCCAACGAGAAACAAAAGCATTACTGTCAATTTAATAAATCCTGTAAAAATGTCCTTCCAAAGTTATAGAATCGTGAAGAAGCATTGGCATGACATCTAGAAGGGAGGTTGCTGTTTAGGGTTTTATTTCTATCACTAACAATCAGAAAAAATATGCCAAAAAAAATATTGTTCGCTAAATGGGAATAGACAAGCAATTTAGAACTGTTTGGATAGAAAAATACGAACTCTACAATTAGGGTGGTAAGACACCAACCTTTGAAAAAAAACTCTTGTTAGATGAATGATGAATCACAAACCAGCTGAAGCTCGACTTACCAGTGAGCAAGCCTGACTGAGATTCATATATATATATAGTGACCTTGAATTTAGAAATAGGATCCCGATTTTAAGATTGGCATCTCTGCATCCTCAAAGTGTCCCGGGCTGTGTTTTCCTTCTAGATAGTTGAGGCATAAGATTCGACGCAAAAGGTGATGCAGCCCACTTGAGTTGCAGCATGTTTATCATTAGTTCTCTGACATTACAAAACCTCATTAATTTGGGTTAAGAGCCTGCTTTACGTAGAATTAAAGCAATTATTTTTTAAGCTTGATGGTTTGAAATTCTAAGGCCTTTTCTTATAAAGGTTGAGATTCGGGGCTGTTGTTTTTGTTTTAATAAATGTTACTTGAAAAATAAAAGGAATGTACTTCAAACTATTAGAGCATTAACATGATGCTTTTAATTTCTCATTTTTGATGAAGTGAAATCTGAATCTATTAATTTTCACATTCCTCTGTTTGTCACACAGTTGCCCATAGATGAGAGTAGACACTCTTGTTGTGTAACTTATTAACTTCATCACTTTCTATGAAATGTTCCATGCAATATAGCGTTTCTTTCTATGTGAACATTTGGTGACTGTGAGGATGATTGTTATGGATTTAATGCCTTTCAGCTCATTACTCTGTAATTTCCTCTCATTTGTGTCAGTGCATTCCTAAATACCTGTAAATGCCTATATTACTGTGACCACTCAATATTATAACCTACATTGTCTCGTATTGCAAATACTTGCCCCTTTTCAGTTATCTCATTTACAGCCTTCTGATAGGATGTGGCACCAGAAGACAAAAACTCAGTTGGTGAAGCTGCGCATATTGATACTTTTGAAAATGAAGGAACTCTGAAGAATGGAGTGGAACAGGGAAATGAGGATTCTGGCAATGTATGTTTTTCTTCCAGAATCAAGTTTCACTGAACTGGTCATTTCCTTAACTTAGACATTAGATCTTGACATGTTTTTGGATCCATATTTCTATCGTGATACAGCTAGCTGCAAAGAAAGAGGAATCGTCTCCTGTGACATATGAAACTGGTGTTGACACTGGAATTGAGGTACCTCCTGATCTTGCCATTAAACTGGTAACCTAGTTTTTCTATGTAGCTCCATCCTATTTAACTCATGGTGTTACTTGATAACTTTATTGGTCGAATTGGCCTGTGGTACAATTCTGCCTCTTGATCATGTTATTAAACTAGTAACTTAGTTTCTCTACATAGTTCCATCCTGTTACTTGATCACTTTAATGATAATACGCTTGTGGTAGAATTCTGAAGGGTAATCTTTTCACTTGAGTTTCTTTGACAACATTTTTAGTGGTCCTCAAAACATAAGTTGAAACTAGAAAGAAATTTTTTTGAGAGTATTGCACATCAGCCTGGTGCTATGGACCAAAGATGGTTAGTGCAGTACGTGGATGACATAATTTCAATGTAGTCCATGCATTGCCTCGAGGACACCTGAAACACTGCTTGCTGTTGGGCCTTATACTGCATCAGGTTGTGGGCAGGTGATGATGGTACTTGGCTCAGTGTGCCTCAGCACCATTTGGGTGCTCACCGAACTTTAAACCTTATTATCGACCCTGTTATTTCTGAAGTAATATCACAGTATTCATACTGTGTTTACCAAATGAATGAATCATATGAAAATTAGAAAAAAGGGTCATTACCCAGTGTTGTTCCTGTGAATGAAAATTGAAAGTCTGTCTTTTTTTCTGAGATGTGGTTGCAAAGAGAAGAGACATCAATTTTAGATGTAATGGTTGAGTCCTAAACAAACAAATTGGCCCGTGGTTCTTGAAATTTTTGAGTAGCAATCTTCTCATGGTTTTCTTTTGGTGGGTACAATGGCTAGAGATAGGTACATAGGTGATCAGTAAAAAATAATTTGGTTTTTGTTTTTGACATAAATCAAATATCTTCTCCATGCAAGCGTGATCGAGGTGTCGAATTTTATGGAGATCGTTAAGGAAAAGCAGAAAACTGTTGTAGCAAGACATCTGTATAACAATTCTAACACCTTAGTCAGAAAGGCCTTTCTTCTGGTTTGCTAACCTATATAACTGTAATTGTGCTAACTTCTATATTACAGACTCAAAATTAAGAGAAATATGCTTGCCAACAATTAATGCCAAAACTTAACTTCATTCATGCTAATGCAGTGCTTTACCATATTTGTGTTTCTTTGATAGTAGTTTATGTTAACATGTTATTGATTTCACATTGCCAACCATGTGATTATGTCAAAAAAAAAAAAAAAAGTGTCCCAGCATCCTTGAATCCAGGGTGGCAGAATCATTTGTTGGTTTCTAGAAGTTTGAAAATGCCATTATCTTTTTGCTTTTTCAGAAATCTTACACATTCACAATATTATCACAAAGATCTTCTACATCGGCAAAGTTAGTGTTCTTTGGTTATTATTTTAGTTCACTGCTTACAGGTTACTAGTCCATGATGAATGCTGCTTTGATATTCTAATAATCTGCAACCCCACTTTTATCATCTGCTTCAAAGAACACAAAAAATGATATTCTTGATAAATATTTATAAGAACTGCCAAAGGGGCTGCAAACCAGTTACATGTGAAGTATATTAGAGTAATAAAAGGGAAGCTAGCCTAACCTAAAGGATGATGCATGTCCTCTACGAATTTCTAAAAAGAGAAAAAAGGAAAAAATATTGTCTTTCCCTAAGAGCCAACAATGCAAGGAAAGAAGGGATTCAGTAAAAATATTCTTCAAGCTATGAATCGGGCCCTCCATCCCTTTAAACATGCTGCTATTCCTTTCTTTCCATATGTTATGAAAGAGGCAGGAATGTCCTTCCTTCCTTCCATGACTCCCACTTACTCCAAGAGTTGGATGATCCATTCCAGCCCCCAATTAATGAAGGGATCATATAGTGAAGACAGTAAAGTATAAATAGTTATGCACCACAATAGGAATTTTAATATTCATTTTGAGAGTAGTTGAGGAATGTAGAAGTTTGTTATTATCTTTGTTGTGTCACACCCAACCCCTTTGATCTCTAGTTGTTCCTTAGATTATTTTATTTTCTATGGTTATTTAATTTCACAGTAACAAATAATTCATTATCTGACTGATAGTTAAGCACCACAGTTGGATTTCTAATATTCATATAGAGAGTTGTATGAGGGATATGGTAATTGAAAATATATTCGTATTGTGCTATGTTTCATAATCAAATATAATGCTTACTAAGTTAATATGAAAAATAATGTTACCATGAAATACTACTATGTTCATTATATTCTATAATTCGAATTTATGACATTGTAGTAATTGATTCATTGAATTCAATTGTATAGAAATGCAACTATATATATATATATATCTCACTACACAAAGGAATTAGGTTATGGAGGAGACCTTGTTAGTCAAGTGCATGTTTAATTCATCTTTTTTTCATTTTTTAATTTTAATATTTTTTAATATATATGTAGGTTAGACAATTTACCTGATTTTTCCAAGTACAAACTCAACCTGAATTCAAAGATTTTGAGCAAGGGTTGGAGGTCGGTGGGTTGGGCTTCATACATTGTGTAATCCCTCAAGGTGCCCAATCTGCTCAAGTTGCATCTCTAGAATTGTAAGAGGGTTTAGGAGCACCTCCATGAAATCTAAATAAAAAGATTGATCTTATTCAGATTATTTATACTTAAATATTGTAATTCTTCAAACATATTTTTTGAGTGAGTTTCATGTTGATGTTTTTGTAAATTAAGACATGTTCACCAGATTTAGTCAATCATTATTCACCCATGATACTTTTTCCATCTGCAAAGAATCTCTCTTAGAAATCGAAAATTTTCTGTTGGAGTTTTGCAATTCTTTTGGAATCTTAAACTTTGACATTCTATTTACTGGGCATCCTTGTTGGCGTTGGTCATACATGATTGCCTTCAACTTTTGTTCATGCAATTACTTATCAAAGAAAAAGAAAACATATATATATGATGAGATGATGGGTATTTGCAGGAAAAAGATGCATCTGAAAATACTGAATCTTTGTCAAAGGAAGAGCTGGGTCGTCTTGTTGCTTCTCGTTGGACAGGAGAAAATACTGGGCAGCAAACCAAGGAAGTTGATGATGTAACAGATGCTCACGAGAACCATGAAGAGACACCAAAAGATGCCCATGGTGACGAATATGAAAGATATGATTCAGAAACCGACGATGATAGCCAAAGATATGATGAAGACACAGAAGACACGATGGAAGATTTTGGGGATGAGGATCATGGCGATTCTAGTTCTTCTTACAAATCTGAGTCAGATGATGAATTGGACTTGTCAGGTTTGCAACTGTTCTTCCAATCCCCCCATGGAAGTGTGAATCTGTTGGTCAAGCTTTGTTCTGCAGCTACAACTTAATTTTTTTGCCTGATTAAGCTAGCCTAACTACATGTTCAGATATGACTACAAGAAACCCATCTTGGTTGGAGAAGATACAACAAACTGTGCGGAACGTTCTACAAGTTGTTAATCTGTTCCAGACTCCAGTGAATAGATCAGGTACCAATTGAAATCTCATGTTTCTTTCAGCACCTGAACCTTGGAATGAGTGTGTGTAAATATGGGTTGTCTTTTGCATTTGAATTGTTTAGAGGCTGCTCAAGTACGCAAGGAATATGATGAGTCCAGTGCAAAGCTGTCGAAGATAGAGTCGAGAATATCACGTTTAACTGCAAAGCTAAAACATGATTTTGGTAGTTATTTCAAAGAAGTTACTTGTGGTCTTATTTCATTGTTTAATATTCATATTAGCTTGGTTGAACTCAAATTTTATATGCAGGACCAGAGAAGGAGTTCTATTCATTCTACGATAAGTGTTTCGAGAGCAAGGAAAACAAGTTACGTACTTATGTGTACTTCATACTTTGACTCAGTTTATACTTACAATTTTTCTAATTGTATTTCTTTGACCAACGAAAATTCTTGCTTCAGGTATGTTTATAAAATCTGCCCATTCAAACAAGCTACCCAGGAGGAGGGCGGCCACAGTACAACTCGTTTAGGGTAGGCATCTATTTCATTCAAGTGATCTTATAGGTGATCAGGTTGTTCACGACTTCATGTTGGGTGCAAAGGGAATTATTTATATGTTATTCCACCTGGGAGATCCAGGTTGGATATGAACCTGAGGAGTGCCATTACTTACAAGCAATCACAAGAGTTCTATGCTGTCCTGCGTGTTTAGAAATGAGACAAGCAAGTGTTATGTTAGTCAACTCTCAGATAGAGAGATCTTGTAATTTGGGGAGAAGATTATCAATCCTATCCTAATATGAACCCCTTGTGTTTTGCAATGGTAGTTGATGTCAATAGAGTGACAACCAAAGCATGATGGGTGTATTAAATGTTGTGTCACGTCCTTTGCTGTAACTATCTTCCTCATATTGACTACTTCCGTCATTATCTTCTCTTTGTTTTCTGAATATAGGAGCTGGGAGAAATTTGAGGACTCATACAAAGTCATGCACTTTTCAAATGGTGATAAATGCTGGAATGGACCTGATAGAAGTTTAAAGGTACTGGCAATCATCTTAATTTGTTGGGTTATGCATTGGTTTACTGTGATATAGTGGAATTCCTTATATCTCCAAATTCACCTTTTTAATTGGCAGCCATATAATCTATTGAGATTCTTCCCTGTTTTGGGTTTCCTTGAAATGGTCAAACTAATATTACACCAGTCAGCTGATTCTGTTGGCGATGATATTGTCAATGTATCTCTTTCTTTAGCCCCAATTCAAAATTTCATTACTTTTTTGTTTTGATTAGTTTAATGGAATTCACCCAAGGTTTAAAATCTCAAATGATCACGATGATGTGGACACTAGGTATATAATGGTTGTGTTAGGCTACAGGGAGCCGTGATTTTTTTTTTCTTTTTTCTGGTCACACAATTCCCATAATAGTAGTGATCTGTATGTTTTATCCTCAAAATCCCGTGAATTTTTTTTATAATTTTTAATTATTTTTTTTAATCCATACTTCCAAACACATGATTTTGTGCCATTGATGAATTTTTATATTAGTTTGTTATCAAAGTATGTTCAAATAATACCGTTGTCTCAATGTCTCGGAATGAGAATGACTGAATAGGATTCATCAATTATTTTTTTATAAAAAAAATACAAGATTAGGATTGGAATTGTTAAATTTAAATTATATTAACACAAGAAAAGTGAAATCATCAAAATGAGTTCAAAAGTTGCAAATCATTATTAAAGCTAAAAACCCGTCTTTTTAGGATCTAAGATCAGATCTTGTAAATTTGTTGTTTTGGAGGGGGTGTATATATAATTATGTGATGTTTTCAGGGAATCACAATGCTTAAAATATAATAAAAAGAAAAATGGATTAAAATGGGATTTAAAAATTCATGTCTCCAAAAGGCATAACACTGTTATGGGCTGTTAAGGCTGCCATTACAAGCTGTTACACCTAAAAATTTTACTAATACTGATATGGTGGTCCGTGAGTCGTAACTTGTTCAGGACCTCGCAATCCCATTACGTGATGATCATTATTTAAAAATCTTGAATGGTCTAGTTTGTCTGATATCACAGAATGTGTGCAATTAACAAAGTGTGCTTAATGATACCGGTTGAAACTCATGATTTTTCTCTCCTTTCTTAATTATACAGATCAAGTTAAGATGTGGACTGAAAAATGAGCTTACCGATATAGATGAGCCAAGCCGTTGCGAGTAAGAAACTCTCTTTCTCTCACACACACACACCGCAACACGCATTCACTTGCCATCTAAATTTTATTCTTTCATGGCAGATATGTAGGATTATTATCTACCCCAGCTCTTTGTCTGGAAGAAAGACTTAAGGTACTTGTTTTTATTCAATTTGCAGTTTCTATCTATTCTCTTTTGCTTTTGAACTGCTAATGAAATTGGTGAATGATGTAATGTGATAGGAACTGCAAGTTAAACTAGAGTTGATGAACAAGGAACAACCTCAAGGGCACGATGAACTTTAAGCCGTTTGGATCGTTTTACATAGTTGAGTTAATTGATTCATTTTCTTTGGGAGAATCATCCGTTTCATCTTGAAAGATACCCACCAAACTCAAGGCAGCCTCGTTGCAGGTAGTATTATGAACTGCAAGCAATATATGAAGCTAATGCGCTAATTATGTTTTTGTTCTGGAGCTCACTTCATATAATGGTTTACATTCTTCATGAAATGTTGAGTGAGGCTTAGGAATGAAAAAAAAAAAGGCAACTAAAAGAAGAGGGTGGGTTGAGGCTTGGGAACACTTAAAAAAAGAGTGTTCCATAGAACTGATCTTGATTTTGTTAATCCTGTTCTCTTTGAAATGAACCTAGAACAATGATATTGATTATGTCAGGACAATTTTTTTTTTCCAGTTGCAACTCACGGGCCCACTTTTTGTCGACCTTTTACTTAAAAAGGTAGAAGAGATATCACTTGACTACAATCCTTGGTCGTGACAAATAATATTTCTCTCTTCTCTATGGTTGCCAGATTGGGTTCAGCAATATTTGCATTTTGATTGAAATTATTAGTCGTCTGAAGCGAGTTTATGGAAGGGGGGAAATTTAGTCTGGGGAACTTCTTTCTATGTCTTCTATAATTGATATTACAAATAAATAGATGGATAAATTACACTCACACCCCCCTCAAATTATGCTTTACATTAAACACCCTTGTGGTTGTTATGGAAGTCAAATATGAGAATGAAATGTCAATTGTACCCTTGGCTTTTATAAGATTAAAATACATAAAATATCTTTAAAGCCAAATTACTATAATATCCCAAATATATATATATATATATATATCACTTTGTGGAATGAATAGCCAACAATGGCAAATCCACCGAATGTGATATCCCCCCACCCCCCCACACACACAGTTGTAACTTATCCTTCCAAACGCCTGTTAACGAACTCTATATGTCAGGTGATTCTCACCAATTTGAGGGGAAATTTTTTTTTGTCAAAGTTGACTTCTTGTAGTACGTGTTGCCTAATATATTGGTTAGCAAGGGAAAATTTCCAATTTATCAACTAATTAAATCTTAACATGTATTCATACGTGTCTGCTCAGACAGATGTTATCGCATGTTTGTGTCTGAATAAATATCTCACATCCACACAAAAAAAAAAAAATGTATTTAGTGAATCTGTTACAATTTAATTGGTTGGTGATTATGTGTAACCAAAATGACATGTTATTACAGCACGTAATGATGGAACTGGCTTTGGAAAAAAGGATCCTTTCTATTTTTCTTCAAATATGGACCATGCTTTCAATCTCCAAGGTAAAAAACTTACTTGGACAAAAAAAAAAAAAACATATATTATTATTATTTAAGAAAATAAAACACCTAGATGGGGACAAATTAAATTTCTTGTAATAATTTATTAGGAGTTGCTTGTTGAACTTGAACTGAGGTGTTCAATTCTGGGCTACCGTGTCGGTCAACTTTTTTAACAATCAAAATGATATTATCTACATAAAAGAGATGACAAGGTACATTTAAAAAAAAAAGGGTGTTATAATGTTAGTCTTGTTTCCGAAACTTCCAATGTACAAAACTTTTGCCAATTCACCCATTGGTTTGAAAATAACATGTTCTTGTCCACAAGAGAGATTATGGGTGACTATGATTCGGTTTGGATTATGTATTAAATCTAATTCGATCCGTGGTTTACGAATTGGTTAAATTTCAATTCGATTTGAACCATGGCCAACATTAATTCCAACCAAAACATCTGAACCATGGCCAATTATGATTCGGATCAGATTTGTATTTTATAAATCCATAACTGAACCATGAACTAGAAAAATCGAACTGATCTGCACGAATCCATTTGGTTCGGATTCACGGATTTTTTGAACACCCCTAAAAGATAGTATATTTCAACATCTACGTAAACGAAAGTTCTAAGATTTCATCCAACTGATACAAAAACACTACATTACTATTTTGTTTCGATTAAGTTAGTTATGAAACCCTAACATGATGGGCAACTATACAAATGATGAGCTGACACATTTTTTAGTAGGATAAATTATTCTAACCTCCCATGAGATTTTGTCTAATTACTTTTGGATTAAAAATTTTAAAATATGATGGTTAACCTACCTTGAGATTTGGTTGACTTTACTTCAAGTATCTGTACTGTTAATTGACAGTAAGTTGTGTTAAAGTTAATTAATATAAAAAAAATCAAAATTTCAAAACTACCCTCGATGGCGGTAGTGTTGATGTGGCATTAATATATATATATATATATATATATATATATAGAAATTGAGGTTATTTTTGCACAAAAGCATTATAATTTTAAGGTATTTTTATAATTGTATATTAGATGTAATTTTATTTAATAGATGTTAGAGTAATTTTGTAAAATCTTTAATTTGAGAATAATTAGCCCAAAGATCATAGAAGGTCAAATAATTTACTTTTTTATGATTGGATGAACCCTTGAAGTTGCCTTGAAAAGTAAAATTATTGGTGAATTCATATATCAAAGGAGAGTTTTATTATATTAGCTTTGTTCTCAAGCTTCTCAAAAAGATAGAACTTTTATTAGGCATCTTGGTCTCAGTCAATTCACCAACCAAGAGAAGGTGCTATCTTTTGCTTGCGAGTTGCAAGGATGATGGCATCAAGGTATTCTCTGGTTATGAGAATTTGAAAGAAAAAAAATAAAATAAATGAGCAGCACTATTAAAGCTGGTTGACTTAGGAAGATTCCAAATCAATGGAGTGTCCACACGGACACGGTTAGGTTTGTTCAAAGTGTGCCTAGGAGGGACAGTTGTATTTTTCTTACTCGGTGGACATGTCAGCACGTTTAAGTTCAAAATTTGCTGAGTTTTGCTGGTCTTGCCTTGCTCTTTATCAAAAGTAGAACAAATATTTCTAGTTGTCACGACGACTGTTAGGTCTAGTTTGGTACGTAAGAATGAAATAGAATAAGAATAGAATAAAATTAAGAATGGAATGAGAATGAGAATAGAATCTAATAGAATGATCGTTCTCATTCCAATGTTTGACTACGGATAGAGAATGATGTAGGAATGAATTGGTAATACCTTTCAACAAGTTATATTTTTTCATAAAACATAATTAATTTTTAAATGGGACATTTGGCCAACTTTAATTTAATTATCATGTAAAAAAATTAATTATCCATTCAATTAAAAGGTGGAATGACTAGAAATAACCATTTTATTTCTAATGTGACACAACAAACAAGAGAAATGGAATCAAATGTGGAATGACTATTCCATTCCACCTCAATTCTTGCGTACCAAACTAGACCTTAAGTCCTTATGGTCTTTTCTTTATCTCACTCTAAATGATTGTGAAGAGTAAGAATAATTCACTGATTCAATTACTTCGACCTTAAAATGGCTGACTTTCTTGAAATGTTATTTATACTTTGTTTTAAAAGAAGAAGATATAAATAATTGAACAACACTTAGCAAAACAAATGTAACTTTATTATTATTATCATTGATTTATAGAATGAAGATCAGTTACAACTTTGTAAGTATTATACGGCTTCAATCCTAGTTGCACATTATACTAGAATACAAAGTTTCTTCAAAGAACACCTTAAGAAAATATTTATTAAATGCTTGTTATGGAATTAAAAAGGTGGAATTGATGGACTGAAAAGAGTAATTGGAAGAAGTAAATACAAGGAAAAGTAAGCTAAGTTAAATATGAACGATTATGATTGAATTTTAAAACAAGTTGGTACTTGCTCACTTGAGTGCTGGACCTAGAACTAGTTGATCGTGGATGGGACATCTGGATCATAATTCCTAAGAGCATCCTCTGCGGGATCTCCAAATTTGGTTCTCCAAATTTGAATTTTAGCTAGCCACCTCAGCAATTTAGTCAGCCACATCATCATATCAGGATCTCTAAATTTTAACTCCACAACAGGTTCTCTAGATTTGAATTTTAGCCAACCACATCATAATTTCTAATTTTAACTCCACAACAGGTTCTCCAAATTTTTATTACCCACACAATTAAATAATCTTACACAATTAAATTAATCTTAAAATTTTATGTATATACATATTTATATTAAATTTTTTTATACTTTTTTAACTTAAAAAATTCATAATTTTTTCGTTTTAAGTCAAAAAATAGCCTAAGTGGTACTCAAATTAAAGCTCTCGAAATTATCTTTATAACATAATTAGTTTCATCAAAAAATTTAATTTGTAGTGAAAGTTATTGACATAAGTAAATGATACATATATATATATATATATATATACATGGCACGATTTTCGAGAAAAGCAAATACCAAAAAAAAATATATACAAACCTTTGGTTAGCTAAGTGGTTCGCCGGATTCGGCTAACCACTTAGCTAACCTCAAGTGGGACCCATAAATATGGCTATCACATTGTATTGCTACAGTGTGTATTTGATCTCCAAATGTGCCTTTGGCTATCCCATTAGTGATGCTCTAAGAAGGTAAGGGAGGACTTCTGTTTTATAATTTCAAGAAGGTGGGTGGTGCTCTTTTTGCTGAAATTATAACTTAAGATTTCCTTCGAGTTAGATCATTAAAAGCATTGATTCCAGGTCTGTCTAAGATTTAATTTGCTTTGTTCCGGTATATCTGTCGTTAATTGACAATCATTAAAGTTATTTAACATTAAAAAAAAAATACTAAAATTATCATCGGTGCCAGTAGTGTTGATGTGACATTGATAAAGAAAAATATATATATTACATGTTAATCTCAGTCAAATAATTAAAAATTGAAATTATTTTTGCACAAAAGTACTATAATTTGAGAGTACTTTTGTAATAGTGTATGAGATGTAATTTTGTTTAACAAATAGTTAGTCTGACATATTAGAGTAACTTTGCAAAAAAAAAAAACTCAAAGGAGCTCAAAGTAATTTACCATATATATATAATCTTGACGCTCATTCACATAAATATATTAATAAAACAGGATTATAGTTCTTATTAACTTATACATTATAGCTTTATTACTAGTATATTTTAGAAAGAAATGCAATCTCAAGAGGAAAGTTATATTTAGGTCATAAAAGTTAGGCTTAAGTAAGATGTAATTTAGTTAACATAATTATTATAAAACTATATTACAAACTATATTTGGTCGATTCACAAATCAATAGTTTTATTTCAAATCTAAAAATAATAGAACCCTTAGAATCAGTGGAAAAGTTCACAATTTATATATCATAAAAAAATCAAATTAATATAAACTGAACTGTTATACTTACACATGTGTTTATTCATATATTTACTTTTCATTTAATTGGTAAATAATATTTTATAACGGTAATTTTTCTCACATTAAATCAAAGTTATACATATATTTTTGTGTCTATAGAAAATTTTCTAATCATAACCTCGTTCACTTAAATATTCTATTTTATTATTATTATTATTATTTTGTTATAATTTTATATAAGCTAAATTCATGAAATTGAATCAACCTGCACCGTTATTGTGAAGTTGACGTGGTTCTAATTAGGGATGGCAACGGGGCGGGTACGGCACGGGTTTGCCTAAACCCGTCCCGGCCCCGCCGCCTTCAACATAATTCCCAAACCCGCCGCGGGTTTGGAACGGGACAGAATTTCAAAACCCATCTCCGCCCCGTTGAAAGAAACTCCACCCTTTCCCGCCCCGCCCCATTTAAAATTTCAAAAAGGGCGGAATGAGACGGGGCAAGGCGAGGCCCCTCCCCACAAAATTGTAACCATATCAAACATTAACAAAAATTAATTTTTTCAAAAGATACGGCCTAGTGGCTAGTACCAAGTTTGATACTATAAAATTCAAAGTAGTATAACCTCTGTTTAAGAAGTAAAATGACAAGATTCCACAATTAAATAGCCTATTACAAAAAATACATTCCACAACTAAATAACTTAGTAACAAGTTTGATCCAACAATTAAAGAAGTCTTAATGCAACCAAAAAATAAAACGAAAACATAAGTCTTAATACAACCAAAAAATAAAACGAAAACATAAGTCTTAATACAACCAAAAAATAAAATGAAAACATGGTCCAGATACAACAATTAAGAAGGCTTAATTTGTATATATATAATATATATATATATACACATAGAAATATATTTATAATAATAAAATATATAGGCGAGGCGGGCGGGGCGGGTACTTATAGAGTCCCTTACCCGCCCCGTACCCGCGGGGGGTTTTGAATTTTCTTACCATATCTGCCTCTACGGAAAAAAATTGACTCCCATACCAGTCCTATACGGGACGGGACGGGGCGAAAACCCGGCGGGGCGGACAAAATTGTCATCCCTAGTTCTAATAATTTAACAATTTCGTAAAATTTTAAATTTTTTAAAAGTTATAATTAGGGGTGCACAAAAAATTCATAAATCAGCGAATCAGATCCGATCCGGACGAATCCAGTTCGATCAGTTAGCTAATGGATTGGTGGCGGATTAAAAAATTACAATCCGTTAGCTAAGGATCGGATTACGGATTGGAGGGTCAGAAATTCGATCCGATCTGTGGTATTCCATGGCTATATATATATATAATTAGTAATTATATATATAATAATATAATATGTTACATACTTACATGGGTAAACCTAAAAACTCAATATATATTATATTTGTTTATTTAACAATTGTGTTCATTTGAGATGTGAATTAAAAAGTGTTGTGAATTTTTTTCTTGAAAATTTTGAAGTAAACAAAAAAAAAATTCAAATAGGAGTACAGGCCCAATTCGCTAATTCGATCTGATCCGTTCAATCACGGATCGAATTCGAACGGATCGGATTGAATTTTCGCCAATCCGTAATCCGCAGATCGGATTAGGATTATGGATAATCCGATCCGATCTGTAGTCACCCCTAGTTATAATACATCCTCCGAATTTGAAGAGTGTCGAATGGAAGTTATGTGAGTGGGCTCGTGAACCTGTCATAGATAGAGTTCACGTCCTTACTCACATCATCAACATTTTTTGAATTCGGAAGATATATTATTTTTTTATTTATTTTTAAAAATGTTGGATATAGATATGAAATAAAGACTTGATGCCCTAGTTTTTCTTTACCTTTGTTGTTGAATTGGTTGACATGTGTGGGTCTTTCTTTACCTTTTTTTTTTTGAATTGGTTGACATTTCAAAGCTGTTGTTTTTTTCCCTCCTTCATTAACTTGTATGAGGAGGAAGAATCTGTAGTCCAAGTCAATGCCACATGAAATGAGCTTATATAGACTCATTTTTTGTTGAAACTTTGAAAGATCTCTCTTAAGAGTCTAGAAAGGCTAGATGGGGCCCACTTGACATGTTTTTACCATCGTGGATTATGACCCATTCTGCGGGCCGAACCCTTTGGTTGACCATATATATATATATATATGTGTGTGTGTGTGTGTGGGTGTGTGTATATAGACTAGTGGATACGCTGTGGCGCTATCACGCACTAGCAAATGTGACTGTTAGATAGAATAATTTTAGATCGCAAGTAACTAAAGACATTTTGAACCACATGATCAATTTGTTAACTACTTTTGACAGTTAAATTAAAATTTTTGTACTTATTATACCAAGCTTCTATATTATATATATATATTACTATGTGGTGAAAGAGGAGTTTACTTACTTTTAATTGTAATCTTAACATTTAATCATACTATATTATATAGATATATTACTATGTGGTGAAAGAGGAGTTTACTCACTTTTAATTATAATCTTGACATTTAATCATATGGCTAATTGAAAGAATAGTTTTTCTTTGCACTATTTTAGGAAATTATTATTCCATTGATTAAAATTAAAGTGTAATACAACTTGTAAGATTTGGTCTCGAGTATCTCTCTACAAATCATTATCCTTATGATTAACCTTAATTTTCTATTAACTCTCAAATATTATAATAGTACACCTAGAAAGAATGAATTGAATTATTTACAAAAATGACTCATTTAGAGCTTGACTCAAACTCATTCGTTAAATAAATGAGGCAAGCTCAAATTTGATTTTTGAACTCATTTATTAGACAAACTAATTTCAAACATTGTTAGATTTGACTCGTGTAGGCTTGTATGTGTTCACAAATATGGACTAATGAATACATTCGTAAACATAGATTTAGGTAATATTGTATAGGTTCATGAATGTAGATATACGAACATGAGTACATGAACATAGACTTGTACAGACTCGTTTAAGTTTATGAATAAGTCAAAGCAATCTTGAATACGAGCTCAAACTGAATTTGAATACAAATATGATCTTGAGATTAATTTTTAAATTAAAGAAGTCAAATCGAACTTTTAAAATAACGTTTGGCTGCCAAGCTCAATTTTATGAGTTAGTCGGATTTCAAGTTAAGCCCGACCTAAACACACACAAACAAATAAGTCGAGTCTGAACGAACTATAGCTAGGCTCCAATTACTTGCCCTAGTCGTAATTGTGAATTTAGCAACTCAAATGCAAGCTCACACCTAGAACACTACCGAATATTTAGAACCAAACACCCCTTACAGGTATTATCTATTCTATATAGAAGGAAAGCAAATAAAACAAAACAACTCAATCCAATGGTTCATATTTGTTAAAAAAGTAATCTTGCGGTTTAAAATATTTTTTGCTGTCTACGGTCTAAAATCACTTTATCTAACAATCACGATTGCGAGTGCACGATAGTGTCGTAGGCACAGGTGTATCTTAGTGGGTATATATATATATATATATATATATATATATTATATTTCTTTTACCTTGTTGCTAAAGAAAAAATAAAATAGTTTCCTTATTAGTAATATATATATATATATATAATTATATATATATATTTAGAATGCATTAATTTCTTATAACTTGATGCTCAAGAAAAAGTAACATTTTCCTTTTACAGTATTCGGAGTACTTAAACGCCCTCTTTGGTCCTTTAGAAAAGGTGCATAACAATCACGCTTTCTCTCGAGTCGCCCAAATTTTCAGTCTTACTTCTCTTTCACACTCTCTCTCTCCTCTCTCTCTCTCTCTCTCTACACGAAATCTGGGTCTTGTTTGACCATCGAAACCAGCTTCTTCTTTTCTCTCTCTATATATCTCAGTTGTGTTTGTATTTGAGATCGTGTAAGAAATCATCAATCGATCGGAAATGGAGATGATGAATAACCAATCAGCAGAGATGAGGCCGAAGACGAAGATAGTGTGCACGCTCGGACCAGCCTCCAGGTCGGTACCGATGGTGGAGAAGCTCTTGAAAGCAGGCATGAACGTTGCCCGATTCAATTTCTCTCACGGATCGCACGAGTACCACCAGGAAACCCTAGACAATCTCAGAGCCGCCATGGATAACACTGGCATACTCTGTGCCGTCATGCTCGATACCAAGGTTCTCCATTCATTTCTCATTCTATACACACACACACACACACACACATATACATATTGCAATAGTTGCCTCTGGTTGGTGGTTGTGGATCTGTTTGATTGCTTCCTCTATGATCCGGATTGATTGGATTGATAGATCGGTGGGTTGTCTCTGTAGAAGTAATTTCCCATTTTGTTTGTTTGTTTGTGGTTGTGCTTGTATCTGCTGTGTTGGTTTTCATTTTTGGGGGTTGGTTTTATTCACAATCGATCGGTGGGTTGTCTCTGTAGAAGTAATTTCCCATTATGTTTGTTTGTTTGTGGTTGTGCTTGTATCTGCTGTGGGGTTGGTTATATTCACATGCAATTTATGATCTGTTCCTAATTTCAGGGTTCTGATGTTTCTCTCTCCATGTGTGGTTTTGTCGTTTCCTTTCTACTCATTAAAATAAAATTTTCTATTTTTCTAGTTCCTACCACTCCTATTCGAGCAACTAGAATTCTGCTACTTAAATAAGAATTATAGATATATGTGTGTGTATAATTTGTGGAATTGAATAGTCCATTAAAAAGAGACTGCATGTGAGGGCGAATTTTAATTTTATTGTTATTTTGACTCTAAACATTTTAAGATTTTAGATGAATCTGATGGTCAAAACTCCTTTGAATGCTTAATTATCACAAAAAAAGTAAATAAATAAAAATAAAACTCCTTTGAATGCTTAACTGGTTAGCGAAAGTATGACTTCATTGTTTATGTCTACTAATGTGTACCCTCATATGTGGTCAGACTCCATGCGTTGTGATTGTTAGGCCGGTGGTGAGTTTTTTTATCTTGTAAACTTTTTAGAGGGTGTAATTTAGTTGTTCATACCCTTAATAGCTTCTATTTAATCTTGTTTACACAATAAAAACTCTGATAAACTTTTAGATGAGGAGTTTGAAGGATTAAGTTTCCATTTGTTCAGATTAATTGTTTCATCATGGTCGAGATATTGTTATATTTACTTTCAAATTGCTGATATCTAATAATAGGGGCATTTTTCTTTCCTGACTCCTTTTGGGTAGGAGAGTGGGAGTAGCTACTATCCCAAGACTTCGGCAGCCTTGTTATTGTGTTCTTAATTTAATCACTTAATCAAAAGAAAGTGAAGAAAATTAATTAACAATGGTTCTGCAAACTCAGAATATTTTTAGGAATGCTTTGTTCTTATATGGAATGCTGTTGGGCATTTTGTTCCGCCAAGCATTTGAAGCTCATCATGAAACAAGTTTATTAAAGAAAGTGAGATTTCACCCACATCTAAATGTGTGGGACTGTGGGGTATTATTTAGCCTTTCTTGAATTGACAATTTACTAATTTTTTTTACCATTATCTATGAGATGGTTGCAATTTTCAATTATAGATAATGGTAGAAATCTAACTTGAAATACCATGAAGACCACAACCGTGCCACTTAACATATATGAGAGAATGAAACCTTTTTTTTTTGGAAAAAAAATTCATGGGACATCCAGACATACTCTTAACGTGCAATGCTAACTGCGATATGAAAACTCAACCAAGTTGGAAACTTGCCTTAGTGATTGGGATGGAGCTTATAGTGTTGACTCATAATGTTTATTTGTTTTTTCTCCTTCACTTTTTTTCATTCATCACAAACTGTGGTTCTTTTTATTCATAATCAAAGCTGATTACTGTAGCCATCCAAACTGTAGAGCTTTCAGAGTTCAGAATTTAGAGAGTGGAAGAGGGAAAGCACTGTTATGATTGTGATGGGATGAGCTGCATTTTGTCAGCTATGTCATTGAAGTGTGTGAATAATTAATTTATTCTAAGGACCAATAAAGAAAACCTGTTTTCTTGAGAGCAGTCTTCAAAAGAAATGAAGTTGCCTTGTATCATTTTGGAGAATTATAGAATGTGTTATTGTACATCAATTTTTAACCTTTTTTTTGGGAATTTGAATACCTTGGAACCTTTATGCGTAAATTTTCCTAACTGTTCATTTTTGTTATTGGCTAAATATCACAGGGTCCAGAGATTCGAACTGGGTTTTTGAAAGATGGCAAGCCCATCCAATTAAAACAGGGTGAAGAGATCACCATCTCCACTGATTATAGCATCAAGGGTGATGAGAAGATGATTTGCATGAGCTATAAAAAGTTGGCTGAGGATGTGAAGCCACAGATGGTTATACTATGTGCTGATGGTACAATTTCGTTTACTGTTCTGTCTTGTGACAAAGAAAAGGGTTTGGTTCAGTGCCGCTGTGAAAACACTGCAGTTCTTGGTGAAAGAAAGAATGTCAATCTCCCAGGGGTTGTCGTGGATCTCCCAACTTTGACCGAGAAAGACAAGGAAGATATATTGAAGTGGGGGATTCCCAATAAGATTGACATGATCGCTTTATCTTTTGTTCGCAAAGGTTCAGACCTGGTGGAGGTTCGGAAATTGCTGGGAGAGCACTCAAAGAATATCCTTCTCATGTCAAAGGTATGTTAGTTTATTGGGGAAAAACAATTGTAAATTTGAAAAACTGATTGTATTTATTTATTTATTATAAGCTATCAAGTCATGTATGCAGAAGAGACCTAGGAATTGAAACTTGTTTAGTATCAAATTTAAGTAGGATAAAAGAACTATTAGGAAGTAAAGGTGCATCATATTACAGTTTTTGGTAATTATTGGGAAATTAATACAGAAAAGAATATGGAATTATTTTGCAATATTGCTGACAAATCTGGGAATGTATAATTGTCTTTTAAACAAGAATTCTTTTGAATTTAATTGATTATTAAGTCTTTGTATTTTTGCCATGCACTATGGGAATCAGACCTGTAATGTCTATGATTTTTTTTTGCATTTTTGCAACTGCATTTTGAGACAATTGCATTTCTATACTACTGTTGTTTCTAACATCTGGTATTTTCTTTGTTTTTTTTTTTTCAGGTTGAAAATCAAGAAGGGGTGGCAAATTTTGATGATATTCTTGCCAACTCAGATGCCTTTATGGTTGCACGAGGTGACCTGGGAATGGAAATTCCAATCGAAAAGATATTTTTAGCACAGAAAGTGATGATTTACAAGTGCAACATCCAGGGAAAGCCAGTTGTCACAGCAACCCAGATGTTGGAGTCCATGATCAAGTCTCCAAGGCCAACTCGAGCAGAAGCCACTGATGTTGCCAATGCAGTTCTTGATGGCACAGACTGTGTAATGTTGAGCGGTGAAACAGCTGCTGGAGCTTATCCAGAATTTGCGGTTCGAACCATGGCCAAAATTTGTGTAGAAGCAGAAAGCACAATTGATTATGCTGATGTTTTTAAACGGATTCAGGCAAATGCACCAGTGCCCATGAGTCCATTAGAGAGCCTGGCCTCTTCTGCAGTTAGAACTGCAAACTCAGCAAAAGCATCTCTCATATTGGTCCTAACCAGAGGAGGGAGTACTGCAAAACTGGTGGCTAAGTACAGGCCAGGCATGCCGATACTCTCTGTTGTTGTCCCTGAGATCAAAACTGACTCATTTGATTGGTCTTGCAGCGATGAATCTCCAGCAAGGCATAGCCTTATTTTTAGGGGGTTGGTTCCAATTCTATCTGCAGGATCTGCGAGGGCTTCCCATGCAGAGTCCACAGAGGAAGCGCTGGAGTTTGCCTTGCAACATGCCAAAATCAAAGGACTCTGCAAGGTGGGAGACTCGGTTGTGGCCTTGCACCGTGTTGGAACTGCATCTGTAATCAAGATTGTGACTGTGAAGTGAAGATTGCTTTGATTTTGAATCTTCTTCCAAACCAAGCTTTTGGTTGCTGCAAAGGATGAAAAAGATAGAGTGCTCAAATTTTGTCTGCTTTTTTTTTTTGGTGCCTTTTTGATGGGAGACATGAACCATAATTAATTTGGTATTTTGAGATTTGGGTTATCAACTCTTTAAATGTTACTCCAAACACAATTTTTTCATCTAATGAAATAGAACTCATACTATTTCTGTATGCTCCCTTTGTGTTGTGACTATAAAGGGTTAATTTATCTATTCTATACTATTTGTGTTGTATGACTATAAAGGGCTAATTTATCAATTCTATGCTATTTGTGTTGTAAGACTATAAAGGGCTAATTTATCAATGCTATGTTATTTGTGTCGTGTCTATAAAGGGGGTTAATTCTCTACGCTATTTGTGTTGTGTCTATAAAAGGTTAATTCTCTATCCTACTAGTATGACTTCAATTCAATAATAATAATGTTATGTTTGGAGCATAGTTGTCATTATCTTGATTTGGATCTTAGAATCCTACGATTCTATGATTTAAAATCAACAAAACGATTCAAATCCCACCTGAATCTTTTCTGGAGAATCTTTTCTGGAGTAGAATCTTAGTAGTCCCGCTTGAATCTTTTCTGGAGTAGAATCCTAGTAGAATCAGTAAAATCTCATGTAGAATCTTAGAATCCTTCAATTCTACGCGATTCTACCAAATTTCACACAATAACTAATTTGGGCCAAAAACTTAAATAAGTTATTTGGATTTTGTGTAGTTACTTGAATCACACAATAACTAATTTGGGGGTGAGGCAATGCCTTTTTATGTGCTTTATTGCAATGGGGGGAGATTTTTATGAAAATTTTCTTTTTTTAGGACTTTTTGGTTACATTATTTTCATAGTTTATTATTTTATTTTATTTTTAGATAGGATGTTTTTACATTATTTACGGGATTAGTACTTTATGTAGGTGCTTAACTTGCAATTCTTGGGTATGTTTAAATTTGTAGAAACTGTGGTTTGAATTAGTGGTTTTAATCATTATTTGCATTGACATGCCTTGGGGTGATTGGTTTTAGTTTCCTCACATGCATAGGCACACTAGCAAAATCTTATGGGGTATAGACTTTGGCTTTGAGTTGTTGGGTTACATATACTTGATATTAATTGGTATCCCTTGAGAATGAGTACCGATGATGTGATTTACATGATTTCAAAAACTTGATGTTGTTTTAAAATTGTTAAATAACTCGCAAGTGTACGAATCTATTAAAGTATAGTTCGGCAAGAACGAGGTCGAACCCAAGGGAATGCTTTGAGAAGAAAAACTAACACAAATTCAAATTAATTTAAAACTAATCTAGTTTAAACAAAAGTTGATCGATTTGAGATAAATTAAACTAACATGTAAATAAAATAACACTATTGAAATCAAACAGAGAAAATAACTAAGGTTTCGGATTCCACCACCATTAAATCCATGAAGTTTCTAATATTCATTTATTAATTCCCAAAGTTAGAGTAGCAATCAAGAAATCAATCTATTGCTTACTCAAGATTTAACAATAAAGCACTATGAAAAATATATTAAAAGGTAGATTTTTCTTCGCTTCACTAGTGTAAAATTCTAAGCATCTTATGTATCCAATTTAATGAAAAACACAAGATAAAAGATTATCACTTTTAAGAAATACAAACCCAAGCTTAGATTAATTATAATACTTTCTAACTACCACATATACATGATATAGATGGTGAAAGAATTATAAAATAATTAATCAAAAGAAGCAAAAATCATAAGCAATTAAATCACACACATGAGAATCAATTAATGAACAAAAGAACTTCACTTCATTAATGGAGGTTTCCTCCTCAACCCTAGTTGAGGAGTTTAGTTACACATGGTAGAAGAAGAAGAAGAAAACAAAATAATAAAAGACATAATGAATAAATAAAACCCGGATTGTCTCTGTCTTCTCTGCCTTGGCCTCCACTTCTTTTCTCCTCCCCCAAAACAGCCTCCAATTCACCTCTTTATACCCCAAGAGAATACATAAAGTCCTAATCCAATTAGGAGATAAAGTCCTAATCCAATTAGGAGAATATTAGGGTTTTCCCGCAGCCTAAAATAGGTAGATTTTTCTGCTGACTTTCGACCCAAGTTTTGACCCAGTAGAAGTCTGATTCACGAAATTTACGTGAAATACAAAAGTGTCCAGAATCGAATTTCGTTCAACCCACGCGGGAATTAAGTCGAATTGACGCTCGGAAATAAGGTTTTCAGTCCACTTTATAAAACGGGATTAAAACTGGATTAAGTATAGAATTGGGCTTCAGGCCCGTAACCTCCTTAAGCAGTTGTAATTCTCTTGGACCACTTTATTGGGCTGTTTTGAGTTGAAATATGGAGTTGAATGGACCCATTAGATGTAGGCTTCATATAACCTTCTTCGATATCATCTTTAAAAGCCCAAAATCATGGTTTTATCTGAAATAATCATTAAGGCCCTGAAAAAGACAGAAAATACAAAAACAGAGTAAAATCACATATAACCTATCACTAAGAGAATAAAATATGCAAATTAAGAGGCTAGAATGCGTAACATTCAACGCTCATCACACCCCCAAACTTACATATTGCTAGTCTCTTAGCAATAGAACAAAATAAAACTAAAACAAAGGAAACTAACTAAACACAAACTAAACTACCCAACTCCTCTTTCGTGGGAGAAACGATTGCATTTAGCATATGCAACAAGCCTTTGAACCCCTAGGTTCCCCCTAGTGGACGAGTTATAGTCTCGTGAGGGTTTCCAGAAATGTTACCCACAAACATTCAAAATTTCTGTTTAAACATTAATAAAAAAGAAGATTACAATATATAGTTACAAACTTGCATTCAAGAATAATTTCAAATTTTCAAATCCCATAATTCAAAGTAATGGTCCCCACACATAATTCACATCAACATATCTCAAAGTAACCAATTCTAGCTCCCTCGTGAAAAGTGAACTAGCAATCCTCTCATGTGGCATTACCTAGCTCCGAATATATTAAGACACATACCCCTTCAACTCACTAGCTCCCCTTATTGAACTCATACTTCCCAACATGCATACATGACTTTTTCATTTTTTTTTTTTTCATTCTTTTTTTTTTTTCATCATTCCTTTTTTTTTTTTTTTTTTTTTCATTGCTTCATTGGTTGTGCAATGTCTTGATCTATTAAGCTTTCTGAAAGACCCATGTAGCAAGCTTTCAGTCAATGACTCCCAAACCAGATGGCTTTAGGGCACTAGGTGTTAAGACACCCCGAAGAACCTAATTACTCGAATCAGTCAGGCTACAAATCAAGACAACCAATGCTCATCTTTTCTCACCCTTTCACTTTTGACGCGAACACTCCGTGCTTCCTGAGGCATAGAGGCCCGGTTACTCATGAAAAGGATCAAATTGATTTTCTATTCATCACATATTCTTTTTTTTTTTATTTTATTGAAATCATGTAAATCACATCATCGGTACTCATTCTCAAGGGATACCAATTAATATCAAGTATATGTAACCCAACAACTCAAAGCCAAAGTCTATACCCCATAAGATTTTGCTAGTGTGCCTATGCATGTGAGGAAACTAAAACCAATCACCCCAAGGCATGTCAATGCAAATAATGATTAAAACCACTAATTCAAACCACAATTTCTACAAATTTAAACATACCCAAGAATTGCAAGTTAAGCACCTACATAAAGTACTAATCCCGTAAATAATGTAAAAACATCCTATCTAAAAATAAAATAAAATAATAAACTATGAAAATAATGTAACCAAAAAGTCCTAAAAAAAGAAAATTTTCATAAAAATCTCCCCCCATTGCAATAAAGCACATAAAAAGGCATTGCCTCACCCCCAAACTTAAATTGTACATTGTCCTAAATGTACACCCAATCGAAGCATAGAGAAGGGTTAGAACAATATTACCAGAAAACGAGAGTAGTGGCAAGAAAATAGAGCAAACTAATAGCATGAAGGTAATGAGGCCACTCCCCCAAACTTGGATGCTGCATCCTGTCAAAACAACAACCATACTCCAACGACCAAGTAAATAACATGGGTGAAAATAAATATGAAACAGAAAGTAAAATTTTTTTTTTTTTTTTTTTTTAATGAACAAAAACTAAAAATAAAAAGACTCAAGAGCTATAAATCCTAAAACTAATAATGTACACTAATGATAAAAAGGGACTATAACTCAACCGATACCTTGGCTTTCCTTTTTGGCTTTCCACTTTTTAGTGTTGATAAAATGGACTGAATTCAATGAAACATTCACATCCAATAAAGCATTCACATCTTTACAAGCACTATCAATATCAAAATTACAGCCAAAATTAGTTAGGCTTGCCTCTAAAGGGTCCTTATAACTAGCATGAATAAAAGTATCCTGATCTAGACTCTCTATTAAATTTACCTCACAAATATCCTCAGAGTCTGGTGGTTGTCGGTTTACGTTAAAAATATTAAGCTCAACCGACATATTTCCAAAAGAGAGTTTCACAACACCATTCCTACAGTTGATTAAAGCATTTGAAGTGGCTAGGAATGGACGACCTAAGATGACAGGAATCTGGCTAGTAGGATTAGCTACAGATTGAGTGTCGAAGACAATAAAGTCTACAGGGAAGAAGAATTTATCAACCTGAATAAGCACATCCTCAATAACACCACGAGGTACCTTAACTGAACGATCTGCTAATTGGAGTACCACCTTCGTGAGTTTCAACTCACCAAGACCTAGTTGCTCGTAAACAGAGTAAGGTAACAAGTTGACACTCGCACCCAAGTCAAGCAAAGCTTGCTCAATTTTTTGATCACCTATGGTACATGAACTTGTAGGACATCCAGGATCCTTAAATTTAGGTGGAGTGCGATGTTGGATGATTGAGCTAACTTGCTCAGTTAGGAAGGCTTTCTTGTGCACATTCAAGCCACGTTTGACCGTACACAAGTCTTTCAAGAATTTTGCATAAGAGGGGACCTGTTGAATTGCATTGAGAAATGAAATATTAATTTTGACTTGTTTAAACACTTCCATAATCTCATTATAGTGATTTCCCTTCTTAGGCTTTTGAAGTCTTTGAGGATATGGTGCAGTAGGAACAAAGTTCCTAACTGGTAGACTTATTGGAGATGGTGGGTCAAGATTAGGGACTTGAATTTCTGACTCAACTTCAGATGTAGTTTTGTCCTCCTTTCCTAAACTGCTAACATGGTCTTTTTCAATTTTCTCATTATGTATAGGCATTTGGACTCCATTATTAACTTGTTTGCCTGATCTTAAGGTTGTGATAGAGTGAACCTGCTCATGTGAACCAGAAGTGGATTGATCACTAATATGAAACTGGCCCTTTGGGTTAGGCACAGGTTGACTAGGAAACTTTCCCTTCTCCCTCTCTCCTACAACAGTGGCTAATTGACCTATTTGAGTTTCTAACTTAGAAATTGACTGACTGGTCTGTTGCATGAACTGTTGGAAAGTATCCTCTAAAGTTGGTCTTTGTTGAGGTGGGGGAACATACGGAGAGGCATTTTGGGACATGGAAGGATATGAAAATTGTGGTTGCCCTTGGGGTTGCGTAGGTTGCACCCCTTGGTTGTTCCGAGGTTGGTCTTGCCTCCAAGAAAAATTAGGGTGGTTCCTCCAATTAGGATTGTATGTGTCAGAATAGGGGCTGCCAAATGGTTTCTTATATGAATTAAGTGCATTGGCTTGTTCGGCTATACACTCATGAAAAGATGCAATAGATGGACAAGTTTGTGCCGTATGAGAAGAACTTCCACACAATTGACACATCTCATTAACTGCACGAACAGAAGAATTACTTCCTTTACTCATCTCTATAGCCTCTACTTTCCTAGTTAGACTAGCTATCCTCGCACTCATATCGGTCTCCTCTCGGAACTCGTAAATTCCTCCCTTTTTGGGTTCTGAGAGCACTGATAGACCACTCCTTTCAACCCTCCCTGAGTACTCCCATTGTTGAGAGTTCTCTGACAACGTATCAAGAAATTTCTATGTTTCATCCTCATTCTTAGACATGAATTCTACCCTACCTCGTGACTCAATTAGTTGACGATTATAGGGTGACAATCCCTCATAAAAGAATTGAACTAATTGCCACTTGGCAAAACCATGATGTGGACACTTAAGGAGAATATCATTAAATTTCTCCCAACATATGTAAAACTCTTCACCCTCTTTTTGAGTAAATTGCATGATATTTCGACGAAGGAAGTTAGTTTTGTGCATGGGAAAGAACTTGGTAAGGAATTTAGTGCATAACCCATCCCATGAATTGACAGACGCGGGTTCCAGTGAGTATAACCAAGATTTTGCTTTCTCTTTCAAAGAGAATGGAAATAACCGCAATTTAATTGACTCCTCAGAAATATGTTGAAATTGTAGTGTGGAGCAAATCTCTAGAAATTCTTTAACATGGAGATATGGGTCATCAGAACTAAGACCTCTAAAAGTGGGCAGTAAATTAATTACTGCTGCCCGTATCTCAAAATGTCCCTGTTGGGTAGCAGGTAACACAATGCAAGATGGGTTTGTAATATGCACGGGAGTGTAATAGTCCTTAAGGGATTTAGTTTCAACAGGATCTGCCATCTTGGGCAAAGAAGGATCTCTAACACTAGAATTTTTCACACCCTTTTGAAAGGTTCTCTCAATCTCAAGATCTAATGGAAACAACTCTGGATTCAGTGATCGACGACCTAACATACACTAAAATGACTCACAAAAATACCAACCAAATAAACAAGCAAAATTTTTTTTTTTTTTCAAATTTAATTCAAGGTTAGTGATTTCTATTTAAAATTTTTTTATTTATTTTCCTAAAGAATTATCTGGACTAGTTCCAAAATAATTCTTACCTAGTTAGACAGCTTCTACTCCCTTTCAGAGGAACTAGAGGATTACCAGTTAAGCCCCACCAACAATACAACCAGGAAAGTTTCTAAGATAGATTGGAGGGGTCACAAACGGTCCCACTTAAAAATCAAGCTCCTCAGAACTTTCCTAGACATTGTGAAGTTGGAAGGTGCTCACTGGAGTTACCAAAAGTTAACTCTGTCCAAGAGGGTCCTATAAGCTATGTGAATTCCTATGGCCAATGTCTACTTGATTTTAAATTTAAACTAAATTTGGCTTGGGATAGACAAATGCAAGGAGATTTTTAACCTAGTTGGGCAAGGAATTGGTGATGAAATCCAATCCTTATCTTGTTGGGGGTTTGTGCCCTTACTAAAATTTTTAATGCAATAATGCTAAATTAAAATGCACAAACAAAACACACCATAAAAAATATAAAATAAAAGTGAGTGAGTGTGTGGTCTTTCTTTTTTTTTTTTTTTTTTTTTTTAAATAGAGAGAAAAAAAATAAAAAAAATAAAAAAAATAAACTTGAAGAAAGTGTGACCCTAAGGCTATTTCTAAGTTATTCTATCCTAAAGTTCTCATGCAAAAATTATCAACCTAAAACAAAAATCTATGTTTTCCTAATCTAAGAAAATAAAAATATAAATAAACGAAAAGAAAAAAAAATGTACTTACTTGGATTCCAAAGTAGTGCCCAAGAACATGCGAAAAAGGCAATTTTCAACAATACCACCTATAGAATTCAAAAAGTATCAGGTAAAACAATAACAATAAAATAAAACTAAAACTAAACTAAGAAAAATAATAATAAAAATAAAATAACTAAAACTAAAACTAAAACTAAAACTAAACTATAATAATAAAGAAAAAGTTTTTTTTTAAAAAAAAAAAAAAAACCTAGAACAAATAATTAAAATTGGAAAGTTTTTTTTTTCTTTTTTTGATAATAATAAAACAAAAGAAAGAAAGAAAAAAAACTAAATTATAACTAGTAGAAGAATTAAATCAATCAAAATTTGATTAGTTTTCTTGTTTGCAATTCCCCGGCAACGGCGCCAAAAACTTGATGTTGTTTTAAAATTGTTAAATAACTCGCAAGTGTACGAATCTATTAAAGTATAGTTCGGCAAGAACGAGGTCGAACCCAAGGGAATGCTTTGAGAAGAAAAACTAACACAAATTCAAATTAATTTAAAACTAATCTAGTTTAAACAAAAGTTGATCGATTTGAGATAAATTAAACTAACATGTAAATAAAATAACACTATTGAAATCAAACAGAGAAAATAACTAAGGTTTCGGATTCCACCACCATTAAATCCATGAAGTTTCTAATATTCATTTATTAATTCCCAAAGTTAGAGTAGCAATCAAGAAATCAATCTATTGCTTACTCAAGATTTAACAATAAAGCACTATGAAAAATATATTAAAAGGTAGATTTTTCTTCGCTTCACTAGTGTAAAATTCTAAGCATCTTATGTATCCAATTTAATGAAAAACACAAGATAAAAGATTATCACTTTTAAGAAATACAAACCCAAGCTTAGATTAATTATAATACTTTCTAACTACCACATATACATGATATAGATGGTGAAAGAATTATAAAATAATTAATCAAAAGAAGCAAAAATCATAAGCAATTAAATCACACACATGAGAATCAATTAATGAACAAAAGAACTTCACTTCATTAATGGAGGTTTCCTCCTCAACCCTAGTTGAGGAGTTTAGTTACACATGGTAGAAGAAGAAGAAGAAAACAAAATAATAAAAGACATAATGAATAAATAAAACCCGGATTGTCTCTGTCTTCTCTGCCTTGGCCTCCACTTCTTTTCTCCTCCCCCAAAACAGCCTCCAATTCACCTCTTTATACCCCAAGAGAATACATAAAGTCCTAATCCAATTAGGAGATAAAGTCCTAATCCAATTAGGAGAATATTAGGGTTTTCCCGCAGCCTAAAATAGGTAGATTTTTCTGCTGACTTTCGACCCAAGTTTTGACCCAGTAGAAGTCTGATTCACGAAATTTACGTGAAATACAAAAGTGTCCAGAATCGAATTTCGTTCAACCCACGCGGGAATTAAGTCGAATTGACGCTCGGAAATAAGGTTTTCAGTCCACTTTATAAAACGGGATTAAAACTGGATTAAGTATAGAATTGGGCTTCAGGCCCGTAACCTCCTTAAGCAGTTGTAATTCTCTTGGACCACTTTATTGGGCTGTTTTGAGTTGAAATATGGAGTTGAATGGACCCATTAGATGTAGGCTTCATATAACCTTCTTCGATATCATCTTTAAAAGCCCAAAATCATGGTTTTATCTGAAATAATCATTAAGGCCCTGAAAAAGACAGAAAATACAAAAACAGAGTAAAATCACATATAACCTATCACTAAGAGAATAAAATATGCAAATTAAGAGGCTAGAATGCGTAACATTCAACGCTCATCACACCCCCAAACTTACATATTGCTAGTCTCTTAGCAATAGAACAAAATAAAACTAAAACAAAGGAAACTAACTAAACACAAACTAAACTACCCAACTCCTCTTTCGTGGGAGAAACGATTGCATTTAGCATATGCAACAAGCCTTTGAACCCCTAGGTTCCCCCTAGTGGACGAGTTATAGTCTCGTGAGGGTTTCCAGAAATGTTACCCACAAACATTCAAAATTTCTGTTTAAACATTAATAAAAAAGAAGATTACAATATATAGTTACAAACTTGCATTCAAGAATAATTTCAAATTTTCAAATCCCATAATTCAAAGTAATGGTCCCCACACATAATTCACATCAACATATCTCAAAGTAACCAATTCTAGCTCCCTCGTGAAAAGTGAACTAGCAATCCTCTCATGTGGCATTACCTAGCTCCGAATATATTAAGACACATACCCCTTCAACTCACTAGCTCCCCTTATTGAACTCATACTTCCCAACATGCATACATGACTTTTTCATTTTTTTTTTTTTCATTCTTTTTTTTTTTTCATCATTCCTTTTTTTTTTTTTTTTTTTTTCATTGCTTCATTGGTTGTGCAATGTCTTGATCTATTAAGCTTTCTGAAAGACCCATGTAGCAAGCTTTCAGTCAATGACTCCCAAACCAGATGGCTTTAGGGCACTAGGTGTTAAGACACCCCGAAGAACCTAATTACTCGAATCAGTCAGGCTACAAATCAAGACAACCAATGCTCATCTTTTCTCACCCTTTCACTTTTGACGCGAACACTCCGTGCTTCCTGAGGCATAGAGGCCCGGTTACTCATGAAAAGGATCAAATTGATTTTCTATTCATCACATATTCTTTTTTTTTTTATTTTATTGAAATCATGTAAATCACATCATCGGTACTCATTCTCAAGGGATACCAATTAATATCAAGTATATGTAACCCAACAACTCAAAGCCAAAGTCTATACCCCATAAGATTTTGCTAGTGTGCCTATGCATGTGAGGAAACTAAAACCAATCACCCCAAGGCATGTCAATGCAAATAATGATTAAAACCACTAATTCAAACCACAATTTCTACAAATTTAAACATACCCAAGAATTGCAAGTTAAGCACCTACATAAAGTACTAATCCCGTAAATAATGTAAAAACATCCTATCTAAAAATAAAATAAAATAATAAACTATGAAAATAATGTAACCAAAAAGTCCTAAAAAAAGAAAATTTTCATAAAAATCTCCCCCCATTGCAATAAAGCACATAAAAAGGCATTGCCTCACCCCCAAACTTAAATTGTACATTGTCCTAAATGTACACCCAATCGAAGCATAGAGAAGGGTTAGAACAATATTACCAGAAAACGAGAGTAGTGGCAAGAAAATAGAGCAAACTAATAGCATGAAGGTAATGAGGCCACTCCCCCAAACTTGGATGCTGCATCCTGTCAAAACAACAACCATACTCCAACGACCAAGTAAATAACATGGGTGAAAATAAATATGAAACAGAAAGTAAAATTTTTTTTTTTTTTTTTTTTTAATGAACAAAAACTAAAAATAAAAAGACTCAAGAGCTATAAATCCTAAAACTAATAATGTACACTAATGATAAAAAGGGACTATAACTCAACCGATACCTTGGCTTTCCTTTTTGGCTTTCCACTTTTTAGTGTTGATAAAATGGACTGAATTCAATGAAACATTCACATCCAATAAAGCATTCACATCTTTACAAGCACTATCAATATCAAAATTACAGCCAAAATTAGTTAGGCTTGCCTCTAAAGGGTCCTTATAACTAGCATGAATAAAAGTATCCTGATCTAGACTCTCTATTAAATTTACCTCACAAATATCCTCAGAGTCTGGTGGTTGTCGGTTTACGTTAAAAATATTAAGCTCAACCGACATATTTCCAAAAGAGAGTTTCACAACACCATTCCTACAGTTGATTAAAGCATTTGAAGTGGCTAGGAATGGACGACCTAAGATGACAGGAATCTGGCTAGTAGGATTAGCTACAGATTGAGTGTCGAAGACAATAAAGTCTACAGGGAAGAAGAATTTATCAACCTGAATAAGCACATCCTCAATAACACCACGAGGTACCTTAACTGAACGATCTGCTAATTGGAGTACCACCTTCGTGAGTTTCAACTCACCAAGACCTAGTTGCTCGTAAACAGAGTAAGGTAACAAGTTGACACTCGCACCCAAGTCAAGCAAAGCTTGCTCAATTTTTTGATCACCTATGGTACATGAACTTGTAGGACATCCAGGATCCTTAAATTTAGGTGGAGTGCGATGTTGGATGATTGAGCTAACTTGCTCAGTTAGGAAGGCTTTCTTGTGCACATTCAAGCCACGTTTGACCGTACACAAGTCTTTCAAGAATTTTGCATAAGAGGGGACCTGTTGAATTGCATTGAGAAATGAAATATTAATTTTGACTTGTTTAAACACTTCCATAATCTCATTATAGTGATTTCCCTTCTTAGGCTTTTGAAGTCTTTGAGGATATGGTGCAGTAGGAACAAAGTTCCTAACTGGTAGACTTATTGGAGATGGTGGGTCAAGATTAGGGACTTGAATTTCTGACTCAACTTCAGATGTAGTTTTGTCCTCCTTTCCTAAACTGCTAACATGGTCTTTTTCAATTTTCTCATTATGTATAGGCATTTGGACTCCATTATTAACTTGTTTGCCTGATCTTAAGGTTGTGATAGAGTGAACCTGCTCATGTGAACCAGAAGTGGATTGATCACTAATATGAAACTGGCCCTTTGGGTTAGGCACAGGTTGACTAGGAAACTTTCCCTTCTCCCTCTCTCCTACAACAGTGGCTAATTGACCTATTTGAGTTTCTAACTTAGAAATTGACTGACTGGTCTGTTGCATGAACTGTTGGAAAGTATCCTCTAAAGTTGGTCTTTGTTGAGGTGGGGGAACATACGGAGAGGCATTTTGGGACATGGAAGGATATGAAAATTGTGGTTGCCCTTGGGGTTGCGTAGGTTGCACCCCTTGGTTGTTCCGAGGTTGGTCTTGCCTCCAAGAAAAATTAGGGTGGTTCCTCCAATTAGGATTGTATGTGTCAGAATAGGGGCTGCCAAATGGTTTCTTATATGAATTAAGTGCATTGGCTTGTTCGGCTATACACTCATGAAAAGATGCAATAGATGGACAAGTTTGTGCCGTATGAGAAGAACTTCCACACAATTGACACATCTCATTAACTGCACGAACAGAAGAATTACTTCCTTTACTCATCTCTATAGCCTCTACTTTCCTAGTTAGACTAGCTATCCTCGCACTCATATCGGTCTCCTCTCGGAACTCGTAAATTCCTCCCTTTTTGGGTTCTGAGAGCACTGATAGACCACTCCTTTCAACCCTCCCTGAGTACTCCCATTGTTGAGAGTTCTCTGACAACGTATCAAGAAATTTCTATGTTTCATCCTCATTCTTAGACATGAATTCTACCCTACCTCGTGACTCAATTAGTTGACGATTATAGGGTGACAATCCCTCATAAAAGAATTGAACTAATTGCCACTTGGCAAAACCATGATGTGGACACTTAAGGAGAATATCATTAAATTTCTCCCAACATATGTAAAACTCTTCACCCTCTTTTTGAGTAAATTGCATGATATTTCGACGAAGGAAGTTAGTTTTGTGCATGGGAAAGAACTTGGTAAGGAATTTAGTGCATAACCCATCCCATGAATTGACAGACGCGGGTTCCAGTGAGTATAACCAAGATTTTGCTTTCTCTTTCAAAGAGAATGGAAATAACCGCAATTTAATTGACTCCTCAGAAATATGTTGAAATTGTAGTGTGGAGCAAATCTCTAGAAATTCTTTAACATGGAGATATGGGTCATCAGAACTAAGACCTCTAAAAGTGGGCAGTAAATTAATTACTGCTGCCCGTATCTCAAAATGTCCCTGTTGGGTAGCAGGTAACACAATGCAAGATGGGTTTGTAATATGCACGGGAGTGTAATAGTCCTTAAGGGATTTAGTTTCAACAGGATCTGCCATCTTGGGCAAAGAAGGATCTCTAACACTAGAATTTTTCACACCCTTTTGAAAGGTTCTCTCAATCTCAAGATCTAATGGAAACAACTCTGGATTCAGTGATCGACGACCTAACATACACTAAAATGACTCACAAAAATACCAACCAAATAAACAAGCAAAATTTTTTTTTTTTTTCAAATTTAATTCAAGGTTAGTGATTTCTATTTAAAATTTTTTTATTTATTTTCCTAAAGAATTATCTGGACTAGTTCCAAAATAATTCTTACCTAGTTAGACAGCTTCTACTCCCTTTCAGAGGAACTAGAGGATTACCAGTTAAGCCCCACCAACAATACAACCAGGAAAGTTTCTAAGATAGATTGGAGGGGTCACAAACGGTCCCACTTAAAAATCAAGCTCCTCAGAACTTTCCTAGACATTGTGAAGTTGGAAGGTGCTCACTGGAGTTACCAAAAGTTAACTCTGTCCAAGAGGGTCCTATAAGCTATGTGAATTCCTATGGCCAATGTCTACTTGATTTTAAATTTAAACTAAATTTGGCTTGGGATAGACAAATGCAAGGAGATTTTTAACCTAGTTGGGCAAGGAATTGGTGATGAAATCCAATCCTTATCTTGTTGGGGGTTTGTGCCCTTACTAAAATTTTTAATGCAATAATGCTAAATTAAAATGCACAAACAAAACACACCATAAAAAATATAAAATAAAAGTGAGTGAGTGTGTGGTCTTTCTTTTTTTTTTTTTTTTTTTTTTTAAATAGAGAGAAAAAAAATAAAAAAAATAAAAAAAATAAACTTGAAGAAAGTGTGACCCTAAGGCTATTTCTAAGTTATTCTATCCTAAAGTTCTCATGCAAAAATTATCAACCTAAAACAAAAATCTATGTTTTCCTAATCTAAGAAAATAAAAATATAAATAAACGAAAAGAAAAAAAAATGTACTTACTTGGATTCCAAAGTAGTGCCCAAGAACATGCGAAAAAGGCAATTTTCAACAATACCACCTATAGAATTCAAAAAGTATCAGGTAAAACAATAACAATAAAATAAAACTAAAACTAAACTAAGAAAAATAATAATAAAAATAAAATAACTAAAACTAAAACTAAAACTAAAACTAAACTATAATAATAAAGAAAAAGTTTTTTTTTAAAAAAAAAAAAAAAACCTAGAACAAATAATTAAAATTGGAAAGTTTTTTTTTTCTTTTTTTGATAATAATAAAACAAAAGAAAGAAAGAAAAAAAACTAAATTATAACTAGTAGAAGAATTAAATCAATCAAAATTTGATTAGTTTTCTTGTTTGCAATTCCCCGGCAACGGCGCCAAAAACTTGATGTTGTTTTAAAATTGTTAAATAACTCGCAAGTGTACGAATCTATTAAAGTATAGTTCGGCAAGAACGAGGTCGAACCCAAGGGAATGCTTTGAGAAGAAAAACTAACACAAATTCAAATTAATTTAAAACTAATCTAGTTTAAACAAAAGTTGATCGATTTGAGATAAATTAAACTAACATGTAAATAAAATAACACTATTGAAATCAAACAGAGAAAATAACTAAGGTTTCGGATTCCACCACCATTAAATCCATGAAGTTTCTAATATTCATTTATTAATTCCCAAAGTTAGAGTAGCAATCAAGAAATCAATCTATTGCTTACTCAAGATTTAACAATAAAGCACTATGAAAAATATATTAAAAGGTAGATTTTTCTTCGCTTCACTAGTGTAAAATTCTAAGCATCTTATGTATCCAATTTAATGAAAAACACAAGATAAAAGATTATCACTTTTAAGAAATACAAACCCAAGCTTAGATTAATTATAATACTTTCTAACTACCACATATACATGATATAGATGGTGAAAGAATTATAAAATAATTAATCAAAAGAAGCAAAAATCATAAGCAATTAAATCACACACATGAGAATCAATTAATGAACAAAAGAACTTCACTTCATTAATGGAGGTTTCCTCCTCAACCCTAGTTGAGGAGTTTAGTTACACATGGTAGAAGAAGAAGAAGAAAACAAAATAATAAAAGACATAATGAATAAATAAAACCCGGATTGTCTCTGTCTTCTCTGCCTTGGCCTCCACTTCTTTTCTCCTCCCCCAAAACAGCCTCCAATTCACCTCTTTATACCCCAAGAGAATACATAAAGTCCTAATCCAATTAGGAGATAAAGTCCTAATCCAATTAGGAGAATATTAGGGTTTTCCCGCAGCCTAAAATAGGTAGATTTTTCTGCTGACTTTCGACCCAAGTTTTGACCCAGTAGAAGTCTGATTCACGAAATTTACGTGAAATACAAAAGTGTCCAGAATCGAATTTCGTTCAACCCACGCGGGAATTAAGTCGAATTGACGCTCGGAAATAAGGTTTTCAGTCCACTTTATAAAACGGGATTAAAACTGGATTAAGTATAGAATTGGGCTTCAGGCCCGTAACCTCCTTAAGCAGTTGTAATTCTCTTGGACCACTTTATTGGGCTGTTTTGAGTTGAAATATGGAGTTGAATGGACCCATTAGATGTAGGCTTCATATAACCTTCTTCGATATCATCTTTAAAAGCCCAAAATCATGGTTTTATCTGAAATAATCATTAAGGCCCTGAAAAAGACAGAAAATACAAAAACAGAGTAAAATCACATATAACCTATCACTAAGAGAATAAAATATGCAAATTAAGAGGCTAGAATGCGTAACATTCAACGCTCATCAGGCGTTAATTCTCTACGCTATTTGTGTTGTGTCTATAAAAGGTTAATTCTCTATCCTACTAGTATGACTTCAATTCAATAATAATAATGTTATGTTTGGAGCATAGTTGTCATTATCTTGATTTGGATCTTAGAATCCTACGATTCTATGATTTAAAATCAACAAAACGATTCAAATCCCACCTGAATCTTTTCTGGAGTAGAATCTTAGTAGTCCCGCTTGAATCTTTTCTGGAGTAGAATCCTAGTAGAATCAGTAAAATCTCATGTAGAATATTAGAATCCTTCAATTCTACGCGATTCTACCAAATTTCACACAATAACTAATTTGGGCCAAAAACTTAAATAAGTTATTTGAATTTTGTGTAGTTACTTGAATCGCAACTTTAAAAAGTTAGGAAATCCAACCATTTTGGGCCCAATTTACTTACAAAAGACAGAAGAAAAAAAAAAAAAAACTAAAGTCATTAAAGTACTAAAAATAAAATATGATCTAGGATTTTAGGGCTCGAAGCTTCTTCTTTCTTTGCCTTCTACGGCTCTACCAAACTCCAACAGTCAACTAGCACGACCTCGTCAAGTCTCTTGAGCTAACTCCAATCACCAACTTCTCCGGCAAGCTCCTCTTCTAAGTCAAAGATACACATTTTCTTCCGACTCTATCTAGTACACTTTGTTTTCTCTTCTCTCTCTTCTCAACCAAAAACCCAACGTTCTGTTATGTTTTAAAAAGAAATTATAAGCAATGAAAAAAGTATTACTCATAGTGTGTATGGTTCGTGAACGATGTGCAATGTAAGAAGTAAGAACATAATCAATCAACGGCGTATTCCAATTTCTATAATATTTTTACCATATTTAATTTTCATTGATGCTTGTATATTCATTGCCTTAAAGGAGTACAAATTTTCAGTGCTGTTTATTTTTCATCCAAATAGTTGATTATTGTCTACTAAGTCCAGCGCCGACAATGAAGCATGTATTACTCTATACAAATAAGTTTCAGATTAATATTGATGATACATATTTATTGGATTTTGAAATTTGATTACAAATTGAGTGCTTCAAGAGTAGTATATCTTTCAAATATTACACAAAATAATAATGAGATACAAAGATGGATCCTTACATGATTGAGATATGTAACTAAAAAAATAAAAATAAAAATTGAACAGAAAAAAGAATGACTATCCGAAAAGGTAGTCTTAGATGTCTAAATATATATATCTTTTTAGATTGAATCAACATTTAAGTGTTGGTTTTAGAAGATGGTTATGAAGAAAATTTAAGTTACAATTTCTTAGAGATATATTTGAATTTATCCCTAATTATATTTGGAGTGGTGTTTTTATATATTTCTGTGTTTTGTGTTTATTGCTGCTATATTTTAGAGGTATCATTATTTAAAAAATTAGTTTGAATTATTTTTCTACTAGTTTTGTAGAATCTTATGATTCACAATCTGATTTTACGATTCCGATTCTACGTAATCCCCACCAATCCTACGTAGAATCCCGATCTTAACAATCTTGGTTTAGAGCACCGGATTTGAAATTAGAGGAAATTTAGTTCAAAGTTTAAACTGAATTTCCTTCAATTTCACTGCGCTGATTTGGTGGCACTAGTATATCCTCGAGCCAGTGAATCAGAGGAATGCCCCCATTGGAAAATCCAGGGTGCGGGCATTGATGGAATCTTTATACCTGAGGAAGCAGCTTCGTGCTTGTTTGATATTGTTTTCTGGAAACTGTTCTGGTTTCTGTTGATGGAGAAAGAACACACTTGGTGAAGAAGTTTCTCGAAATTGTATGTGAGAAGATTCTTAAGAAGCAGCAGTTTCTCCAAATTGTTTGATGTCGTTTTCTCAAAACTGTTCTGGTTTCGTCTTTTTTTTCACACACACACATGTATATATATATAGGCATCAACGTCAGATTGTCAGTTTCAGATCCAACTTTTCCTAAAAATGGAGGTGTGCCGATGATCAAAGAGGAGCAAGGAGGGGACGAATCCATGTTCTTCACACGTAATTGAAGAATTGACAATTACTTTTTGCTGGATGTTCCAGACTTCCAGGTAAATAAATATGTATACATTTTCATATAGAAATAAAATCCATCATGGAGATGGAGAAGTCAACATATGGATTCTCAAGCTATACCTCAGCCTCATGGGAATAGTCAGATAACAAACACACGAGGCTATATTAAAAATTTATAGTAAAACACATCAAATATATACCAATTTCAGGTACACAAATCCAAATCCAAATCCAAATCTATCCACACAACACAAGCTGCTAAATTTTTCAACGCTGCCCACAAAAAGAATGAAAATGCAACCAGACCAGGTAAATATACCTAATCCCTGGGATGCATGAATTCACCTGCAAACCATGAGAAGACCATTAAAACTATCAAACTGACAACAAATTCTCAGACCAAAAAAGTTCAAGCCCCCAACAATGTAAATCAAAACCCTACTAAGACGCGTGTGAAAGAGCTTTCTTGAAGATCCCTTTCCCTAATGAATGAAGGAGCTGATAAATGAGGAAGAGAGCTTTCTTCTTGTAGTAGTAGTAGTTCCAAAAAAACGAATTTTTTGCTCGGTGGGAGCGGATCGGGATCCGGATCCAAGTGATGCAACAGAGGAGACAATTATAGCCTAGAGAGGCAGGGCTGTTGTATGGAGGATTTTGATGACAACACTTGTATTGGGTAATCGTTGCAGAGCAGTCAAGCAGAGACCGATCAGATCAAACAAAACAAAACGTAAAACTGTAAACTGCAGAGGTGGAGATTATAACCTGGACATTCCAGAATCAAAACTTTGTGATGACCTTGTTAGACTACCAACTGTCCCAAATTCTGCTACGGCACTAAGGAATGGAATGGACTGAGTGAGGCATATCAAACTCTAACAAAGCTATCACATAAACCCATGTATTGAACGAACATATGAGGCCCGATTCTTGCTAAACCTAGATGCCAAGTATCATGTCGAAGATCTGGTTTCTGAGGGCATTCTGAGATCCCAGAGGACCTCACGTCCCCATTGCCTTTAATAGGTTCTCTCTCTTTCTGTTTTTCCCAATGAATCACACAATCACCAGAAAACCAAAACATGAAAATCATTATACAAAATAAAGAGCAGTAGAAGTAGAAGTAGAAGTAGAAGTAGAAGTAATTCTTCTAAGATGAAAATATATCCATATTAAGTATGAACACAGGATAATGGTAACACAACTTGTTCTTGCGAGATTATGATTCAGAAAGTGAAATAATATGTACAAAAGTGATGCAGGAGAACAACCAAGCATTATAGAGCAGCACAAGAAGCTGATAATAAAACAAATGATGCCATACTCAATTCTCATCTGTCTGGGAAGAACTTCCGGGTGCATTTGCTGACGATGCTGATGAAGACGAAGGCACTGTTGAAGAGGAATTCTCACTTCCTGAGGAAGAAAACAAACTACTAAAAGGCCACGGTAATGGCACAGGAAACCATCTACCATTCCCATTTCTCCCATCCCCATCTCCTTCTTCAACACCGTTAGTGTCATTGTTGGTACTCTCCCCACTGTTATTACTACTATTCCTGGACAGATCCGAGTGGACCTTGGATTCATCAGAAGGCAACTGATGCCTGCAAACCGGACAGGAACTGTGAAGCTCCAGCCATGGCAGAATACACCCACTGTGGAATTTATGCTTACACGGCATCTCCTTCACATCAGTACCAATTTCAAAATCATCTAAACAAACTGAACACTGTAGAGTCTCCTCAATTTTCACAGTGGGCAGTGCTTCTACTGCCTCTTTCTGTGCTGGCGGAGTTCCATACCTGTTTGGATCATTCTCTGCCAAATGTTGCAGCAACAAATCTAAACCGGGACCTATAAAATAGTCACCCAACGAGCCAATAGGATCTCGATTCTGGTTTAGGGACTGATTCGAATCATATGAACCTTGAACAATGATAGTCTGATTGAAAGGATTAATTACAATCACTCGCTCTCTGTCCCTGTTATCTCTATTATTCCTCTCCCCATCACCATCAGTGTTCTCTGATTCAGACAACATTCCAGCTCGAATCCCTTGCAGGAGTTGGAGAATAGTGGCCGAGCTTCTTCTCCTTCTCCGGATGATTGATTCAAGTTCACGATCTAGTTCAGTCTCTCCCTCACGGTGGCGATTGTTGTCATTGTCATTGTCATCGTCATCCTCAGCATCATCATCAAATTCTAGTCGTCTGAGTCTTCTCCGGCGACGGGGATTGCTCATCATGCCAAGCAAGATTGGGGCCCAAAGAGAAAGGGCTCTGTCAGAATTGGATCCTCCAAAGTCAGGGTGATCTCTTCTGGTGGAGGGGTTGCTTTCCATTTCTTCAACAAACCCATCTTCACACAAGGGGCACTTGATTATTTCAATTTCCATTATGGGGTCCACAATCTGAGAACACCTGTGACACCAGTACCTCGCCAACCCCTCTGTTTCCTCCATTGTTTCTCTGTCCTTCCAACCCTTCCCCTTTGTTCTGTCACAACAAACAACTCTAGTTCATCATCAATAACAAAACAATTTTACAAACACAGTCTCAGAGGCAAATTTACCAATTCATCATCAAGAATTAAGCTATTTTTTGGGCAAATTTACTAATTCGTCATCGTTTCACAGCCTCAAGTCAAGAATTAAGCTATTTTTTTGGGCAATTCTACTAATTCATCATCAATGACAAAAAATTCAACAAACGCGGCCTCTAGTCAAGAATTAAGCAATTTTTTTGGGGCAATTTTACTAATTCATCATCAATAACAAACAATTCAACAAACGCGGCCTCTAGTCAAGAATTAAGCTATTTTTTAGGGTAAATTTACACGGATCTAAAGAAACAATCCACCACCATCAACACAGAAAACGAAAAAAAAAATATGAACTTAAAATGTTTATTGATTGGAAACAAGAGCAAACAGTTTAGGAATTTATAAATCCTTCACATAAGTATACTTTTTCTTCTCTCCTTAACCCATTAAAAATAATAAATTTTAAGAGGAAATAAAGCTGAAACATACAGATCAAGTCAGCACGAAACTTGGATCTTAAGTAAAAGGAAGAGGATGGTCAAGGAACAGAAATATAGTGTAAAATGAGGATATATTCTAAATTTTTATTTTCAATTGATGGATCAAACTTCAATATATAAGTATAGATATAGATATTATAGATCCACACCCAGAACAAATTTCTAATCGAATTGTAGCTTTAAAATTAAAATAATAATAATAATAAAAAAAAAAAGCTATGTTTACCTCAACAGCTCTACAAAAAAGCCAACAATCTCAGAACCTCAAAAAAATGAAACCCACAAAATTGCAGATCCGAACCCAGAATGAATTGAATTGAAATTTTTTGGGGAACACAAATATATATATGTTAGTCTATATATATATATGTGTGTATATATATTTAAGGAAATATAGGTAGGTGAGAGGGTGAGCGATCAATAAATCGGAAGAGTTTGGAAGGTTGCAGAGAGAGATGTCAATTTACATAGCAATTAAGAATTAACAAGAAATGCAAGAACATTAGGACACGCAAATTGATCAAACTCATATTATCATTCAAACCCACATACCTAAAATTGGAAAGTCAGAAATATTACCACCACTCCGTCGTAGGATGGGAAGATTCTTGTTTCAAATTTTAGAGAGAGAAAGTAGTTTTGGAAAAATCTGTGGGTTTGTGTTTTAGGAGTTGGGGATGGTCCGGTCTGGTTCCCTCATCCCCTCATCTATAATGATGTGAGCACAGCACAAAATAATACGGAGCACTAATTCATTAATATATGTGTATATATATAACAATAATAATAATAATAATAATAATAATAGTAATAAATTAAAATAATGTATATCTCTGGTTTTAAATTTAGAGAATAAAAACAAAAACAAAAAAAGTTCAATTTAAAGAGAAGTTTCCGAGAAACAGAGAGAGAATGTGGTGCAACCAAAACGCGTTATTATCCTTTTTCTTTGCTTCTTCTCTTCTATATTCTCGGGGAGTAATGACATGGCACAGGAAAACTTATTATGGAATGAATATTCCGTGTTATAGTAAGTGAGACCCGCATTTTTATAATTTAATAACAAACACTATTTATTACACATTTAATTTAACGGTAACTTTTCATTTTACAAATTATTATTATTTTTTTCTCTCGTCACCCTTTACCTACTCTCAAAATCTTGATTCAAGGGTTTGGCAAGGCATGCCAACTCCAAAGTTAAAAGAGGATCGGTTATATGTACCACTTTATTAAAGTTGAATTATATACTCTATTTTTTAAATTATATATAAAAATTGATAAGCACATTTAAGTATTTAATAAATAATTATATTAAAATTATACCGTCAATATTTTGTATCAAAATTCATTTAGAATGAACCACTCTTTTATTTCTCTTTTTCTTGATTTAATTTGACTCTTTTATGTTCTCTTTTTTTTCTTGATTTAATTTGACTAAATTATATTAACTTGTATAATTTTTATTTTTATTTTTTGAGAAAAGATTTAAAGAGAGTTCCCTTACTCTGTAAGAGAGTTTTTTCACGCAAGAGGTGAGAGAGAATGTAACCGAAAGGGCACTGGTGTGGAGCTCGTGGACTACAAGCAATTGAAAGTCATTATTTGTGTATGGCGATAGTGTTCTAGTAAGAGAGGGAGACCTCTACAGCTTCACTCTCCATCTGAAAGTGGGAGAGTTATAAACGAGGGATCATGATTATCTTTATCTATTTATTTTGTCGTTTCGACTTCTGATCACCCACACTCATTATAGGATTCAAAGTCCCACATTAATAAGAGTCATGAATTTTCCTTGTTAATCATGGAACGAAAGATATATTTGATTTCTTATCGATATCAAAAAATGTCTTAATTTAAGACCTAAATCCCCTTTTATATAGGTATCTGATCGTGTTTGTCTAGTGCACCAAAACCGTGTCGTTTTGGTGCACTGGCATGGAACCTAACAAAGAGTTAGGGCTGCAACTCGGACTGGTTGGGCGAGTTAGAAGTACAACTCGGGCTCAATCCTACATATAAAATGTTCAACCTCAACCCAACCCTAACCTTACTTCCAATCCTAACTACTCAACCCTTGCCCAACCTATTTTTAAATTTTTAAACTCTGGTTGAGATTTCGAGTTAGAAAATTGGGTTATCATATCACCAATCTTCATGTTGAAGATTTAAAGTAATATTTAATAAGTTTCACATTAGATTACTGCTAAATACACACAAAATTAAGAACTTAATGCAAATTTCTAAAAAACTATAAACAATTTTTTAGAAAATTAATTATCCAAAGTGTTAACATACTATAAATTAAGATTTAAATAAAGGAAGTTGAAAAGAAAAATGTTATCATATGTTGAATATTATATATAATATATTTAAAATAAAAAATATGTATAAAAATAATATTATAATTCGGGTTCGGGTATAAAGTTCGGGTTTAAAATTTTCAACTCAAGCTCAACCCTAATTGTAAAAATAGTTGCTCAAACTCGTAAAAAATTGGGTTGGGCTCTAGTTGGGTTTGTGTTGTCCAACCCAAGTTGCACTCCTACAAGGAGTCCCCTTTGGATTTTGTACCTACGGACCAAAACGACACCATTTTAGTGCACAGGACAACATAAGATCCCGTAGAACAAGAGAGAATCATTTTCCACAATCTAATGCGAACTTAATAAAGGATCATGACTCTTTTTTTGATAGCTATATTCATTATATTTTAAATTATTTTGAGATGAGTTTTTAGGGTCACACCATGAACAACACAATGATGTAAGAGCATCAGTATCGAGCTCTTCGTGAGCCTGCTATATAGCATTTTTGCAAGCCTAGTCTCACATTGGGCTCGTATAAATAGTGGGCCCCATTTGGGGCTCAAGCTTGGGCTGGGGGAATTCCCCTAGCCTTTCCCAAATCCGGGCCCACATGTGGGACCGACTTTTAAAAAAAAAAATTATTAGTCATCTCTCTTTCAAAAATGCATTGGCCCTTGCGTGATTGCCCACTTGATCTGCAAGACCCCCAAAAATTCATTCCACATATTTCCTGTAGGCCTCTTGTCTTTGAGTAAATAATTTTTCTCTCAGAGTAGTTAGGTACGGGATGATCTGCATCAAAGTTACCCACTTAGGGTATATACCATCAGAAAAGTAATACTCATTTGAATAGTGATGGTCATTCACCACAAAATTAACCGGAGACAATTGGTCATTGACGATACCGTTGAATACCGAGGAATAATCTAACACATTTAGATCATTATGTGAACCTAGCATTCCAAAGAATGCATGTCAAATTCATAAATCTTATAAGGTTTTTGCCTCCTATATGAGAGTAGACCTATGGGAGTGTCCCTTATGGGTGTTATGCTACGCCACTTGGCAATTCTTTCACTAGGATATACAGTCAATAGAACCAAGCATACCCGGGAATCTTTTGTCCTCCCCTTTTTGAAGCAATCGTGCTATATCAGCTTCGTTCAATGGACACATATACTCCTCTCCATATACAACAACAACAGTTTTACAAAATGCCTTCAAGATTTTACTAGCAGTGCTCTCGCTGATTTTGATATATTCGTCGACTTGATCGACGACATAACCATATACGAATATATATATTGCAGTTGTTATTTTCTATATAAAGGACAACCCCAAACGACCTATCGCATCCCTTTTTTGGATGAAGTAGTTATCACAAACTTTAACATCTTTTAGGATACGAATAAATAGTTCTCGTCACATCCTGAATCGTCTGTTAAATATCTCTAATGTATATGTGCAATCATTGTCAAAGTAGTCTTTCATTAGCCGACAGTGGCTTTTCCCTCGGTTATGATGAATGTACCGCCTCTTAGGTGGTTGAAAGACTTGTTAGACTATCTCTGGTGTCACTGAATTTAGAAGCATATTGTAATTGCCTATATTATGTTGAATCAACATGTGAATAGGACCCTCTTCAGATGAGGAGGATGATGAAGAGGATGAAGAATTATAGTCTGGCAAAGTAAAAGATTGTGACGACAAAGCCATTGGAAATTTGAGATTGAATGAGATAAATAATGAAAGAGATAAATGTAGTGATGATTCTCATATGACCAAATGTGTGTCCTTATATAAGATGAAAAATATAGCCATTGCAAAAAAGTTAAAAATAATAATAATTAAATATTTTAAAATTTAAAATATTTTTATTTTTTAGTTAGCAAAAATCTGGAGAAGCCAATGTGAGCCAAAATCTGGAGAGTTGAAAATATTGGCATGGCTGTGAAAAAATGCTGACATGACTTTAGGAAAAGATGAAGTGACTATTTTAGAGAGCCAAAATCCGAAGAGGCCAATGCGGATGCTTTATCTTGTGTAATATTTTTTCTGTAATATTTATTTAGGGCTTGTTTGGTAACCGTTTATGTTTAGTGTTTAAATAAACAGTGTTTATGTTACGATTTTGTTTATAAATAAACATGACTATTGTTTGATAACGAACAAACATTTAGCTTATTTTAAAAATCATAAACAAAAAAATATGTTGTTAACCTTAAACTATTTTTAAAAAAGATTCAACACAATGAACTACATAAAAAGTCAGGTTCATGCTCCAACAAATCTATACATCAACAATAGAGCAATAAATATACATAAAAAATAAACCAATAATATTGGGTTACATATATATCTATACACTGCAAATTATACTGTAAAACTAGAATAACCCACAATCCAAAAGGCCCTAACAAGATCAAAATACATATAACTATGAAAAAGTTAAAAGTTTTCTAATTTGTATAGAGTGAGAAAATGGATTTGAATGACATGCTCTTGCTCTTGAATTTCTTCTGCTACTACTTTCTATTTCATTTTTTTAGTTTCTATTTTCTTTTCAACACTGAAAATGAATGAATAATATCGTACAAAATATCATTCTTGTTTCTTTGACAAAGATATGATTATGATCTCTTTCCTTTTTTTTTCAAATAAATATTTTTTTTTAGCACGAGTATTCCGAAGTAACTATTTCTTATTATCAAGTAAAATAGTAATTATTCATATTGTATCTAATATTTTTTTCTTCAAGACAATTGATGCTCTTCAATTCTGTCTACACTTGATAATTCTAACATTTTTATCGTTGTATCAAGCAATAACTTTTTATAATTTTTTTTCTTTTCATTTTCTCACTTTCAACTTCACTTTTTAATTAAAATAATATAATCACCATTTTAGATTAAAAAAAAAAAGAAAAAGAAAAAAAGTTTTTTTTTAAATAAACATAAACACTAAAACACAATTTTACTATTTAAAATTTAAAGACTTAACTACAGTGTTATTGTAAAAATGTTTTGATAATTTATAAATAAAATAAAATTTATCAAACATGTTTATACTATAAATTTATTTTTATAAACAATAAATACTAAACAAACTTAACGCGCCCAAGGTTTAAAGTAGACCCCATAAAAGTTACTATTTGACTTTGTGGCCAATTTAGTCTTAGTTTAAAGTAGGTCCCATAAAAGTTAGTATTTGATTTGGTGGGCATTTTAGTAAACGACCAATAATTTAATCAAGATAAATTAAATAATAAAGATTCAGATGATAGGATTCCAAAATTTGTTTGTTTTTACTTTTTAGAGAGAAGAAAAGAAAAGAGAAAAAGGAGGCAAGTGAGAGATTAGGGATCAAGTGACATAACGTTCGGACAAGATTCTGAAGGTCCTAACTCTGCCACGAGACCACAAAAAGGACTGCCATTATCTCTCTTCTTTCTACACCCACACACACACCTATATATATATATATATATATATATATATGTATACACACACTTGCAACTGTATCTTATGGTTTAAATGAAAGTATGAAATAAAATACTAAAATTGTGGCTGTGTATGTTGTGTCTGTCACGTGTGGTGGGGACGGACTCTAGAGAGAGAAATCATCATTAATTGTTTGCTGTCAATATTAGTTGTCTTTTTCGACGGGCAAAATCCAATTATATGATATGGAGAATTGCAACTCGTATAATTTGGCCTCTTCTTTTCTTTTTTTATTTTATTAACAACAATCATGAACAATAAATTGTCAAATAACTCATTATACTTTGGTAAAAATCCACAAATTAATGTCTTACTGTTTATCTTACGTAAGAAAATAGATTAAAAAAAATGTTATATATTAATCAATAGGTCAAATTACTCTAATATTAAGTTTCCAACGTTTTAGATTTGAAATTAGAGAAATTTTAATTTAAACTTTAATCTAAATTTTCTTTGATTCTAAATCGGAGGCACTGGTAATGTGCTTCCAAACATAGCGTAAACATACAAAGATTTATTTTTGGAATTTAAATAGATAAAGGAGTCAAATTATTTCAACAATATGTCTAGAATTTTAACTTAATTTTGTATAATTTTTTTGTTTCACAATCATTTTTTAACTCAATTTTGTGAGGACAATTATGTAATTTTGCTACTATTTTAATAAATAAATGACAAAAAGAGGAGTTATTTCCAATATAATTCAAATAATATTTTTGAAGTTTTGGGAGTATTTTACAGATACAGAGAAAATTCAAATTTTTTTTTTTTGCATTTTGCTCGTGAGTAGTATGAGAATACCTGTTTGGTTCAGTTTTTTGAAAACGGTTTTATGTTTCCTGATAACTAAAAATCATACAAAAAAAATTGCTTGATTGACATTAGAAATTGTCATTTATAATTCTTTGAAAACAATTTTCTAATTTTGGATTTCACTAGTTTACTATAAACAATTTTGTTTTAACGAGTTCTTGAAAGTTGTTTTTGTTTTTTGAGTGACAAACTAAACATTATAATTATAAAAATATATTTACACTATAAAAGAAATACTTTCCCACACCCTTTTCACGTGACAATTATTAGATTCCATTTTATTATTTCTGTCCCAATTGAAAATAAAATTATAGTAAAAGGAGTTTGATGTGAAAAACTTTTCTAGTGTAAATATCACCTTTTAAAAAGCATTCCCTTTCAAATTCCTTGCAAGTGTTCTTCTAAAACAGAAAAATACTTCTTAAAATGAAAAAATATAAATAAATAATTAGTCAATTAAAACCCAGAGACATTCACAAGACTATTTATATTTGTGCGGGCCATCTTCCCTTCTTCTTTAAAATATTGTCTTTAACTAAAAAGCACGAACAAAGAGGCAAGATTCGAGTACGATACGATAAATTTAAAAAAAAAAAAAAAAGACACGAACATGATAAGGAGATATATATATATATATTTATATATATATATATAATAAAAATAATAATTTTTTTCAATTTCTCAATAATAACATACACAATTTTGGGGATATTTCTATTTTTTCTTCTATTATTCTATTTCTCCTCTTTTTCTTCTTCTTCTCACTTTCTCTTTAATTGATTTGGCTTCCATTCTGATATAAGAATTGAGAATAAAGCTGATATGTATACACTTATTCCGTTAAATAAATACACTTTGTTGTCATTGTAAGAATTGATAATAAAGCTGATATGTATACACTTATTTTTTTCCCGTTAAATAAATACACTTTATTGTTGGGCTTTTAAGTCTAATTTTTATTTTTGCAATTTTACCTCGTTAGATTTTAAAATTCGAGATGACCCCATGGTCTTAAAAAAATTCACTATTTGACCCTATCGTGTCCTGATGGTGTGCTTGCACTAGGGCTGCAACTCGAGCGGGTTAGAGGTACAATTCGGACTCAACCCTACATATGAAATGTTCAACCCTAACTCAACTATAACCCTACTTTCAACCCTAACTACTCAACCCTAGCCCAACCCATCCTTAAATTTTTAAACTCGGGTTGAGATTTCGGGTTAGAAAGTCTAGTTAATTCGGATTATCTATATCACCAATCTCCATATTGAAAATTTAAAATGATCTTTAATAAGTTTCATATTATATTACTCCTAAACACACACAAAATTAAGAACTTAATGCAAATTTCTAAAAAATTATAAACAAATTTTTAGAAAATTAATTATCCAAAGTGTTAACATACAATAAATTAAGATTTAAATAAAGAAAGTTGAAAAGAAAAAGGTTATCATAATTTGAATATTATATATAATATATTTAAAATAAAAAATATGTATAAAAATGATATTACAATTCAAGTTCGGGTTGGACTCGGGTTGTTGACACCTCAACCCTAACTCAACCCTAATTAAGTTTGGGTTGAGGTTTTTCAACCCAAGCTCAACCCTAATTGTAAAAATAGTTGCCCAAGCTCATAAAAAATTGGGTTGAATTCGGGTTGCCCAACCCAAGTTGCACCTCTAGCTTGCACATCCAGCCGTGTCCGTCTCAAAAAAATAATTATTTAAAAAATGTAGACAATTCTAGCCTTGTTCGATTGTATCTTTGATGTGTTCGTTCGTGTTTAACACCGTCACAATATTTCGAACAAAGTGTTCGTGCTTTCTATATGTTCAACATGAATATTCTGAAAATGAAAGGACGTGTGAATTGGTCAAAAAAAAAAAAAAAAAAACCATTTTTGTTTTGAAGTCAGACAATAGAAAGTTTCAAACCCAATTGAATAATCCATGTGTAGTAAATTCAATCAATTGCAGGCCTGGCCTGCCTTCACCAAGAAACTCATGCCAATAATGATATTGTATGTATGTTTGGTTGGGGACATAAAGGTGGAAAAGGGAAGACAAAAGTGAAAAAAAAGTAAAAGGTAAAAATTTGACATTGACTGGTGGATGAGAGAGTACCAGAAAATGTGAAAGTAACAAATTTTATATTATACAAAAATAGAGACAGTGAGAACGCGTAAAATGCGTAAACAACACCCATTTAAAAGAATTAAGTCACTTAAATTTTCCCTTCCTTTGAAAGTTTGTATTATTTAAATTTGGATCTTATACTATGAAGACTCAATACTTTTCTTTTTTTCTTAATTTCCTTTCAAAATGAATTTATACATTTTTGATTCATCCAATTTTTCATTGACACAGAGTCTTTGTCTTCCCTTTTTAAAAGCACAGCTAAAAACAATGATTTTTTCCTTTTACTTCGTCAATGTTTAAGTCTTGTTATAGCCTCTTTTTCCAAATTCTCTTTGGTATGAGATGTAATTTTTCTTTTTTTCTGATAAAAAAAACTCACACTAACGGTGTGTTTGACTGTTTGGGAATACAATGACTTCTTTCTTATACGTGTATAAATAAACATTTTAAATGTAGACAGATAAAAAGAGATAAAAGAAAAACGTGAAGATCAAGTGAGAGATTATAAAAAGAGGTTTCTAAAATAATAATAATAATAAAAAAGAATAATAATAATAATTAGAGACCAATTCTTTTTCAACTTAAAAAGTTGATCATCTGGACCAACCTTTTTTATTTGGGAGGTAATAGTCTTATTAGCAAAAAGATAAAAAAATATATATATATTTATAAAGTAGAGAAGACTTGTAGTTAGAAGTTCATTCTTGTCCCACGTCGAATCAAATGAAAAAAAAAATAAATATAAATGAACGAGAAGATAACACTATCTAACAACTTAGAGTTATGAATTATTCATAAACATAAACGTCTCACCCACTGCACTTGCTTTCAATAAGCAAAAATCATTTTCAGAGTTTGCTTTTCTGAAGTCATTTTGAAAGTACCACTACACATGCACTCTCATAGAATGTGATTCAACCAATTGTTCCAAGTTCCAACCACCTCTCTCTCTCTCACCTACCAAAGTAAAAGCTCAGTGTATATATATATATTGTCTTTTAGGGATCACACATTTTGTGTTGTGAATAGTCATTTCTCTTTGATGAAATATTTTTGGCAGCTGGTAGTCTTCAAGCACTCAAATTAAGGACTTAATGTCATTTTATTTATTTTTGGGTAAATTATTAAATTACACTAACACTCTGACATTTGCCTAAATTACAAATAGATTAAAAGTTTGCCAAAACTTACAGAAATGTCCCCTGAAATTGGGTACGAGTTAGATATTTGTTGTCAAACGACTGAACCATTATGAAATTTCCTCTTTCCTGCTGCACTCTGTGAAAAGACTTATTTAACCTCAAATAAAGACATGAAAAGATGAAATGCCCCATTTATACTTTTGTAAATTGACAATTTGAATGAAATTATACATAAATATATTAGTTTTGATCCATCTCTTTCTTTCTCTCTCTCTCTCTCTCTCCCTATTTATACACACATGTTCACCATCCTCTCTCTCTCCCTCTATATGTCTAGACATAGCTTTGACAGTTTCTTTTGGAAAACTGATTTACGGAAGAAAAAAAAAGTTAAAAAATTTAATGACATTAATACAAAATCAAGCATCAAAATCAACCTACCCAATTAAATGAGTTTGCTAATGCAGAAGAGAAAAACTAGAGGCTTTTATTAATGTTGAGAGATCTTCCTCTTTCAACATGGTTACAAATTGGTACATAGAAAAAGATCAAAAACATAACAGAGATGAAAATTTCGAATTTTAAGAATCTGGGGCCAATCTTCAGTTCAATGCCTCTAGTCCTGCTATGATTTTTTTGATTTCGATAGCTTTGCAATAGCTGTTCACGTATATGCATATATACATAGATATATGTATAAATTTATATATTCATGTATACATATTCACATTTATTTATACATTTACCTAACATACATACACACACGTGTGCGTAGAAGAAGTGAAGAACATGGGTTCTAGTCCTATACGAATGAAGTCTCTATAGCAATTCATGCATTGACGGTAACAAGCAAATCAACTGGGGAAAAGAAGGTGAAGGGATGATAAGTGGGGTTGGTCTGAAGACGAGATTTTTGCGTCGCCATCAAATTCAGATCCCTCATCAATGACCTCATTTCCTTCCTACGCCGACAATCGTCGCTCTCCGTCCACAATTTAGCTTCATCGTTGCGCTGAACCATGACTAATCAACTATGTTCTCATGGAAGAATTGAGGATTTCTGTGCACGAGGGTGGAGAGAAGGGTGAGCAGTAGCAGTTGGGGAGAGAGAGAGAGAGAGAGAGAGAGAGGTGGCGGGGAGAGTGAGTGATGGGTGTGGCTCCAAATGGCCATCAGTGGTGTAAGTATTAGGCAAGGGGCAAAAATGACATTTCACACAATTTTAACACTGTTTGACACTAACTCTAACTCTGATAGTGTTTCTCTAGATTTTCACAAACTCACCATCTACATGTAATTAAGCAAACCTCATTGGGTGTCAGTATAATTTACCCTTTTTTTCTTTTACGGAAAAAGACCTAGAGCAATTTTCACAAATGGATTCTCCCCTCCTTTTCCCTTTCATTTTCCTTCTCCTTTTCCTTTTCCTTTGCCTCACATTTCCTAAAAACCCATGCGAGCATAAGAGTCAAATTGCCTATAAGCAACACCCCATCAAGTTATTATATTATTCAACTAGATTGCCATGATTCTAGTAAATGTTTAGTACAAGATCCTCTTCGAGGTACGCCATACCTTACTTATTTCTAGTTTTGAGATTGCTAGCTATATATATATATATATATATATATATAAGAACATTATGAGCATCCTTCTCGTGGAAACAAATGCCATCATGACACGAGGGGAAGTTCTTGATTCCACATTGTCTAGTCAGTATATCGGGTTCTCATGTTTAATTTAATGCATTTCCATCAACTGTTACAAAACTGGATTTAGACATTCGAATAACAGATCAAATCTGCTTTGCATTGCAAAAAGTTAACCAATAGTTTTGGGGAAAGAGAACAAACTAACCTCGCATCTTGAACCAGGATGGCCTTGCCAATTCAAACTAAACCCAACCCAGCTAATCTCTGATTGCTTGCAGCCAACATGACAATGCAATGGCATATCCAAGAAAGTGCAACCATGTGTAACTGACCTGCATGTTAAGCAGGGATCCTGATCCAAAATCTTTGATAGGCCTAGCCAGCAAAATATCCTTGCAAATGCCACATAATCAGACTGAGATAATGCCTCCACATATAGTGAATGACTACAGGTATAACAAGACGGGCTTCTCTTTTTCACTCTGATATCAGCATCTTTTATCCTGGAAAGAATGCTATAAATGTATTACTGTACAAAGCTCATTCCCATACACAACCCATCCAAATTGAGTAAAGATATGATCCTCCAGACAAAAAGATGGGGGAGCAGATACTGAACCAAAATGACTCCACAGATGATGTACTCCATTCAAACACTCTCGTGATCGCCCACTGCATTACCATCCTGCAAGTATGGAACATTTCCTTTTTTGGTGAGTATCTTTTTGAGTTTGGAAATCAGTCAAAATAACTAATGATAACTGAACAGGTAACACTATCTAACCGAGCTACAAGCATTAGTATTCTAATGAAAGCTTCATATACATTAGACATATTTTCACTGATACATGATCTACACAGTTCAAGCACATAAACATCAGAAACCAAAATTTGGATATATACATAATGTTATGTTGTGGCCTGAATTTTGTTTCAGCTCGAGTCACAACCGTTTTTCGCTTGCAGGTTTTGGACCCTGATTAGGACTCTCTTGTAGCCCGATATATAACAGCATCTAGGGTTTGGAGTGGAATAACGAGAGAAATCATTGAAAACACAGATAGAGAGAGGGAGAGTGCTAGGGTTTGGGGTTGAAACTTGGTAGTCTCCTGATTTTTGCATAGTGAAAACTTTTGCCAGATCTTCGCCGTGGATGTAGGCACGTCGCCGAACCACGTAAATTCTTGTGTCCTGTGTGTTGTGCCTGTTTCGTTTTCTGTTGTGTTTCGTGATTGTGCTTGGTCTGCGACTGTTTGTCACAACACATATATTTATTAAATATTTGACAGTTGGCACTAAGAATTGAACCCTTGACACCCCTGCCTCACTTTGGATGCTTTGCCAGCAAGTTTACCATTGTGCTACAGCAGCTCGTGTACCAGTCAACCGGTACATCTACACTATGTTAAAAATTGACCAATTGGTGGGTTGGCTTCAGTACTGAGCAGACCATCACTGACAGTGTAGTCAATTGAAATGTACCAAGTGTATGTAATACAAATCAAGCAGGGAAGAGGGAAAAGGGGGAAAAAATTGAAGTCTTCTTAATCTGATACGGAAGAAGAAGCAGAAGCAGCAAGAGAGCAAAGCAAGCAAAAGGAAAGCCATGAGCAGGCTTCTCAGACCTGATTGAACAAAATGAATTCTGCACGTGCTTTTTCGTAGGAAAAGGAGCAATCCACAAAATTGCATGCTATAACTCCACAAAAATAGTGTGCAATTAAGCTAAAATTGGTTCTGCACACAAGAAGGATTGCTAAGAAAACTGACCACTGGAAACCATAGAACCAAAAGTTCCAACTAACACCATTAACCCAACATGAAATAAGAACAGCATGGATGATGACGAGAGAATAAAACTTACCTCAAATTTCCATAAATTTGAAAAGGAAGTGTTGACACTATATTATGAAGATTGTATTTTAAGGATGGCAATACTAAGTTAGCACTTATGTCCCTTCAGGGAATTCCTTGTTTTACATCAACATGATCCTACAGATTTCAGGGCATCACATTTAACAAAAAGAAAAAATGCACAAGATTCATTTGGCACAGCAGGCACTAGTAAAGGTGTTTCACGGAAAAGGAAATTTGTAGGAGAGCATGCTTAGAATTTCTATTGGGAATGTGACGCAGGAGAGCTTCAGGAAACTTGAAATGATGCTACCTAACCAACTGTATGGTGTGTTGAAGGAGAAAATTTTGTGGTACCAGGTTTAAGGGGTAGAAGAAAGGTGCAGTGTTTGGAGAGAAAAGAGGTTGTTAGTCTTTTTTGGGTAAGGAAAAGATGATGTTAGTTACATTGGTTTAAAAGGTAATAAGATGCTGAAAATTTCTGGACAGCAACTAAATAAGGTGTATGGGCTTTACATTGAAGGCTAAAGGATGGGCCAAGGGGTTAGGATTGATTAGAGCTAAATAGTGTAGGATTTGGTGATGAAATAGGGGCTGTTCTAGAGCTGCGGACAGTAACCTGCAAACAGTGATTTAAAGAAGGGAAGAAAAGGAGAAAAATAGTGATTTAGAGATCTCACAAAAAAATTCTTTGGAGTCACCTCCTATGGTAAGGTCGCGTCCTTGTGAACAAAACTAAATTTGCAAAAACTCAACCCCGATGAATTAAAAGACTAGGCTGCTGAAAGGAACCCAACTCTGATGAATTACAAGATTAGGCTGGTGAAAGGAACTAGGAGTCTTGAATAACAAAACTCATACAGACTATTCTACTCCTACTAAAAACTCCAAATAAAAACCAACAGCATAACCTGGCTCAAAATTAGATCCATGGACCAGTACTAAATTCATATCCAGCAAATATTGAAATTGTCAAAATTCACTTGACTTCTAAAACATAGTAAAAAAAAAAAAAAACTACACCAACAACATTGAAATCTAACATTATATAAATTATAACTTGACTTACTTACATTGACACTTTTGCTTTGGAAAAAATGTCTTATTGAGTGGTGTGAGACCCAAGTCTCAGTTTTTGGCTTCCAGAACGAATATGCCTCCTCTAACCAAAGACTTTCAGTATTAACTATTATTAATTTGATGATCCTTCAGGCAGAAACGGGATGTGATGAGTGGTCAATACTCAAAAAGAGGAAAAAAAAACTATTACTAATTTGAACAACTACAGTATTCGATGGAATATTCCAAAATTCTGTCATCTATCTGACTTCCAAAAGTGTTACACTAGTGCTCACTATAGCTTCCTCGCATAGCAAGAACTCTGTGTCGCATGGGAAAATTAAATATCATCACTTAAATGTGATTTTGGTAAGCACCTTCCACCTCCCACCTTCCTGAGATGCAATTCCTACAAAATTGATTCCATAGAAAGAGTATTTCAAAATTAACATTGACCATCCAAATCCTAAACCCAAATTCTTTCACTACATGGTAGGGGCTTCCGACCCCATCAAGGAGCTAAACAAAATATATGACTAGTCATTCTGGCATCAGAATGCATGTTGATATCTGAACAAGAGAACAACCATGTTCTGTTATCCAAAGGGAACTTCAACGTAACCGGCCATTTGACCCTGATGTTTAATAGAGTTACATTTGACATGAGATTCTTGTGCAGAAACAAAAAATACTTATTTTAAAATCCTTAAGACTACCACTATGATTACTAGTTTATAGAAATAAAAGGATAACATTGGCATCTTATAACCTGAAAAGATCTGCCTATGGACAGCTTCAGTTGAGGGGCTGAAGTAGATGACCCACCGTTGCCAATTCCATGATTGCGATCCTAAAAACAGATAAAAATACTGTAGTGAAATAGATAAAGAGCAATCTATACATACATAAATATGGATATAATTATATATATGCATGTATAGATATAGAAGTTCGAAACAAAAATCAAGACGCACGTGCGCATACACTGATCAAACATATTGAATAATGGAATACCTAATTTCAATTATTTACATCAAAGCAGAAGGCGGCTTTAGATACAATCATACACAATTAAAAAATTACAGAGTATAAGTTGAAGACTGCATAAAACACACACAGCATGGAACATGGGTATGTGCTACTAAAAGGGCAAAACTAATCAGGATTCAGGGAGAGCCCAATAACAAAGATTCACTGTTAAGCTGACTGAACTCCTTTTACACACCCTTAACAAAAATAAAACTAATACATGATGGACCATACAAAGAAACTATAATTGCATGGCTAAATTTTCATTTGCCAAAAATAACATAGCTTAGTTTCCTTCTAAATTTCCATTCTTTTAAAAATTGTTGGGAAGTCCAGAGTTTTGATGAACACCTCACAATTATTATTTTTTGATCAGTAACCCCCCAGAATTATTTGGAGAGAACGCTTGATTGTTTCAATACTCTTTATTAAGTTTACTTGGATTTTTCATTTTCCATAACAGTTTTTAGCAGCTCTACATGATTAGGCTCGGTGGAAGAGAGAATCTTGTCTAACTTGGGAAAGTTCACAGAATTACTTAAATGTAAGTGAAATTTCAGGTCAAATTACCTTAAAAACTTGATACACCTTCGACCATAAGAAATAGACTAACACATTCAGGGAAAAATAAATAAAATTAGACTAACTGAAAAACCTCACTAGTAACTCGTAATTCAGTCATATATTTCTCAACAAACTTGATCTCATTATTCCATTATTCTAATCTATTAATTTTTGGCCCGACAAACCAATTGTTAATCTTTGATCAATAAGAAAGAGAGGAGATGAGAAGAAAATGAAGAGACAAGTCGAACTTATTAAGGTGCAGAAAAAATGCATAAAAATTACAGAGAGCTTTATAATGAATCCCTAATAAGCAGACTAACTAAAAGTAGAAGAAAATACTACTCTACCCTTAAAACATAACAACATAAGAAACTAGAAAAATAAATAAATAATTCCACAATACTTGCAGTAACACATTAAAATGGTCAAGTATCAACCATATCAGATCACCAGGTTGCCACTTTTCAAAGTTTTCCGTGATTAAAATATCAAGCTTGCATTCAATTTCCCCATCTATTATGCCAAAGATAAATAAATAGTAGGTCAAACTTTTCCTTTTCTAGCAAAGCTTACCAATTGAACAGCCTAACTAACAGTGGGTTAACAAACAATACTTAACGGAAAAGAACTATAAGAAATCAAATCGATTGTGAGTTGGTACTGCAATAATAAATGAAGTTGAAAGTACTTAACAGCCTGACCAGATTCTGTCCACATAAATTATGACAAAATTTTTGACACAAAATGCATCAAAACAAACTTAAATGGGTGTGCAATCAAATGTTACTGGAATACCATACCCTATATGATCCATTGCCTTGACCGTCTTCAAACAGAGATGAGAAATATACCGGATCATATATAGAGCCTCCTAAAAAGTCATCACAAACAGAGGAATTCCTAACTGCGGAGGGAGTTACAGGATTTAGAAAACTATTTCTCAAATCCAAATCTGCTTCTCGAGGAGCTGAACTGTCTATATATGAAACACCCAGTCTGTACATCTGAATCCATAATAATGAAGATGATAATCTCACAAAGAACCCAATAATTTGCATTGACAAAGTCAGTTTCACCGACATGATAACAAAGGTTCCATATGTCGTGGAAGAAATGTTCCTGCATAAACAAACAAAGCTTCAAAGAAATGAAAAACTACTATAACAATCACATATTTTGGTATAATTAGATAAAGGCGTTGTGATACATGCTGAAAACAAGAACATTCAATTGGTCATATCATTACATGAGAACTATGAACATAATTACAAAAAATCTCCAGGTTCGAGTGTTGGGCAGAATGTCAACCGGTACACAGGGCCGGCTGGAACCCAGGCAACTTAGGCAGTTGCCTAAGGCCCCAACCAATAGAAGGCCCCTAAAATATATATTTTCCTTATATTATAAAACTTTCTAAAAAAAATTTAATCTACTATTATCAGAATCTTAAATTTTTTTCCTTTTTTTCTTAGACCCCAACCAATTTGGCAATTTCCTAAAAAAACTTCTCTCTCTCCTCATTACACCCGCCGACGTGTTGTATTTAATATATACTAATTCTTAATGTTGTAATGCTCATTACACTAACCGACAATTTTAGAAAATTAAAAATTGTAAAACTTTCCATATCCTATTAATTTTATCTTAATTTTTACTTCACACGTTTTTGACTTTTTTCCTCTTCTATGATTGCAACCTTTATCTTTTTTATTCTCTCACATACTCTCCAATCTCCATCTCTCTCCTCTCTCCATCTTTCATTGCAATGTATTTCTTTTCTCCACTCATTACAACCATAAATTTATTAGACGCTTTCAAGCTACTAGCTATAAAATAATTGAAGAATTTTTGGAGCATTAGATCGGATTTTTCTAAGCCAGGTTCTATTGTTTTGTAGTCTTATTATTTTTTGTTATCATAAAATTGTTTATTTTGTTTGTAATAATTGTTATTTATATTATTGAATATCAGACTATATCTACTAGAAAGTATGAATCAGGATATGAAAAACGTAAAAAGAAAAAAAAAACTAATTCAATCTCAAAAAGGAGCTCATGATAATTTTGTTAACCCTAATAATCAAATAAAAACAAAATTAGGTGAAAATTGTACAAAAGAATAATATATTAAATATTAAAATGTCACTTTTATAATTTTCGCAAAACTTGAATGCAAAGAATGTAATTAATAATTTTGTATCTCAAAAAGTAAGAAAAATAATTTTTAAATAAGCATAATTAATTATTATTTGATATTAATATATTAAATATTAAAAGGCCACTTTCATAATTTTCGCCTAAGGCCTCAAATTATGTTGAGCCGCCCCTGGCGGTTCAGTATATACATCTATCGTGTTTGGATCATTTGCTTCTACCTAATATAAAAGCCAGTAGCTGCGAGATGCTAGGAGGTAGGCTCAATAACGACGCATTAATTGCAGAAAACAGATGCCCTCAAATTCAAACCTGCATTGTCACGTCACGTCAGACAGCTCAAACTTTCACCACTACACCAAACCCTGTCCTTAAATTTCTTCTCCAATCAAGGTTTCCATTATGTTGCCATTTTTTACTTTCTTTTTGAAGCCTCAGCTGATACATGAGCTGATCCCACCGTGCCAATTTTAGGCCTCAGATATGCCATGTGGAACCATGACCTCTTTACCTTCCTGAAGAAATGGAAAAATAATATATCTCCAAGATGACCTCCAGGAGTGTTTTACGGGGATGTGATGTGCCTGCTCATGTCCAGAAATCAACATTCTACAAGTAAAAGCAACTATAAGGAGCACCTTGGCACTATAACAGAGGTAGGAAGCAAGGCCCAGGGACCCCTCCCTCAGGAAGTGGTTTGGTGCAATGACTTGGCTCTGTACCGGATACCAGTACCGGCAGCTAGAGGTTGGGAGCAAACTGAGGTGGCTCCTAAACTTGGAGTAACGGGAGACATATTGGCCAGTTCAGAAGGGAGTAAGAATCATTGTCTCTATATGGTGGGTGACACACCATGCACATGCATAATTCCTAATGATGACAATTCCTGCTTATGTAGGCCCCAAGGGATGACACTTTTGGCATCGATGTAGATAGGTCTGTTCCACATGGCCCAGTTGTCACTCACAGCCCTGAGCACCCGATATATATTCTAACAGTCCACTTAAATAGGCTACAACAGATCCATGGACTGGAATTCATGACCAAAGGATTGGGCTGCCACACTCTCTCCCAGACTGGGTCTGTCAACATTCCACTACAGAGAAAAGAACTGACCATCAATAAAGGTTAATTTGGGTCAACTCAAACCCCACCATATTCAGTGAAGCCAGAGTTCAATCTCCTGTGAATATTTCAAAAACCTAAATATCTGGATTAACAACTAGAAGACCTTAACACCAAACCTTTTGGAATTGTGATAATGTCAACATCGTTAAAACATTAATTAGCTTGATTATTTCAGGACCAAAAAACAGAAAAAAAAAACTTGATTATTTGTAAGAATTCTTCTTAAAGTTTTTACTTTTAGTTCCCCTTTTCCAGTATCTTCTAGTACAAAATCAAACAACAAGGCAAAAGTAATACCGCAAGGATTACTAATAGCATAATTTTTACCATAATTGTAATGAAAATGCATTGGTAAAATCTTAAAGAAAAATATTAAAAAATATATTTAAAAAGAGAAGTGATAAGTACCAATCAAAAAGAGGAAAATAACCCCAACGGGTGGAAGAGTTGGTTAAGAACTACGTCTAAAAGGTGGAGGTCTCGTATCTTTAAGAACGCACTCTATTTTTGTTTATTAGTATGCTTTAACATTTTTATTTATCTTTTCTTTAAGAATGGTACTTTTGACTTGTATTATATATATTTTTTTAATTTTTATTTTCTCTTCTCACATGTTATATATGGTATGAATTTTAATTTATTTAATGCTTAAATATATTATTATTCATTAATTTAGTAAAAAATATTATTACCGTGCCTTTTTAATAAGAATAGTGACTTAGAATTTGTAAATATGTCACTACTTGTGTTAAATGATATTAAAAAATAAAAAAAATACTAAAATTCACTAAAAATTCATTTTTTTTAAATGTGTTGTAAAAAGTAGCGTATCAATAATTTTTTTGGCTTATGTGCGAGGTCAAAAAAAATTCACGACCATGATAACCGATTCCATTACGTTACACCGATGCAAACCCGAGTCCATTACATAATGTCAGTGATTGCAAACCATGCACAGGACCATTCTCTCTCTCTGGTCTTCCTTTTCCTCACTACAACCAAACCCCTCAAACTAGCAACGTGTACATGTTGATCAATTGAACTTGAGCTATGAAAAGAGACCATTTGGATCGCAACCAGAAATCATAACGAATCCCTGGGGAAATCCCAACAATCTAACCCAGTGAATCATAACCAAAAACTTATCTATGACACCAATACGGCGAGACCAGGTCAAAGACATTAGAAGCCTTTGAATTGCTTTTCTTGGAGATTTGAAAACAAACCAATCACACCAAAAAATTAGATTTTTCCGTCAATTACCTCACTAATTGAAGAAAAAAAATCACAATTTCAATCAATTTTCTCCAAAGATTGAATTTATTGCCTCAAATCCCAAAATCCCAAGAAAGAGTTGAAGTGGAAGTCATGAAAAAATTTCAATTTCATTTGTATAACCACAACTTTCACTTATATACGCATATACATATATATAGATATATGTGGTGTATGTATTGGTAGAATTTTTGGAAGAATTTTTGTGGGTTTTGTTTGGTGGAGGATTGGTTGGGGATACGAAGGTGATGGACATAGTGTTGGTGTTGGCAATGATGGGGAAGATGAGGGCACGGAGAGTCCTACAAAGGTGGACAAGGAGATGATTGAAGAGGCAAGAGGGAAGTTCAGTGACTCTCTCTCTCATATATATAAATATATATAGAGAGAGAGAGAGACCCTATATATATGTTATACATTTAAACTGTGATTTTAAATTAAAAATTTATCTAGCCAGTAAGGTAAATATGGTAAATTCGCATGTTCCGTTAACGGACTTCAACCACAGTCTCTAATAGGACAGGACAATGTTATTATTAAAAACATGGGAGAGTGGTGTAATTTAGCTAAACTAGGGGAGGTCAATGTAATTTGCCCAAATATTTTTGCATCACCCATCGTCATTTTCTTAGTTATTATTATATCATTAAATATTTTTGTCAGTCAAAACATGTCATCGTCTTCTAAACACTTTAGCCTTAATAGGAAGGTCATCATCTCGAGGCTCTTCCTGTTTTCATCTTCCTCATTGCATCTTTACCTTGCATATATTGGTTATACGAAAAAAAATTGTTTTCTCTAATCTCCCTAGGGCTACTATATTTTTCCAAACCTAAGCTTCTTGTATAATTTTCATATAACTTCTCAAAGTAGTTTTTTCACCTTTTCTCTTCTTTTTTTTAACAAGTAGTTTTTTCAGCTTTTCTCTAATTTTATCATCTTTCACTAAAACCTTAAATCCTTACTTTTGATGCATGTAATATTACTAAATCCCTTCTTTTCCTTTCCCCTAATTTAGCTAGATTATATATACTCATCTCCCCATCATTTAATTCCCTTCTTTGCATATTTGTATTTTACAGAACTTTCTTCATTTCTAATTTTTTACCAAATTTTAGTTCCCTTTTTTGTTTTCATGATGGTTCAAAAATTCTCATTGCACTACCAAGTTTCCTTAGATAACAACCTTTTCCCTTTTTGTTTTCTAAGGGCCTTTTTTATACTCCTTTAGAACATTTGGCCATCTTATTCCACATTAGTTTGATCTTCTAAATTTTGTTTTGCTTCTTTTAACATCTTAATCTTAAATAATTCTATTTTGTCCACTTTTAAATTCAACTACCTAGTGCTTGGTTTTATAATCACCTTTATATTTCTTGATTATCCTTTAACATATACAATATGCCAAAAACTGTCAACCTATACTGGATGTTAAGCTTTCTCTTGAGATAACCTTACAATCTTCGCATGTTAGTTGATTTACACTTTTGGGCAAGGAAAAATCAATCTGACTCATCTTTAATCCATTTTTAAAGGTTACTGAATATTTCACTCTTTTTCTAAAATAGGCATTCCTTATCATAAGATTATATGCAACTATGAAGTCTTAGAATAGTCACACATCATTCTTCCCATCTCCAAATCTCTACCCACCATGAATCATCTAATACACTCCACAATATTTCCTACCCTCCAAAGTCTTCCCTACCTGATCATATCCGGTGAATTAGTTGAAAATATGGTTAAAGATGCCATGTTGTACTTGTGCTTTCATTCCTTACCAACCCCACCAAGTGGGAATATATTACCCACTCCTTATAGGAATCTAATTCCTAGAGGGATGGTTTCCCATTAACAAAAGCATATCCCAAACATGGGACTCCTATAGAATAGGAAAAGGATCTAGTTCCAACCCTCCTTTCTAGCCAACCAAAAGCAACCTTAAGGATAACTTGAGGATATATTTCCAATTAACTTCCTTGAAACATACAACAAAAGATGGTTGAAGGGCTTCTAGATGAAGTTGAGAACTATATTACATGGACTTAGTTATGTGTGTTGGATGCAAGTACATATCCAAGCATCAGACGTATCAAATATCCAAACAGAAGGACAAATGGATATTATTAAATATTCATATTATATATTTTACTATACTTTTTAAAGTAAAATAATGTCATTATATAACATAGTGTTCAATATAGGCAACTCACCCCTTTTGAAACAATAATATAATAAAATTAAATTATTAGATATGTTTTTAAGTGTATGTTAAACCAAAGTTTTGGACACATATATTCATGTCTGAGTATTGTGCATCCGACACAAGTACTTCAAGGCCGACCCTAGCCTAGGCGATTGCCAAGGGCCTCCAAATTTGGAAGGCCTCATATTTATACACGTGTTTTAATTATAGGCCCAATTTCTTTCATCTTTAGTCCAATTGTTAAAGTCTCATATTATTACTCCAGCCCAACTTCGAACTTATCAATTAAAAGGTCAAAACACCAGATCAGTCCATTACTTAGTCCATTCTAAAATCTAAACTAAGGCCTGCTCATATTTCCTGAAACATGACATGACCTAACCCTAAACTCTCAATCTCAACCTAAACTAAAGTCTGCTCATTATTTCATGAAACATGACATGACTTAATTATAGACCAAATTTCTTTTATTTAAAGTGTTGAATGTTTCTTTTTAATTTTTTTATGTGAACTGGATCGTGCTATTTATAGAGCACCAAGACCCAGGTTTCAACATTAATATATTTTACGTACTTGTCGTCTCATTTTAATGAAAATTCTGCACTCTTATAAATTTTTTGCGCATGTGAAACCTTATGTATAAAGGGCCTCACATTTGAAAGATCGGTTAGAGCCTCTCAAAATTTTGGGAATCTCAGGGCCAGCCCTGCTGTGGAAGATGATTATTTGAGTAAGGTAATGAAACCTAACTTTAGGAATGGGAATATAGGGTGGACTTTAAGGGAGGTTACAAAATCCTATGGGGTTGGACCTTTGTAGGGGATTAAGAAAACTGAAGGAATTTTCAAGTACATGGGCTTCACTGTGGGTAGCAATAGCAAGATGAGGTTTTGGCATGACAGTTTACATGAAGATGTTCTCTTGAAAGTTATCTTCCTGGATTTCCTTAGGATTGCTGCCGACAAGTCGCTCTTGTGGTGGACCATGTTACATTCTCGGTTGGAGGAATCACCAGCGAAACTTAGCTCTTGCGACCTCTTCAGGATGGGGCAGTGGAGTCTGTGGAAGCCTTCATTTAGATCCTATATGGTTCATTAGTGTGTGGGGATATTTGAGATGTTATGTGATGACATCATGGCGCCCAAATAAGGGAGTAGGTCTGATGTGAAATCTTTCTGGAGAGTTTTAGGTGGAAGGAAGAGTTCCAGGTTCCTTGGAAGGATTTTTAGAAAGTCAAAGTGCCTTCTAAAGTCTCTTTCTTTGTTTGGACAGCAATTCTGGAGACCATTCTCACTAATAATTTGGAGAGGTGAGCAAGATGAGAGCAAACTGGTGTTGTATGTGTAGGAGAGCCCAAAAAAAAAGGATACGAGTCACTTTCTTGCCCGCTATTTGGTGGGGCTAGGAATTTCTATTGCACGTTGTTTTCCTTATTCGGAGTGTTCCGTTTGATGCCTCAATCAATAAAAGGAGCTTCTCAATTGCTAGGTGGGGGATTGCAATGCTGAAAGAGTTCGCTAGCTTGGCAAGCGATGATACCCTTATCTCTTATATAATGTGTATGAAGGGAGCTAAACAAGCAAAATTTTAAGAATATAGAGGTGCCAGTTCATAAGCTTAAGATTAGACATTGAATACTTTCCATATTCTAGGTAGTTCTCCAGATTCCTTACGTTCTTTGTAGATTTTGTAGGAGTTTTAAAATGTAGAGTAGTGTCCTGAGCTCATGTGTTTGTCTTGTATAACACATGTGCTCCCTTACCGATGCATTTGTTAATAAACATTTTGCCTATCACAAAAAGAAAGCATAGACAAATAGTGAGAAGTCAACTTCACACAAGTGTCCTTCAAGCTTCAGCTGCAGGTCTCAGGGAAACAAAGTTTTTGAATACCGAACATATCATAAATCACGAATGCCTAGTTGACTTGCATTTATATGGAACGTCAACCAAGATTTAACTCAATGAGGTCTTTGCCAAGTGATGTCCACAAAATGTGCGAATCACCCAGTGCTAGACATAATGACACCTAGACTCAAATTTCTAGTCACAACGGAAAGTGGGATACCTTCAAGCTTTTTATTACTAAGGTGACCACAGCATAAAGCGAGAACGAGAGTGAAAACAAGAGCAAGAACGTAAAAAGAAAGAGCAGGATCAAGTCTCCTCAAATGCTTAACATTTGGGTAAGTGGTAACCTTATTGAAAGATGTTAACGAATCCTTAGGGATTCAGTTGACCCTAAAAATCAGGGAATTTAATTCCCTTTAAAACCGAGATTGCACTGCTGTAAAATCTGTATATTTTTTCCTTCTTTAGGTGTTGTTAATTAGGACCTAATTTCTAGGAATTGTTTTCTGTTGTTATATAAAATTAGTTTCCTAAAATAGTGGACATTGTACTCTATATATTTGTATTGTTTTACCTCAAAGAAATACAAGCTTTAACATTCATTTACATGGTATCAAAGCAATAATTTTTTTTTCTCCCGGGGTTTTTTTTTTTTTCTTTCTACAAAGCCTTCATTTTTGATCGCAGAATATCTGTTTGGCCTTCATTGCCTTTTAACCCCTGCCCTTCTATTCCCTTCAAACACTTCAATCTTTGCCCAGAAAAATCCCACCATGTCTATCACATCTGAAACTGTTGCTATCTCAACTAACACTGAATTAAACCAATTTGTACAAACCTCACATGGTGAATATCAGATCCTACAGCCATTATACCGATTCAATGGAAAAAACTATCTGATATGGTCTCAATGGGTGAGGGCATATCTAAAGGGGAAGGGAAAACTCAACCACTTGATTGGCCCTGTACCAGGGAAAGATGATCCAAAGTTTGAAGCTTTGGATGTGGAAGACTCCTCAATTATGTCATGGCTCTGGAATTCAATGCAACTAGAGATAAGTGGATGCATGTTTTTGACAACTGCCAAAGACATATGGTGTGGTGACCCTTGTGGGCTGGTGCGAGACACTGGGCGAGCTACCACACTAGCAGGCTGCAGGGTGCTCAATTCCACATCGCCTGGGTGTGGAAAGAAGATGTACTATATATGTGGTGTGCTCTCTCCAAATGGTATGAGGCCTTTTGGGGTAAAACCCAAGAGCAAAACCGTGCGGGCTGGGCCCAAAGCGGACAATATCATACCATGTGGTGGAGCGGGCTGTTACAAATGGTATCAAAGCTTGACCCAGCCGAAAGTGTGCCGACAGGGACGTCGGGCCTCCTAGGGGGGTGGATTGTGGTGACCCTTGTAAGCGGGTGTGATGTGGGAGGGTGCGAGACACTGGGCGAGCTACCACACTGGCAGGCTGCAAGGTGCTCAATCCCACATCGCCTGGGTATGGAAAGAGGATGTGCTATATATGTGGTGTGCTCTCTCCAAATGGTATGAGGCCTTTTGGGGTAAAACCCAAGAGCAAAACCGTGCGGGCTGGGCCCAAAGCGGGCAATATCATACCATGTGGTGGAGCGGGCTGTTACATATGGGACACCGTGAAACAGACTTACTCCAAAGTTAATGATGCAGCCTTGGTTTATGAAACAAAGACCAAGATTCACTCGACAAAACAAGGTACAATGTCTGTTCCCAAGTATTATAACACTTTGAAAGGTTTATGGCTTGAACTCGATTACTATCAAAATGTTAAGATGCAGTGCAATGATGATGCCACCATGATGTTGAAATTTGTGGAAAGTGAAAGGGTTTATGAGTTCTTGGTTGGACTCAATGTGGAGTTTGACCAGATTCGGGTGCAAGTGCTGGGAAAGGAAGCTTTACCTCCTTTAAATGAGGCATTCTCTATCATATGTGCTGAAGAGGGAAGGAGGATTGTGATGTTAGACAGTCCTAATAATGAAGGATCTGCCCTGGCTGTTGTTAAGTCATCATACTCAAACAAATTCAATGGCATGGCCTCAAATAATGAGAAAAAGCCGTCAACCAATAAAGACGACCTTTGGTGCAACTATTGCAAGAAACCGAGGCATACTAAGGAGATGTGCTGAAAATTGAATGGAAAAACACCTTTTCACAGAAACAACAACTCTCAGCCGCTGTTCAACCCACAAGGCAACCTAGCAAATATTGGCCTTGCTGATGACAAACCTACACAAGATTCAACTAGCAGCATCCTGGAGATTAGTGCACTAAAAAAGGAGGAATGAGAAAATTCGGAGCCTCCTCACTTCAATTGACAAACCAATCGGTTCATGTTCAGTGGCACACTCAGGTGAGTATTCCTTATCTCAAGCCCTTAGTGTCTCAAAGGACTGTAATTTTCATGCAACCTAGGTAATAGATTCAGGTGCCACTAACCACATGACCAATTCACCACATCATTTCACAACATACACCGCATGCCCTGGAAATCAAAAAATACGAATTGCCGATGGAACTTTCGGATCCGTGGCAGGAAAAGGGACCATCAATCTTACACCTTCTCTTTCTTTGAAATCTGTTCTTCATGTGCCTAAGCTTTCTGTAAATCTTTTGTCCATACATCAGATTACAAAAGACCTACACTGTAAAGTGATATTTTTTCCCAATCATTGTGTCTTTCAGGAACCGGTTATGGGGAGGACGATTGGGCTTGCTAAAAAGAAGGAAGGACTCTACTTTCTGGATATCTGTGATGACAAGAGCAGTGGCTGTCTACCTCTATCTCATTTCTCTGAAAATTTCTCACCAAATAAAGCACAAATTTGGCTTCATCATTTTCGTTTGCTAAAGAGAAGGAAGGACTCTACTTTCTGGACATCTATGATGACAAGAGCAGTGGCTGTCTACCTCTATCTCATTTCTTTGAAAATTTCTCACCAAATAAAACACAAATTTGACTTCATCATTTTTGTTTAGGACATCCTTCCTTTTCTGTGTTAAAGACTATATTTCCTGTTTTATTTCATAATTTGGATGTTAAGTCCTTTCATTGTGAAATTTGTGAGTTTGCCAAACATCATCGCGTTTCATTCCCATTGAGTGATAATAAATCTTTATATCTATTGATGTGTGGGGGCCTTCTAGGATTCCAAATATTACTGGAGCTCGGTGGTTTATTTCCTTTATTGATGACTATACTCGAGTCACTTGGTTGTTTCTTATAAAAAACAAATCTGATGTTAGTTCTGTTTTTCCTATGTTTCTTAAAATGATTCAAAATTAGTTTGGTGTTCAAATTAAAGATATTAGATCTGACAACGGGAAAGAATACTTTAACCAGATTCTTTAACCATTTTTTCAAAGGAGGGGATAATACACCAATCTTCATGTACAGATACTCCACAACAGAATGGGGTTGCAGAATGAAAAAACCGTCATCTTCTTGACACAACCCGAGCCCTTTTATTTGAGAAACAGGTGCCTAAATCTTATTGGGGGGGAAGCTGTGTTGACTGCAGCTTATCTTATAAACCGACTACCTTCAAGGGTATTGGGAAATAAAACTCCGGTAAGTGTCCTTTCTCAATTCTATCGTGAATTCAACAAGTCTACCCAATTACTACCTAGAATATTCGGTTGTCTCTTATGTTCACATTCATGCATAGAACCGGGGTAAATTAGATCCTAGAGCCCTTAAATGCGTCTTCCTTGGTTATTCCTCAACCAAAAAGGGGTATAAATGTTATCATCCTAGTTCAAAAAATTTTTTTGTCTCCAAAGATGTTACCTTTGCTGAAAAAATGTCTTTTTTTTGTGAAACTTATCTTCAGGGGGAGCATTTATTGGAAGATAAGTTTGATTCAAGTCTCGTATTTGATAATCTTGATATTTCAACCATTTCAACTCTTAAAGCACATATTCCTTCTGATGGTTCTCTTGTTCCAGCAGAAGCATCCTTGTCTTCAGTAGAAACCAACAAAAATAATCCTAATGAGAAATCAGGTAATGATGGAACTACCTTGCCATTACAAGTGTATTCCAGGAAGAAAAAGTCTGAACATGAGTGTTGATTTTTCTCCATCTAAAAATGACTCAAAACCCAAACCTACAGACTTTGATATATCAATTGCCCTTAGGAAAGAAACACGAAAATGCACTCAACACCCCATAGCAAACTTTTATCTCCTTTGATAGACTCTCTCCGCTACACAAAGCATTTCTCACAGATTTACATAACATTACAATTACAAAAACATTCCAAGAGGCATTTAGGGATGAGAAATGGAAAAAAGCTATGAGTGAGGAAATGAGAGCACTAGAAAAAAATGAGACATTGGATATAGTTAAGTTGCCAAAAGGAAAGAAACTAGTAGGGTGTAAATGAGTGTTTACTGTGAAGTATAAATCTGATGGAACCTTGGAGAGATATAAAGCTAGGCTTGTGGCCAAAGGCTACACTCAGACATATGGAGTAGACTATTAGGAGACATTTGCCCCAGTTGCAAAAATGAACACTATTAGAGTATTATTATCTTTAGCAGCTAATCTTAGGTGTTCCTTGCAGCAATTTGACGTTAAGAATGCATTCTTGCATGGTGATTTAAAGAAAGAAGTCTAAATGGAGGTACCTCCAGGTTTCACTGAGAATTTTAGAAATAATAGTGTGTGCAGGTTGAAGAAAGCTCTATATGGGTTAAAGCAGTCCCCTAGAGCATGATTTGAGAGATTTACCAGTGTAATGAAGAACTTGGATTTCAAGCAGAGCGACGGTGATCATACACTCTTCATCAAACGATCGAATGCAGGTAAAATTACAGTCCTAATTGTTTATGTTGATGATATTATTGTAACTAGAGATAACTTTAAAGAGATTGAGAAACTCAGGAAGCAGTTGGCCAAAGAATTTGAAACAAAAGAATTGGAAAAACTAAAATATTTCTTGGGAATTGAAGTAACATATTCTAGAAATGGCATCTTTATTTCCCAACAAAAATATATCCTTGATCTCCTCAGGGAGACAGGTATGCTCGGCTGCAAACCTTCAGACACTCCAATTGAGCAAAATCACAAACTAGGAGAAGCTGCAGATGATGATGTGATGATAGATAGGGGGAGATATCAAAGGTTAGTTGGAAAACTCATTTACTTAGCTCACACAAGACCCGACATTGCCTATGCCTTGAGTGTAGTCAGTCAGTTCATGCACTCTCTGAGGATTCCCACTTGCAAGTTGTTTACCGAATCCTACAATACTTGAAATCTACCCCTGGGAAAGGCGTTCTCTTCAAGAATAATGGAGAACTAAGTCTAGAAGCCTACACAGACGCAGATTGGGCTGGATCAGTAGTGGATCGCAGGTCAACATCTGGCTACTATACCTTTATAGGAGGAAATCTGATAACTTGGAGAAGTAAAAAACAGGCTGTGGTGGCTAGATCAAGTGCTCAAGCAGAATTCAGAGCTATGGCACATGGAATTTGTGAACTCTTGTGGCTAAAGATTATTTTGGAAGACTTAGGAATCAAGTGGGAAGGAAGTATGAACTTGTGCTGCGATAACAAGTCAGCAATCAATATAGCTCACAATCCGATACGACATGATCGCACAAAACATGTGGAAGTAGATCGGCATTTCATCAAGGAGAACCTGGATAGTGACTTAATTTGTACTCCCTATGTTTCAACAAATGGACAATTGGCGGACATCCTCACCAAAGGACTATCGAGTCATTCCTTTCAACATATTATAAGCAAGCTGGGAATGGACAATATCTATTTACCAGCTTGAGGGGGAGTGTTAACGAATCCTTACAGATTCAGTTGACCCTGAAAATCAGGGAATTTAATTTCCTTTAAAACAAAGATTGCACAGCTGTAAAATCTATATATTTTTTCCTTCTTTAGGTGCTGTTAATTAGGACCTGATTTCTAGGAATTGTTTTCTGTTTTTATATAGAATTAGTTTCCTAAAATAGTGGACATTGTACTCTATATATTTGTATTGTTTTACCTCAAAGATATACAAGCTTTAATATTCATTTACAAAAGATTTATTAAATTTCACATCGAGTGTTGGACCACCCTTAAATAATACAAGTGTTCATCAAACTTGTGTATTCGACTGCCGGATAAGTGTGAAAAATAGCCAATAGATGGGAGGAAAAATAGAAAAGAAAAGAAACACCCACAATTGTGTTCTGCCTTAAGTAAATCAACAGACAGACTGTGGATTCGCTCTAATCTGCTAATCCACGGATCAAAATCTGTTTAATACGTGATGATTGGACTTCCATAGTTTTCACCTTGTTCCAATCTGAATCATCTTATATTCTGGGATAAGATTAGAATATTATAATATGCTTCTAAATCTTTCATTCTGTGTAACTTTTCAAAAAAAAAAAAAAATTTATTTCATTCCATTTGACACATAAAAAGGTTCATGTGGCATAAATCTAGAATATTGTTTCCCATGAACAAGCAAAATCTCTCTCACACACCACAAAAAAAAACATGCTCTAAGTAAAATTTCTTCTGAAGCAACCAAAATAAGTTCATCTTCCACAATAAACTAAAATGACAAGGTGCGTGTTGAAGATGTCACTATGCAGTCAATAACATGTGATAGACCATACTTATCAAAATAAATAAATAAATAACATGTGATAGATCATCTCATGAGCCACCCGGGACAAAATCACTTCTTTTCATCTTCATCTAACACCATGTCATTAGTGTATCCTTCTGTGATAATGAAATTTTATGCAAGTTTTTAGTGGTTCTTTAATCAATCTGTGGTTGATTTCTTCTATGGTTGAATAGTTGTTCCTCGGCTGTTTATTTCTTTTATTAACAAAAATAAGGAAAGAATATAGTGACAGCGGATTTCATGAGCAAATAAGCAAAACGCACCAGATGTCTTGAGTGAAGAGAATGAACCACACGATGTCAAGCAATATCGCACAGAAGAGAAGAACAGCATATGTCCGGCCAAGGCTCTGACTGCTACTCTCAATTGCTACGAGCGCAAATAATGCAATCCCCAAATTAATCAGCAACACACCATTGTACAATGCTCCCAGCGATCCAATCAATGCACAACCGATCTTAAACAACCAATATGCATATTAAACACAAATTGCATACAATATAGATATATAATAACCCAAAAAACAAGTAGCATTGGAAGCATAGAATTGGCGCCTTCGAATTGGAGAAAAATCAGTTCAATTATTGACACGGGCCACATGGCTGCTTGAAAATGGAATTTGAGAAAAATTAGTTCAAATTCGATTCCTTTGCTCCCAAACATAGCTTCATAACAATTAGGAAAATTTTGACGGGCTGATTCTAATACTATCAACATATTGAAAACCCTGATCTCGAAATCAAATTCTCATAATTCGCCAAACACACGTACAATGAAACTCTAGGTTTTAGGAAAAAGTACAGTGATTGAGAAAAGATAGTATGCATCGATACAGTCCACGCGTTCTAATCTAGTGTATACAAATATAATGCGTGTGTAAATAGGAAATGAGAAGTGGCACAATACGTACCTGAATGTAAATGAGAATCACAGCAACGTATTGAATCCCATCATAATCACGAAGCCACGACTGTATCTGATTCCTCAATATAGAACAAAGCATCATATACCAGAATTTCCAACGGCCCCGAAATTTGAACAAATCACAACCCACGAATCAAAAATTCAACAGGAAATACATATATATAAATATATGTACATGTGTATGTAGAGATAGAGAGAGAGAGAGAGAGAGAGGAAGTGGAAAAAGTTGATCGAATGAGAGAAGGTCTACATTTAAACTAACAACTGTGGAATTTACGGCTAATTCAATTACGGTTCTCTCATGGTAACGTTGCAATGCGAATTCTGTGTTGCGTCAGTGTGTATTGGAGCTTTGGGCGAGTGAAGAAAGGAACGAGAGAAGCCTCTGCTTCGATTTTCTTTTCTTTTCTAATTGTTTGAGTGAAGGAAATGAAAAGAATATAAAAAGGGAAGGCGAAGAAAGGAAGATTGATTTGTGTTTTTTTGTTTTAAAATTTTTAAAGGAAAGAGAGGATTTAAATGGCTTTTTACATTTTATGTCAAAGTGTGACCTGGCTTTTTTCCTTTTCATTCCGTTTTTGTTATATACCGGTTATCAGTTAAAAATGATTCAAAAATAACTCTTGTGATATGTTTGGTATGTAACAATAGATTAAAATAAATATTTTATTAAAGTGAGAATGAAAATATTTGGTTTCAAACATAAAATGATATACTAATAAATACATTATTTTTGGTAACTATATTTTATTTTTTAATATTTATTGAAAATGAAATGATTATTTCATAAATTAAGTAATGAAATGAATTTTTATTCTTTTTCATTTCACATGAATGACTTTAGTTTTTCTTACCAAACAAATGAATTGATCCAAAAATGTAATATTAACATTCTATTTCATTGTTGCATACCAAACTCAACATTGTAATTTTGGGTGCATTAAAGGGCCAATGAGTCAATGAGTCATTAGAATGGATCACAACTGAAGTTGGCACGAAGGTTGCTAAAAGATTTCCTGAGTATGAAAAATATGAAGTGAGGGACGAAGGGCTCCATGGTGGGCGTTACCTACGGTTGTGGGTATGAGTTGATGTCCTTGAGCCTTTTTGCAGAGCAGTTAGGGTGATTCTATATGGGATTACCTCATGAATTGAGTTTAAATATGAAATACTTTTATTGTTTTATTTTGGGTGTGGTCATTTTGGCCATTTTCTTAAGCATTGCATGGTGTCTTTATTTCTGTTTGGGAGAGTTTTTGCTTTGACTTTAACATAAAAGAAAAAGAAAAGCAGAAGCTAAATGGGAAGCTGGTATCCACCAGCTTCCTTTAAACGCTTTTTTTGAACTCCGAAACTATTCAGCCTTACCAATCCAAATTCAATCACTCTCCAAAACAAATTTTGACCTTGAAAAGCCGAAAGCCGTTTTTCAAAAGTCAATCCAAATAGGACCTTTGTCACTCTCTGATGTTCGACGCCAGATTAAAAGTGAAAAAAATAGGGTTGGTGATTATGGAATGTACTACAACCCATTCAACATTTAATCAATTCAAATCCTCGTAGCCGCGGAAGCATGATCACAATCATATATATATAAATCCTCGTAGCCGCGGAAGCATGATCACAATCATATATATATATATATATATATATATATATGTGTGTGTGTGTGTGTGTGTGTATATACATAAGTCAACTACTACAAGTGGGTCCCTCATTAAGGCACATGTGTACTTAAGCTTATGGGTGCACATGATACGGTTCCTTAAGGTTCTTGGTGGAACCGGAACTGTTGAGTTTGATTCGATTCTGGTTATTTGCGGTTCCAATTCCGGTTCTCTGACGGTTTTTTGTCAACCCTTTTTTCTTTTTTTAAACATTGACAAGATACACACTCATACTTGTGTACCTCTAGTTATAACAATAGATTAGAAGCTTTTATTATTTATTTATATATCTCATATTATATAAATATATAGAACATTAGAACTTAGAAGTTAAGTGTATTGATCTATATATTATATATTTTATACTTTATATATAAATAGAAGACTATAATTTAGAAGGTATTAGTATTTATTTATTTATTTATTATATATTTTATAATTCATATATATATATATATATATATATATATATATATGTAGAACACTATAATTAGAAGCTATTATTATTCATTTATATATTATATACAAATATTTTTTCTAACGGTTCCGGTTCTTTGACTTGGAACCAGAACCATAGTGAACAGTTCCAAAAATTTAGAACTGGAACCGTAATGAACGGTTCGGTTTGGTTCAGCTACGGTTCCGGTTCCACCGGTTCTTTATGCACCCATACTTAAGCTCCACCATCAATTTCATAATAGCTACTTAGTGCGATTAATCGAAACTTGCCTTCAATTAACCGTAACTCTCATTACGATTAATTATAATTGAGGTTACGATCAATCGTAGATATATCATAGGATCCATCGAAACACACTAGAATTGGCCTCCATTTTCACTTGAAATTACGATCAATCAAAATGGTGTTTACGATTAATCGTAGAATTTTAATTAATCGAAAAGGGATTTACAATTAATCGTAGACTATCAACTGAAAATCCTATAGACTTTTAAAATGTCCAATTTGGTAGTTTACTCTCATTCTTGATGTGTAACATTCCAAATGACTTTACATATGTCCAATTTATGTCATAGCATGCATAAACGATAAGAAAATCATAATTTCGTCATATAAAAAGAAATAACTCAAATTTATACATAAGTCCCGAGTCTCGTTCTCAATTGTTTTCAAGTGTCAAACATGGCTCATACATATACTATCCAACATCCATATTCAAATTACAAAGTTTCAATAAATGCCCAAACATGGCATACTTTTAATCTCACTTTAGAACCATTCAATTGTGAAAACTTTTTAAATATACGCCACTTCATATGGGTATACTCGTCATTATCCACCCCAATGGGACCCACATTGGTCGACATATCACTACGTACTCTTCCTTACCTTATGTTGTGTGAAATTCCGATTCAGCCCTGATTCGGCCAGCTGGAACCCTCTTTCGGTCGGTTGAAACCTAGGCTCAGCTGATGTTCAGGTTCTCTATCGGTCGGCTGTAGAGTAGCTTCGATAGGCTAAAAAAGAGCTTTCAGCCAACTAAAGCCTTCCTTTAGCAGTTCGAAACAGGTACCCCATTTACAAATGTTCAGGATCTCACACTTTTGGTTGGTTACTGCAGAGCCTAGGCAATCGAAAGTTCAAAATTGCTCCAAAACCTGATTTTCACAGGTCTAAATGCATTTCCTATGATCATACATCCATTTAAAATCCTAAACATGAATAAAACTCAGACAAATCCGTGCATTTGAGCCTCATAAAATACAAGTCTAAATATTTTCCAATTCTCATTTATAACTTACATTATCCTTGAAGCAAACATCCAAGAATGATATATAGAACACCTAGCAAGGTAAAGGATATACAATTCTCATCTCCAACATTCATTCCCACAATTTCATACATAAAGAAGTTCAAAAGATTCATCATTCATACATCTTCCACAAGCTATAAATGTAGAAGTTCATAAAACATAAATTTATCAAAAGTTCTAACCATGCCATGTGTAGCATTTACATTTGAAGTTCATATACGTGTAAATAAGCAAATTTAAAGGCAACACTACAACTATGGTCGACATGCCACAAGCAGGCATGGACCTCTATATACATATGTCCACAAATATATCCAAAAGAAGCTAAAAATCCACTCTAATGATTTATGCCTCGTCCTCCATGAGAGCTTTATCTGAAAAGGATTTGGGGGAAGGAGGTGAGCATATAACTACGCCTAGTAGGAATGATCTATCCGACTCTACCTTAACTAAGGCAGCCATACATGAATGCATATGAAGTTTCTATATGGCTATATGACAAATATTCATACTTTTCACACTTAAAACATACATATTTTATAAATCATGAGTGATGCTTTACGTTTTAATATTTAACAATTCATATGAAGTCACAACTCACAAGTAAACTCACACCACGTATAACCGAAAATCAATTCAACTGAGGATTTCAGCTTGTCACATCCATAGTAAGGGTCGCTTTGGGACCACATACTCTACTTACGCTCTACGGGTTGCTAACTCGGCAGAAGTGACATCTACTTGGCCAATTTTTGGGTCTTGCACCCTATGGTTCGAAACTCTTATTAATTCTCACACATGCCCAAAAAACTCGACTTTCTCACATAAGTGTACATTGTCGCATAAAACACCAAACCTCAAGATTCTCACAATTTTTACCAAATGCATAACATTTACAAGGTCATTGCATTTCAATTCTCATCTCACGCATATTCAATGCATTTCAATCATCTTATGAAAATTACAACACTTATGCATTTTCAAGAAAATATTTTTTCACGCACATTCCCAACATATGAAATAAACATCCACAAAACTTCTCAAATGAACACAAAATCACAATATTGCATTCATAGACATCAATTACATATATGCAATATATAAACTCCAACCAAAGCATGTTAGACATTCTATATATATGCAAAAAGTTTATATTTTCACAAAATTCTCAAAACAAAGTTTTATGTCACAGTATGTGACCTATAGAATCAAAATAGGAAAGAGATTCACACTCCTACCTTAATGCTACGTTTAGTACGCAACAATGGAATGGAATGAAATTCCATTAAAGTGAGAATTGAATGAGAATGAGAATGAAATGGAATGATCATTCATATTATATTGTTTGGTTTCAAATATGAAATGATGCAGGAATGGAATGATGATTACATTATTTTTGGTAACTAAATTTTTTTTTAATATTTATTGGAAATGGAATGACCATTCCATAGGTTGAGTAGTGGAATGAATTTTTATTCTTTTTCATTCAAAAAGAATGATGCGGAATGGTCATTCCCACTTTTATTTTTCTTACCAAACAAATGAATGGATTAAAAAAAGTAATATTGACTTTCCATTCCATTCCATTTCATTGTTGCGTACTAAACGTAGCCTAAATCTCAAGCTTGGAAGCTAAGTTCCCAAATTTACAATCCTTTCCACCTTGCCGAAAATCACTTTTGTTTTGTTCGAACCGAAACCCTTGCCGAGTGGAGAAAACCCTTTGCCTTCGGCGTTCTCCAATTCAGAGCCTAACACCTCCGAAATGTATAGAGAAGGGAGAGAAATGAAATGGGAGAGTTAGAGAGAGATATTGCTGTAAAAGTGATAATATCTCAGCCCCTCTGGATATTTATATCTCCTTAGGGCGCGAAATGACCGAAACACCACCAAGTCACTTAACGTATCCTCCTGATATCCGTTTTCGATTTTGAAAGTTCCCACGATCTCGAAATCATTTTCTTAACTCTCTAAACATTCCGTTTGGTCCATAACAAAAAAATTATATTTTACTCATAAAATTTTCGAATTCCGAGCCCACCAAACCTCGTCCCGGAGTCCTGTTGATCCAAAAAGTCAAACTTCTCCAAATATTTCAAAAATCTTAAAACAACTCCCCAAATATGTTTTTCACAATTAGAATATGCTAAATATCATTTAAAATACAATTAGGACAAAAATGATGCTTAAAATGGAAATCGGTCAAAATTGGACCCGCTCTCTACAAAAGCACTTTGACTAATGGAATGGTCTTGCCTCGAAGCATTTATTTTCTAGAGTCCATAATCTCTACTGGTTTCTCTTCGTAGGACACATCTTCCTTTACCTCAAAATTAGTCCAATCTAGCACATGTGAAGGATCTAATTCATATTTCCTTAACAAGGAAACATGAAAAATATTATGCACACTTGACATCTGTGGTGGTAATACCAAACGATATGCAAATTCACCAACATGTTCCAAAATCTCAAATGAACCAATGAACCGTGGCGATAACTTGCCATTATGCCCAAACCGCATCAATCCCTTACCTGGAGCAATCTTTAGGAACACATGGTCTCCCTATCCTGTCGTCACAATGCTAGTGAAGTTGTCTCTCTGAATGCCCCCACCTCTTTTAGGTACGAATCTAAATTATAAGCAACGCCAGTTGATTGTAATTTGGGTAAATTGTAAAAACTTTCCTTCACTTTCATGATTTGTAAAAAATCCTTCAAACTTTTTCATTTTTGCACAAAAATCTCTTATATTATTCCAAAATATACAATCCTATTGTTTGCTGATCGTTACAATAATGACATAAAATTGACACTTTTGACATGAAATCTCTATAATACCCTAATTTATTAATCAAAACGAGCTTGAATCATTTGTAGATTCATAAATTGACCCATCATGTAAATGGATTATCCATGTTTATTATCATATATATTTATAAAACCTTGTTTTTTTTTTTTATAATCATTTTACAACCAATGTTTTTTCTTTTTTATTTCTTGAGTGGTAGAATAGTAAATTAGTTATATGTTAATTACACTTTAACCTGTTACTTTACAACAGTTGAGGTGGTCAGTTGTATCACCGGCTACTTGCAAAAGTTGAAGGGAGTTTATTTTTTGAAGTTACTTTTTTTTTTTGGAGTTATTTATTTTATTTTATTTTTTGAAGTCATTTTTTTATTTCATACTTTCGTAATTATTTTTAAAATTTGTATAATTTCTCTTTACAAGTCCATAGTCTGGTAATTTTAATTTTTTTTCCCCACATATATTTAGAAATTCAGAAATAATTAGTAGGAAAATACAGAGAAGAGAGAGGGGATGGGGGAGGAGGTGTCTGGTTCGATCAATGCAGCTGATGAAACATTGAAGCAGAATCAGCAGCAGCAGCAGCAGCAGCAGGACAAACCATGGCACATCTACATCTCAGAGGATCTGCCGCGAACTGTTCTCCAATCTACCGACTCAGCGATTCGCTCTGCTCGTACTCTCCAACACAACTCGTCCAATCATCTTCGTAATGTTCAGGTATTTCTTTTTCTTCATTACCAATAGTTTATTTCTTCTCTTCCATTCTAAGTTTCACTTGCACACAAGCTTATCGTGTTCGATTGTATTAAATAACTCGATTTTGGGTTTATCTTGTCTTCTGGTTTATGGGTTACTTGATTTTGGACCTACTGTTATTCTTACTATTCCTCATGTTAAACTGGGTTTTCCTCATAATGCCATGAAATTAGTTTTTTTTTTTTGGTTGTTGTCAAAATAATACTATTTTCAATCTAATACTTTCACCAAATCAGTTCCTAATCTGATGATCCTCGCATTGTGGGTATTTAGTTCCCAATCTAGATATTATGTTTTACACCATTCTTTATGTTATAATGCCATGAAATGAGTTTTTTTTGTCAAAATAATACTATTTTCAATCTAATACTTTAACCAAATCAGTTCCTAAACAAATTATTGTTTTTTGATTAGTAAAGTGTATTAAAAAAGCACTCTAACAGGGAGTGAGCCCATATACACGAACAAGATACAAAAATATTTAAGCTCTCAAACTATCCACAAACTCAACTACACTCCATGGATTTACAGTGTTTCCCTTTAACCCAAAAAAATAAAGTACTCAAAATGGAATATTTAAGTGCCCAAATAGGAGATTCCTCCCCATCAAAGGATCTCCTATTTCTTTCCTTCGAAAACCCCCACCATTAACAAAGTGGGGTAACTTTCCTAACATCTCGGGCCAACCCACCCGATGTCCACCTAGGAAGCACGGACATGCCTAAAAAGGCAAAGAATCTGTGTCGGACATGGATATGTGTTGGACGCGCCAAAAAACGTGTCTGAATTTCTTTTATTTTTTTGAATTTTCGGACACGGCGCTGACACGCTTTCGACACGGCTTGCATTTTCGGACACGGCGCGAACACATGTTGGACACACTATTTTTTTTTCTCTTTTGCCTCTTGTTTTCATGAATCTTCTCTCTTCCTTGGATTCTTACTTTATTTTTCACTAATCCCTAATTCTTTTTTTGACAAAACCCTAATTGTTTTTGCTTTTTTCTCCTTTTTTAGCCTATTTCTTTCTTTTTCCCAGCAAAACACAAGTTCTAGAAAGGTTATTTTAACAATTCAACTATAACCCATCTGATCTCTTCATCTTTGTTCTGTTTTACTCTTATTTCTCTTACTGTACAACTTCTATCTTTTACATGTGATTTTCTGATGATGCATTTGTATTTGGAGTAAGCTGGAATGATGTTTAAATGATAAGACTAGTTTTTATGATTTGTGAATTTTTTTTTTGTTAGGTTGATGAAAAATAATATTACTCTTAATTATTTAAAATACAACATCAAATATTATATAAAAATAAATATTTATTATTTGCCGGGTCCCCGCCGTGTCCTAATTTTTTAGGATTTGCCGTGTCCGTGTCGTGTCGTATCCGTGTCCCATATCCGTTTCCGTGCTTCTTAGATGTCCACTATACAACCTCTCCAAGCCTTGAGCATGCTCCTCGTAGAATCCGACAACCCGCAATGGACGCTGAACATAGAGAAATTCATAGACCAAATGTCTCTAGCCACTGTGCAATGCAAAAGAAGATGGTCCACCGATTCTGCATCTCTCTTGCACATACAACACCAATTCACCACAGTCTACAGAGAGGAGCCTCTTCCTAAGGTTGTCAATTGTCAAAATCCTACCCAAGGCCACAGTCCAACCAAATACTATTTCTGTATTGATTCCCATTCCAATGCTCCTTGCACCACATAAAATGCCCCCCGCCGCATCATTTTGCTTACAGGTTAGTCTATAAGGGAGACCATTCTCTGCATATAACACAAAAGGAACACTAAACATTAACAAAGGACTAGAGTAAAATTTCAACAAAATTAGAGCAGGAGTTAGCTTGATTTATTATTATGGAGGAAATCTGGACTTTCTTTTTCAAGAGCATGTTTAGATAGTCTAGAAGGAAACGAATGCCTGTACAATGCAGAGTTTTTTAGAAAATTGATCACCATCAGAGCTGCAAATAAATCAAGTCAAGATGAGTACTAAGGTGTTTGAGCTGGGATCAAACTTGCTGCGAGTTTAGCTAGTTGTGGTCGGGTTTGGATCAGATGTAAAAGCAAGTGTAGCAAACTAAAATGAAATTTGCTGATGGTGCTTTCAATGGTAAAAGAAGAAACTATTGTTGTGGGCATCAACGAATTGAAAATTAAAAAGGAGAGCGAAGATTGAATGAATCCGAATAACAACATCCGATATAAGCCGTGAAAATTAAGAGTTGTAAGCTTCCATTCCCATGGTCTAATTATGGTTGAGGTTTTGGTCCACTGTGGCCTCCACTACTATGCCCTTTCGGCAAATTTAGGAATACCAATATATTCTTGTCCCCCAGAGTACATGAAAAATATATAAAATTGAACCAGCAGTAAACTAATTCAAAATAGCGTTTAAATAGGACTGAAACTTTACTATGCATGGTCCAAAATAGCCCAGCCTTGTGTTCATGCCAACTTCCAAGGTTCCTCTCTTATTTGAATTTACTCTTTTTGGAGCCTCTTTTAGATTGCATCATATGATCTCACCCACTTGGGCATATAAAAATTTTGTGCAGTAAGATTTAAATTATTTTTTATGAACATGGGGAAAAATCAAGGTTTCAGTTTGATGATATCTTCCACCTGCCTTTAATCTTTCTAGAGTTTCTTTCTGATCTGAAATATTCAATGAAGTCTTCCAGTGTTACATATTTTATGAGTACTGTACTGCTTAGAAGTGTTTGAATGATGTGCGACCTTGGATCCTTGATATTTTTCTTTGAGTGCTCGGCAGCCTTGGATCCTTGATATATTTTTTTAGTGCTATATTGCTATCTGATCTAGATGATGAGTAATTCTATGCTATGTTCTGAATGCCAATCTGCTGCTTAATCTTAGGAGGTCCTATAAAGTGTTAATTTTAATTCAAGAGAGAGTGGTTTAGTTCTGCATTATTCTTAATGCCCATAGCATAGTTATTATTAATTTTTAATATATTTTTTCATATTGAATATTTTGGCCATTAACATCTTATATCTGGCAGAGGAATGACCAATTACTTGTCTTTCATAAAGCTATTTTACTTTCATTTTCACATTACTTGAACTTTTCTGAAAGGTATCTCTTGCAGGATTTTATACCACGAATTGGACCCCAGTATAGAGCTTATGAAGATGCTTTTGTCAAGAAAGTTAAAGGTACCTAAAATGAAAAAAGAAGGTTAAAGTTGACTTCATGACTGACTTAGTATATACACCCATGACTTAAAGGTCCATTGCTCATTGTTTTTCGCGATTATGCAAGGTGGTGGGAGAGGTGGACTGGATTCTGGCCTAATATTTGGCAATTTTTTATATGAAGTGGTTGTTCTTAGATTGGAACCCACGTACATGAATGCCTATAATTTGTTTTATCATTCAAACATGTGGTTTATGAAGTTATGCATTTTAAAGATGGTTGTTGAGTTCACCTTCAGGTCTTCGATCAGTCTATTTCTTTTCTGCTGTCCACTGGATTTTGGAACAATTAATTTTCTTGGGAGAAGGGCCAAAAATGTCGTGAACACCATTAGAAGTTAAGTTATATCACCAATGTTATTGGTTATTTTAGAGGCTATTGTTTAGCACAGTGGTAAATTGGCAAGCGTGAAATTTGGATTTGAGTTTGTGGTAGCCACTTCTTAATAATGCCAAAGGTTAGGTATGTGCCAAATCTACCCCTCCCAGCACCCTTGATTATTAAGACTGTCTTGGCACCCTGTTATTTTTGTGCTGTAGTTGGTTGAAATGTGGGCAATGACTTGTCATGGATGTGATTTGTCTGAGTGGATCATAGTTGGACTCGTTACCACCTTGGCCAAATTATCAGTATGGGAAGTTGGTTTTGAGTCTTTTGACTAATGGCCAAATTATTTTGGTCTTTATCTCTTTATTATGTGCTTACTTCTTTTGATAGATGAGTTGACAAGTGCAAGAGAACATCCAGCTGTGGCTGGTGGAGTTGCTGTTACAGCTGCCTTCCTTCTTATGCGAGGTATGACTTTAGGTCTTGTTCCTTACAGATATGTTTTATCAATTGGTCACCTAATTTATACTGATGCACTAGGAGAAATGAAGCACTTGTTGCCCCCTCCCCCTTGGCATGTGGGGCGGGGGTGGGGATTTGTGGGGGACAAGTTTTGCTTCAGAACGGTATCTGGTTTTGCATCATCGTATTATTTGTTTCATGCCTATGTGTTCAATATTTTGCAAAGAAATCTGATGTATTTCAATTTCTTGTATAAGTGACGGTATTAGATTATATGATTTTACGTAGCCAGCATCAGCCAATAGGGAGTAAGGCTTTGTTGAGTAACTTGAGTTGATTTGTATAATCAATAATTCTTCGAACTTGCGTCTAGAAGGTGACTATACCTAGCATTAAATTATTGGAGAGCCATAGCGGAAACTTCAGCTTTGAGTTCCACGGGGATCCTGGGTTTTAATTTGAAAACAGAAGGAATGAATCTTCACTGATTCTTAGGAACAAATGAGTTAAAATAAGGTGCTTACCCCCATACCCCACTAATATATGCGTATGTGATATATTACAAGTCTCTTGACAAAGATTGGTTCAGGGATCATGTTACCCATAATGTGTTAGAAATTTTAGGATTGTTGACATGACTGGTATCAGTCAATATTTTTAATGTATTTTATTGAATATTTTAATGTGTTTTGATATTAATGATAACTTATAAATTACATTTTAAGGTTCTGTCTGTGGTAAAAGTTCACTAATATCTTTTTAATGGATTTTATTGAATATATATGCAACTCCAAGTAGTTAGGATAATGCTTTGTTGAGTTGAGTTATATTTGTTTTGCTGGAAGATTAAAAATTGTTGCTCATATGTTCAGTTGTTTGTGGATTTTGTGCTAAATGATTTTTTTTTTCTTTTTCTTTACGATCTAAGACCTTGTCCTATTCGCAGGCCCAAGAAGGTTTTTGTTCCGTCATACATTTGGTCGGCTTCAGAGTGAGGAGGTATTCTCCTCAATTACTTCTGTAGAAGCTTCCTTGACATCTTGAGAAAATGATTTTTATGTTTTATGTGTTTATTGGATTTGGGTCGCACAAAAGTGAAATTCACATCCTAGGTTCCATGTGCATTCATATAATGGGTCATATCATTATAATCTATTTTAAGCAATTTTGAGTTTATGTAATATAGCAACATATTTTATCTGCAGGCACAGTTTATTAGAGCTGAGAAGAATGTAAAAGAGTTAAACCTTTCTGTTGATTTAATGAAGAATGAAAGTAGAAAATTGCTTGAAAGGGCTGCTCTTGCTGAAAAAGAGATGAAACGAGGCCATACTGAGCTCATGTAGTAGTAATTTTAAGCATTTCTAATGTGAGCTTAGCTAAATATCTATCAGTTGTCTTATCTAAATTTAGGAAATCTCTGCAGGAATGCTGGAAGTCAAATTCAACGTCTTGCTAAATCAGTTTACAATGTTGAAGCCCAAGCTTTTGGTACGTGTACCTGATTTTCTTTTTATTTTCAATAATATATAGGGCAGTAGGACCCTGAGAGGGTTGTTGACTGGTTTGTGAAGCATTCCTTTCTGCCCTAGCTGGTGGTTTGTTCCATGGTTTCGTTTTTCAGGTTTGTCAAGCCTTTCATTTCCAATGGCTTACATGCTTTTGGTGATTATATTCTTAATAAATGCTGACATGGAGGTTATTGTATGTTAGCTATGAGAATGGAATGTCTGGAAACTAGATTACCTGGTACCAACTAAAGACATCATAGGAGAAGGTTGCAGATTGTTTCATCTGCGATTGATCCCATTATAAATTCTCCCTTTATTAAGCAATATTATAGAAAAAAGCTAGAAAGGAAAACTTGACTTCAGGGTGTAATATATTGCAGTTTATATAATATGAAATATTGCGCTATTTCTAAAATAAGGAAAAATAAATAAAGAAATGGTGAAGCACACATACAAACATGTGTTTTCACAAATCAGGGATGTGGATAAACTAATGATGCAACAAGTTATAGCTAGGCCATGAAGTGGCATAAATAGTTTAATGATTTTTCTTTCACTAAATCTTTGGTTATCAAGTTCATGAATGCATAGTTTTTTTTGGCTCTCTCCCTCCCTCCCTCCCTCCTTAGATGTGGGTTTATTGGTTTTTTTTTTTTTGTATGCTCGTGTGTATTGGGGTGGGTGGGGGTGTATATATCTGCATTTAAAAGACATGATGTGCCAATCTTATGTAATATTTTGACAGAATTGATGGATGGACTACGAGAAATTCCTGGGAGGGAGCCTTTGAAACTTAGAGCAGAGGTAAGTAGAATGTCATCCCCGTCTTTTTTTATGCTATGTACAATCTAGCAAATCTTGATTGATGCCTTAATTGGACATGCTCTCTCTCTCATATTGATCAGGTTGCTTCTATGGCATCACTTCTCAAACAGCAGAGAATTGCTATGAACAGAAGGATTATGAAGATTTCAGAATTAGGTGTTCCTGTTTGATGGATAATAAAAAAACCATACTTGGTGTTTTTCTTTTCCATTTTCTTTTTCTTCCTTTGTTTCTCTGGTCAGTTTCTTTTTTATCCTTTATGCCTCTCCATGATCAATTGTTTTGAACAAGCATTGTGTATTTTAATAAGAGATTTTGTGATGATCAAAGTCTTTTATGCTCTACCGCAAGCAACCTCTGAATTTTTGTCTAATCAAATTAACATACAATAGGCTATCCTTCTTCTGAGAATCTTCTCTTCATGATCATTCTCGACTCTCCCTACAAGAATTTGACTCAAATTCAATTTGTGTATGATTGATGTTCCTCTGCATTTTTTGTTTAAATTTTTAAAATTGTTTTGGTAACTGAGGAGAAGTTTTTGGAAACAAACCATTCATGGGATATTAGCACACAGATTTTCCTCCAAGCTGAGCCTGAGAGGCCTGTTTGGTGAGATTATGGACTCCCTATTCTCCCATAGCTGTAAGGTCTTCCTATATCATAGATGCTCTTAGTATACTAGAGTTCGAAGTTATCTATATATCCATAGTAATACTGGAAATATGTCTTTCCATGGGATGACTCTTCTCAATTTGCAGTTGTAGGGCAGTTAGTTTGCCATCCTTTCAATTATGCCTAATGCATTGATAACCGTAGGTACGATCCATTCCAAACCAATTTTGAGAATTACATTGAAGGAATGTGTGTTTTTGGTACTTTCTTCCACACAGTGACACCAGGGTTAGTATATTTGGCCACTTTTCTCACTTTGAGAAGGATTCTCTTAGGAAGAATGCTGGATTCTCTTTTGACACAAAGAAATGAGACCAGAACAAGAGAGTAGGCTGACTACACAAGCTTATCAATTAGATACATTCATGCCGGGTGCACATGATGTTATCTTTATGTCTTTTACTTTCATCCACTTTTTTCAACTTACCTTTTTGGTCTCTTTAGTTGGACAAATTATCATTCTGCTTCAACAAAATGTCTACATTATTGCTGATGTCTTGAGATACTATCAACAATTAGCCTCTCTTGGAGAGAACCACTCGTCTCTCTCTCCACTATTCACGATTATTCTCCTCTCTCTCCCCTAGATATTTTAGTAGCAGCAATAGATTTTTGCATGCAATTTGGTTTTAGATTTCTGAAGTTTTTCATGACAGAACTTTCATTAAGAAGAAAAGAGGAAGAGGAAAGTGAACGTCGGCCAAATAAGGGAATTGTGAAATCTGAATTAGAAATTCTGGCAAAATACGCTCTTACAGTGCCAAAGTGTGTTCAAAGCATAAGAGTGGTTGGTTATACAGTTATACTCCCTCATAGATGCACTCCTCTCCCGTCTTGATATTTCTCTATGTAAACCTAAAACCATTTTTTGGAATGTCCTGCAAGCTTGACTTTGGGATGAAGGACATCGTACTTTCAGTAAGAGACGGGTGAAGAGCTTCTCTCTAGACCTTATCTTCTTAAATTCATTTCAATTTTCCTTTCAATCTTCATGACTTTATCAGGTTCAAAACGGTTTGCATTTGGGATCTCGAAAGTGATGATCCAACATGTGTCCATATATATAAATCATGGGTAGATATAAATTGCCGTATCTGTCTTTTTTCTTTTTTAAGACATTGTAGTATCGTGACATGTCACATGTCCTTATCTCGTATTCTTGCGGGTCTACTTCATGGACTTTGTACCTTCCTTTAGAGAATCAAAACACTTTTGACTCAGGCTTAAGGGATATTGTATCTTCTAGGTTCTCCAGTGGCGTTAGGCTGATTTGAGAGGCAGTGGTAGGTATGGAGGTCGAAGAGGAGTTGTTGGCCCATCAAGTCATCAACCAAGTGGTCAAATTTATTTAAGCGAGATGAAGAAGATGAGAATGGGAACTATGGACTTTGAGTTCTTTGAATCTATTGACTCCTGCAAGGGATGTTGCTGATGAGGGTCTCTTAGATTGGGATGATTTGGTTGCTTACTTCATTGATAGTAAGTTGCCATGTAGTGCTAGAAATGAACAAGCAGACAAACTGTGGGATCAAGAATGGCTCATTGGAATTCTATCTAATGAAAATGATTTTTCTTCTTGAAATTTAGTATCATTGCACCCAAGTACAGTGTCGTTGTGAGTGTACCATGGCACTTCTCGAATAGGCACCTGGTCATGAAAAGATGTTATATCTTAAATTGAAGCTCTTCTTAAGGTGACACTATGTGAGGATGTTTTTAATACAATTCTATTCTTGTGGTTATACAATGTTTCCTTGAATATTGGAAGGCAAAAGGGCTTAGATATACTACTAGTGCTATCGGACTGCTTCTCTATGCCGACTTAGTCAATGAGAGGAAGAAAATAATCATTTATGGGCGGATGTGTGTAGATTGATGCTTCTTGGGAGTTGGTTGAGGTGTTTGATCTTGATTTGGGTAATAGAGAATTGAGTAGAGTAGCAGTGGAAGCCATCAAGGTGCTTGAATTATAATTTTTTTGTGCATACAAGTGAATGATCAAGAGGGGTGAGTGAGGAAGGAAAGCAAAAGGAAATCCAGAATATCCTAAAAATGAATCAGTTTAGAAATTATTTGTGAAGATGAAGGGAAAAAGGGAATGATTCTTGATTATGGAGGCTGGTGGTTCATCTAGAGCTGATGGAACTTCGGCTTCTAATCACTTTGGAGAGGGATGATAATGTGGGGTTAAAAAAAGTAAAGTAGGAAAGCATAGAGGAAAAGAGAGATCTCCAATGGAGGGACAAGTTCTAGCATGGAACATGAGAAGATATCAAATGTGAACACAACCAGTAACAGAGGAAGCAGCAGCAGCAGCTAAGACAAGAAACTAAAGAAAGTAGTGAATGAGAATTGAGGTGAATACTATTGTTATTTCAGATTTTCAAGCTCCTCTTTCTAGTTATAGTTGCATCCCTAACAAATTCCAAAACCTTGTGATAGCTGAGGATTGTAGTTTGGATTCTTAAACCTTAAGCATAGCCGACATTAGACCTTAATCCACTAATATGGACAAGATTCTGGCTATAGATGGAGTGGTAAAAAAAATCAAAGTAATAATAATGATGATGACAACAATGAGAAGTTAGATGATATTTACTCCAATTCTTGGATTAGTACATGAGGAACTATTCTAGAGGTAGACTAAACAAACAAAGACCTACAAAATTTAACTGCTAATTTCTGATGGATACTTCGGATATTCTGAATCTTTTTCCTGTTACACCAAATGAGAAGCTTGTAGAGTTTTTTTTTACCATGTTTTCTGTTGTAGTTAATGGAAAACTTCCCAGGTGCAAAAGGTTTCAGGTCAGGGAGATCCCAATGTCTCCTTATCTATTTCTGAATTTTATGAATGTGGCCATCTGATATTGGAAGGAGAATGGAAGTCTCAGCCCATCTTTGAGTACCATGGAAGGTGTGCTAGGGTTAAGACAACACAACTATGCTTTGCAGATGATGTCTAAATGTTGGCATAGGGATGTCAATTTTGTCATTGTTCTAAAGGAGGTTTTGGCATTGTTTCCAATACTATTGGAACTTGAACTAAATCAGGGAAAAATTAATGTGTGTTTTTTTTTTCAAGGTTTGAAGCATCAATGAAACAACAGATTTGGACTGCCTTGGCTTTGAGCAAGTGTCTCTTTTAGCAAAAACTTGGGCATTACCCTCCTCATTCTGGTTGAGATCCTCACCCAGAAAAAAAAAGGGGAGTCTGGTTGAGAAGATTCCTGTCAAATGAAAATCCCCCACCATTGTCCCACAGGGTAAAGAGAGCTGATCCTCCAACCTTTTGTATCTTTTTCTTTCTCCTTTTTGAATAGGGCACTGTAGGTACATAGTGCATACCAAGTATGTCCAATTTTAACATAGTTTCTGCATTGTTGAAGACCCACTCATCTCTATCCCTTGAAAGTTTATCCTCGATTGCCTCAACACTATTAGTTAGCAAGGAAAGTATTTTCTGACTTTTTCCAGTCTTGATGCAGTTTTGGTCCCAACAACATTCATATGAACTAGGGCGCACACGATTCGGTTTTGGTGTATTTTGGAACTAAACTGTATAGTCCGGTTCACTAAAATAAAACTGAACTATACTGTTTGGACCAATAGAACCGAACTGTGAAGAACCGGTTTGGTTTAGTTCAGTTTTACGATTCCATTATTAGTGCCTTAGTGGGTTATTATATTATTTTAAATTGTATAATATATATTATATAAAGTATAAACGGTTCTCATAGTAAGATTATTAGTATATTACATTACTCTTTACACACTTACACTTACAAGTTTACAATCAACTTATTTATATAATATATTTTTTATACAAACGGTCCGATCCTAAGAGATATGGAACCGGACTTGTAATTCATGGTTCCAATAATTTAAAACTGTGATCAAACCAGACTATAGAAAAATTGGACCGAACTGTTCTGGTCCAATTTGGTTTTTTGATTTGAACGAATTTTTGCACCCCTAATATGAACCATCTGGATTGAAAGGAGAGTTGTGTGATTTGGAAATTATCAAGTTTTTAGATGACTTAAAAAATGTTTGATCATTTGGTCCACGCACTAGAATTCAAATGGAACACCCTAAAATTAAATGGCACCCTAATTCTGTTTTTCCATTTTTTTATTTTGGTAAAATCCTAATTGAAATAAAATTTTCGGGTAGATACTGAAAAAATAATTGTTGCATTACTCAATTTTTGATAATCATGTAGGTGAGGAAAAGCATGAGACATTCATTTCCTTGCTACTTATTTCAGATGGGCAAGCACAATCAATACAAACCATCAAGCTTCAGTTTCCATTTAAATGCTTTTCAAAATGAACAATTATTAGTACTTCAAAGAAGAGGAAAAAGAAAGAACTAGTCTTATATCAGAATTCCAATCATGCGATGAATCTGCCAGATTTGGCCTTCCATGTGCAAGGTCAGATTTATCAGTACAAACCTTCATAGTAAACTGATTCCAGACCAGCCATAATTTTTTTTTTTTTTTGCAAGGAAAAAAAGAGAAGAAAAGCTACCAATCTCAACTTATGCGCGCGCACAACAAAAAAAAAAGAAAAAGAAGCAAAAATGAAGCACTGGCATATAACTTGGAATCCATCCCAATTTCTTGGCTCAAAAATTTCCAATAAAGCTAAAAAATTAATTCGTAACATGACAGGGCTTACTCATCCCAAAGCATCAATGCCAACAGCTAGAAATTTAAACCCAACAAAACATTACTTAACATGACATTAACACACATTTACAAAGCCTAAAACAAGAAGTAAGAAAAGGAATAGTTGGCCTCAAGCAGGGTCTCTTTTACAGAACAGGTGGCAGAATCATGTGTCTGAGCTTATTTTCTCATCTGTGTGAAAAGCTCAGATGGGGGTCTTCCAGTTCCTCCTGCACCACTACCAAATGCATTGAAGCTGCCACTTCCTTGTTGGTTGCTAAAAGCTCCAAATCCACCCCCTGTGCAATTTTGAAAGCAGATCTCAGTGAAAATCTTAATTCTAATATAATCCGGAACTGGGGGAAAATGTAATAAATAACAGCGCTACCTGTGAATCCAGTCCCAGAGGCAGCTCCACCAAAAGCACCAATGTTTGGGGCAGGGGCAGCAGCAGCAGCAGCAAACCCTCCACCAGCAGGAGTCACACTAGAAAACCCACCACCAGCTGAAGCCAGACTAGCAAACCCACCACTTGCTGAACCAATGCCCGCAAATCCACCTCCAGTAGGAGCATTTGGAAAACCACCTGCAGAATGAGCTCCAAAACCAGCAGCAGCAGGAGCAGCGCTTCCTGGTAAACCAGGACCAAGTTGTCTTGACTGACCAAAAGCACCAAGAACTGAACCTAGAGCCTGCTGCCCTGATCCAATCTGTGCTGGTTGCCCAAAGCCGCTAGGGGTGGGGATTTGAGCAGTAGTTCCGGTGCCGGAGAATGAACTGAAACTTGCTAGTTGAGATGGTTGGGATGGCTGTGGAGATTGGAAATTAAAAGATGCAGGTCGGAACAGCTCTCCAGTAGGAACTGTCAATGTAAATGGCGAGCTCATTGGAGTTGTTGCTGCATTAGCAAATGCCACAGCGAACGGACTTGGTTTGGAAGCAGTTGGATTAGGGGCTGATCCAATTCCAAAACCACCAAGGCCTCCGAGAGTAAGTTCAGTTGTATGACTTGTTTCAGGAGCTTCCTCCTCCATCTCGTCCTCCTGGGCAACTGCAACATTTGAACTTCCAACCTTTCCACCACCAACATTCATGGAAGCAGAGAGAGCTGCTGAAGAAAGAACAAGTGGCTGCTCTGCTTCAGGATTTGATGCCTCCTGCGATGCAGCAGTTGTCATGCCACCGAAACTGAACTGACTTGCAGATTGCAAATTGACCTTAGGTTCACTGGTAGGTGTGGATGGTACTGAAGTTTCAAGATTTAAACTAAATGTACCAGTGTGAGGCCTAGTTTGGTTGGTAGAATTGTTATCTGCTTCTGAGTTAAGCTTGTTCATAGAAGGCTGAGACACTGTTTTGGAGGACTCATCTGGTAAGTTCATGAAAGCAGGGGGATTAGACAGAGGCACCAGTTTCTCAGGAACCTGAAAACCGGAGCTAAAAGAAAATTTTGGTGTGGAAACTGATGATTTGGAGAGAGAGACTGATTGAGCAGATGACAAAGTTGGTGCATTTGATGGAGTGGGTAAAGAAGATGAGGGAGCTGATGAAGAATTTATCATTGGAGATGATGATGGACTCAAAAATGATAGAGAGGATGCAGAAGAAGATGATGTTATTTCACCTGGCTGGCTTTTGCTTGTTGCAGTACCAGACTGGAAAACTTTTGCACTTGGGCTCGAATCAACAGCAGACATAGGAGATAAATAAGATTCCCGACTTCTCCCAGATTCAATGAATGGGCTTTCAGTAATAAATCTATGTTTCACACTTGCAATTGTAGATTTTGAAAGTGCAGTTTCTTTATCATTTAAATTTGACATTTCACTGGATTTCTTTGGCAATGACTCTGTCCACATTGGTAAGCTCATGGGGACTGATGTTTGATGCGGTTGGATTTCGGACCGCTGAACAGACTTAGTCTCATTGATTGAAAGAGAAAATCTTTCAGCAGGCAGATTGCAACTTCCCCTTTCATTATTTGGTGATGGTTGGGATGTGGATTGTGATGAGAATGCAGAAAAACTACTTCTTGGTAGTACTTGAACTGCTGGAGATCTCAATTCTATAGAAGGTGATGATCCTGTATGGTCATCAGCCCATCTGGACAAAGTTGATTGGCTCTCATTGGCCTGTCTTGCATGTGTATCCTGAACACCTGCAGAAAATAAAGGAGTGTCGATCAGCAACAATTTATTGTGTAGCTTTTCAGTGTAGGTGAATGCATTGTTGCTATTTGTCTAGTTAACTCCAGTTTGTGGCTCACCTTTGTTTTCAGATGTATGCAAGGAGGTAAAATGCTTTTGGCGAACAACTGACTGTTCCATGTGAGGTTTAAGATGTTGCCTATCCACCAAGAAGGATGATCTACTCGCACTCACCTTCCGGTGTTCTTCCTGCATATACATCCTTTTTACTGTAGTTTTTGGAGGTTCGTAACTAGCCCAACTCTGCATTAAGGTGTGCAAGAAGTAATATACACACATTAGCGATCCTTGAAGCAAGACATGTAAAGCTTCTGACAGAAAGCAAAACTGTTAGAAATATCTATTAGAAACTCTCTAACATGATAAATTACCAGATAAAGGGGTCCTTACCCAGTATGGTCCCCATTATCGAGGGTTGCTCAAACTTGACAAATAATATCTTTGCAAAAATAAAGTCAAACAAACAAAATTTGGCAATGGTGAATCTTTAAAAAAGAATCTAGCAAGAATTCAAGTAGATTCTGGTATCAATGTAAGAAAATGGTATCAGTGGAGTCATTATGAGATGCAGTAACATTCAAAATTGGAGATTAAGAATAAAGCAAACAAGCCTCAACAAAACAAAATTCTGAAATAGAAGTAACCAAAGAGGACTTGTTGCTACCAAGTTGCATTTAGAGAATGGGAGAAAAGAGTGTGGACTGCCAGAAGAAACAAAGCCCAATTATATATATATATATAATATAATGGCTGCACCACTTCATGTAAAGAAAGTACTAAATCTTTATGGGAAATGCTAAAATAAGGGTGCTATCAGATATAGCTGTGTTGTCCAGCAAATTTGTTCAGAAACATGCATTAGACATCTGCTGGAAACCTCTTGTTGACCTTATGCATAATAACACTCAATCATACAATGCCAGATGGCAAGACATGCCAACCAGCCCAGTTGAAGTCTTATCCTTTCTCTTGCAACATTGTAGACCTTATTCACCTCCACTGCTTTGCAGGAGTTCCTAAAAGGAACCATATCTGGAAACAAAGTTTTACAATAACAACACACTACAAATATTTAATACGAAACAATAGGCAACTCATTGAGATATTTCAGTAGATCCATGGCAAAAAATTCTCTATGCATTATGTTAGGTTGGCTCAAATTCCTACTGGGATTAGGTTTCTATTATAGAGTTGTATCTTATTAGGTAATTTCTTAGTAGGCAAGTCTTGGTCTCAGGGTCTCAAGGAAGAAAAGTACTTGTTAGGCAAGTCTTGGGCTCTAAGGAATTATAATCCTTGTCCACCAAAGAATTGGGTTTTGGGCTCTATAAATAGTTACATATGTTATAGGTTGAGACAAGTGAGAAGAGAAGAGGCAATACTCTCATTGTTATTGAGAAAACACTTAGAGACAGAATTCTTGTTTAGAATTTGTAATTTCCTTTTGAGTGAGATTGGGTGTATGAGAGTTAAGGGTTGAGAGTTGGGCGTATTCTTGATACAATCTTTCAACTTATACTGTTACAATCTATATAGTGAAATCGGGCTTTCCGTGGACGTAGGCTTGTTTAGTCGAACCACGTATAATTCTTGGTGTGTTCTTGCAATTTCTTTGTGCTTGTTTACTTATCATCACATCGTAATATTTCATGGTTCGTGATTAGGGGCTTGTTTCTCAACAAATTGGTATCAGAGCTTCAAGGTGCAAACAAGGTGTTTGATAAAAGTCTTGTTTAGATTTTTTTTCATAATATGGGTGTTGTTCGTCTTGGGCACTTGTGACAATCATGACCGGTAATATTGCCACACAATACAAGGTGGAGAGATTTGATGGTAAGGGTAACTTCACCCTATGACAAGGGAGGGTGAAGGGCATCCTAGTTTAACAAGGCTTAGCGCGGGCGTTGAAAGGGAAGGATGGAAAGCCAGAAAAAATGTCAAGGTGTGTTAGCACTATTTGACTCTGTATTGGAGATAACATCATTAACAATGTTAATGGAGATGATTCGGTGCTGAAATTGTGGGAGAAGCTAGAGAAGCTCTATCTAGCGAAAAGTCTCACAACTAAACTTAAATCTAAAGCGGGATTTGTACAAGCTTAAGATGAAGGAAGGCGGAAGCCTCTTGGAGTTGGAGCACATATATGAATTTCATAGAATTGTTGATCAACTTGAAAAGGTCAATGTAAAAATTGAAGAAAAAGACAAAGTCCTATTACTTCCTACTTCACTTCCAAATTCCTATGACAACATAGTGACTACCGTCTTATATGACAAGGATATGCTGAAGATGGAGGAAGTTGAGTCGACTCTCTTGTCCAACGACAAAAGGAAATCTCTCATTAATGAGAGTTCAAGTTTGGCTATAGTTGCTCATTCGTAGAATAGGGGAAGGCAGACTAACCAAGGATTTAGTGACAACAGCAGGTCTAGATCAAGCGGTGGAGAAAAGGGTATGCAGTGCCACATATGTCATGAGTGGGGCCACATTAGGAATAACTGTCCACTTGCAAAGCGAAAGGATGATGGCGGCTCTGAGAATGGATCTATCGCATATGACTGTGATTACTTTGGGGATGTTCTCACAATTTCCAAAGGTGACACTCTTACTCAACATGAGTGGTTTTTAGATTTGAGTTCATCGAACCATATTTGCTTTGTGAAAGAATGTTTTGATTCATTTAAAGAACTTGATGGTAGTTCTTTGACATTGCCTAATGGTGACAAGTGTGCCATTGAGGGCGCGGGAACGGTGAAGTTCAAAATGTTTGATGGGGTGGAACGCATTTTGGGGGATGTTGCTTACGCATCCAAGTTGTGTAATCTAATTTCCTTGAGCCAGTTGGACTCCATGGGCTGCAAGTACTCCATTGCAGGGGGAGTCATGAAGATCACCAAGGGCTGCATGGTATTAATGCAAGGAGAACAGAGTGGAGGTTTGTACCATCTGGTGGGGAGTGTTAATAGCACTTAGACTTCGATTGTGGATAGGAAACTGGGTACACATGGTAACAAGATCTTGAGACGTGTTTCGTTTGACTTATTGAAGACACGGGTTGCACATTTCCGGATAGACGAGGGTGAGATGAAAGTTCTTGCTTGGAGAAGGGTTGCATTGAAGCCCCCTTCCAAAGTCACTTGATAATGTTGACTTGACACAGCTGCATACATTGGTCGTGTGGATCAAGGGGAGTATTGTTTCATACTTGATTTGGGTTATGTAGCTGGAGTTGAAAGACCGATGGATCGTTTGTGGATTTGCATATTGGAGTCTAGTGTATCGAAGACATGTCAAAATTTTTGCCTAGGGAGAGATTTGTTAGGTTGGCTCAAATTCCTATTGTGATTAGGTTTCTATTATAAAGTTGAATCTTATTAGATAATTTCTTAGTAGGCAAGTCTTGGTCTCAAGGTCTCAAGGAAGAAAAGTACTTGTTAGGCAAGTCTTGGGCTCTAAGAATTGTAATCCTTGTCCACCAAGGAATTGGGTTTTGGGCTCTATAAATAGTTACTTGTGTTATAGGTTGAGACAAGTGAGAAGAGAAGAGGCAATACTTTCATTGTTATTGAGAGGACCTTAGAGAGAGAATTCTTGTTTAGAATTTGTGATTTCCTTTTGAGTGAGATTGGGTGTATAAGGATTAAGGATTGAGAGTTGAGCGTACTCTTGATACAATCTTTCAACTTGTATTGTTACAATCTATATAGTGAAATGGGACTCTCTGTGAATGTAGGCTTTTTTAGCCGAACCACGTATGATTCTTGGTGTGTTCTTGCAAATTTCTTTGTGCTTGTTTACTTATCATCACAAAGTAAATTCGTAATATTTGGTGGTTCGTGATTGGGGGCTTGTTTCTCAAAACATTAGGAAGAGACAATCCCGATTGACAAATCTGTACTTGGTTCAGTGGTAAATAAGTTCTAAGAAGGCAAGCATTAATCCATGATAAGTTTGGAATGCCATGCAAAAGCAGCCTGTTTATCTCGACGAAAAACCATAGTGCAGGAGCAATCCAAGGAAAACATTACCTGATCAAGCGAGTCTCTGCGTCTCCTCGCACTTTCTAATTCAGAACTCTTCATGGCACTTGATTGGTTTCTCCTGGATTGATCTTTAACAGCAGCAGAACATGAAGAAATGAATGGTTTTTTGTTCGATGGGGTCTCATGAGCTTTTTTCTCATCTGGAGAGCTGAAAGAGGCACCATCATAAAGAATCCCAATTGTCTCAAACAACTCTCTTTTGAAGTTCTGTTTTTTCATAGAAGGTGGCTCGATACTCAGCAAATCCATTTGTTTCGAGAGACATTCAGAAAGTTGCTCTGCAGCTGCTAATTGCGAACTCATTGCATTATGTAAAATATGCAGGGACTGGACATGTCTACAAAAGTGAATACCTCCAATTAGACAAATATAATTGACTAGCATGCATCTAGTCATTTATCACTTCCCTACACATATACTACCATGCTAAACATATTTAAAAAGAAAAGCTAACATTTCATAGTTAGTGGCTTGGAGCTGATACTAGTTTTCATCCTAGAATGTCAAATTAGAATGATAATTATGTTTGGAAATAATATTCAACAATAACCGTTTTTCATACCTTGAAGGCCCATATCTACTTGGAAAAGCTCTCTGACCCATTCGAGCTCCAACATTTTCACCAAACTTATTGAGCTCAAGTGTATTGAAATGCCTTTCCAATTCAATCAGTTGATTGGTCAAATCCTGGAACAAAGAGAGAGAGAGAGGTGTGTACTGAATATCAAGTGGGGCAAATTCATCACTAGTAGAGAAGAATATGATGATTCACCTGATTTACTTTCAATATATGTCGCCGCTTCAGCTCCAGTTCAGAACTCAACTTCTGGCGGTTCCAAAGATCCCAATATTGGCTATCAGTAGCTTGCTTAACAATGCCTTCCATATAAATTTTCCTTGCCAAAACTGGAAGACAATTCAATGATTATCTGATGAATTTAAACGATGGATTAACAAATACATACAATTTTCAATGAAAGACTTAACAAAATGTATCACCAAGTAATGTATTGTCATTAGATGATACTTAAATTTAGTAACTAGAAAAAATCTTGCTCACTGTAACACAACTGCAACTACGCATACAAGCATGTAAATGCTGAGTACAAGAGATTTTATCCTGATAAGTGTTACTGACATGGCAGCCTACATAGCACCACATTCATTCCATGTTCTCACAGACACCTTGACCATGAGTCCAGGCGAAAGTATTCTATAGGGGGGTCACCTCGATCCCTCCTAACCTCAATCTAATTAACCCTTATCTGCTTTGTTAACTATCATTCAGAATGAAGTGACTAATATTTAATTGAATGGCCTTGACAGGGTTTCCCCAAACGGCTCTGGGATTTGAAAAAGAGAGCCATTTATGACTCATCTCAAGTGAAAAGTTGTTCACAAGCTATATGCTCCTTCTTAAGCCTACTCCACATGCAGTAATCTACACCAATCTCAAAAGGGACCCCAGCCTTCAACTGGCATTTGTATTGAGAGAACATCTTCTCCTAATATAAGCCTCGCCGTCAGCATGCCACATGCTAACAATATCTTCACCTCAAGTAAGCCAGGACCTCTTCTCCTTAGATAAGGCTTGTCGCAGCATAACAAATGGTAAGAATCTCTTCTTTTTAGATAAGCCTTGCCATGGGGACTTCTACTCCTTATATGACCTCCCTGGCCTTCTCCATAGGTATTGCCAAAAGATTTACCACAAGGGCCTTTCTTTCTATAGTAAACCTTGTTAGAGACTCAAATACTATCATGAAAACCTCCTCTCCAAGATAAGCCTCATTGAACACTTGAACACCATCGCTAGAACCTTCTCTTTATGCATAAGCCTTGAGGAAGACCTGACACCCTAATGCATCTTGTGCATTGTCTGAGCTGGGAACAGGACTTGGGATTATGTAAGCCTGGTGCTTGGACAATAATCGTGGACCATAGGAGTCATGTTTGATAGCCCAATAGGATCGTAAGAAGTATGTTTTGTGGCTCGAGCCCAAGGTTTGTCAAGGTAGCCACTGCTCAAGGCCTGTATGCACCTTAAACCCGACACAAAAGGAGTGATACAATACTGCCTCTCGAAATGATATACGCCAGATATGACGTGGCTAGCCATTTTGATGTAGTCTTATCACATGAGATAAAAACCATTCTTCACTAAAGTATTAAATACTCGCCTTACCTCTTCAGAAATGATCATAACAGTCTTTACCCAGTCCTTATCACGCCTCAAACAAGCATCACCAGTTCACATCGTGTTGTCCCATCGAGCTATATAAAGGATGCGCGACACATTTTCTTCTCCACACATAAATAGGCCTTGACTTTATATTTCAGAAGGCAGAAGACATTGACATGTGAGACAATCCACCGAAACTTCCTCAGAACTAAGTGAACTTTGGAGCCCCAAAAAGATACCAGCTTGAGTCGTTGGTCTTTCTTGATGTTGTTGATCTTTCTCTCACCAGAAAGTTTTTTGGGGTAGTTCTTTCATTGACATTTGATCAATGTGAACACAGAGAGGTTCAAGCTATTCTAGACATGCCACCTCTGGCTCCACTGAAGCAAGTCAAAAGTTCTGTCTGCAAAGTGTCCTATCTTTTGCGTCTCATTCCCACCCTAGCTGAGATCATGTACGTTTTTGGCTTCTCATACTTCATTCTAAAGGATCTAGGAATACCAAAAGGCTTTCAATGCCATAAAAACAGCTCTCACTTCTCCTTCACCATTATAGCCCATCGAGCTGATCTGCCAATGCTTCTCAACCTCACCTCTACGCTGAGGTCCTTTGAGACTCTCCTTGCACAAGAAGTTGATGCACAATAACCATCTATTTATTTTATAAACTAGGATCATACAGGATATGGAGACAAGATGGACTCATATTTGTTAGAATGTATACATGGTAGTTAGGATTTTATTTAAGGGCAATGTAGGCATTTCACTGTAATAGTAATTGTAATATACATACCCCAAGGGGTTGGCTCAAGTGGATAAAGAACTTGGCTCTAGTGTCTATCAAGCATTAGGTCTAAGGAAAAAGACATCTTGGGTGCAAACAATTCTTTGGGGGTGGGTGTGTGTGTACCAACTAGGAAAAAAAAAGTAATTGTAATACACACACACACACACACACACACACGTGAGAGAAGATCTGTTGGATCTCACACAAAAAAATTCCCAAAACTCTCTCCATCATCTTCTCTTTTCTTGAAACCCTAAACTTTACATGGTATTAGAGCGGGCTGCAATCGGTGCCATTGGCCTGTGAGATTGAAATCTTCTTCTTGTTCTCATCATGATCGCGAGTCTTTGTCACAGCCATTGCTGATAGTCGTCATTGTTGCTAGCGTCGTCGGTGCCTAAGCCCACATCGCCGTCGCCTCTGGTCATTGTCGCTACAATTGTTGTCGTCGCCTCATTTCATCATCATTGTTGTTGTCGCTTCAGTCGTCGTTGCCATTGTCGCTCGTCATCAAAGTTATCTATATACATACAGTGATTGTTGTCTTTTTAGAAGATCGTACAATTATGGGAGGAAGATGAAGTGTGTTTGGTTATGAAAGTTTGTTATCCCAAGTCAAAATAAAATCTTACCCAGTTTGATCCAACTCCAGCAATTGGATCCAACCCAAGTGAAACGTCCAGATTCGGGCCAACTGGATTTACCCGACTTGACCCAACTGGAGTATCCAGACCCAGACCAACTGGCTCACCCAGCTTGACCTGACGGCTGCAATCGGGTCAACCCGACTGACAGAACAACATTTTCAGGTCTGTTCAGTTCTTTTCCAGCCTGTTCCAACCCTCTTCAACCTTTTGCGAACAATTCAAGATACTCAATATCCATTTCAGTTTACTGTTCATCTCTGTGTTCTCTTTCTTCAACTCAATGATCTCTTTCTCTGGACTTAATTTGGTATGGCATCCAATTCCGACTTATTTTCCTCTACTACTTCCTTCAACTCTCCCATGACTTCTGTTAAGCTTAATGTTAAGAACTATATCTTATGGGCCAAACTCTTTTGCAATTTTCTCAAGGCTAAGGTCTTGGTAGCCGTTTGGTTGACAATAAACCAAAAAAATCTAATTCTTCCTTCAGTGCATGGGAAAAAGAGGACGCTCAGATCATCTCCTTGATGTTAACTAGTATATTTTTTTTTTGATAAGTAAAAATTCATTAAAAGATGCTCAAAGGGGAGCGAACCCGAGGAACAACAAAGAACAGCCAACTATAGTTTTAAGCTATCTAGAAAGTCCACTACTTGACAATCCGATGTACAGTTTTTCCCGTATACCCAAAAAAATAAAAGAGATAAAATATTGTATTTGAGAGACCAAATAGAAGACTCCACATCCTCAAAGCGCTTCCTATTCCTCTCTTGCCACAAACCCCAACATAAACAAAGGGGAGTGACCCTCCAAGCATCCCTAGCTCGGCTGTCCACTGTACACCCTCTCCAAGTCTCAATCATATCCATCGTGGATCTAGGAAACACCCAGTCCATACCAAACGCAACCAAGAACATGGACCAAACGTCCCTCGCCATTGTGCAGTGAAGAAAAAGATGATTCACCGTTTCCTCTGACCTCTTGCACATGCAACACCAATTTATCATATAACGGCCTCTTCTCCTAAGGTTGTCAATGGTAAGAATCTTTTCCAAGATAGCTGTATTGAACCTCAAATCAGTTCAACATTACTTTATTTGGATACTGCCAAGGAAATATGGGAGTGGTTGAAGCAATTGTATTCCGGGACGGCTAATATCACTCGTGTATATGAGTTGTGTAAGCAATACTTCAGTCTTGAACAAGGTAATCAAAGTTTAGAGTATTATTCAAAAGTTATGGGGATCGGTGAGGAGTTGAATATGTATCAACCTATTACTTTTGATGTTCGATGTATGCAGCAACAATGTGATGACTTTAACGTTGTTCGATTTCTTACCGGTTTGTCATCGAGATATGAACCTATTCATGCACAGATTTTGGGTAGTCCAAAACTTCCTTCCATTGCTGATGTGTTTTCTCGACTTCAGCAACCTACACTGTCTAGTGGTACCTCATATATGACTAGTGATCGGAGTGGTGACTGGTCAGTTTTTTTTTTCCCTACTTGGGGGACACAATTTTTTGCCCACAAATGAGGCTCAAACCCCTCCCCTCCTCTTTGAGGATAGGGAGGTTATACCATTGGGATACAAGCCCTTTGGTTGACCGGTCAACTTTAACAGTCTCACAGAGTAGATTCAATGTTTCTCGTGGAGGTCATGGGAGACGCTTTGTCCGTGGTGGCCGTGATTCACGAGGAGGATGTGGTCATGGTAGAGAATCGCGAAAATACACTCATTGTGGTCTTACTAATCTTACTGTGAATTATTGTTGGGATCTTCATGGTAGACCATCCGCATATCAAGTGTCCTTTAAGGAAGATGTTCCTGCCCCATCTTCTGGTTCTCACCTAGTTACTGAACTTGATATGATCACTCTCTCACATGATGAGTATGGTCAGCTTGTGTCTCAATAGAGGGCTTCTACTTCATCCTCCATGACTACTTTTGCCCAGTCAGGTATTACACCCACGTGTCTATTGTTGTCCACTCGTAATCCTTGGATTATTGAATCAGGAGCATCTGCTCATATGACCAGATGTTCTCATCTTTTATCTGACTTCCAATCCGTAGCTTTGTCTCAGAGTGTTACTCTTGCTAATGGTTTCATCTATTAAGGTTTCAGGTTTGGGACCACTCAACTTAGTTCTTCCTTGTCTCTTTTCTCTGTTTTATATGTTTCCCAGTTTTCCTTTAGTTTGATGTCTATTAGCAAGCTTACTAAATCACTCCAATGTTCTGTTATATTTTATTCTCATTATTGTGTTGTTTAGGATCTCAAGACAAAAAAGAAGATTGGTACGAGACATGAAGCTGATGACCTCTACTATTTCGATTTTAAGCCTTCTCCTATCGCATTTCAGTTTTCTCTATCTCCATCCCAGTAGCACTGTCGCCTTGGGCACCCACCCATCACTTCAAGTTTTGCAGCATCAAGTTCCTAGTCTTAGTCATTTGCAGTCATTGTCATGTGAAGCTTGCCAACTTAGTAAACAACATCGTGTGTCTTTCAAATCTAGAGTTGATAATCGTGTCTCAAGTCCTTTTCATTTGGTTCATTTAGATGTATGGGATCCAATAAAGCATCTTTTAATCAATAAATTTCATTATTTTGTGACATTTGTGGACGATTATTCTCACATGACTTGGTTGTTCTTAATGAAAGATCGTTCTGAGTTATTCTCAATTTTTCAAACATTTTGAAAAGAAATCAAAACTCAATTTTGCAGCTCAATTCGGGTTTTATGCTTTGACAATGCTAAAGAATACGTATCGGCTCCGTTTGATACATATCTTCGTAATAAAGGCATTATACATCAAAAATCGTGTTTATACTAAACAAAATGTTGTTGCAGAGCGTAAGAATCGACACCTATTGGCAGTGACTCGTACTCTTTTGTTTCAAATGCATGTTCCTAAATGTTTTTGGAGTGATGTTGTTCTTACTGCATGTCATCTCATTAATCGTATGTTGTATTCTGTGTTGCATGACCAATCTCCTTATTCTGTTATGTTTCTTGATTCTCCTTTATGTTTCCATACTCCTAGAGTTTTTATATTTGTGTGCCACGTCCACAATCTTGGTCCTGGTTTTGATAAACTTGATCCACGTGCCACAAAGTATTTTTTCCTTGGTTGCTCGCTCTCATCGCTGTTATAGTCCTATTTCTTAGCGATACTTTATTAGTGTTGGTGTTACCTTTTGTGATACTACTCCATATTTTTCAGATACTAGTTCCCCTCTTGATATCACTCATGAGTTGTTCCTACCTGATGTTCCTCTTCCTTCTCCTCTTTTGTCTACTGCTCCATTACAGGTTTATACATGGAGATCGAAGACGCTTGCTGCCATGCCTCAACCATCTTCTTCAAAGTCTTTGAATCCCACACCACCTGTTGTAACCGACTCTTTGCCTATTGCACTTTGTAAAGGTACTCCATCTTGTGTAACTCATCATCCCATTTCCAATTATGTCTCCATCTTTCTTGTGTTTTTCATCTAGGTTGTCTTCTACGTTCGTTCCTAAGATTGTGCAAGCTGCACTGTCTAGTCCAGGTTGGAGGAAAGCCATGGAAGATGAAATGGATGCATTGCACCACAGTGGAACATGGGATCTTGTTCCATTACCCCCTGGTGCTAAACCTTTTGGTTGTAGGTGGGTCTTTATAGTGAAATATCTTCTGGATAGTTCTGTTGAATGCTTAAAAGCGCGTCTTGTTGCCAAAGGCTATACACAAATTTATGGTGTTGATTATGATGAACCATTTACCCATGTTGCTAAGATTTCCTCTGTTCATGCTTTGATTTTTCTTGCTGCTAATCTTAATTGGCCTTTGATTCAATTAGATGTTAAAAATGCCTTTCTCCATGGTGACTTAGCCGAAGAGGTTTATATGGAACAACCACCTTGGTTTGTTGCTTAGGGGGAGTATCGTCACAGTGTTGATCATTTAAAGAAGACCTTGTATGGTTTGAAACAATAACCAAGGGCGTGGTTTGGCAAGTTCTTTGAGGCGGCATTAAAGTTTGGGCTGATGCCTGACAGTTCATTCAATATTTCATCAGCATACTAAGGTAGGTTTCATATTTCTTGTTGTATATATGGATGACATTGTCATCACTGGCAGTGACTCGGAGGGTATTGCTAAACTAAAACAATTTTTGCAGCAATGTTTCCATACTAAAGATTTAGGCACACTTAGATTTTTCTTGGGAATTCATGATGCTCGATCTACGTGAGGTATAAGTTTGTCTTAGAGGAAACATGTGTTAAAACTTATTAGAGGAACAGGTTTATTAGGTGGTCGTCCAGTTGATGCTCCTATGGATCCGAATCATAAACTTTTGCCAGATGATAGAGATCTATTTGATGATCTTGGTAGATACCGTTGACTAGTTGGGAAATTTATCTATCTCACCATTACTCGGCCAAATATCTCATATGCAGTTAGTGTTGTGAGTCAATTCATGGCAGCTTCCAGGGTATTACACTAGAGTGCTATTCTTCGAATTATTCAATATTTCAAGCAAGCTCCAGGACTTGGATTGTTGTATAGATCAAATGGACCCGTTAGGATGGAAGGTTTTACAGATGCTGTTTGGGCTGATTCTCTCTTAGATAGGAAATCCACTACGGGTTATTGTACCTTTGTAGGAGGTAATCTAGTTACATAGAGAAGTAAAAATGAATACAATCGTTACTCGATCCAGTGCAGAAGCCGAGTATAGGGCGATGACCCATACTTCTAGTGAGTTAACATGGTATAACATTTTTTTGAAGAACTTGGCTTGCCAGTCAAGACTCCTCTTCTGTTGTTTTGTGATAACCAAACAACTTTTCACATTGCATTCAATCCAGTGTTTCATGAGAGTACCGAGCACATTGAAGTTTACTGTCATTTTATTCGAGGTAAGATATTGAGCAAAAACATCTCTACACCATTTGTGAATTTTGAAGATCAACTTACTGAAATGTTTAGTAAGGCTCTGAGTCATAATCGATTGAGGTCTATTTGTTCCAAACTGGGATTATGCAATATATACTCACTAACTTGACGGGGAGTGTTAGAATGTATATATTTGGCAGTTAGTATTTTATTTAAGGGCAATGTAGTTATTTCATTGTAATAGTATTTGTAATATATACACACACACGTGCGACCCTAATTTGTTGGATCTCTCACACAAAAATTCTCAAAACTCTCTCCATTGCCTTCTCTTTTCTTTAAACCCTATACTTTACAATATTAAAAGATATTGTCTTGCCTTAGTCTTCGCTAATCAGAAGTTGAGCAAAATACCTCCTCACCACATCATCCATCTCATTACAAAATGGTATCCCTTAAGATAAGGCCTGCCCACTCTGGAGAGACAGCAAGATGCTTGCTGCCCACAGAATTCAAGATTATCTGCCTTCCGCTTAAAGCATTGAAATGCCAAGCACTGGCTTATTCAAGTGGAGAATTCAAGCCACCCTCTGAAGACTTATTATGACATGAGGTGCAGCAACACTTGCAATAGAGAGGCTATTTGAATCGATCCTCTTATTTGACAGATTATCCACCTTGTCGAGGGGGTTCGGTGTAGGAATCATGCTCACATTAGAAAACAGATCAAAGATCAATTTATATTATAAGCTGGAGTTCAGGTGCTCAGACAACGAAACTAATTTCAGGCACTCATTCTTAGCCTCTTTTCAGCATTTGAAGTTAAACAAACCTCAGGTACAGATCATCAGGAAATCAATCCTTGTCCAGAGGCTTGCGAAATATAAGAGCATGTCTCACATTCCACAAATAGTTACCCAGCTGCCCTTGAAACAATTGCGCGACAAGGTCGAGGATTTCCACATAGGCCAAAATACTTGAGAGAACATAGCATAATCATCTTGTACATCCAGAGGACATTGCTTCAAAAATGGCGAGAACCTAGGGATGTCAACGGGACGGGTTTGGGACGGGGCACCCCTTTCCCAAACCCGTCCCACGAATAAAAAATCATTCCCAAACCCGCTTCGGGGCGCCCCGCATTGGAGTAGGGGCAGGTTCAGGGCGCCCCGATATATATATTTTTTAAGAAATATAATGCAAACTTGAACGAATTTACGATAAATTTTGTAAAAAAAATTAAGTATAGACAAATACTTACAAATGATAATAAAAAAAATATTGTTAAAATTTGAAATTATCATAACTAATGAAAAAAAATAAAAATCATAGTTAATAAAAGAATATTTATTTATATATTTATCATTAATCAGGGCGGGTTTGGGGCTTAGCGGGTTTTAAACTCTCTTCCCAAACCCGCCCCTAACCCGATTAGTATGATCCCAAACCCCGTCCAATTAGAGGCAGGACGAGGCGGGTTAAATTGACATCCCTGAGAAGCTATTGTTGAACAGCTTCAAAGTTATGAATGAGTCATCCCAATAGCAAAACTCAAAGATTTCATGATCCATTACAATATTCTAACCATTGTGCCCCAAGTGGCATCCTCACCTGATGCTAAGGACTGAAGGAAGTAAAGGAACAACTTGACTTTGTCCATCAACAATTGTATAAAATTGCTGGTGTTAGCTTTATCGTTGGGTGTGGCGGCAAATATATTTTTGTTGTTGGAGGCAAGTCTACTTTGACTACCTCAAAGAATGGTCATTACAAGCAGACCATGCAGAAAAACCATAGTTAAGAAGCAACTCCTTTGTCCTTCACCAAGGCCAACTTCATGATTAGATTAAATGGACAATCTCTGTGATGTCTTGCTAAAAAGACATCTTAGGAGTCCTCAATTAGATTAACAAGATTTAACATTAAGGGCAACAAACTATTTAGATGCCATGACAACGACTTAACCAGTGTTACAACAACTATTGCAACCCAAATCAAGCCTTTGACTGATTAAATCCAAAGCAAATAGAAATGCAAAGCCCCCAAAGCCCTTACAAAGGAAGGGGCCATCCTGAGTAAGTCCTGGTGTTTAAGAAAACAAGTCATCCAGATACATAGTTCCCATACAGGAGGACACAAAGTTCCCATACACCATATCTTTGAGTAGGCACAGCACCATAACATCTTGAATTTCCCAGTAAGACAGTTTTATCCCAAGTGTGCATGACTCATCATGTGTACCATGAAAAATACGCAAAAAAAAATATTTACCTCACCAAGTTGGATATATATTCATGTTATCAGGATAATGGTAAATAAATCCACTGCATCTTCATTCTATTTAATAATTTGAATTTGCAAAATACCTTGCACAGTTTTATCTAAAACTTGTTGGATCTCCTCAAGCTGCTCATCCATTAAGCTCTACAAAAAGAGGAATTAGGAAAAAAAAATACAAAGGTTACTAAACAATCTTATATGTAACACTTGGCAAACAATAAGCATCTAAAGAATATTTGAATAGGTTGACATTTTGAAAATTTCAAAATAAACAGCAGGAAAACAAATCAGAAGCACCTCCGATAATATTTGCAGATGCAAGGAACATTAAAGCGCAGAGTAAGAAGAAATGAACAATAGAATCTCTAAAGACAAAAGCCAATGCTAAATGGAATTCTCATGTTGAAGCATGTGATGCAAATAATTAATGGTAGTGTCTTGAAAAGTGTAGTCGAAGTCTATTAAGTAGTCATTATTGTGTGGAAATCTGAATATGCATGGGAAAGTTATAAGAACTGTTATTAATGCTTTCTAGGGAGTTGAAACGTCAGTCTAGAAAAAAATCAGGTGTCATTAATAGAATCCTTATATAAGGGACAGCCATCTTATCTGCTATAATCAGTTTTTAATCAATATAATTTTGAGTCATTACAGTTTATAAACTTCTCCAGGTTTTTTCTGTTTGCTTCATCATGTGTCTGACTTTTAGCTACCAGAATTTTGATTCATTGTATTAATAGTTGTTGGACAATATATTATTGGAGTGATTTATGGGATTGATTTTAGGAATCTTCCATTAATGTATTTTCCATATTTATCACGTGTATTCTTTCACCTATAAATAGAGGTGGTCATTGTAAACAAAACTAAGAGATAATACAATAAAACTGATGTAACTCTTTGGGCTTTGTGCCATTGATGTAGGCCGTAGTGGCCGAACCACGCTATATTCTTCTTGTTTAATCTCTCTTCAATTTTATTTTATTTTATCAACATGGTATCAGAGCAAGTTATCATACCCTACTCTAGATTCATCTCGGATCTTCATATTAATTCGTCTCGGATCATAGGATCAACTCGTCTCGGATCTACGGATCAACTTGTCTCGAATCTCAGGATCAACTCGTCTCGGATCTTCGAATTAACTCGTCTTGGATCTCCAGATCAACTCGACTCGGATCCTCCGAAACTTCGTATTTAGTTTCAAGTTGGACACTTGAGTTAAAATATCCGTGTACCAACTTGAGAGGGGGGGGGTGTTGGAGAATATATAATTGGAGTGATTTATGGGATTGATTTTAGGAATCTTTCATTAATATATTTTCCATATATATCACGTGTATTTTTTCACCTATAAATAGAGGTGGTCATTGTAAACAAAACTAAGAGAGAATACAATAAAAATGATGTAGCCCTTTTGGCTTCGTGTGCCGTGGATGTAGGCCGTAGTGGCCGAACCACGCTATATTCTTCTTGTTTAATTTCTCTCTTCAATTTTATTTTATTTTATCAACAATAGTCATGACACATTATTAAAGATTGGAGAGTATGGTATTCTTTTTGACCAAGGGAATCAACTATCAACCTGCTCCAGAAAGCACACTCAAGCTAAGTTTGATGAATTTTCTTGGGGATATCTAGATTAACTGGAAAGTGGTGGATATTACAAACTGTCAAACTTGATGAGGATATCATTTTAATCCTCCCAAGAACGGCATATCAAGCTTGGTTACTAAAAGAACTTAAATGCTGGAGATTGGAGGAACAAATTGTGGAGGATAAAAGGAGAGATTCGACTTTAAGGTTCTTCTCTCAAGATCTCATTCCTGCTTGTACATTGTCAGACTGTAGGCTGATATTTTTGTTAATTTGTTGCCTTCTTTTATTCCATTTTTGTGATAACTCACTCACACTCCATTTTCATATGCAGTAGGAATCTGTAAACCTTTTTTTTTCTTCTATATTTTATTTTCCATATGTTTCATTTAGTATGCATTAGGAAAAAAAAAGAAAAACACTAGTGGCATGATGACACCATTTTCTAGTAATACTAGTATAATAAGGAAAGTTCAGCAGTTGACAAAAACAAAAGATAATTGCTGTAAAACAATTAAAATAGCGACAGTGAGCTAGTTTGAGAAATATTGTATGAAATAAAACACAAAACTGTGATTAAAAAACAAACCCTCCACATCATGCATCTGTCAGAAGCAGCCCGAATGCCTTCCTCTAATGCTACAACTGCGCTTTCCTGCTGAATGGTGCAGGCATCCTTGAAACCACCTGGACCTTCTATACATCTTAAAAGGGCCTCCAGTTCTTTGGCCATCTCTTCAACCTGAAAGACAATAGATATAAGTGAAATAGAAACAAAAATATCCTTAGTAAATGATACAATTGATAGACAACTGCAGATTAGGGTAAAAATGCAAACAAAAATAAAACTGATGACCACATGGCAACATTTGAACAATAAATTCTGCTACAAAAGAAGGGAAAAAAAGAAAGAAAGAAAGAAAGAAGAAGAATTTATTACATTGCCTGATTGTTTTGATAGGTGAGGCTCAGACTTCAGCATTTCTGTTGGGGAGGAGATTCTGTAGTTTTCCTTGTTGGGACGTAATTTATAGCTGGATGCCTTCCCCATTGCAGAATTTACTTGAGATGACAACTGAGAGGTACGAGTGGCAGGCAATGGTTCAATATTCCCTACCCCTGTTGAAGCCTTTTGTCCACTATGGGAGCCAGAAAAAATTGCTGAAGTTGATTGGCGAGCCATGTCTTTTGAACCTCCAGAAAAAGATGCAAAACTTAGTCTTGTGCCAGAATTATCAGCTTGGTTGCTCTGAACAGAGGTAGAATTTAGTCTTGTGCCAGAATTATCAGCTTGGTTGCTCTGAACAGAGGTAGAAGGCAAATTTGGTTTTCCTCTTGACCAGGATTGAGATAAAGCACTCTGCATGCTAGTAGTTCCGATATTTCCTGGTAATTCTTTACCAACCTCAATACTATTCTTTGAATCTACAGGAATAGGTTGGCTCGACTTAACAGTTGAAATTCTTCCTGAAAATGAATCAGTATTTGATACCACTCCAGATAATTTTTGAGTTTCTGTCTTGCTGAAATCTTTGGTCAGAGGTCTAGGATCCACTATGTTAGAAGTCCTCAAAATTGACTGTTCTAGCATTGTGCCTTGCTGCCCAGTAAGCATCGATCCACGACCAGTTCCGATATTTCCTGGTAATTCTTTACCAACCTCAATACTATTCTTTGAATCTACAGGAATAGGTTGGCTCGACTTAAAAGTTGAAAATCTTCCTAAAAATGAATCAGTATTTGATACCACTCCAGATAATTTTTGAGTTTCTGTCTTGCTGAAATCTTTGGTCAGAGGTCTAGGATCCTCTATGCTAGAAGTCCTCAAAATTGACTGTTCTAGCATTGTGCCTTGCTGCCCAGTAAGCATCGATTCTCGACCATCTGTATCTAGGTTCAACTTTATGACAGGAACTTTTGGTTGCCCATCAGTTTCAAATACCTGCAAATTTACGCGAACTCTCATGTCCTGGTTTCTGGTAATAGTTTCCTCAGGAGATCTTTGATCAGCAAAAAGGGACCTTGTTGAAGATTTGTTCCCTTCAGGAAGCTTGGGGTCATTTTTTATATTAATCTCATCATCTTCTTTGGTGCTAGGTTCCTTCTTGTTTATTTCCTGGGAATGAAAACCCATAACTTTCTGTTCTATGTTTTGTTCTGCTAATCCGAAAGAAATTTTGGACAGACCATGTTCGGAAGGTACCACTGCAGGAGTATCCTCTTCCTCGTCAGAAAGTGTGGACAGAACCTGAGCTGGAGATGGAATACCTGTGATACTACAGAAGAAATTGGTTCAATGTCTAACAAATAGCTTACCATGAACAAGATGATAAGCCTGCACGTGCAAATAGAAAAATCTGCAAAACAATATTAATTTTAACGGTGAAAGTACCTGGTAACATGGAAAAGAACAAGCTTTCCCTCGAGAGTAAGACACAGAAGAATACAATATGGTGAGAGTTCTTTCTCTTCTTCTCCAAGCCTGAGTTTAACTTTCTCATTGTTGGAAACCTTGACAGCACAGAGCCCCAAGATCAAATTATCATCACCATTTTCTAAAACACACAAAATGGAAGTTGTAAGGCAAGCCAGAATTAACCTATAATCATATAATGTACAGATAAATCAAAGGGATGAAAAATTTAAGACAGAGCATTAAGGTGGATGAGCAAGCGGTCCCATGATAAACTACAGTGAGCAAGGCTAAAGTCTTAAGGGCTTATGATTGAGCAGGTAAGATTAAGGGTCAAGGGAGAAAATAGCCTCGAATTGGCTGAGATTTAAGGCTGATTTGGATATGAAAGAATGATGATTACAGGAATCTCTGAACAGCAAGAGAAAATTAAGGATTTTGCAGCTACATTTGTGTAAATCATGGGCTGTTCATACTAAAAGATTTGGGGTTTAGGTGATTATATTTTGGAAGGGCCGATCATAGCTGTTAAAAGTGCACAGAACTGTTATAAGAAGAAGGTAAACCTTAGAATCCTTTTTCTTTCCTGGTGAATAGAAACCTTAGAATCTTGCTTATACAGAAGCACGCAAACAAAGGATTTCTTAAATCATTTGGAATGCATTGCCTGAACTAATTAAGACTCAACTAATTCTAAACAAGTAAACGATTTGATATAACAAATAACAAAGCCTTGCTAGCTTGGAGGTCGAAGAACAAACATAAAATTATTAATTACACCTAATCTAAAAAATTACAAGATAACACTCGTTATGAAAAATATGATTTACTCTATTCAAAAGGAGTTAGAATCACTTGGGTTCTTTTAAACTCATATAAAATTCTCTGTTCATATGCCACGTATGGAGGGGTCCTCTGTTCCATTGGTGGGCCCAGTACGTCTTCTTCTTTGCCAACCATACACTTCAAGGTACCAATCCCTATCAGACGAGCTTCCCAAAAGCAAATCACGGGCATTTCTTTAAAAAATTAGGCCAAAATGTCAGGCTGCAATGATCCCAATTAATCAAAATTTCTCTTTTGTGGATTGCAGATCGAGACAAAATGTTAATTTCCTTAAGGAATAATGGAAAAGGGGAAATGATTATACAAGGAGGAGGAGGGTTCCTATGGTTCCTCCTAAAGGTAGAAACAAAAACAAGTAATAATACAACACCAACCCAAAACAGACCTAAAAAGGCAATTAATCCCTGATAAAATCCTCCAACTTGAGATAATTAATAATGCAGCACTGTAGAGACACATGCGTCAATAGATGTGAAAAAAATCCTTTGAACAAGAGTTACATTTGGATCATCCCACAAACTTAAAATAATAAAGATATGTATGGACGCTTAATTATTATGCTTTGCCCATCTACAAACATAATAATAAGTTGAAACCATGAGGTTAAAACTCATAATTAGGTATTAACATGAGAGTTACGTCCTCTTTTTTACAGGTAAGATTTCATTACAAAAGCGCTCAAAGGGGAGCGCAGACCAAGGAGAAGCAAGACCAAGATGGTCTACTATACAATCAAAGAGTCCACAAAAGATACTATATCCCCCACTGATTTACAATTCCAACCCTGAACCCAAAAAAATAAAGTATAAAGAATGGAGAATTTAAGCACCCATGTCGGGGCCTCAACTCCATCAAAAGACCGGCGATTCGGCTCACACCACAACCCCCACCATAAACAAAGGGGCGCAACCCTCCAAGCATCTTGGACTTGCCTCTTCACTGCACACCTATTGACAATAATCTGACGCCTCCTCAAATTGTAAATAGTCAAAATCCTCCCTAGAACCATTGTCCAACCAAAAAAGGCCATCTTAAGCGAAGCCTTGGTGCGCCACATTGCTTTCCAAGGGAAAAAAGACCCTCAGGTAGTCATCAATCTCCTATAAAAGGATCGCACCTCAAAATCTCAAAACATGAGATTTACCTCCTTTAATGAATAATCAATTAATTTGTCTTTCTCAATCTCTGGGGCATTTTGTACATGAAGATATATTTTCTTAAAAGAATGAAAGTTAAGGTATGTAGACAAATTTCTAAGTATCAAAACTCTCAATTAGTCATAGTTTTGACATTATGAATGATAACTTCATAGGAAGTTCCCATTATACTAGAAGGTACTAAATGTATTCTAGTCATTATATGTGTGATAGCTTCCAGAATGCCCAAACCATTAAACACTCTAATGAAAATTTTACTGTAACTGTAACTCCTGCTGAGTGCCTGTTTGCACTAGGCTCCATTGGCCATAAATCCCCTTAGGCCACACTACATGGCTTCTACTATGATTACAACATGTCACCTCCTGTTTGTTGCAAATGACGGTCTCCAGAGACATGGAAATTCCTTGGAGGTCTACCCCATTAGTCGACTTGTCAATGGATCGGATTTTGATCCAAACCCGAGTTAATAATTAGGATATGGATTGAAACACTCAATCCGATAACCCTTTAGCAATCTGAATCCGATAATCATCATAATCCGTTAGCTAAATAAACCGGATATGGATTATGATCGATCCAGTCTGATAATAATTCGATCTGATATAATATAATATATAATATACTATAAAAGTATTATCTAATGCTATAATATATAATATTTACATATTATTAAAATGTTTTTTATCATTAATTTTTTCTTCTTCTTCCCTCTCTCTATTTTGTCTCTCTTTATTGTTTTTTTCTTTAATAAAAAGTCCAATTACTTTTCTACTATTTTTTTTTGTTTATATTTTTTTTTTCTTCTCCGGCTCCTCTCTTTTTTTCCTAATTATTATTGTTAATCTCTTTTGACATTAAATTTTTTTAACAAAAAATTATATCCTTCTCCAATCGAGCTATCGGATTAGATATCTAATTAATAACAAATTGGATGTGGATTCAATCATAAATAATCTATTAGGTTATTGGATCGGATCGGATATAACTCTTATCGGATTTGGATCGGATCAGGCCTGATTTGGTCTGAATTCGATCCGTTTACAGGGCTACACATTAGGATCTATGAGTGATCAATCATGCAAAATCAAGGAATGACTTGCCTTGGTCATGCACCTTATCACAGGGGGCAACACTTAAATCACCTCCATTTCTCTAAAGTCACCCCTGCACTTACCTCGTGCAGGGCACCCTGGGATGCATCCGGAGTTTTGGCATTGGATAAACTATATACCTTTACTTTCTTCTGCTAGAACTTTAAACAAAAAAGTACCATACGTGCTTTCTTGAAAGGATTAGACTTGGAACTATTGGAAGAATTCCTCGAGGAAGAACACATTCTTTCTTTGACCTTCCCAAGAGCTTCTTCTACTTCAGAGGGTTTATATAGAAGGCAGATTTGGTATTTGGATATTATTTTTATCAAAGATCAGGCCAATCATGAATGATTTGCTATGAGACCGTGAAAATGTAATTTATTCGTAAATAATATGAATGATGAAGAGATGAAAAAAATCCATTTATTTCTTTTTTTGAAATGTTCATGTAGCATCTAGTAAGAGTTAGATTAACTCAGTATTTCAACTTCTTGTCTGGGCAAGGAACTAAGATTTACATGTATATATAAGGAAAGCCGTGTGCCATGAAAATGCAAGCATGGCTTGGGAGCGGTTTTAACTAATTTCATTTAACAGGGAAATTATCTACTCCATCCAACTAATCCGATTTGAATATCACTGATCATACAAAATGTCTTCTTGGCATTGCTTCACATAAAAATCTAAAAGAGTTTACTACCGGTCTTGTACAATCCACACTAGACACCACTTCATTACTAAGAATGGGACTGCAAAGGTGATATCTGTATTCTGATTCACCAAGCCCCAAAACAATGTAAATTGCCACAATTATAAAGAAAATAAGTAAAAAGACAACAAATAGCAGCACTCCATGGTGAGCAACAAATCTACAGGTCATCAAGCTATTTGGAGAAATATTTTAGTGCTTTGGTTGCTCCAAACAATGCAGAAACTATCAGCTATCTAAGTTGTAATTTCAACACAACAATCAATGTATAAATGCAATATATAACTCAAGTATAAAAATACAGAATAAAAACTAACAAAAATAAATGGAAAACAAAACAATGATACATTAATATTTAGTCAGGATACAAACTAAAGCACCTTGAAGTTCAATCCTTGGAAGCCAGGAATCTCTTAGAAGATCGATAACTACAGCTTCATTCTTCTTGTCAACAGTTGACCAACCAAATAATGCAAGTTGCTGACCCGTATTCTTCCTGTTTGCAGCAACTGCAAGCTCACTGTAATGAAATACAAAAAAGTTATTCAGCTAGCTGTCAACAATCTGTGCAAGATTGGATAAAGTATATAATAAATTATATAAACCACTTGTCATTAGAATCATTACAAGTACTTGCTCCAAGCACATAGTCAGAGTACACAACAAGAAAAAGTAAAGACCACTTGCCACTCCTATATAGTTGTTAAAAATGGAATTAAGCATTTTTTTTTTTGGATAAGTAAAGTATTATAAACAGCAGTCAAGAGGGGAGCGCATCCCAAAAGAAATACAAGGGTTAAATAGGACCTGTAACCATTTAAGGTAAAGTACACAAACTTAATTATGAAATTAATAACATGCTTACCATTGATCTAAATAGCTCATAAACATGTATGGTCCACTTCGGAAGGGCACAATATCATCAACCAAACCTTCAAAGACACAATCAAAGTATAGCACGACTGGCCTGGAAGATGCCTACAAAATGGAATTCAGAAAATTGATACCAAAATGGAATAGTAAATTTTTTACTCTTAATTTGATGAAAAGTAATATTAGTCATATAATATATTCTCACATAAATAAAAAATAAAAAATTATTATTCTCCGTGTCTGTGTCTTAATTTTTTAGGATTTACCATGTTACTATGTCCGTGTTATGTCATATCCGTGTCACATATCCATAATTGTGCTTCTTAGGTTAGGAAATAGGGTACCTACTGGGCATTGCTTGCTCATTCTTACTATCTTATAGGAGGGCAAGGACCAGAAGAGTACAAAAACAAGCAAGCAAAATGGGAGAAAGAACATAACTAAGACAAGAAGCAGAATGAAGGGAATAGTGGAAGTTTTGTCGTAAAAATGTCAAGAGTGACAGGTCTGTATATATGCTACTTATGGATCATTAAATTATACTTTTGTGGTGAGTGTGTTGCAAGCAAAGGATTTCTCAAGCCCCAATTTCCGATATAAAAAGATAGGGCTACAACAAAAATAAAAAGGAATAATTGCTAAATTTTAAGTGATGTAGCAAAGATAGATGGTCAAGAGATACAAAAAAGTTAACTAAAACTAAAACATGAATAAATGCTAAATGAAAGGTCAGGATAAAAGCTATAAAAGTCATGCTTTATAGGACGGAATGCTAGACTGCTAAGAAACAAGATGTTCACAGAACGAGCACAAATGATATGTGTTAAGAAGAGAGGATAAAAATATAAATTAATACAATTCTATGAAAGCAGAAGTAGCACCCATTTAGAAATAAGATGGGAGAAAATCAACCAAAATAGTAAGGACACATTCAGGAGTATCAATAAGCACAACAACGAGGTGTGACGTGATTCATATTGAGGGTAATGTTAAAGGAAAGAAAGCCCAAGATCAATATGGATTAAGATAGTAAACAAATATATCATATCGTGTGGTTTAACCCAAGTCAGGTAAGTAGTAAAATGAAAGAAGATTCAAGTAACCAACTTAAAAAAATGAAACAAGGCTTTGTTGATTTAGTTTAATTTGTTCAAGCCTATTAAAAAAATTCTGCTTCCAAAACCAATTCCTATAAATGGAATAGAGGGGCCAAGAGGTTAAGAGTAAGAGTAAGAGGATATATTCTATCACGATGCGTTTCATTATTACATTGTTGAGACATAGGCAGGTGTAATTCTCTGAAATTCATCCTTTTTATTGGAAACATATTGAAGTTCCCTTACAAGGCTTTCCAATTACAATAATGTGGTTTCAATGTTGATCCTACAGTTAGAGAAGTCCGTAAATTTTTTGGATGACCTACTTTTCTCAAGGTATGTTTAAGAAATTATCCCCATATAAATGTATATATAAAGTGAAGCACAAGGTTAGGACTTCGCACCATAGCCACCCATGGATACCTTTTCATTTTCTCCTATTGATTCAATCTTCCAAATAAGTCTTTTAATCATTATTTGATGTTATCCAGACCGAAATCTAGACTTCGGAACCTTCACGATAATGACACTCAATTTGGGATTTACTGCATGTGTTCTTTTTCTTTTACCTTTTTTTTCAAAAAAAAAATGCATTCATTTAGATGATAGTTTCATTGAAGTGTGCCTCTGCAGGTCATTATTAAAAGCATAACACCACTACAAACAAATGAATTGACAAGATTTTTTGCTATACAACTAACCATATAACATAAGTAAACAAAAATACAAAATTACTTGACATATCATAGAGGCCAAATTAAGCAAGAATTTTGGTGAATCAAAAAGCACCAGCAGAATAGTAAATTCAAACTAAATCTTCATTAAGATTAATATGCTTGCATGCAGGAATTATGTACTAACATCAGTCAGTTTGCCATCTTTGTTTGTGATGACTTGGACCAGGTAATTTTCCTCCTCGCCGTCACTTGTAGCTTGAAAGCATCCTAGAACGACACAATCTGAACGAATCCACCTGATAGAATCCACTGATACAAGAAACAAATTAGCTTGAGAAGATAGTATGCAGAACATTTAGAAAGATCAGATTAGAGGCTTTAATCAATAAAAGAAACCAGAAATTCAAGGAATTTAAACGTCCAATAACTAAGATTATGCAGCAGAAAATATCCACCTTAGAGAAGTGCAACCATAGAATATTCAGTCTATATACATAAATTCTGATGCACATGTTTCATAAACCAAGTGCTAGGTAAATGCGTCCCGGCAAGTACATTTTAGCATATAGTACAAATAAATAGGTATTTATGTGCAAATAATATTAACAATTGTGCATGTGTGTGTTTGTATCATAAAGAACAATCATTGTGTACAAGGTATAAGCAGAGCACACTCACGGAACAAACTGGCACCCTAGGCTTTGTACGATAGACTACACAATTCAATTGAAACCTAGAGAAGGGGAGAAAGGGGAGTTGAATAGGTGGATGCTAACTCTGAATAACTATTTTTTCTCAAATTTCTGTCTTTGTCTGATTTTTAGTTTGGTCAGTTATCCGCGTGTCTCGATTACAAGTATAAAGATTTTCTAACTGAATGCCAAACAGGAAAGAGGGAGTGGGGCATGGGACCCACTGCAAGGTGGTGGGTCCCATTCTCTCTTTTGGTTGTTCAGTATTCGACCAGTGTATCATGTTACAATCACAAAGTACAAACACATAAAGCAATGAAAAGAAATTGAAGCAGAGACAACATTTTTTTTTTACATGGAAAACCTTGAAAGGAAAAAACCAAGGGACTCTCCTCGATCAACAAAGTTACACACCCACACGTCTCCTTTTCATTGTTGTTCGACTCCTTGATCTTCACAGAAACAATCAATTGATGGTTGCTTGATGATTTTATGATTTGCTCCTTGAGTTGATCACTCAATCACATAGGGTATGGTGTTTTATGAAAACCGTAGATTGATGTTCAAGGCTCTCTTTTTCTAAAACATATATATTCTTACCCTATTGGAAATTCATTACCCTAACCTAACTCCAGATTTATAGTCAGTATAAGAGTCCTGCATAGAATAGAAGATAAACCAATTAAAATTCTAAAATGCATGGATTTCCAAAATAGTTATGTTTCGATCATTTGACAAGTTTGATTGGTCGAGCTAACTTAAGTAAGCTCCCAGCAAGTTCAGTCGCTCGAGCTATCAATGTTTCCCATTTTTTGAATTCAAATTTGGTTTAAATGTTTGATCAAGCCATCAAAAGTTTAATCGCAGTCTGCAACTTCCAAAAACTTAATTAAATTCTAATTCGAGTCTTCTTAATAATCAAATCTAGGTCATGAGAAGTCAAATCTATTGAATATATCATAGATCCCATGTCCGCTAAGGTCTCATCATCTTACCTTAACCTAGACATGTGATTGAGCATGACAAATTTATCAGCATGTTCTTTGTCGTTGCTTCATCTTTATCATTTTCGGTTCTAGAAAAATAGATTTAAGAAATTTTGTTCAATGTTACAAACATAGTTTTGCATAGGAATAAGCCAATACATGACTCAATATTCTCACACTCTCCTTTGTACAAAGCAACAAGAAGCAGCTAAATTGTGTAACTTCACTATAAGTATCTAAGTTTAATTAAGATAAAAAATGGTCAAAATTTGTAAATTAGGCTAACAATTGTTATAGGGTTGTACTTTTATGTACTTTTCTATATTTGTAAAGGATAATTTTGTCTTTTCCTTCTTTTTGTTAGAGTTTATTTCTTTATTATTATGTCTCACCTTTTGTAATTCATTCTTCTGCAAGCTAATGTAAGACTACTTACAATTGAATAACAGAGCACATTATTCTTCCCTTCTACACTGATAGCACAATTCTTTACAACAATGACGTTGAAAATTAGAAACTAAAAGAGATTAGTTTGGTTCTCAACCAAATAATGCAAGAAATCCAAGTTTGCATTGATAGAATCAATATAGATGAACTTTTCAAGTTCCAAAAGAGCATATAACAAGATTAAGAAAAGATCCATGGTAAAATTAAAAATTTGGTATCAGGAGTAACAGTAATTCATATTAAGCGAAGAGGAAGTCTCTAGAACGCCAAGAGAAAAGACCTACTAAAATATAAAGAATTGAATGAACCGAAAATAGATGAATGGTAAAGCAAATTTAGTATTTATATGTCAAAAATGGATCAGTTGTGAAGCAAAATCAAAATGCAGCCATGTTACAATAAACCAAATTAAGAATGATCAGAAGCAATGATTCGAGAACACAAACACTATTGTCAACAGGTAGTCAAGGTGCCTGAAACAACACTACTCCCAAAATTCAAGCCATGGAGCACAGCCACACATATAGAAAGATATAGAATATACATTCAGGAAAAATAAAAAAGTGTTATTACATCTAAAAACATTGGTCACATAGATGATAGAACTATAAAATTGAATGAACAGTTAAAAATATACAAAATGTAAAAGGACACTCTATAAATTTCGTTCAACAAATAGAGAAAGTAGCCCATTGTTCTCAATTCATCAAGGAGAAGTCATTCGATCAAACAATAAAAATTCCTTTTTCTAAGAGCAACTAACATTTTCCAAATTTCCAATATAATTGATGATATTTTACATATAAAATTTCTAGGTTGCCTTTTTCTCTTCTATTTCTTTTGCTTCGTTCTCAAAACTCCAGTATCTCATAATTCTCATTGTCTCATAGAAGAAATGGCTTTGGCTAAATTTCTTCTTGATCTTCAATTAACAGAATAACTACAGGTCAAAAGCTGAGAAAACAAATTCTGCAAAAACCTATGATTTATGGGAGTGGTTTGCCATTAATTGGTTCCAACCATCATCTTGAATTAACTGTCAAGAAATTCTTGAAATCACAAGGCTGGAATTTTATTTATTTATTTTGATAACTCACAAGGCTGGAATTTCTTAAGAACGTTTTTCTAGGAGAGGAAAAAAAATGCCTAACTTGGTTTTTAAGGGGCAAGAAATAGGGCTGATTTCAGATACACGGAAGAAGGATCTAGGAGATGAAATATAAACTGTAAATATCAAAAGGCAGCACCATGATGCAGAACATACACCATAGGCATTTGCAAATAGAAGGCATGCAAATACTTCGCGTGGGCAGATAGACTCCTTCCACCAAATTGGCATAAAGGGTTGGATCAGACAACCACTCAACCACAACAACAGAACTTGCAATACGGATCTTAAAGGAAGTGCATATTCCAAAAACAGAATGAAGCTACATTATATTCAAGAAACTCAGTCACTGGTGTCTACTGTCTAACCAGGATAGAACACTAAAACAAGAAAGGTAGATCTGATTAAAACAATTATAGTACATAGATAAGGAAGCATTAAAATATATAACAGGTGAAATACCTTTTATGGTGCAGTTCAAATCAGAATCGCCAATCCATGATTTGAACGATAATGACATGCTCAACCTTAGCTTGAATTTTGATGACAGAATGCTAAGAATACTCTTTCTTGCCACAGCAATAAAGTTGCCTTTTACACTCCAATCAACTGTGTAAACAAATCAATATAAATAAGAAAAAACAAACCTATATATAAGAGAATCACTGTAATTCCACTTAAATAATAAAAATATATTCATAAGCCATCAAAAGAGCAATTTGATACAGGCTAGATTTCAAACAAAGAAGTTATAGTGAGAACTGAAACAATCAGCTTTATAAAGAAAGACTTTCTAACAAAAATAGGAGCACTTTCAAAATACCTATGCAAGCCAAACAAACTGGAATAACTTCCTCAATTCATATAATTAAATGGCAAAGGGTGAGAAAATATCAAGGAAAAATCACACTAAGAAATACCAAAAATACTGTAGTTTCTGTAATGACTAAAGTTTTAATATTGTAATTCATGTTTAAACTAAAATGTTAGAACCTTAATAAAAAATAATAACAAGAATAAGAATAGAATAGGGACCTAAACAAGAATATTAAATTACAATATATGTTATCCCTGTAGTGTATTCAAACATTGGGAATATGGTTTTTGTATAAAAAGGGAGCCTTCACAAAATATTAGGGCTTTATCAACATATTTTGTCTGCACATTTAAGAGGAAGGAATATGAACTAAGAGCAAGCCATAGAGATCATCAATCCCAAATCTAAAAATTCATAGTTATTTAATAATTTACCATTTTTATAATCTATAATCATGAACTAGTTGTTTCAGAAGTACAAGATAGATGCACCTTGGTAAAATTACTCATACATATGCAATATATATGTGCACATATATGAACCCATGTTTAATATGTATGTGCATGAAATCTTGATAGATCTTGGAAATGTGTAAATGATTGATAAGCACATGTTTGGAGTTGATTTATGTCATAAAATTTGTACAAATCATGCCTATGTACATACATCCCTAGTTATGAATACATATTGAATTGAAAAAATATAATTAAATAAAAGGCTGAATTAACTTTTATAATGGATGTAAAGTATGCCATAGATTGATTGAGAAAGCAACATTTAAATAGGTGAAACCGAGAGTACGAATTAATAATATTTAATTACATCTTGGCAAGCAATGGTACCCTAATTTAGGTAGAGTAGTTGTGGTCGCAAGTCAAAATGTAGGAAGTTTTTGTAGTACCAGTAACATGTGGGTGATGCTTAACAGTAGCTATGATTTGTGGTTGATGTTTGCTAATAGTGGGAACTTGTAGAGAAGGTCGGACAGTGATGGAGACATTTAAAGTTTGGTCAAACTATGTGTGCGACCATGATATTGATTGTACATTACTATGTGTGCAACCATGGACAAGCTCTGTGCTTGTCCAGTTTGACTTGATGCATGACTCATTCAAGCATAGCAAGCTCAAGCAGTGGTAAAAGATGAGCAATCCTTGGAAAAATTGGGTATATAATCCCAGCCTAGGAAGCACGGACACGCCTAAAATGTGGAAGTGTTTGCGTCGGAAACAGACACAAACATGCGTCAAACATGGCTTGACTTGCCAAAAAAATTAAGTCCAGTGAACCTTAAGGCTGGCCCCTCCAAAATTTCTATTAATAGTAGTTATTAATGGAGATTTTATATGGGAAAATTAAGGCTGGCCCCTCCAAAATTTTTAAAAATTTCTATTTATGGTTATCTATATATGATTATTAAAGCTAGTTTGCAAAAGAAATTACTTGTGATTCCCCTTCAAATTCCAATGAACTTTTTTGTCTAACTTTTAAAAAATAAAATCTAGTAAAAAAAAGTGTTACAACATATTAGTGTATATATATATATATATATATATATTATCTGTTATAAATTAAAAAGAGAAGAAAAAAAATGCTCGATATTTAACAATCTCATTTATAGGCTGTCAACTTTTCTTCTCTCCATTTTTTCTTCTCATATCATTTATAGACATGCTCCTAAAAATATACAGTAAAAATGCATTGAAAGAAAATTTGTTACAATAATTTTTTAAATTTAATTTTATATTACTAATTTGCCCCCCACCCACCAAATAAATTTTCCTGGCTCCGCCCCTGGATGACCGCACTCTAAATAATCTGTTTGTGAATCCGCAGTCAACAAACTGTAAAAGCATCGGATCAAGACTTGATGTACAGAGGTCATAAATATGTTATTCTTATTAAAACCAATTTATTTTATAAAGTGTCCATATCGTCCAAGCCTAAGAAAGTTTCATTTATATGTGTTTTCACGGAAGTCATAATTACAAAAAAGAATGGGTGTTACGTCATTAAAGGATTCTTACTCAAGGACCTTTTGGTTTGAACTACTCCTTAATATCATGTATAAACAAAATTTCTAAGAACCAAAAAAATATATATAAACAAAAAATCATAAACCAAGAAATTAACTGGTAAATGCACCAGTCACTTTCCATAAATTAATCCCAAAAAAAGAGTCAGTTCCCATAAGCACAATTTATATATTCTAATAAAAGTATCACTATTCAACCCCACACGTAATTAACTAGCAAAGCAACAAAATTGTAAATTATGCCATAACTCACTCTGTGTGGGACTGATGTTTCAAGAAATGTACCATGAATTACGTCTTGTGTAGCAAAATATAACCATGGCAATAACAAGAATACAAGATTCAGTATATTGCAACAACCTGCATCAATTACTACTGGTGTAGTTCTCCTTTGGCAGTGAATTATCTTAGTTTTATCAAAGTTTAAAAGAAATCTCACCACTATTATTAATAGAAAAGTGTGCCTACATATAAAAAAAAGGTAACTTACAATTCATAGTCTTTGTATTTTATTAAAAACAATGCCCCATATACAATCCTCTAAATATTAGCAGAACCAACGAAGATATACTCAGTTTGGAGTGCTGAGGCTAATACCAGGAACATATGCCAATAATGTCCATCAACAAGTTTCGACAAACTAATCATTAGCAAATAAACTAAATCCAAATGCCATAATGACACAAGAATGTGCTCGAAAGGATAAAACTTACCAGCATCAACATCGCCCATTACATCTTTAAGAGGGCCTTGACCAGATCCATAGTATAACTTCCCGTGACTTGAAAGACCAACATAGTTATTTTGCATTTTTGTTGTCCATCGCATGTCCTTAATGCAACTTGAATCATTGAGTGAACAAGAGAAAGATGGTTCCTGTTCCTGTATAATGTCAGAGAGATAAAATACTTAGAAAGGCACCTAGAGCAAACTGACGAACAAACATTAGAAATCTAGTGCAACATAATTTCATTGAAGAAAGCAAAACAAATTTTTTTTTACAAAATCCAATGGGCACAACCATTACCTAATTACATGACTTTACCTACACCCCAAGCCAAGGCAAGACATTACCACAAACTTAGTATACAAAGGTTCCAACAAAAAAGAATCTTAGTATATTTTATTCCACACATATGGTACTTAATTCATTTTTAAAGATGATGCATAGAAAGATTAACAAGTTGTAAGTTTACAAGTTACTATAACAATTTTCTTTCAAAGATTTCGAGTTTATTAGCTATTTTTTGAGAACTTCTATGGAAATTACTAAAATACCTACCAATGTAACACCACCCTTCCAATAGAGCTTAACAACCACTATCCAAGAAAATGAATTTCTTGACGTCCTTGAAGGCCTTTAACCTTATGTTGAAAATGTTTGACCTTCCCACCTTGATCATGAGTTTTTGCATCATGTACAGTGTAGCCAACTTGTTGAAAATATATTTTACAAAAAAAAAAAGGCTTGTTGAAAAATATGTTAGCTAACATAGTTAGTAAGGACCAAGGCATGTGCTTAATGGTATCTCCTCTCCTTTCAAAGTGAAAGGTGGAGGGTTCAAGTCTCCACAAGAGCACTGTGAAAGTTATTCACCAAGGGAAAAAAATATAGCTAGCAAGGCACTAAGGCATGTTGGTAATATTACCATATGTTGGTTTCAAGAGTTTCCTCAAGAACCTTGTTTTTTTAGTCTCCACAAGAACTTGAACACATGCATTCATCCCAACCCCTACCCATCATATAATAATGGGGGGGGGGGGGGGGGGCTTTAGGAATAAAACTTGATGCATAAAAAATTTGTTCATACGAACAAATTTGGAGGTTTGTTGCTCTTATATACACATTCATGTAACCCAATAGAGAATGTAACAACTACATTTTTTTCACAAAAGTAAAATGCATTTGAAGGTGCCAAGGTGGGTGCAATGCATCCAAACTAAAATATACAGGACGACAATCCACCTATAACCTAGCACGCCCCCAGAATTCAAACTCCCTACAAAAAAACTCACGGGACTGATTCACCATCGCCATAGCCCATGTGAAAAACTTATTTCTACTTTTGTCATGATGACTCCACTCCATCAAAAAGGTTATTGAGTTCCGTTCACTCCAAGAACCCACCAGAGGCAAAAAGGAGCCACTTCCAACACACATGCCTTCTGTTCCCCACTTGATTTCCTCTCCATCTTATGAAAGACTAATCCTATATTCTCAGCCCTAAAAAGTATCAACACTAAAGGTTACAACTCACCCTGCCGCCAACCCCAATGCATAAGAAGAGAATCCACTATGCTTGAAATTCATGAGCTATGCAACTCAAACCAAAGCCTTGCAAATACAAAAATAAAGGAAAATATAAAGATCTAGAAGCCCTCCACAAATACTCTTTAATGGCGTATCTCTGTGAGCTTTCAATTCGTGTGGTTTGTGAGCAAGCTAATTCAGCCTAAAATTACTTCATTTACAGAAACAGTATTAATACTTTGATCCTGCTTAAGACAATGCCCAATCAGAAGCAATGTCCCTGTGTCTTTTGGGATTTGATACTGTTGTGAAAAACAGCCGCAAACCAAGCACAATCACGAAACACGACACAAAACGAATCAAGCACAATGCACAGAACACAAGAATTTACGTGGTTCGGCGATGTGCCTACGTCCACGGCAAAGATCCGGCAAAAGATTTCACTATGCGAAAATCAGGAGATTACAAGTTTCAACCCAAACCCTAGCTCTCACTCTCTTTCTGCGTTTTTAGTGTTTTCTCTCGTACATGCCTCCAAACCCTTAGATGCCCTTATATATCGGGCTACAAGAGAGTCTTAACCCGAGTCCAAAACCCGCAAGCGAAAAACGGGTCATAAAATTTCTCGGGTCAATCGGGTTGCATTCGGCCGAGACAAAATTCGGGCCACAATATAACAGATACATTTGAAATTTGTACACAAACCCCCATCCAATACACATACCTAAACCCATGTAACATAGCTAATGATAAGGTATTAGTGCCAAATTATTTTGATATATAAGGGAGGCTTGGTTTAAAAAACTGAACCAATCTCACACGCAGACGACGCGTGTGCGAAAGGAGGAACTAGATAAGGCATGTGGCGTCAGGAGGAGGGGTGGAAGCTTTGAGTTGGATGCAGCTGTCAACCATTTTCAATTTCAAAATGGAATGTAATGTAAGGAGAGGGCGTATCATTCAAATTTGGACCTGTGTAATGTTGCGCCCAGAAGGAGAGGGGTGGGTGAGCATGGCCAACGCATCTCACAACCCAAAATACGGAATAGGTTTGGGCCACTTCATTCGGACCCAATGGAGGGCAAGAGGGACAATGGGCTAAGCCACTTAGGCCTAAAAGGAAATTATAATCAACACCACAAGAATTTGGACCATGGCAGTGATAGGCCCAATTTGATCGTCCAGAAGCAAGAAGGCCAACAAAAATTTAAAAAGGCTGGGCTGCCTTTTTCGGTGGGCTCAAAGGGAGATCGGATCAAGACCAAGCAGACGGGCCGAGCTAATTTCAACCCAACTAAAAAATTCTCAAAGGCCGAAAAACATAAATGGGTTGCCAAATCTGATTTCCAGCCCAAAAATCAGGTACCTGTCCATTTCTTTAAACCCAAAGTCAGAAATCTACCCCCTCCTTCTTCTCCCTTTGCTACGGGTCATTTGGAGAAGTTGGGGACTGGAGTTACGGTGGGCAGGTTAGCCCAACAGAACCTGCACGAGAACGGTAGAAGGGATAACGACTCCAGTATGATAGCCAGTGAATTTGAAGGCTCGGTTAGGGAGGGGACCGACTAGGAGGAGGTCTCAACTGAGAGAAGGACGAAACGGAAGGTATGGAGGACGGAAGAGAGACAGGATTGATGATCCTCTGTGATGAAAATGGGGGCAACTTAAAGGTCATGCCCAGCAGGAGAGATGATGGGAGTGTTATTATATGTATGGGCCGGATATTCAGGGCAGAAATTTAGCAGAAGGATTGCTAGTGGATCTAAAGCTGCACAGTGATCCGAGAAGATATATGGTGAATGTCGAAAGGGTTAGAGTAAACAGAAGGGGGGGAGCTCAGTGATGATAGTGAATACCACAACTCACACACACACAACGAGGATGGCAATCAAACTTTGAACGGTCAGAAGCAATGGGCTGGAAATCTGGAAATGGATTTGATTCTTCCTCCAGTTTGGGAAGTCAGTGGGGAGTTGGGTGTTGATACGCCCTTGGCAGCTGTTAGGGATCGTAGGGAGGGGGGTGGCAAAGATGGTTCCGTTAACGGAGGAGGGGACAGTGTGTCGGCATTTGGGAAGTGTTGGGGTAATGGGGGGTTTGTTGGGGCTTAGTTATGCCGAGAATGAAGAGGAAGCCAAGGATTTGCTCCAATCTATAGAGAATGGGTGGAAATTAGTGAAACGACAGAAGACGCCCACTTGGAAGGGGGAGAGGGAGCTTAGAACCCTAATATCGTATGTGAATTAGGATGGGAGGGAGAAGTGGAGGGGGGAGCAAAAGAAGAGGAAAGGAGGGGGGGAATGAAATTGTTTGCCTATGACGCTGAAAATTATTTCATGGAATGTTCGGGTTTGAATGACCTGGACAAGAGGAAGGTGGTGAAGGCGGCGATTTGACAATGGAACGCTCATGTTGTTTGTTTACAAGAGTCTAAGTTGGAAAATCCTTCGTTTGGAGTGGTGAGGAGCCTTTGGGGGAGTAGGTTTGTCGAATAGGAGTCTCTTGATGCGGCTGGGACTTACTGGGAGAATAGTGGTCATGTGGGATAAGAGATGGGTGTCGAAGGTAGATGTGTGGAGAGGAAGGTCATCTATCTCCCTCTTGCTCTCGCTGGTGGAGGATGGTTCACATTGGGTGTTTTTGGTGGATGATTCGGAGAGGAAGGGGCTATGGGAGGAGTTGGAGGTGATCCAGGGGAGGTGGTCGGCTCCTTGGTGTGTGGGAGGGGACTTTAACATTGTAAGGGTTCTGAGCAAGAGATCGACAGGAGTGAGAGGGAGATGCACTCCTGCTATGTTGGAATTTGCAGAGTTCATTGACGCGCACCAGCTTCTTGATCTTTCGATGGAGGGAGCTCGTTTCACATGGACTAGTGGTCGTGAATCTCCTGCTTTCTCCCATTTGGATAGATTTTGATTTCAGAAGATTTGGAGAAGTTCCTGGATGTGATGCAGGGTACTCTGGCCGGCACCAGCGAGTCCAGGTAACACAGAGGAGGGGCTGGATGAGCTTGAGGCTTGCAAGAGAGAAGTGTGTAAGGCAAAATTTGGAGAGATTGCAAAGATGGAGGAGATCTCTTGGCATCAGAAATCTCGAGCTGTGGTCGAAAGAAGGAGATCGAAACACAGTTTTTTCACAAATTGGTGAATATTCATAGAAGATACAACCATATTGGCAAGATCCGCATTGATGGGACAATGTTGAGTAAGGAGGAGGACATTCAGAGAGGGCTTGTTTCTTACTATCAACAGATGTATACAAAAACTACCAGATGGAGACCGGTACTCAATGGGCTTGAATTTGCATGTATTTTGGAGGAAAACAAGGTGTGGCTGGAGAGACCTTTTGGGGTTGAGGAGGTGGAGGAGATTTTGAAGAGTTGTGAAAGGGATAAAGCTCCGGGATCGGATGGTTTCAAGATGGCTTTTTTTTAGCAGAATTGGGAGGTTATCAAAGAGGAGGTGATGGAAGTCTTTAACACATTTCATAGGCAAGGGTTGTTCGGAAAGAGCATTAACACATCATTTATTGCCCTTATTCCTAAGAAGGGTGGGGCCATTGAGGCTAAGGACTTTAGACATATTAGCTTGATAGGTGGTGTTTACAAGCTTATTGCTAAAGTCTCAGCCAATCGTTTGAGGAGGGTGCTTGATAAAGTGATTTCGGATTCCCAGAATACTTTTGTTAGAGGCCGCCAAATTCTAGATGCAGTGTTGATTGGTAGTGAGTGTGTTGATTTCAGGCTTAGGATCGAAGTGCTAAGAATTGCTTGCAAGCTTGATATTGAAAAGGCCTATGACCATGTGAATTGGAATTTCTTGATTTATATGCTGGGAAGGATGGGTTTCGGGAACGGTTGGCAGAAGTGGATCCGATATTGTATCTCGACGGTGGGATTCTCAGTCTTGGTGAATGGTTCTCCTGTTGGTTTCTTCGCTAGCTCCAGAGGCTTACGACAGGAAATCCTCTATCCTCTTTTCTGTTTATCATTGTCATGGAAGCCTTCAATAGAATGATGAAGAGATCGGAGAGGCTAGGTATTATTAGAGGATTCACGGTGGGGAGAGAGCAATCCAGTCAGTTGGTCATATCCCATTTACTTTATGCGGATGATACCATTGTTTTTGTGATGCAGTGGAGCACCAGTTAAGAGCCTTGAGATGTGTCTTGATTTGCTTTCAAGCGGTGTCAGGCCTGAAGATCAACATTGGGAAGAGTGAGATGGTGCCAATTGGAGAGGTTGAGCAAATTTCCGAATTTGTTAACATTCTTGGGTGTAAGGTGGGAGCCTTCCTGATCTCTTATTTGGGTTTACCTCTTGGTGTTTCAGCGAGGAGGATTTCTATTTGGGATCCAGTTGTAGAGCGCTTCGAGCGAAGGCTTGCGGGGTGGAACACATAATATTTGTCAAAAGGGGGCAGGTAACTCTTACGAAGAGCACTCCTTTGAATCTTCTAACCTATTTTATGTCCCTATTTCAAATTCCTATTTCAGTTGTTAGGAGGCTTGAAAAGCTTCAAAGAGATTTCTTATAGGGTGGGATGGGAGACGAATCCAAGTACCACTTGGTAAAGTGAGAGAAGGTGTGCACCCCATTCAGATAGGGGGGTTGGGGATTAGGCGACTTGACTTGTTCAGCAAGGCTTTGTTGGGCAAATGGCTTTGGAGATTTGGGAGGGAGAGATCCAAATTGTGGAGTCTTTGTTAGCCAGATGGGGGAGGGTGTTGTTGGTTGGATCTCAGGGGAGGTGAGGCTTCCCGCCGAGGTGGGGGTGTGGAAGAGTATCTGGAAAGGGTGGGATGAGTTCCCCAAATGCATCTGCTTCAGGGTTAGGGGTGTTAGATTTTGGGAGGATCATGGTGCAGTGATTACATATTGGCACAGGTTCTCGCGGCCGTACAGGATTGCTACAGACAAACATGCCTTGGTAGCCGACTATTATCATCTTGATAATGGGAGGATGATCTGGGATGTTCAGTTTCAGAGGGAGTTTGCGGAGGTAGCAGAGTTGTTAGCTCTCCTCTACACTCGGGAGGTGGAGGGAGAGAGGACGGATGAGATGATCTGGAAGCACTCTTCAAAAGGAGTTTTCGGCATGAGATCTTTTTACCAGAGTTCTATTTCAGTCTCGACGCCTTCTTTTCCATGGAAGGCTATTTGAATATCAAAAGCCCCCTTAAAGGTGGCTTTCTTTGGATGGACAACTTCTCTTGGGAAGAATCTGACTCAAGACAATCTCATAAAAAGGGGACACGTTATGGTGAATTATGTGCAAGAATGCATATGAATCAGGGGATCATCTTCTTTTGCGTTGTCCAATTGCGAGAGAGGTTTGGGCTATGTTTTTGGTGGTCTTTGGCATGTATTGGGTGTCTCCAAGTTCCACAGTTGACACGATGGAAGCTTGGAGAGGATGTATAGTGGAGAGCTAAGTCAGGGATGCTTGGAGAGCTACTCCCCTTTGTATTTGGTGAGGGTTGTGACGTGAGAGAAATAGGAGATATTTTGATGGAGAGGAAATTCTTATTTGGTCTTTCAAATATAGTATTATGAGTTCTTTATTTTTTTGGGGGGGGTAAATGGGCAAACCTGTAAATCAATGGGGGGGATTTTTTAGAGTTTGTGGATAGTCTTAAATTGTAGCTAGTTGTTGTTGGCTTTTTATGCTTGTTCATGGGCACGCTCCCCTTTTGAGCGTCTTTAAGGAATCTTTACTTATCCAAAAAAAAAAATGCTCAAACTGTCAAGCTTGAGAACATCGGTACGAACATTAAGAGACCTTTAAGTCTTCTCTTTTTTATGAAGGAAAGTCTTTTTCAAAGATTCTATATGAAATCGAGATAGTTACCTTCTAGAAATATTCTAATGATAGGGGTTATACAGATAATGCAAAAGATTAGGTCTATGTCCAGTCCAACCAGGGGTTACAAATCGTGTTACCAGGCTGTGTTTGTGTCATGTTGAAATAAGGATATTATATTATATCAGTTAAACCAAACACAACTCGTTTATTAAAAGGGACAAAAGCCCTTGACATAAACATAACCTGTTTATTAAGTAGGTAATATAACACAATCCATGTAATATGTTTAAAAAATTGAAATCTATAACGTGACGCAACTCGTTTAAGAATTCATTTACTATTGAAACTTTGCTTATCAAAAGAAATAAAATCATTTACTATTCTCTTAATTATACAACGCAATAAGATATTGAACTAAAAAATATGGAATGACTGAATTTTCATTTTATCTAAATAAAACACACAATTAGCCAAAGGTTTTCCTATAGTAATATACTACTTTAAATATATTACCTATCATACAAGTTGAAATGAGTTACCGATTGGTTTGAATTGACATGACACATAACACGATTAAGGTCAATCCGGACCCATTCATTTGATACTGGGTTTGAGTCGTATTTGGACATAGGTATGGGATAGAAGTCTGAAACTTTTTGTTGGAAATGCACCTAAAAAACATATCTAATTATTCAATTTTAATATATTATTGCATCAAAATAAGTGAAATGCCTATATTGAACACTATGTAACATAAAAAAAATTTATTCTATAAATTAAATAAACATATTAGATAACATGAATATTTTGCATATTTTGCAGTGTCCCTGTGTCCTATTTGGAGATAGGCTTGTAAATGGATTGGATTCGGTCCTTCGGACAAATAATTCGACACATAATTCATGATTGAATCCATATCTGATATGTTACTAACCGAGTATCCTAACCATTAAGGGTTTTTTTTCTTTTGTAAAAAAATAATAATAATTCCAAAAGAAAAGTAAACAATGATTAGAATAAAAAGAGAGAGAAAACGGAAGACAAATAAAATATGGAAGAAAAAAAGGAGAAGAAAATTAGATCTTTTACTCTTTGTTAAGAAAAAAGACTTGGAGTAAGAAAAAATAGAGGAAAATATTGACAAAACATATTAATAACATGTAAATATTATATATTATAACATTATATAATATATATCTAACATATTGTATATTATATTCTGTCAGATATTTGGATCGGATTATTACCAGATCGAATCGACCGTAATCCATATCTAATTTGTTTAGCTAATGGATTGTCGAATTCGGAACATTAACAGGTTCTCGAATTAAATCTTCAATCCATATCCGAGTTATCGGATTGGGTTCGAATCAAAATCCGATCCATTGACAATCCTATTTGAGGATTTGATATGTCTAACGCATGGATACATACCCGCACACGACACATATACCCAGATCTAGGTAACATAAGGAGTAACAAATAAATAACACTAGTCAAGCAAAAAGGTGGAAAATAAATGAGTGAAAAACAATCATCATCATCAGCCTTAACTTAATCCCATATGAATGGGATCAGCCACATGAATTCTCTCTCCAATCTTTTCTATTATATGTCATTTCACTTACTATTTTAACTTTTTAAAGTCATTTTTAATAACCTCATTCCATGTTATTTTTGGTCGACCTCTTACTTTCTATTACAACTAGTCTTTCTCGTTTTACCGGCGCGTCTCTAGGTCTCCTATGTATGTGTCCAAACCATCTAAGTCTGTTCTCTCTAATATTCTCACCTATGGGTGCAAAAAATATTCAACTCTCAGACCTTTGGAATCTTTGAATCTAGATTCAAGCTCAACGTCGTTTATTTATGTTGATTTCAAAAACCAAAGTTGATAATGTGTTTTAAAAGCTTTGAAAAAGAAATTGAGGAAATAAAATAGTGAACTTAAGCCTCAAAAGCCATCTAGGGTGGAGCCATCACCACCAATTGCCAAAGCAGCCACTTATATTAATCAACCTCCCACTGAGGCTTATAACAAGATCAAGAACCTTCAATACCACTACAAAGAGACCACTAAGCTGCCCTAGAATGCAAAAGTATCCAACAATCATCTCCACTAGGCAATGAAATCCCCCTATTCCCACATATATTAGGCTTGTTGTGGTCCACAACTTAACAGCAAAAAATTCAAAACCTTATATCCAATCAGCAAACAAAACAAATGTAGTAGTATGTAAAAATTGCTTATGGGTGCTAGTAAAGGGGAATCCATAAAAAAATACTACGTAAATCCTTTTTATCTCTATATTATATAAAGAAACCCCTGAATCAAATAGAAGATACGAGAGGGGTCTTGGTGTACTTCCAGGCAGTGTCTGGGCTGGAATTAATCTCGGGAAGAGCGAGATTGTGCCTATGGGAGTGGTGGTGGAGATTAATTTTCTGGACAGTGTCCTGGGATGCAGTGTTGGGACATTTTCTTCGGTCTATTTGGGCTTACCATTTGGTCTTCAGTCAAGGAGAGCCTCTTCTCGAGATCTAATAGTGCAGAGATTTAAAAGCATTATTTATCGAAGGGGGCGTCTGACTCTACTGAAGAGCACTCTTTCGAGCCTTCCTACTTATTTTATGTTCCTCTTCTCGATCCTAGCTTTTGTGGTGAGGAGGATAGGGAAATTGCAGAGAAATTTCTTGTGGGGCAGCATGGGAGATTAGTTTAAATACCATCTTGTGGTGTGGGAGCATATTTGTAGACCCATTCAGGCTGGAGGGTTAGGAGTGAAGAGATTAGACTTGTTCAACAAAGCTTTGTTGGGCAAGTGGTTGTGTGGAGGTTTGGGGTGGAGAGGCACATACTATGGAGGAGGGTCATCTGCTATAGATATGATGAGTCTAGAGGCGTGTGGTGCTCTTTGTTGTTGAGTTTCCCAACGGGAGTTAGCTTGTGAAAGAGCATCCAGAAGGGTTGGGAACTTAGGATAAATTCTCCAAGCATATCCGTTTCAGAGGGACGTGTGTCTCGTCAACTTTTGGGATGACCCTTGGTGCAGAGAGAGGTCGCTTGTGATAGTCTTTCCAGTACTACTTGGGATTGCGATTGATAAGCGCGATGGTCGCTCATTGCTATCATCTTGATGGCGGGAGATTGTACTAGAATGATTAGTTTGAAAGACTACTTCATGATTGGCAGGTGGAGGAAATGGCTAAGTTCTTGGCTATGCTTTATAGTCAGGCTGTTATTGGAGGGGATGGATGAGTGGCCTTGGGCGGGTACGATATGAACCACAGGGATTTGAGGTCCACTCATTCTATTGTCGTTCGATTATATTGCCGTTGATGGATGCTCTGGGATGTCCTTTCCATGGAAAGGAATTTGGAGTTCACGAGCCCCTTAATGATGGCTTTTTTTGGTTAGACAATGGCTCTAGAGAGGATCTTGACCATTGACAAGATCCTCTTTTTTTTGGTTAGACAATGCCATTTTTGGGATTCAATGGGTCATGCTAGAGTCCGCAGTGAGCTTGCTTAACGCTTAGGGAGGTTGCCGTTTGTGCCCCCAAGTCAAAGATGCGGGGAGGACAACCCCACTATGCTTGTGGTGGGCTTTATAGAAGGAGAGGAATAGGAGATCCTTTGACAGGGTGGAGGCTCGTTCAGAGGTGTTTAGATATCTATTCTTAGTTCTCTATTATTTTGGGTTAAGGGTTCTAATTGTAAATCTACGGAGATTCTTTTGTCTTTTGTGGATAGCTTGAGGCTATAGTGCAATTATTCCGGATCGCGCACCCCTTTTGGGTGCTCTTTAATGAATATTTATCAAAATAAATAAATGCCTATTTTGAGTTCAAAATGTTCACATCATATTACAAACCCTAAACTAAGTAGAATCCAACCAACTTTGGTTTGGTTTTGGGTTTGAATATGTAGAAAAGCCATTATGAGTCAGTTCAATTTCTAGTTCAAATGCCAGTTTGAATATGTAGAAAAGCCAGTTTAAATTTGTTGATGCTTACACTCAACAAAAAAAGAGAGCATCTTTCTCGTAGGTGTCCGTGCTAGGTAGAGTTTAAAACTCTAATGACCAATTCTTCGGCACATTTTATTTTCAATTTTAGTCCCTGATTATAGAAGCTCACATTACAAGTATCAGAAATATTCTATAAGATCCAAAGTAAAGAACAATACGAAATTTCAAGATGAATCAAATTTTGTTGACAAGGTAATGTCACAAACAGCTATGCATTTAACTTTAGGGATGGGACTTGGGAGATAAATGTCCACTCCTACATTTGTGTTACTAAAAGAAGTAGCCTCAAACAAAAATGTCATCCCTCTAAAACTCACCTCTTCAAAACAATAGTAACAATAAAAACAACAAAAATTAAACAGCAATAAGATTGAAAAATTGACAAATAAATCGAACAGGAACAATAATCAAATATCAAAGTATGGATAAATGTTTAGAGTGTTGTTTCAAATCAAAGAATTGACAAGGGGATAACATAAAATAGTGGGAGAAATTGCTGCGGGAAAAGAGAAGACAATCTACATTAAGTTAAAATTAGGGATCACACGGAAGCATAGTGACAAAGTTCTCATTTCTGAATTTCTGTTGGATTTATTGAGTGATACAAGGAAAGGGCCATTGCCCTTATGCAGCGGTAAAATGCCTGCGCTGTCAAGCAGAAGGCGGGTTGGAATATACCAAGAGCAGCCACTCTGTGCACTAATATCAAAGGTTAAATCTGTATCCAATCTGCCCCTTCCAACACAATTAACAGGACCAGAATGGATAATGACCCTATATTGAGTGATAAAAGGAATTGAAAAACTAGCCCATACCTTGTTTAGGAGTGAGCTAACGGAGAAGAAATCAATATCACCACCAATACAAACAGCAAGCGTGGAAGAGTCCGCAGACAATGCCAATATGTGAACCTTCCCAACCGGAACTTCCACAACACTCAACTCCTGTATAGACGAGCCACTCCCTTTGTCCTTAATCTCTCTGGCCGATCCCAAAACGTCCTTGGTTCTCACAACATAAAACCCTAATACCAAATCAAAGAAAAACAAAAAAGAAAACAAACCCACAAATTATACCATAAAAAAAAGAATTGAAACAAGAGATGAATAGGAATGAAACGAGAGAAAGAGAGAACAAACCAGTGGAATGGGCAACAAATAGGAGGCCAAAGCGCTCAGAGACCGCCAAAGGCTGAGAGGGAAGGGTTTTGGTATGGAATTCTCCATCGTCACCCGTTTTGATGGGGACTGATTCGCCAATCTTGACGAAGCAGAAATCATCAGAGCCATGATGGTCTCCTTCGACTTCCTCGTCTAATTGGATGATACTACTACTGTTTTCGTCATCAATTCCCAATTCAGACGCTGACATTGCAACAATTTGGGGTTCACTGTGAGTCGGAGATGTTAGTGAGGGTTTAGGCGGGAAGGGGAGAGAGAGAGAGAGAGACTGTAATAAACTTCTGGTGACTGATTTTCTTTATGGGCCTCCGTGGTTTTTAAGCTTAGTAGTACGACAATTACATCCTTAGGGACGAAGGGACTAAAGTTAATTTTTTTATTTTTTAAATTTAGGCACTAAAGTTATTGCTTCAATGACTTTCAAGTTTCAACCATTTTTATAAAGAGGGAAGCTATTGTTGATTTAGAATTTCAGTCATACAAGAATAATATTGGATGTTATTGAGATTGAGCAATTCGGAATATAGTTGTTATGAAGATTATGCTTAGATAAATACATTATATCGTTCTTCTTTATGGCATGTTTTAATAATTTCGTTTGGTTAAATGGGTTATTTATATGGTGTGCAAGAAATAGTTATACCCAGAATAGTTTAACTATTAAATGTTGCCTAAAATGCGTTTCATCTACCGACAAAATAGTAAGTTAGAACAAATATTTATTAAACAGACAAATAAATAAGATTGTGATATTAAAAGTTCTTCTAAATTGTAATTTTCAAACACTGATATTATCGTGCATGATGACTAACCATTTGAATGACAACTTTTAAAATATGGAGAGTCATATCAGTTTATTTGTATCAGCTCAACTATTCAGTAAGATTTTGGACGCCTCGACTGATCATTTTTAATAAAATATATAATATATGTAGATATAGAAAAAGAGAGAGGAGTTTACGAGAAAGAGAATATGTGAGACCCGTAATATGACAAGACCACAAAGGAAGCCAAAGCTCACCAGGTTCGGGATGCCATAAAGTATAACCCAAATGTAAATGAAACCTAAGTGCAACCTACAGTTTGTTATTAATGGAATCTTACCAATAAACCTATTATTATTTCTTTGATATATAAGAAAAGAAAACGACCATAACCATTCATATATTTCTAGAATTTCTATATAATTGTTTTTAGAGAATCCACGAGTGTGTGATTGAGTTCATATATTTCTATACAACTGTTTTTAGAGAATCCACGAGTGTGTGGGAGAGAAAGATGTGAGAAAAATGGTCTATAGAATGCTAAATTAACATTAATAAAATGAGTAAAAGTTAGACTTGCTTGGTTCAATTGTATTAGAAAACATAAAATTGTTTTCACACAACTATGAGAGACTTAATTTTTAAACTACGTTTTAAAAATAAATTTCAGAAACTCTCAACCAAGTAAATTTTTTTTAAGTCATGTCAATTTCGAGATGAGTATCCCATATTGAGCAAAAACAAAAAATTAACAAAACATTGCAAGAAAACTGGCATAAATGATAGTGCACAAGTGCTAATGTCCTTTTGACTTTAATCATAATTTAGGAATCTGCCTCAATAATGATATGAAATAGATCATAATAGGCACTGTAGGTTAAAATTATAGTCCTTTGACCCGCAATATCTTCTGAAATTGTTTGGAACCCTATCCGATGCATAAAAACCGCGCTGTTTTGATGCATTAGATGGACACCAGGTCCCCTATGAACAGGAGGACATCTGGGTTCACTGACCTTTGAGAAAGATCCCCTACTGTGCAGCACCATTTTGGTGCACATACACGGAGCCCAACACCGCCCCCATCATTGGACTCCGTGCCAGTACACCAAAACAGCATCATTTTGGTGCACAGGAGCTCAACGCCAGTCCGGTGTTGGGCTCCGTGCCAGCACACCAAAATAACACCGGATGCCCAGGTCTAGATCCTGCACAGGAGGGTATCCGAGTCTGACCTCTGAACAAGCTTGTCTTGTTCAACAAAGCAGGACATGCCGGCCAAGATTTTAGTAAAGAAATATAAAGAATGAGGGTTACAAATTCAAGCCAACACTGCATGATGAACCTTTTACAGTAAAAGATGTAAAATGAATCAAGCACAAATATTATAGGAAATAAAGAGTGGGTGTCAACTATATCATACCAACAATTACAGCAACCGGTTTATTGTTATGGTATTCTCTGTTTGACATCAAGCATGGCAAATAACATATAAACTTCCCCGTTAATCAAACAGAGATGCCAGGTTATTTTCAAACAGAAACTTAAATGAGAAATGAAGAAAGAGAGAGAAATTAACACAGACCACAATTCCACCCCTATTCAAACAGGCAGCCATATATGAACTGAAAGCCCTTGATTTTAACTTATCAGGTTATTCACCAAACTCCGGAGTCATCAGTGTTCATCTTTGAGGGGGGTTCACAATCCGAACATTTCCACCAGCCATTCCTTCAACTCGATCTTTCGTGATCTCCACAAAGTGACCCACCATCTCAAAGAACTGCTTCAGCCCTGACAGCGGGAGAATGATGGAGGAGCGGTCGGAACCTGCCACCTGCAGTTGCAATGACATTTAAAAGTAAATTTTATATAAAATTGAAAGAAGAAACCACCAACATTGTCAACGTTACTGAAAACTTCTGAGTCATTAAGGAAAACCCCCTTCCCCGAAGAATAATAAAAAAAAAAAGAAAGAAAAAGAAAAGAAAAGAAAAGCTCTCTTTAAGTCGGACCTCAGATATTCTTAAGAAATGGCCCCTGTTGTTGCTCCCAAGATCAAAGAAGAACTTCTTCTGATCAGCTCTGATCACTTTCGATATCCCCAAGTTACCAATTTCATCTGTTGGAGGCAAATCAACAGAACTGTCTACATTCAATTCAGATGCAGTGGCTGGTTGAGAACTATGGCCGGATATAAAGCCAGCCCCTACATCGTCTGAGAGCCCAACGAGACGTTCTGAGGGTTCAGAATTTTGCTGAGCACAGAAGTAGCAAGGGAAAAAAATTAGAGCACTTGTCTGGCACCTCTGACATAAAAAAGAGGTTGTGCATTGAAGGTTTAATGCATGTCAGATAAAAGAACCTGATTGGGCAGAATGAATAGCTTTGACGCTTCATTTATCTCAGCCAAGATGTTCCTGAATGCTGCCCACCCTTCATCTCGGGCACTTCCTGCAGGAACAATAATAGTACTGCGGTTTCTGCTTACAGAAGCTTCAGATACCTGCATAAATAAATCCATTAGACAAATGGAGTTCAGAAAACAGTTAATCCTTTAAAAAAATCATCCAAAGAAAAAAAAAGACCCTTGGAATTTCAATATTTTCACAATTCCAGAACTAAGGCAAAGACACAATTCAAATGATAAGCAACAAAGATGACAGTGAACAAACAAGACAATAAACAAACCCATCAAACAATGGCTACAAAAATTAGAAGACCTGATAACAGACTGACTGTCAAAAAATTGTACAACATCACCCTACCTAAATCCAAGCCAACATTAACAAGGTTTGAATGAGTTACCACTTCAATTACTCTCTCCCTCTCTCTCCCACACACACATCGCCATCGTCATCGCCTTTTTCCCAAATGAATGGGGTGGACACCCCATCTCTCTCTTTCCCTCTCTCTGTGGCGTCTAAAATTGTTCATTGTATCTATGATGAAATACAAATAGGTAAATGTATTATTATTCTCCCACTTGCCTATTTGTATTTCATCATAGATATATAACTATATATAGAGAGAGAGTAACTAGGACATTTAATTTATTCATTGGTAATAAAATATTCTCCATAGATATATATGTAACCACATAAAGTATATGACAAACACAAATTTCAAACTAACTTGTATGAAACTCAAATATCCTGCCTTGCTGTTATATCGTGTGCAACATTTGCTGACAAGAAAGAAAACACTTGGTACAACTGCAATCAATTAGTTGTACACCAAAAACAACAAATACCATATAATATTTATCACATGTGATGGAGATCACCTTATGCCATGTTTATTTCCATTTTCCAACGAAAATGTACTCAAGTTGTAGATGCGGGGAAGGAGGATCCGCTGAGACTGTTGGAGTTGTAGGATGAAGTTTGAAGGTCAAACCTTTTATTTATTTACTTTTAAATAGAAAAAGGAAAAAAAAAAAAAGAAGAAGAAAAGAAGCATCTCACTAGATAAAACCAAACAGTTAAAACACTTGAAACGGATAAAAGTTGGCAACTTGGCATTATGTGACATGTCTTCAAAGTTTCCCACTTTTATCCAAATCCGTTCTGTGTTTTACTTTCTAAAATATTACGGAGTATCATTAATTGAACAGTCAAATAAGTTTCTAGAAATTATTGAGAACAAGCCAGCCACTATAAATCTCATGTTCATGAGCAAAACAAGCTAAGCTTGCTCAGTTTGGACTCTGATTGTTTAGTTATGAGTCCCCAGATAAGGTTCAAGCTCAGTCTCTTTAAGTAAATATGAACTCAAGCAAACCTAGTTCCATGCTAAGCCGAGAAATTCATGAAAAAATTGGTTAATTTGCAACCCTAATCATTAGAAGATCAAAAAGCTCATGCCTAAGCTAAGGATAATTAAACTAAAGGTTGTTAAAAGGGCAACGCATAACCAAAGTGAAATACTAAGCATTACAGACCATACCCAATCAAATTTACAATGGTTGACAAAACAAATGTTGCAAAAATTCACCACCCTGCCAAAAATGAAAAAAAAATTTTGTTCAAGTATTATATAGTCCCGTGTTACTACTTTGGATCACATCCTTCACAGTTTCCTCTCCCTTTTTTTGCACTATCAACTCGAACTACACACACACAAACCACAAAACAAACCCCTTCTCTTCCCTTTTTCAGCATCATCACACTTTGACATTGTACTACTACTAGTCTTCCTTGACTTGAAACATCCAAGCTTGGTGGTCTTTTTTCTTTTTCTCTTTTTCTTACGGTTAGGTGGTTTTTGAATTCATCACCTACAAAAGATAATATTAAGATGTTCAGAATTCTCACATATATACCTAGCCTTGTCCCATCACGACTTCTTATCACGAATATATGTCTTCTCCATAGTCAACCATTTTGCTCAATAATGCCTAGCCTACCCATCAGTCCCCTTCTAGAATCCGCCCTATAACTTGATTGATATACAATGATGACATAATACTCAAGAAGCACATAAATTTTTGGAACTACATTTATTGCGTCAGTACCCCCTCTCACCAACAAACATCACACAAGTAGCATAAATCACAAATCTGCTCTTCAATACAAAATTGATACACAAATTAAAATAATAATAACAATATGACATCATCAAAAACTAAATACCTACGATACCCAAGTTTAACTTCTGTAATTCTAATGTAACAAGGGCCTTCCCATCTCTTCCAATTGTGCACATGCTAATTAGCACTATGTCATACACATCCTTCAAAATGTTTCTATTTCCTTCTAATCCTTTAACCAGAATCCACCACCAGCAGATCAACTCTTCAAGAGTCGCATCATAAGTTTTCTCCGCCATAAATATGTAAACCTTTTTTTCCCCTAGTGATGGCAATATACCCAACAATTCAGGAAACACACCACCACAAAAAGGACATGCTTAAGGAGGAACTAAATGAGGTTTAGGCAGGTTGAGGGAAAAAGCACTGTAATTGGATTGGGTTCAGGGTGGGATGGTTGCGGGGAGGACCTAAACAAGGTATGGACAAGTTTGAGGGGAAAACTTGGTGTATCCGGACTCACGAATAATGATTGTTTCACAAAAGTGCTCCTCATAACACTTAGAATACCAAAAAAAGCTTCCTTGTATAAGTGATAAGTTTCGTTTAGGGCTTTGAACATACACAAATGGCCTCTCTTTGGCACAAGCTCATTGACTATAGTAAATGTAGTAGTGTCAATGTTCATAGTAGTGCCCATCCATTCTTTGGCTGTTGCCTATCGTGCTCTCCAGCAACTTTAGATGTTAGGATTGTTCACTGACTTTTTTTTTGCTTTGATTTCTGAGGAAAATTGGGTGGACCAATTATGTTTTATGATTTCTTTGTTGTATACAATATAATTTATAACTTTGTGCATGGGTCAGTGTGCATGCAAATATACATATCAAGTTTTAGATACCACTTGTTGCCTTGTGTCATTTATTCCATTTTGTCTTGTTTGCTATGAAGGAGCAGAAACAAGTTTGGAAGTTTCAGGTTGGGGATGGAACAAACTATGAAGCATGTACCAGTTAGGGGCTGAGGACCCTCTTTGCCAAGAGACCCAAGACTTGGTCAAGGTATATGGGGCCCCGTCCCATACACATATTGCAGCTCATTTTTCCCTACATCTCTTCATTAATTTTTATTCCAAAAATTAAGTATTAGCATTAGGTACCAATATTTAAAGAGCAGGGTGAAACAAATATGTCAAGAGTAATTATTGCAACAGAAAGGGAATACCACACTACACATATAGAACGTCCTTTATTTTACAATTGAATCACCCTCATACTAACAAATATGCATGTTTCAGCAAACATATTGAAACCAAGACTATGGCTAAAAAGAAAGAAGCTGTTGGTGACAGCTCAAACTCAGCTCAGTAAAAACCTCATTAGGTTCGTTTAAATTGAAAAACGAACCAAGCTTTATATGAGCCCAAATCTTAAGGTCATTTTAGTAATAAACCAAGTCTTATTTTTAGTTATTACTTGTATCGGTTGGTGCAATGTTTTTCGCAATAGATGGAACTTGTTTCTTAATTTGACGAAGAATAAATGTAAAGTTCCAATACAATAACTCAATAAGTAGCAAAAAATCATTTAAATACATTCAAGTCTGATGAACACGTGTAAGATTGAAATTTTTAGTTATTTGCTAGAGATGAAATTAATCGATCAGATAATCCCAATATTATTACATCATGACCGCAATCATTATGTTATCTGGCACTGCAATTTAAAACCAAGATTTCTACAAACGATAGAAATCAAATCACATCTCGTAATTCTTTTTTTCCCCCCATCTTAATATTAGGGTTCCTTTTGGTTTCAATTCTTCATTATATATTGCTCATGTACTATTGGATGATTGATCCGCAAGTGCTCAATATAGTTTGAGATGCATGATCCTTAAGGAACCATTCCTTTTCTCTCTCTCTTTTTTCTTTTAAAAAAAATTATTTCCCTAATTTTGGTCTAAAGTTACTAATAGTTCATTTTTTTTTTGGGTCAAGTTAGAAGTCAACCCAGATAAGCAAACCAAGCTCGCCCAAAACTATGCAAGCCAAGTTTGAACGTTTACCTAGAAGTTTATTTCAAACAAAAACTGAGCTTCATCATGCTCCAACCTTATCAAGCCAAACTTGAACGGCCAAATAGCTAACATGGGACAATTCTTTTGCAGCCTCACAAACCACTCAGACCATTAACTTGTCCTTGTCAACACTCTTCTTTGTGGACCTTAAGTACGCCAAAAATTGTTCCATGCAAAAAAAGCCGAATGTTGCTTGCATTTGCAGTAACATGTCAAGCTGGGCCAACCATTGGCAAGTGAAAACAACTGTTGCTCAAAATACCCAAACAAATAAGCCAATTTACAACTTTTTGTCTTCCATTTCACCACTATAAATCTAGAAAACAAAAAATACTCTAGATTTTGACCTCAAACCCCTCCCCCACCGCCAAAATAAATAAATAAATAAAATTCTCACAAAAGCGGGATTCAATCACAAGATTGGTTTTAAATCTTGGTATGGGGTTACCTAATAGTAACAATCGCTAAATAATGTTATAGGGAGTATCCATCAAGATGTGATGTAATGGGAACTAGTTACCACGGTCGTGGATTTGTTAATCACTAAAACCACTCAAAACTCAACTTTACGCATGTTTTGATTCCAATTTTTTTACATTATGTTTTAGTCCACTTTCTTGTCGATGTTATGACACCTAATATGTTAACATACTATGACATATTAACTTGTTAAATATAAAAATAAAAATAAAAAACAAACAAAAAAAGAAAGAAAGAAATAATAATTGACACGATGTTGTTAAGCAATAATACCTAACATAGCATTAAAATATTAGCTTATTAAGTAAAAATAGAAGACAAAAGTAACATAGAAAAATCAAAAAATTAATACTATCATGAAGGTCTATGTTAGACATATAAGAAAATCGTGTATGACTAAATTCATCCATCATTTTCGCTATGACAAGTTAGACAAAAAAATGAAAGCCCCCAAAAGAAGTATTATTATTGCTTAAAATCTCAAGTGGTATAGCTGAAAAAAACACTTAGATATGCTTCTTATACCACAAATGTGTAAAGTAGAAATACAAGTGCAAAAATGAAAAAAATAATAATTAAAAAATCCTGGAATGAGTTCTGAAAATTCACACCTGTAATGCCGTTACTTAACGGGAGTTATAGGTGTGAATATTTTTTTGGTTATAGTAATAGTGGGTCTTTTCACAATTACGTAGGGACCATTACATTACAAATTTTTAAATCCATGATCAAGTCTATGGTATGATGCCTACAAACTATACTAGCAAGCTAGCTTCTTTTACATTGTTCTTTTATTTTGTCAAGTTTTTTCCCTCCTTAACGTGTTTCCTTTTTTATCCTTTCTTCTTAATCACCTATAAAAAATGAACACACAGACGCATTGTCAAATTACGTTAACTGTTAACACATGCAGCCAAAAATAGAAAATTGAGAAGAAGCAAATTTGATACGAATTAGAGGCGGAGCTGCAAAATATAATTGTGATGAAGGAAAGTATATAAAACTTGGAAAGTATATAATCTTCTACCACAAAAAAAACTTTTTCTGTTCTTTTCTTTTTGAGAATGCGAATGTCAAAAAAATGAATTTTCAATAAGCCTGACAGCTTTTACAGCTTTTTAAAGTTACTATATTTAGAAAAATCAGAAGCGTGGAAAAATGATAAAAGAAGGAAGACGAAGAGAGAAAAGTTACCTTCAAAAAGCGACCCCTTCTATTCTCACCAATGTCAAAGTAAAACACCTGAAATCGGACACTGTCAGGGTAACGACAAGCACTTCACATGGCGAAAGAGCAATGGAAAACAGAGAGAGAAAATTTCAATTAATTATGTATATATATATATATATATGCATGTATATGTGTATGTATATGCTGCCTTGGTGTCAAGCTGGAGCTCCTTGCTAAAGACGTCCTGCTCATCGGAATTGACGTAGTAATTGAAGAGATCCAAGAACCAGGAGATGCCGTTGAAAGGGACAATGATGGTGGACCTTGTAGCCGATGTCTTCTCGGAGATTTTGAGGTAACGACCGCGAGGATTCTCCTTGAGATCGAAGTAGAACAGCTTGTGCTCCACCTGCAAGGTCTTACACAGCAACTCCACATCATTCCCACCACCACCACCACCGCCACCACCGGAATTCCCCTCCATCTCAACTCCACACCACTCTACCGCCGCTAAAACCCTAAAACCCCAACCTTTCCTTTGAAGAACAGAATTGGAGCTTATCAATCAGCAACAGCAGAAAGAGAGGGGAATCGGAAACTTAAGGGAGGAGAGAATCAGAAACCCTAATTTCGGATTCGGGATGTTGTTTCTCTCTCTATCATCCTCTCTTTCTCTCTCTATGATGCTTGGCGTTTTTCTGCAGATTAGGGTTTGGGAGGAGAAGGTAATGGTATTTGACCAATGATGCCTCCATTTGCTTAACAAAATGCGCGTTTTTTATGGTGTTCAGTCACAGTGCTCACCTCACCTCACCTCACCCCCTCTCTCTCGTGCGCGTTGTTACGATTTCACCTTCGCCACCTCAATTCAACACTCGCAGTAATTTCAACCTATTTATAGCTCCATCCGTTGCCACAGAAGTTAATTAAAAGTAAATTTTTAATGTTTCAATAAATTCTAAGAAATACGGACACGTATCGAACGTGTGGACTTATGTCTAACATATTTTCAACACTTTTAAAATACGTCATAGATTTTGTAATTAATTTTTTTAAAAAAATGAGATTAAATACAACTTAAAATATATAGTAAATATCATTGACACTACATGACTACACAGAATTTGAATTTATGAAACATATAAACAAATTTTACTTATAATTATCATACACACTCCAAATAATATTTCTGTTTCTAACGCCATAACATTACTTATAAAATGTCTAATATACCTCATTATTTTATTATTTTTAATTCCATAATATCTGCTATGTATATTTATCATTTTACCCCTCACACACTCACTATCTCTCTAAAACTCTAATAAACTCATTTCTCTCTCTATCTTCCCTCCCTCTTTCTCTAAACCCTCTCAAACTCAACCACTATAAACACGTGAGACCCGATACATGATCATTCTCATTAGCGTAATCTAATTTTGGAATAAATATGAATTGTATATGAACATTTTATATGTACACTAAATTGAGGAGGTAGCATGTAGCATGCCTAGGGTGGATTGTATTGTGAAGTTTATGTTATGTATGATAGTAGGTATTAACCATTGTATGGTGTTAATTAGAAGTTAAATAAATGAGTAATCAGATTCGATCAGATTGAGAGAGCAGTTTGTCTTTACAAACCTTAAGCGCAAAACAAGTTTTTGGTATCTTAGAGTTGTAGAGAAGCTAGGAGAGAAAGACTAAGAAAAGAGGAGAAAGGAAAAGAAGAAAAACTCAAGTTAAACACTTGTGAGTCGTATGATTTATTAGTTTTCATGTTTTTATGTTAATTATAATCTATATATATTATTTTGTATAGAAAATCATTGAAGGAAAACATGAAATCACTATGTATGCTTGTATATGTGTGTAGAGGAAAAGTATAATAGTATGTGAATGGTATAGTTGGATACGATGGATTTGATTGTATTTTGTTGGTATAAAATAAAAGGAATCATGCTATAAACATGTTCTATAATGATTATTAGGAGTTAGAAGTATTACATATGAAGTTTGGATGAAAAATAAGTGAAAAAGATGAAAATCGAGTTCTGTAGACAGCTTGAAGTCGCTTTACGAGAATGACCATAAAACGCTGTAGAAAATTCGGATTTGTGCACCGTTTATTAGGTTGGAAATTAGACTAATAGAGATTTTAAAAAATGTATGGTAGCTCACCTAATTCTTTCTGAATCGAAACGATTTAATATTTGAAGTTTGGTGAAAAATAGGAACTTTAGTAGAGGCAAAATTTAAATAGTCCATTGTTTTGCTTCTTTATGAAAAATCAACCATTGAATCATGCTCTAATTTTAATATGATATTCTTGAATGTGTTTCCTATCTATTATAAATTTTGTAGGCCAATTGGATGTTGAAAAATTCCTTCATTTAGATTGAAAATGTTGATAGCACGTAGGGAAAGAAAATATATCATTGAAATTTCAAGTATGTAAGTATTAGATTGAAATACTTGAGTGTACTGTATGATTAGAGTACTCAATCATATTAGTATTGATTTTGAAGGATGTGCAGCAATGTATATTTGTAGAGTAATGTAAAGGATGAGCTTGATATTCTTGCTTAATATGTATTTGACAAAATGTTCTAATGAGCTCATGTTTTATGATTATCAATATTGATCTTTGAAGTTTGTATAAATGAAGTTCGTAATGGTTGTGGTCTAATTATATTTAGAAATATATATGACATGAGTATAATGTTGTATAGGCAAGGAGGAAGATACCACAACCTCAGCAATACCAAAGGGATAAGTAAGCAATTTGGAAGATATCCAATGTGAGTGTATTTACTAGAAGTTTTATACTTGAAAGTATACATTGAAGTATTGAAAATGTCTATATGATATGAAGATACCTATATGGTATGAAGATGTTTATAAAGCATGAAGATGCCTATAAGGCATGAAGTTATATAAGGTCAATACTTTGGTCAAGAAGGAGAATAGAAAGTTATAATGCCTATAGGGCTTGAAGTTATCAGATAATATCAATATTTATTATTCTGATGTAGTAGTGTTACATTCATTGGGCTTTAAGCTCACTTTTGTTATATATATATTTTTCAGGTTCAAGATTTTGTAGCCACTGTTGAGTCTAGAGTCTTGGTTATTGGATGGAAAATGAGCAAAAGAAAATATTTTGTTTAATATGTAATTATTGTAAACGAGTTTCGTAATAAACCCATAATAAAATGTTTAGTGATTGTTAATACTTGTAATATAAGCTTGTGGTTTGTTTGTATTTGTAAATTTTTAAACATGCACTCTGATGTGGATTAATGTCAATTATGTTTGATGTTAATGAAGATGGTCAGATACATTCCAATTATTCAATTTGTTATATGTATATAATTTGGGTCAAGGTGTGTCAAAACACATCTCTCTTCTCTCCCAAAACCACCATACACCACTATCCGAAACCACCCATTTCTCCTTCTATCTTCCCTCTCTCTCTCTAAACCCTCAAACTCAACCATTATCTTCACATGTTATAAGAAGAAGACCCATTTCATTAATAGGGCAATATACACACACAAACCCGGTTCTGATTTCTTCTCTAAATAACCCATAAAACAACCATTGTCACACCCAACAACAATACCCATTTGACCACCATGAGTTTATCACCATGAAACCAAAACCTTGAGTCCATTAACATCACCACCACATAGGGTTACAACCCTCCAACACAGACCATCTCTCACACTATCTTTCTATAGATCTCTCTCTAAACCAACCCACAAGGGTTACACACCCTCGACAGACCCTCACAATCCCATACCCTCATTCTTCATCTCTCTGCAAACCTATGTCACTTCTTTGCAAATAAACCAAAACCCATCTCTCATAGTACCCATCTGACCAACACAACCACCCCCATTAAACCTCAACACCATTAACCCAGCAAAAACCATGTAAACCTCACTAAACCAACCCACCATCACCCCATTACACCACCGCCACCACCATAAAAGCTTTAACCCAGCTATTGTTTGCACCTCAAACTTAGCCAAACCCAAACCTCAAACTAACGAAGCCGCCACAAATCCACTACCATGCGTCCCACAAAACCATATCCATATCACTCTATCCAAACTCCACCAACCAACACAACTGACACACACCTATCAACACCACCGCCACCATGAAACTCTATTGCTAACCCAGTTATAGCCCTAAAGCTCTTAACTTGTACATCATCTCCACGTTGTATAGCTATCTCCATTTTCTTTAGTCGCAAGTGGTCTTTGCCAACTAGTCGTCACTGTCACCAGAGCCTCGATAGAGTTCTCTGTCGCCACTCTCTTTATCGTTATCCTCCATCGCTGCATGTCAACCATTATTTTATGAGACTCCATTACATAGATTCCCAAGAGTGCTACAGACCCTCAATACACCCTCATTCTATATCGACAATCCTTTTAGACTACCTCGATCCAGTGTCACCACCAAAATCTCTTTTCCACCATCATCTTCACATGTTACAAGTTACAACCACTTTATTACTAAGGCAACATTGCCGAGCACTACAACACCATTGAAAACCCAGTTCAAATCCATCACCTCCATGAAGAAGTTTCTTTCGACATCACCATGCACATATAGATCACCGTTGGGTTTGTCATCAGTCGAAATCGCGAGGAAGGAGATAATGAGGTTTAGAGAGAAAAAGAAGCATGTAAGAGAGGGAAAGCCAACAGAGAGAGTGTGTGTTTAAAGAGAGAGAAAGATATAAAGAGGATATTTTAAAAGAAAGAATACAAAGAAGAGATAGAGATGAGTGAGAAAGAAAAAAAAAAGAAAAAAGAAAAGGAGAGAGAATGAAAGTTAGAGAGAGAGAGAGCGCATGGGTGAAGAGAGATGGAGGCATAGGAGAGAAAGTATACAATACCCCAGGGATACTGATGATGTGGTATCCCTGAGAACTGCAAACCCTCCATTTCTCCTTGATTGTAGTGAAATTGGTAGTTTTCAAAAGAGATGAAGGGCTTACAGCTGCCAGGGATGCCACATCATCAGTACCCCTAGGGTATTGTATAATTTCATAAGGAAGAGTCTAGCATGCCTAGTGTGAACTGTGGATATAATTGAGTGAGAAGATGGAAAAGAGAGTTAATTATAAGCAAATGGGTACTTAGGTAATTTATTACATGATAGAAAGGGTCGAAGGGTTTTAATATTTTTTTGCATGGTGTCAGATGAGGTCAGACCTATCTATACACGGTTTGGGGTAGATGGTGGAAACGGTTTGGGTTTTTACGATCACTATAAGTAAAATTTATCTCCGTATGTCATAAGTCCAAACCTGACTGTAATTTATCCTAAAATATATTATGAGTTAATTAGAAAAATAATACAAAATTTAAGAAAACAAAAATAACAAATAACTATCTAGCTCTAAACTCCAAATTAGTGATTGTATTCATGATTATACGAATAAAATGACCAAAAGTAATTATTTATATATATTTTATTATTATTTTTTGATGTATTCATGTCATATCAGTGTTTTATTTTTTTACATTTGTTGTATATATATATATATATATATATATATATATATATATATCGTATTCGTATTTGTACATGTGCTTCTAGTATTAGTCCAATTGGCATAAATAACTTTATGAGTTTACGGTTTAGTGCATATACTTTGTGGAATTGAATAGCATTACTCTTTCCTGTATCGGGTGGAGTGAGAATTGTGAAAATCATATAAAAAACATACTTGTTAATGTTAAATAAAAGGTGGTTAATAAATATTGATGATAAGACATTAATTGCCCCATCGTTGAATGTATTGGAATGAAACCTATGGGTTCAAAAATCATTATTGTTCTAATTATTTTCATTTTCGATTATGAAAAATGATTATCTCGAGTCAAATCTCTCTTCAAGTCACCTCATGCATATTTAACTCTTACCAATGTAGTTATAATTAAATTTCAAATTTGAATTTAACAAGACGATGATATGACTGAATATGTATCACATGATTGAAGTTTGCAGAATTCTAAAAAGAGGTTGGAGAGGATCTTTGTTCTTTCGATTATAGTGAGAATTGTGAAATAATAAATTAAAAAATACTCCGTTTCACATAAATGTTCTTATTTGTTGCTTTCTTTTTTAAAAAGTCAAATTTCCTAAATTATCTTTAGATTTTGAAAATTCTTAGACTAACAGTGTAAGGATTTAAATTTGGGACCATGCGATTGGATAAGCATGAAGGATGAAAATGGAATTATAGTATGGATTATGAGAAAAAGAAATATGTATTTGGATAATTAATAACTTAGAAAGAAAAAAAATGCAGGATTTTTTTATTTTATGAGTGATAACCTAAAAAAGGAATGCATTTTCTATAAAAATAAGAATTGGTGATCACTAACTTTGTGTTATTGATATCCAAAACATTTACAGTGTATTTGAATAACTATGAAACAATATATCTTCAGAGGTGGCAAGCTTTCCTCTAATTATTGAATGTATCCTTTTGACCCTACTCATGCTGTCATGCACTTCCATCTCCATCTTCACTATCGAGTTGGATTGTGGAGGCAACTAGAGAAATTTCTTGAGAAAAGAATTCAAATATCAATTATGGTGCATCTAGAATCATGAAATTCATGCTTTAAAATTGGAATTGTGAATCATTTTAGTTCAAAAATAAAATTAAGTTTTGTTTTTTCAAATTCCAATTTCAAAACATCGATACCATGCAATCAAACACCGTAGTAGTTGTATGGAAGTTGGATATAAGTAGCTAATCGAGTAATGTGGTGGAGGTGAAGTTTTGGGGTGAAAGCTAGTAAGGGCAAACTTCAAAGACATGACGTATGACACGTTCTTTTGAAGCTTGGCTCTGGACCAGAAATTATTAGATGGTTTTGGACCATGTAGTCTAGTTCAATCAAAACTCTCCGATTAAAAAAGTAAAAAAAACCCAAGCATTAGCTTTAATTTGATTGGACCACGGACTGGTCTATGGTCAAGGATCATCTATTAAGTTCTTCTTTTGGACAGAGATTAGAAAAGCTCTTGTTCAGAACTTTGTTCATAGATGGTGGTTTTACTTGATAATCTTGCCTTTTCAGGTCTTCCCAAGATAGCAATTGGAGGCTGTGAATGCTTGCTTTTAGATTCTATATAGTTCATTGGCATGCATTGTGGGTAGACTGAGGGTGCTCTGAGGCATGGTGTCCACTGTCCAGATAGTGGTCATTTTTTAGCTATATTGTTCTATGGGGTGCTCTTGGCTTAGCAGAAGAGAGAGTTCCAATATTCTTTGGAAGGGCATCTAGAAAGAAAGTTAAAGTTGCCTCTAAAAGTCTATTTTGTTCAGGGTGCAGCTATAAGTAATATTGACTATAGATAATAATATAAAGATGCAAAGTGTTGCATTTGCAAGAAAGCAAATGAGTTAGCCCCACAGAGTAGCCCAGTGGTTAAGGGGTCTTATTTGGGTGAATCGTAAATCTGAACATTTTGATTTTGACTTTTACTGGACACAAAAAAATTTGAACTTAAATGATGTGCGTGGTTTACGGACGATTCCGCAATCATCCAAGAGTCTAAAGTGACTAACGGATTAGTTGATTCTTCGTTACCAAAAAAGAAGAACCAAATGAGTCTATTAATCATTCCCTTTGCCATTGTGTGGTGCCATGGGATATATGGTGTATATTATTATTCTGGTTTTAATGGAAGAACCAAATGAGTCTATTAATCATTCCCTTTGCCATTGTATGGTGCCATGGGATATATGGTGTATATTATTATTCTGGTTTTAATGGATTATGTCATGGAAGATTCGCTTGATACTGAAAAGGTGTTGTCTTCGAAAGATTTTGCCAAGCTTAGTGTAAGAGGGGTCTTCTTTGTCCCATATCGGATCCGAATGAAAAAGAGAACGAGTATAAATGAGTAGGTAGACAATACTACCCAATAGCTTAGGTTTTTGCGTCATTGGTAAGCGCCCAACCTGTTATAGTTGGTTTCAAAGTCAGACCAATTTCTTGATCCGATGCCACGCCTAGCGTCCACCCAAGTGGAGTCCAGGTCCGGGTTGTTACCGAGTCCTCCCGTCGTTAGGGAAAACGGGTAGGTAGGTAGGTGGTTTGATTGTAACGAGGACGTTACGAGTTCGGATGGAGGAGAAATTTTGGAGGAGTCTTCTTTGTTCCACATTTGATCCGAATTGAGGTATAAATGGACAGATAGGCAACACTACCCAATAGCTTAGACTTTTGAGTCATTAGTAAGCACCCGACTTAAAGTTCCTATATACTTCTTATGTTAGTTGAAAAAATATAATATTTTCTAGAGTAATGATACAGATGCCGAATTCGGCAATTTTTGAATGAATTTTTGTTAGTAAGGGATGACATCATGGTGAAGTCATCAACAAAATGACGTCATGATGATGTCACATTCTAGTCAGAGAAACTCATTTGAAAACAACCAAATTCGAAAGATCTAAAACTCATGTTAGTTGAAAAAATATAATATTTTCTAGATTTGGCAATTTTCGAATGAATTTTTGTTAATAGGGGATGACACCATGGCGACGTCATCAACATAATAACGTCATGATGATGTCACACTTCACTCATATAAACTCATTTGAAAACAACCAAATTCAAAATATATATCATTTTTCTATTTTATAATGTTCAATATGGCCCCTGAAACAAATTCCCGACTCCGTCCCTGATCTTATTATGTTGAATACTTCTCTTCCGTTCATTGTTAGGCTGTTTTTGCCCTCCAGCTCAAATTGCAATGCCCCAACTTTTCACTTAACCGCTACAAAAGCATATGGAAGCAAGTGAATAGCTTTGAGAATAACCTTCTTTCTACGAAGATGCAAGAATTTCCCATGGTTGAACAACATATATACCTAAATATTTTTACCTCTGACAGAAGAGAAGGCACTTAAAACACTAGACTATACCACCAATTTTATGCAAAACCTTAGAGTCATGGAAAGAGGGTGGGAGGGCAGTACCTATCACTAATGGAAGCTCAGACCATGTAATCCATGTATGAACATGGATTACTCATTTTAACTTCTCATAGAAAGCTGAAGTGGTTTGTTGGCGCTGGCACGACGCTTCAACAGAGATGTTGAACTAAAATCCTATTATCTACACTATCAGAAATTTTAAGTACCATTGCAAAAAAACCCAACTTCCAAAGCTAACAGAGAATTCCGAGGAAGATTTTGATTTAACATAATTATAGAATGAAAATTTTCATAGAAGATTAATTTTACAAACTAGTATTGCCACTGGAATTAAGGTAGAGTACAAACAAATTCATCACTAAAACAAGAAAGAAAAAAGAAAATGTTAAGGGCAAGTGAATGTAACTCCCAATACAAAGCCTGAATCTATATTTGTTGCAGGTCAAAAAAATGTTGAACAAATTTAATCCACTTTACAAATGATTCAACACCTTGCAACCAAGAGCATTAAGAAAATGAAGAGAGGAGATAATGTATTTGATTTCTTTGTGTTTGACGCTGTGAGGAGACTTAAAACTGCTAGAGTATCAACTCAAAATCAGCATGGCCTTATAATCTTACGATCAGCGATGTTTTTGGAAATAAAAGAACACAAACAACTCTTGAAGAATCGTTACTTTCAGAACCTCCAACGCATATGTTTTAAGTACTTTCCTGAAATATCTTTATTTATTTAATTTTTGTTGTTGAAAATAAAGAATATGTCATCCAGATGTGGAAATGAAAGCGAGGAAGATGCAACAAGAATAACTAAAAATCAACATAGCAGGTTTATATTCATATTGTTAGCATTCTAACAAGAAATGCATCCAGGGACAAAGTTGAAATGAACATCGTGATATTATTGAATATGATATGATTCACACTTGATCAATTTTAACTGGTATGCATACTAAAATAACTTCTAATGAGTGAGCAAATATTACAAGGTTATATTGGCTACTGAAACTACAGCACAACACTGATATCGTAATGCCACAATTCAAACTTTATCTTGCATAAACAACAGATCAAGAATCTTGGGGAGCCTCAAACCTCGTTGGAGTATCAATACCCATCATACAACAAAGGCCTGATATTAAAATTATGAGCAAAACAATTCCCTGAGACATCACAAGAAGCAATGTATAAGAATTCAACACGTCTTATACGTTGTTAGGTAAAGTCAAAAATAAAAAATATAAAAAAGAAGACTACAAAGGAAATCATTAGAACTAGTGTAAAGGCATACTCCAGTGTTTTAACATCCACCAATCCACAAAGCCACATTAAAAATCTACCTTCTACAAGCACATTAAATTCTGATTGTCTTTTCATGTCTTGCCAATAATTTTCTTCTTTTTTTATTTTTTTGTTTACTTTTTCTATTCAACTGCAGTCTTTTATGATCAATTGTTTCTCGACTGCCCAATGAACCACAAAATATATCTGATTTTACCACTGTCTAATGTAATATGAAAAAAATTCCTTAGGTTTTAACTAGGGATGGAGAAAAGGCAACATCCTGTTAGTATGCCAATGCTGCTAGAACTGAAAAGAATCAAGACTTAGGTTTGGGTAGTCTGATCTCAAGGAACAAATTTCTGATAAGGAAATGGTAATGAGGATTCCCAAGAGAAGAGATCATTACAGCACAGTTGTCCATATCAAGTGCTAGTGAAGTGATGGCACACTATGCTCATCAAGTTACGTCTATCAGATCTTTCTAAATTCAATTAGGTCCTAGTAGAGATGGGATAACAATTAATCGCAATTGGGAGGATAACCTTTACAACTTTATTACTCTTAACAGCATCATCTTATCAATTCTATTATTTTGCTCGTAATTTATTCTCTCTCTCAACCATAGTTGTTAAAGGCTCAAGGCGCACTAAGGCACTAAGGCTTCCTGGAGCCTGAGGCATGAGGCGCAAGGCGAGGTGCGGGCCTGATTGAAGTGAGGTGCAAGTTGATTTTTTTTTTTAAAATATAACATTTGTAGTGAGTGAGTGAAACAATGTAGAACAACTACAATTGAGAGCAAATAAAAAGCATATTCATGGCAATTAACAACAAATGAAACAGAAAAACAGATTCCAGAGTGAGTGAAACAGGTTCTGCAGGTTGCGCTTCGCGCCTCGGTGCTTGAGGCGCACGCCTCTTTCAAAGCGCCTCGCTGCGCCTTTGACAACTATGCTCTCAACTCAAGCTGCTTTGTGTCCTGATACCAACTTTTTTTCAACATCTAACTCTAAGCAATCATCAGAACAAATTGAGAGGAAAAATCTATATGGGCATAACATTGGTATTTTAAGAAAACTGTCCTCTCCTGCACACACATCCTTGATAAGAACTGCACACATTTATGGGCGAGGGCACCCAACACTCAATAGATTATGCCTTTTGAATCGTTGCTGAAAGTTTTACTTCAACAGTGAACTTTGTCATGGTCTGCTTGGCCATCACTCAGCATCCCCATAAGGCACTCCTTGTAGGACTGGAGCAATACGGTGGATGTATTCACCAGAAAGGTGATTTCTAATGTACTATTCAATAAATATACATATAATTCCAATATTTACATGTACATAGTTATATTGACTATACAACTCCCTAATGTATGCCAATATGTTCTAATACACTCCAAGGACATGTGGGAATGTCGGAACATCCAAACGTAAGGTTCAATTGCTGAGGCATATATCGGAAAATTATACCTAATATTATGCTCAATTTATCTCAAAGGGGTTCAAATGAAATTCAATTGAGAACAGAATGATGATGGCAGATAGGGGAATAAGGTGAAGGTTGTATGTTTTCATGCAACTGTACAACCATTAGGAACTGCAACACATGAAAAATTGGGACTAACTGGTCGGCTAAAGGTTTGAATGTATCAACTGAATATCAGCACTTTGTGGGCCTTCTATCTCCATGCCGCATTGCTCTGTTAAATTCAGCTTTAAATTTTTTAGTTTTGTCAAACAACACCCAAGTATGCAGTTATGCACAGGCCAGACCTTAATTGTTAGGTGCTCAATAACCTATAGATAATGAACTTGTGCATTATAATATGTTACATTACTTATTCACCTTCAAGTTGAAATTATGATTTGTTCATGAGACATAATTCTAGTGTTTTCCATATCCAAGAAAGGTAGTAGGATGCAGGAAATCGCCCTAGCGTGATATCTTGATATGGGTGGATCATGAGCTAGGATCATTTTCCTACCGAAGAAGCTTATAATGGTGGGTGATTGGTCTGATAAACTCATGAACAAGGTCAGTGTGATATGTCGGTCGTTCATGTCCATCATGTGTGCTCTGTAGCTCAGAGTTGATAGGAGACCGACAAGGAAGCAATATATCACTGTATTCAAGAGCATGAACAGTAACTTTCGGCTAATCATCATTATATCCATTGCTTTATGGTTTCTTTAATAAAGCAACTTCTCTGTTTAGAAAAAGCAGGCTTCTAGACTAACTCTCAGACATCACCACTATTAAATCTCTCGTTTCCAAGTTTCGGGAGAGGCTGGTCAAAGAGACACGAAGAGATGCCTCTTCAGCACCAATTTGGATCATATGGACCATCAGTAAGAGATTAATTTTTTACATAAATTTTGTGGATTAAATCCCACTATTAAAATTCAAGTCAACACATCCTTACAGGTTGACGGAATTAAAACATATTGAGATCTTCCTCATTTTAATGGATTAAAGTTCACTCTCTCTTCCCCCCACCTCCCCACTTCATGCTCTGATACCACCATCCATGGGAAGAGAGAAACTTAATATTGATAGTTACACTTCAGAGATCCCAAATCGCATTTGGATTAATGGCAGATTTCACTATTTTCAATCTATACATCTGTAATGGGGTAAGGGCTTCCAATACAAAACTGCTCTTTGATTAGCCACAAGAAAGCTTACTATCTGGGTTTATCAAATACTATTGTGTGGGATGATTCTTTCTCATTAATGGATAGGCAAATCTGACTTCACAAGGGCCACTTATCATAGCAAAATTGTACATGCATGGCATCTATTAAGGAAGGGAGGGTCAGGGGTTTGACCCATACTGTTGACCAAAAAATAAAATAAAATAAAATATTGGCATATTTAACAATAGTTGCAATTGCATAGAAGGTACAAGGCCATTATTAACCCCCTGCGCCAAATGGTTTTTCTTTTTCTTTACTTTTGGTTGGTGGCTGTTTCTTTCTTGCAAACTCCTTCTGATAGAGCTCCTTGTCATCCTAGTACAAACCGAGTGCCAAGTAGGTGGACCTTCCATTGCTTAGTCACCTCTTCATCAAAATCATAAGAGATCATAGCTTAAATCACTAAAGCTACCTCTGGTATTCATCTTCACTGACAGAGGTTTTTATTATTGGCATGTGAAAGTATATTCAACAATCGTCTTAGAGACTCTCAGGACCATTAGGAATGAAAAAGAACACTACAGCTAACTTTTTCTTCCTAATATATCTCTGTTTTGTTAAAAAAGAAAAGAAAAGGGAAAGCAGAATCATCCAGAGGGTTCAGTTAACGTAGTAGCTGATTATCTTTAGTAAATCTGTTTTACTTTTCTGAGTATTTTATTAAGCATATTCGTTGCCTCAATTTTACTTATTCCTCATTCTTAGCCTTAGCATCTCCTATGTACATTTCTATGCCCTGCTTTTCTTAATGGAAAAACAATTTTTTTTTTAAAGAATGTTTTCTGTACAAGAGATAATTAAAATCCTTCAACAACAAATTTTTTTTTTTAAAGAATGTTTTCTGTACAAGAGATAATTAAAATCCTTCAACAAGTTTAGAATGCAGATGTATCAAACAAATCCAGTCAAATGGCAAAATAATGTTTCTATATGCCCACTCCTTCAACAGCAATTGGGAACAATATGTGCCATCACACAAAAAGTCTAATTACAAACAAGACACATATGATGGCTACAGGACATAGTCACCCTGGCTGACAAAAATAGATTCAGATTGTAAAAATGTGGGTTATACTTCATCAGCATGATCCAGAAAACTTAACAATGATGCTCACACAATCAACATCAAACTACAAACAAGAAACACTGATAATTGCACCTTTGATAAACAAAAGAGAGTGACTTACAACAAAAAGTCCCTCCAGAAGTGATGATTTGATCTGGCAAACTCCATCACAGGTGGAATTGGTTGATCCATTTCTAACGGTTCCATCAGCAAGAAACCTTTCTAGCTCCCGATAAGAAGGATACTGAATTGACCTATAAGGATCTGAAACGTAAAGAACTGTGTATTTTGCCCCCGACTCCTCCACAGAAGTGATAAGCTTAGAGAAAATCTGGCCTGCATATTCAATCAAGCTATTTGCATGAAATGCTTCTTAACCACATTAAAGGATTTTAAATTTATACATCTTGTGAATCCAATATACAATATTTTAAGTTAACGTACTTTCAGACTGTGGTTGATCAAGATCTCCCGAGGAACGGAAGCCTTCATGGCAGAACACAAGTAGATCTGCCTGGCCTGTTGGTCTCTTTCCCATCCTTGAAACTACATAGTCCTGTTCATTTTTCATGACAAGAATTAAACATTACATCTTTTCAATAGGCCCTCCAAATTTCAAAATCAATTATGTAACACCACCAAGTAAATTTACATGGACTGAGTCAAAGTCTGCAAGTTTTTGAAAATTTTCACCCTCCATTGAACATGAATCCAGGAAAGCAACATTCTTGAGTCCAAAATCATGCCCACAAGTTTCTGTGAACTCTGAAATCAAATAATTTTCCACTGAATCTTTCTCCTCTGATGCAGCAACATAAGGGAATGCCAAGGAAAAATTGGACCTTCTGAAAGAGACCTGACCATAAAGAGAGAATGCCAACAATAAACGCAGAATCTAGGGAAATTATTATATATCTTTTGAAACCCTGACTCATAATTTCTAACCTAGGAACTGATTAAATGCAATTCAGCAGACTGATATTACCTTGATCAAGTCCAGAAGTGCTAGGTCTGAATGTCTGCCCCCAGAAATATCCAGGGAATGTAACTACAGATGAGAAAGGGTATATATGATCAATAGCCAGTAGCAGGAACAGCAGCACAAGGTTGCAATGTTCTGTAGTGAGAATAACATATTCATGCTACAGATAGGAATCAGCTCTTAATGTGCCAATTCCAAGAAAATCATTGAACTGGTTTTCCTTCCAAATATGGTTACTTTGTTAATTTTGTAATACACATGAGTCACTGTTTGTTTAATAGTTCACTAGCAAGCTTTCCAGTCACAGGCACAGCCGTCAATGCAGATGCGGAGACGGTTGCAGTATAGACACAACCTTCACATCTTGACCAAGAACACACCAATACACAACTTTAAACTCTACAATCCAAGAAATATAGGTTTTTAATGATTTTTCAGTGGAATTAGTTGTGTACACCATTACACAACTTTAGTGTTTGGAAAGTCTAGATGGGAGTAGTTGCCAGAGCAGGGACGAATGGGTATCTCAAGGCTACTGGATTTCCTTCTTCTATTCACATTGCCTACAGCTTCAGAGGCTAGTAGGGTTTTAGACTGAGCAAGTGAAACCATGGAAAAAAACCTTCTTACTGCTAGATGAATGATCTTTCAGGTCGTTTTGTCAGTGTAATGACAAAAGGAGATAACTCTGTCTTAGTCATCAGAACTCCCCTTCATCTATGATGTTTTTATTTGTTAGGCTAAGAGCAGTTGGGGAATCATTGTTGGGGGTGGTTTCATTGCAAAGGACGACCATAGCAGCAAAGAGAGAAGTAGGGTGGTGGTAAGGGGCAGGGTAGAATTTCTGGTGACTGCAACAGTTAGAGATGACCAATTCCTCTATAAGGTGGAGCATATTGAGGAAAACTGGCAATAGTTTGTTCCTCCTCCAGAAGGCTATGGGAGCCTCAGTCAAGAGTTGGCCAGAGGGCAAGCTGGAAGGGGAGGCAATCCCAGCCGTGAATGAAACCAAAGGCCAGGGTAGAAAGAGGTGCAGAACAAAAAGGGGTGCGGGGGTGTTGTTTTTTTTGTTTTTTGGATGGGGGGTGGTTGGGTTACGAGTGCAGAGAGACTGGGAGATTGTGTGCTAGGAAAGAATCATGCTAATGCACCAGTAGAGAAAAAAATGTTTGGACTAGGATAGAAATGAGGCTGATTTAGAGAAACAATAGGGGTATTGGACTGTGTATGATAGTAAGGCTAATCAGTATTGTGGGAAACGTGGGCTAGAGGTGCCTACCCATCCAAACTAAAGGACGAGCACAGGGGAATCCCAACTCATCTCATGGGCGTAGAAGATTTACATGGGCAGAAAAAGGTGGCCTGCTGGGAGTTTCAAATGAAATGGATCTAAGGAAGAATTCAGTGGTACTGAAAGGGGCTCGTCTGGCCCAAAATTTTCAAGCATCATTTAAGATGTATGTAACAGGAGAGTGAGGACTTCTTCCACAAGTCAGGACAGACTTCATCAAATCAAGCCCATAGTGACTAGCAGAGGTTGGTTCACCTTTGCAAGTGCTAGAGGATAGCTCAAGGAGAGGTGCAGATCAGGGACACAGCAGGCCTAGACAATTTGAGCCATCGCATAAAAGAGCCAAATGCAGAAGGGCAGATCACCTAGTTATATAGAAGGTTGGTAGCATTAGCTGAGAGGTTTGAGCTTCTCAACAGGTAAACATGACAAAGATGCAGCCTCTCTCAAACACTCTGGCTAGCCCAATGGCTGTTCAACAGAGCAAGAGGATGGGACTAGGACGCTGAGGGGAAGGATTATGGTGAGCAGCGCCTAAAGAGTGGATTAGATTATTATTGTTTTCTTAATTTATTATGACTAGGTTTAGACTTTAGAGGTATCCTATACAAAAGGTATTAAGGGGGATTTGTGATTAAACAACCACTTCCTTCATTATTTATTTATTTATTCTTTATCATGAACAAAACCTTTGAGTTTTGATATGAAGCAATAGCTCTTATTACATTCTCCAGTTCTTCTGGTTTTTAGATTGACAATCCATAAAATGAAGTTAAGTTGTATTGCTCTTTGATCTTGGTTTTCTCATCCGGTGCATTCCACATCAATTTTTTAGTTATTTTATACTGTAGAATAAAGATTCATACCTCTCTCCCAACGAAAAGAATTGCAATATCCACCGGCTGTTTAGGTTCCTTCCCACACTAAAGAAAACAAAACCAATATAAGAAATCAAAGAATGCTGCAATGAGTAATTTACTACAATTTGTTTTCTTTAAAGTTTACAAAAAATAGAATCAGCATAAGAATTAGAGACTAAAAATTGCAGTCAACTGTCTCAGTAAATTCACACAAAATACCAGTAAATTTGACCAGCCCCCTTCAGACATAACAGAGTTGGCTAAATCCTTCAGAGGGAGAGTTTGATAATTTACTGTCTCCTTCATTCTATTGTTTGAAGATCTGTAAAACTTGCAATGATATAACATTAGATACAGATCCACTATAATCTGATTAACGAAAAGGAGCAGGAAAAAAGGCTCACTTCAGAATAACCAAAGCCTCAATTTTATATAAAGGATACTAAATTCATACTTACAATGTAATAGTATGATCCTGATCATATTTCATGCAGAATAATACATAATATCCTTGAATATATTGTCACATCATAACACACACAAAACAAGTACTATATATAGGATGCTATCCTTAGGTTATGAAATAATCAATTTCTAATTTAAGAAAAAAAGTACAAAAAAAAAAAAAAAATCACCTTTATTGGAAACACTTTGAGGCTACTTTCACTCTTTCAAAAGGTTCTTTAATTTATAATTTTCTATGATCCTATTACTCGATTAATTTTTTCCACAGTATAGAGCTCATAACATGACATTTTTTGTTTCTTTCTTATTTGACAAGAAAGGAGACTGAGAAAGTACAAGTTGTTGAAAATTTAAAGCATGGAATCTTGTCCTGAAGCAGAATTTTTACAAACTTCAATGTTCGAAGTTAAAACTCAAACGTGTAGGATACAATAGAAATCCATACACACAATAACTGACAATAATAAAAGCAGATGTCTCGTACCTAAACAGCAATTAGGTTCTTCCCAAATAGATAGCAGGGAAACATTAAAAGATTGAGGCTCGTGTTGGCATTTTATTAAATCATGCTGCCAAAGGTTATAAGCTATGTTAATTTAACTGATTTAAACCCTACTTTTGAATGTAAAATATGAGTAGACAGGTGCCTTCATTCATTGTGTCCTAAATATGTTTTGACCATCAAAATATGACAAGCCGTAGATCTTGTTGAGAGCTTTCACTTGATGTGTTGTGCATCCCAAAACACATCCCAGATCAAAAGTTATGGCCATGAAAAGGTACGCCACAAAATCAGATCAAATGCCATCCTACTTCATTTCTACAGGTCCTGCTACTCTGTTACCCATTTGCCAAGTGTTCAACATTACGACATTCTTGCAGATAACATGGTTATTGAGGAATATGTAATCAATGTTGGGAATAATCAAAACACACTTACTAAGTACTTAGGAATATGTTAAGCCAAATTCTGAAGATTCTGGATTCACGACTATATTAGTTTTGCAAATCTCCCCATTATTTGTTAATGGAGCTACTTTGGAATCCTTCAAATGACAAAAGGTCTAAGCCAAGAAGATCCACACTCTCTTTCCCATTTGCATGCCAGTAATGGATATGCCCAAAAACGTTGAAATTCAAGATTCATGTACTGTCCACTCACCCCAGCCATCCACTCCCAGTTTGAGGTAATATACTCTTCTCCCTATAGATTTAGTAGACCATTGGGTTACTTTTAAGCCCCCCCCGGAAAAGAAAACTCCCCCTTTTTTTTTTGTATGTATTGACTGAAAATTCACTGTTGAAAATGGTTTATGGTAAGGATTAATGTTTTTAATAAGTAATTATTTCATCAAGTAACACCAAAATGGGAGTGTACACATGCACACACAATGTGTACACAAGAAACTATACAATAACAACAACCACCAAGCCTTTTTCCCAACTACTTGGGTCGGCTACATGATTACTATGTTTCCATTCCGCTCTATTTAAGGCCACAACCTTAGTCAATCCACATACTATCATATCATTCTTCACTAATTCTATCCACATCAACTTTGGTCTTCCTCTTCCCCTATGATTACCCTCAATGTGGACTATGTCACTTTTCCTAATGAGGGCACTTAAAGGTCTTCTCATTTTATCTCCAATTTGTGCTACTCAAACATCTCCCAAATGTGATCATTTCTAATTCTATCCTTTCTAGTCTTACCACATATCCATCTCAATATTCGCATTTCTAAAACACTTACTTTATGCAAATGTTGTTTCTTAGTTGCCCAACATTCTGTACCATAAAGAATCAATCAAGAATACCAAAAAAATAAAAAAGCTATACAAAAATATATAAGAAACATAAGAACACCGCAAAAGAAGCAATCAGGAATGAGGAGCTCCCAATAATCCAAAAAAACAAAAAGCTCAACAAGTCATGCTTAATAGCCCAAATAAGAGACTTCAGCCCGTCAAATAACCTCCCATCCTTATCGTCCCAAATTCTCCATCAATGACAAAGTGGGTCCATCCGCCAAAATCTCTCAAGATCCCTCCTTGCTTGACAACCTCTCCAGCCGACAACGATCTCCAGCACTACCTCCAGCACTTATCTTGGCATCACCCAATGAAGTAATACAAACTCTGGCTGCTAGAAATAAAACAGCCAGTCCACAATCCCTCTTGCACGAATCAAATCTCTCTCCAGTGCACTGGAGATGGTTGGGATCACCTCTCCAACAATGTGTAATAGAGAACGGTTGGGATCACCCCTCCAACAATGTTTCAAAGTGACTTCCTTAGGATGTAAACTGACCAACGTACCTGGCGTACTACCATTTTGCAGAAGAAAAAGAAAAGAAAAAACACTGTCCGAGAAAGCTATTTCCTTTTGACCTTTCCTTAGGTTAATGAGCAGCCTGTTTTATTCAATATATGGTATTATGGTCTCATCTCTAAATAAGGATGAAGCATAGGACCTTATTATACAAATAAAGAATGGAATTAACCACCAAAGCCTTCCATGATTTCCATCTCCCAAAACGGGGGTTGAGGGTTCAAGCCCCAGTGGGAATGTTTCACTATTGTGACTTCGAGAGATTGAGCCAACAAAGGTACGGGAACCCTCAAGGAGCAAGCATGTAAAACAGTAAAAGATTAACAATCTATATGAGGTTAAGTCCATTTAGCTGGATCCACAAACTCCATTATCTACTTGCTGTTTCCTAAGAAAATAATGCATACCCATCTTGGTGAGGCGACCACAGAAACGCAGGGACTGCAGATTGGAATGTCAGTCCCGAGGGGAGCAGAACTGCAATGAGCGAAATTGTCAACAATACCACTGCAACTTTCTTCATCTTCCTCCTGTATTGGACTAAAGATTGTGGCACTGAGACACCCACAACCAAAAAATAGAGTTCACAACACCAAAAGCTAATATCAGATCGCCAGCATAAAGTAAGAAAAATAAAACCATAACATACAGTGCAATTAGAAGACAGGTATGAATACACACACAGAAATATAACCCTGATTAACGAAGCAATAAATATACAAATAACTGATCAGGGCTTAACATTAGAAACCTAAAATTGCACTAGAAGTGTACAAGGCAATTTTAAATTATCAGATAATTATGACACAATTCGAACAATCAAACAACTTTTTGACGAAGAACTTTCGCTGTGACAAAGAGTGGTAATAAAAAAACGAATCCCAATTCAGAAAACCCAGCATTCAATCACCACAACTATTCAAAACAGATCGAAAAATCGGTCTTTTCAAAATTATTCTTATGAGATTAGATTCGTGAAGAAAATGTCGAATTTAAAGTCTCGGGGTTATATATATACATATGTATGTGTGTGCATATAACAAATATTTGATCGATTTAACCTTACCTTGAGCTTTCAATGGACAGTGTACCAAAGCAATGGAGAGCTTCGTTTATTTGATTGTTGAAGACGATTACGGATACGAAGGCCAAGGACAAACGTGTATTTAATTATTCGGTAAATTACGCTTGTGTCACCTCATATATAACAGACCTATAAATGGATTCGGAATCCGAATTTGAGGTCTGATAATAATACTTTGCTCCTTTTAATATAATATATTATAAAAAAATTAATCTTGAATATAGTTAGAAAGACTAAATTACAAACTAATATATTTTAGAAGTTTATTTTTCACTTTGGTTGAATTAAACAAAATAATCACATATTCGTTGAAATTTATTATTCAAGTTCAAAATGCCTTTCACTCTCTTATTCTAACTTACACTAAATTCTGTTTGGTTCCTATGCGACCGAAGGAACGTTGTGTGTGACTAAATAAAATATAACAGATCATTGTCTTTTTGTCTCACCGAAAGAAAGTCGAATTCATTACAAAGTACCACTGAATAAATTATTAGTTGTTGATCATCTCTCATCACAAAAATATGGTCTCTTTTTTTACTTTAATGAACTATTTTTTTTTTACTTTAAAAAAAATAATTAAAAATTAGTGAACTAGTTTTTGAATTGTTTGGCAAATTCATGTGCCAATGTTCTTAATTTTGAGATTTTTTAAATGTGATGAACGGTTTCACTAGTCAATTTTTTAACTTGCCATTATCAACTATCTAATTCATATTTGCTTGTTTAAATATGTTCTTAATTTGATTTAGTGAACAGACACAACATTCTATGTAGGATGACCTATAACTCATTTGCTAATAAAACTCAAATTTTGTTTGTATTTACAGGCATACTTAAAATTTATAGGAGTTTACTTGTAAAATTTGGATTTTCCTTATCCTTGTATCTCATGTTTTGATGTCTCTTCGTGATGCTGATATTTTTTTAGGCATATCAAACTGAAAAGTTACCCAAGCACATCTGGGAAATCTACTTTATTCCTATCCAGATATAGTTGATGTGTCATTGTATTGTGAGACCACAAGTGTATCCACTTGCATTAATCTAAAAAGAAAAAAAAGTTTGGCTACCATTCAGGACCATATCAAGCTGTCTAATTTTGACTACTTTACGACATAATAACATACTCACAAGTAATTGTATAATGTATATTTTGTTTTACTTTATGGGTTTGTTCACTTTTACTGGATTACTTTTATATTCCTACAATTTTTCAGAAACCAAACAATGTTCCAGATATTTTCTTAATTTATTGAGTGAATGAATTATTTGATTTAAGAATAATAATTTGATATTTTGAAATAAGAGATTGATGGGCATTTTGTACCTGAATAATGATTTTCAATACATATGTAATTATTTTACTTAATTCAACCAAAGTGAAAAATAAAATTTTAAAATAGACCACTTCATAATTTAGGTTTCCTAACTTTATTGAAGTGTAGTTTTTCCTATATTATATATAACATATATATTTATAGAATATTATATATCATGTCAATCCTGTTATGGATATGAATCTTTTTAAATTCGTTAGCGATTAGAAATTCGATAATTCGTTAATTAAAAAATCGAATATGAATTATGATCGATGATTCGATATAATATAAAATATAATATACTATAAATATATTATCCAAAGCTATAATATATAATATTTACATATTATTAAAAATAATTATCCTTATTTTCTTCTTCTTCCCTCTCTTTATTTTTGCTCTCTTTATTGTTTTTTTACTTTAATAAAAAATCAAATGCCTACTTTTCTATTATGTTGCATTTGGTACGCGTGAATGGAATGGAATGAAACTGCGAATGAAATGAGAATAAAATGACCATTCTCATTCTATTTTTGGTTGCAAATATGAAATGAGGTGGGAATGAAATGAATTTTAAATTAAATTATTCAAAATATTCCTCTTAGTGAAAAATAAATTAAACTAACAAATATGTGGTGGTGGTCCTGGTGAAGGAAGGTGGAGATGTGGAGGTGGTGGGTGGTTTGGTGGCGGTACGGTGGAGGAAGGTGGCGGTGGTGAAGTAGGGGTGGCAACGACGATGTGGAGGTAGTGGCAGTGGTGTGGTGGGGATGGCGATGGAGGTGGTAGTGGAGGAAGGTGGCAATGTGGTGGTGACAGCGGTGGTGGTGGAGGAAGGTAGTGATATGGAGATGGTGGTGTGGTGGAGTAGGAATGTGGCGATGTAGGGGTGGAGGCAGTGGTGGTAGAGTCGATGGTAGTAGTGGTGGTGGTGGTAGTAAAGTCGATATGGTGGTGGTGGTGATGGAGGTGAAGGGTTTTTTGATCATATGAATTTTGTTTTTAATCTTACTTGGAATTCCATTCCAGAGATTTAACTATGGAATGAATTTTCATTCCAAGGGAAAGACCATTATCATCTTAAAATTCATACCAAACAAAAGAATGGTTGAAATGGCTATTCCATTTTCGCGTACCAAACGTAGCATTATTTATTTGTTTATATAATATATATATATATATATATATATTTATTTTAAAGAAAACATTAGTATATCTTTTAGGATTGGATTATCGATCCAATTAATAACAAATCGGATTCAATCATAAATAATTCATCGAGATGTCGGATCGAATCAAATATAACTTATCCATTTTGGATCGGATCAGTTTACTATGTATAACATAACTATACTTTTATAATTCAAAGATTATACGTGGTATACTTTTTTTCTTTTGAAAAAATTTTTTGTTACCAAGTGAGGTGACCATCATTGAAATAAATATCCTACCAAAAAGAGATTCAATTCAAATAAATATCTAAGAAAAGAGATTCAATTCTTATCTAATACTGACAAATATTTTTGTTGGATGCTAATAATTGGACTTGCACAAAACAATTATTGTTGTTTGTAGTATTATTCCTTTTTTTTTTTTGTGAAATGTTTAAAAAATGTATTAAAATTGAAAAAATATTTACAAACGAGGGACCAAACCCAAGAAGCTATATCATAAAGAGTCAATTCATATGTAAACACTGACAAATATTTGATGAGTAATTCAATCAACCAAACTAGCAATTGTAGGATTCTTGAATGAGTTTAATCAATTTAAGTCAAGGATAACTATGTATTTATTAAGCCCAACTTGAATTCAAATAATGACTATAGTTGTATCGTTTAATGATCAAGCGGACTTGAAATTAGACAAATAATTTGTTAAAAAGCTCGTCGAGTTTAATTTTTAAAATATAAATCTCAAAATGAAACATTTTTTGTTTTTCTGTTTCTATTTCCTAAAAAGAAAAAAATAAAAATAAAAAATATATTTAGTAAAATGTTTCTGTTTTTTGTAATGAAAAATATTTCTCATTTTTGTGAAAGGAGGAGGAAACAAAAAAAAGATGTTTCTTCTGTTTCGTCACTGTAAGAGGAAAATATTTTCTCCACTGTAACATGACCCAATTAGTTAAATAATATATAATATTAAACTTAACTTTTACTATCCATGATTTTTTGCACAATTGTTTTCTTATTTACATATTATAATCTTTTTCTTGTCTACTTAGCTAAATAATATATAATAAATTAATATAATAATATATAATGTGCATAAATTATCTATATTAAAATAAAAAATACTTTCAAAATGCTCTTACTTTCATCTTCTTTTTTAAAAAAATTCACTTATAAATAATAATTCTTTTATGATATACATGTTATGCATATTATTATCTTTTAACTTGTATCATTTTTTTTTTTAAAATTTAATTTTCACATATATATGATATCAATTTTAATTTAATTTAATTTTCACATATATATGATATCATATTTATGAAAGATTAGTTCCGCTGAAAAGTTCTTTTGTATTGTCTAATAGTTACATGTTCAAATATGAAAAAAAGAAATAAAATGTGTAACAAATGTATTACTAAACACTGTTTTTTGCCTTTTGTTTTCAAAAATGTAGAAACAATAAGTTTAATGAACGCTATTTTTGCTTTCTGTTTCCACTCATAAAAAACAAGAATATATTTCTATTTTTTTCCGAATACAAAAACAAAAAACGTTTTCTTTAGTGAAAGCATAAATTATTTATTTTTGTGAATTTGTAGAGACACATATGTTGGATCAAACTTGGCATTTTTATAGAATTCAACTACTTTATTTGGTTTTTAATTCAAGCTCAAAAGCTAAGGTTGCAAACCAAAGTTATGGATTCCAAATGCACTCCACCTTATCTTTTTAGAGTTTATTTATTTTTTTATGACGATAATGGATTTTTTTTTATGCTTGCTTAGTGTCTTTTTGAATGATTTTTAAAAAGTCACTTTTGACTTTTTGAACTCAAAAGCCATTTTAGTACTTAGGAGAAGAAATATACCAAAAGCTACAATTGACAAAATATCAACATTTGAGTGAGAAAATAGGGAGAGTTAATTGTGAGTGTTACACCATAACTTGTCTTCATGATTCGAACCAATTTCAAGAACTCAACCTAAGCCATAAAATGTACTTGATTCTATTTTAAGAGACTTTTTACTTCAAAATTAACCATTGTAGTAATAATAATTCTTAAAAGAGTGAAATGGTCCTTAATAGACATCGTTTTGATAAGTGAGTGATGTGACACTTTGTACTTTAAGTCTTGATAATAGACCTACTACGAGTTAGGGCGTACTCCTACCTCTATTTTCCACACAACACATTACTTCCTACTCTACCACATGTGGCTGGAAAACAACCACCACAACCACCTAGCATTGCTGGATAAACTTGCTCAAGCACAATTTGAATTCAATCACGAATATTCAGTTACTTGTTCCACTAACATTTGTTGTTTTTGAATTAGTTGAATCATGGAAGCCTTAACACTACCCAAAATGCTCATCCTAACTTAAAAGCATGTTTGGTGTTGCAATTGGAATGACTAAAAGCACTTTCAATTTGAAAACTCACTTTTTACTTGGATTTGGTGGGCAGAAAAAAAAAAGTACTTTTCAGCAAAAGAAGTTTTGGCCTAGTAGAGCTTTTAGTTAAAGGTAAAATTTAGAGGCTTTTGCAAGTAGAGGAAAAAGATAATATCCCCTACGAGAAGGCTACTTAATCTTGTTCTTTCCTCTTTAATTGATCTTTTATTGGCTGAATGCCTTTCAATACTATAGAAATTACCATAATTACACATAATTTATCATATAATAAGGTATAAGATATACCCAAATCAATATCAAAATCCATAGACTACTTTTTATTACCCAATCATTGAGTTTCTAAATCAAAAGCTTTCAAATATGTGGAATTGAAATCATAGAATTTGATGTCCACATCCCAGATCTAAATTCAGATATGCAAACATAAACTTAACCTACCAAAAACTAATAATAATAGTATCATATTTTTGACAACTTAAGGTGAGTGAAGTGACTCTTAGTCTCATTTTCCTTTCCAGTTTCCAATCCCAAATATATATATATATCTATATATTACCTATGGTCATACACAAATGCATGTGCACACATAAAGAAGCACACATACATGGGTGTGTTAATCTGCAATCTATGTATTTATGTACTCTAATTCTTATATGCCATATTAGGCCCAAAATTATCTAAGCATATAAATAGTCTGAATAATCTACACTTTTTAGGTTGATTGATGCCTTCTTTGTCTATAATCAACAGAAAGGGTAACCAAAGAAAATATGGAATTTCCAAGCTTGCTAAGTTTCTAACCTATCCACTGTATCACCATCATCATTCTCCTGCCTAAACTCGCCTCGGGAAATGATACTCATAAAGGTTCTTGTAGCTTGGCCAACGGCACGAGAGGTCTTCTTTGCTGCCCCTGCAACAACTGGTTGCAAAGAGATGATGGGCAGGCTTGCCCTCTCCTGAATCATTGCTGTTTATAGAAACAGAGAGCATATACTTACAATCATTCTGGTAAAAGAGAGAGGAGAATTGTCAGACATGAAATAGACAAGAGTGTAAACATACACATAGTCTGTTGGCGAGCAAAAGAACCTATTTGTCGAATTCCAGCTTCTGCTGCTTGCACAGCTTGAGCGGATTTGTTAACCCCATCAGTTATCTCTTGGCTGCCACATGGAACAAACCATATTAAACCCAAAATCATTACTGATATATGGTTTAAGCAAGAGTACTGAAGAGCTCCTGAAATACAAGCAACAAAACGGAGAGTAGGATGATACTAGTTTGCATATCGCACTTAAGAGTTAGATATAATAGGACACACATATCCACGTTCACCGTATTTGTAGATTATATTGTTGTGGATGGTTTTCCCCAAGACAAGAAACATCGAGTATTGACTAACATCATAATAAAGTGGATAATCATTTATCCCTATCAGAGACATAATAAATACGAACATCAATCAAGCGGCTGAAAGACTCGCATAGTTAACTGCACCTAAGGTCCTAAGTGCATTACCCTGTGTGTGTTCTGCCAAGATGTGGTTATAGAAGGGGAAGTCTAAAGTCAGAGTTAACATTTAGTATTATTCTAGACAAAGTGGCATTAATTTAATCTATCACCAAATGAAAGTTAGATATATAATGAAGCTCAACACACTCCCAGAAGCTACAGAGAAAGACCTTTCATAGGCCACGTGTCCAGTAGAAATTAAAAAGGAAAACAAAGCACAGCAGCCAAACATACCCATAGGGTCCCTCACCCAACATAAATTGGGTCAAAGCTCTCGTAAAACACACAAACTTGGTAGCAAACATTACAACTGGCCTAAATATATGCTATTCCACTCAAAACGACTCGTCTCAAGCAACAACTGGCAGCACCACTACAGCTGCTATGCATCAAAACACTGGGCTGGAATTTTGATATTCCAAAATTAGAGTCAGCCCCAAGAGACGTTTCAAAGAACATGGACACTCATACCAATTTCAAATTTGGATGTCCTGCCTTAAGGACACACGACTCCATCAGGAATACCAACCCTACAGGCCAGGAGACAGATTCAGCCAACCATCACTTTGACATGCATCTATCTGTTCGCTTAGTATCCATCCTGCTCAAGCAGAGGTAATGCACGTAAACATGGGTGGACCTACATGGGGATTTTGGGAGCATGGCCCAAAAATTTGAGAAAAATCCAATTAAATAGGTACCCTATAAATAGTAAGCTCTAAATATGAAAAAAACAAAATAATTTGTGGCCCCTTCAAAACCTACAAACAAACCTCAATGGCTCAATTTGGGCTATTGGTTACCTGATTTTCTCACATATTGAGAGCAAGGAAAAGAGAGAAAAAAGAAAAAAGAATCCTATTTCCATTCTCATTTTACATGCTTAAGCATTATGAAGTACTTTTAGTTTATAAATAACCTTTTATATTATCATTTATTTTAAGAATAGATACTAAAACTTCTATTGCAAAAAATAATTACAATTTATATATCTTTTAAATATATTTTCTTGCTATTAGTTCAATTTTTATTTTCATATTGGTTCCCCAAGCAAAAACTCTTGGGTCCGCCTGTGCACGAGTCGTCCCCCTCTTTGCTTCATCACTAACAAACTAAATTGATATTGAGTACTCAATCACCAGGACAAGGTGGCTTCAAAATATCCATCAATCTCATCAAGCTCTCCAATCAAATACCAAGACTTGTCTCCTTTCGATCAGAATGCCACAATAAAGAACAAACCATCGCCAAGTCCGTGCCCTTGGACAATTTATTTGCAACCATACCCTCTATAGCCCATAGTAATGATACAACGACACTCCAAGATTATTGAAATAGGAATCCTGTGCTGGACTAGTGAGGGGAGCATTTAGTATCAGATAGTTGGGTTAGATTGAGAATCGCAAGTTTCTAGAAAATGAGAGCGCTAATTCCTAATAATATTGTGTGCTTAAGAATTCTTAAAAATACAACATGGGCATGTCTAAACTAATGAAAAAAATAAATAAAAACATTAAGAAAAATATTTGGAGCACTTAAAATTCTAAAATTTCCGCCTAATAACTTTGGAGCACATACAAGAAATTATTAGTATTAAATTTTTTTGTTAGAACTTTGAGTCATTATGTATTAACAAATTTTGTAACAAAAGCCCGAGTTTGTAATCTCCATTTGATTTTGAGTCAATAGAATCTTTAGTGCTTACTGATACAATAAATGGTGACTATTGAAGATCAAGAAGCTTAGATATTGAACATCTATAGCCATCAGTTTTGGTTAAGAAGGTAAAATCAATGACATGGTTAGCATATTGGTTAACGATATGGAATTTGGCAATCCAAGGAAGATTTTGTGCCAACAAAAATAAGAGTGACAGACTCAGCAGAATAAACCAACCAAAACCTGTTACAGTATTGCACTATACTTAGATATGCTTAAAAAAAAGTGTAATAAGAGTTCCTTAGAAGAAGAAAATGGAATCACTAGAATGCATAAATGTAGCACTTCTTGAACCTTTGTTAGCTAAGATTTTTCTTATATGCAACCATTTCCCTTGCTATGAAACCTAGCTCAGCAAATTAAGGAGAGAAGAAGTTTTTGAGACCCAAATATCAAGCTACAAAAGCATGGCCTTAATGAGAGATTTGATCTTTTGGAGTTGGGACACCATCTTAATCTGAAGAAAATGATGTCATCTAAAATTTATTTTCCGCATTGACATGTTACAATATACTTCTACAGGGAGTCCGTTAGTTGCCTACGAAGGCCAGGGACTTAACACAATGATGCGAATGGATAGTACTCCACCTCGTGATGAAGACAATTTTTTTTTTAAAAGTGTCACATGGAAGGATTTATTTTGTTACCTCAAGTCACTCAATTCAAGGGTGAGATCACTAATTTCCATGCCGGATAGCCTTATTGCAGCCATTGTACTCGGGAGTTCCTTACAAGCAGTATCCGCCAACTTTGAAAGAGATATTGCAGCTCTACCCATTGCCTACAAAACAAACAAAAATTCAGCATTAATTCTAGAGATCCATGATTTTAACCATGGATAAATTTGAGCATATCCAATAACAACAGAAATTGGAGTGAGAACATTGCCATGTTTCATTAGGTGAAAATCTAAAGCAGGAGTTAAAATCTCAACTATTCTTTTCTTTTTCTTTTCTTATTTATTTTCATTTGGTCATAAAAGTTGAACCTCGGAATGCTTAAGCCTCAACATTGGTTTATTTTTTCTGAAAAAAAAAAAGTAACAATGAGGTAAAAAATATTTGAGAACACAGAGAGAAACATCACAGAAAATTTGAGGTACCCAAACATTCATTTACTCCCACTTCCACACCTATCCATAAACACAAAAAACTCACATACTGTCATGTTGTGGCCCGAATTTTATCTCGGCCCGGGTCGCGTTGCAACCCGGTTTTGACCTAAAAAATGGGCTTTGTGTGGCCTTAAGAGAGTGAGAGCTAGGGTTTGGGGTTGAAACTTATAATCTCCTGATTTTCGCATAGTGAACTTTCGCCGGATCTTCGCCGTGTACGTAGGCACATCGCCGAACCACGTAAATTCTCGTGTTCTGTGTATTGTGCTTGTTTCGTTTTGTGTTGTGTTTCGTAATTGTGCTTGGTTTGCGACAGTTTTTCACAATACATACACATGATTTATCCAACCTAATGAATATCCTAATGTGGAGAGACAAGAATATATTGCAGAAATGATGGGGAAAGCATGTTTAATACTTAACTCATAGTCATATCATACTGGAGGATTAAAAAGACAACTGAAGTTTATTGCGTCAAAATACATGCAATCCTCGTATCTATTCTCATAAAATCCATATTTGTATTAACAGCATTACTGGAAATAAAAGAGAGGAATTAACTTACCAATTAAGAAACACAAGAAAACCTACAAAGTGGAAGAATTATGGTATGAATACCCATTCCTCAGCAATGGCAATATGAGTTACAACATACAATATACAGATAAAAGCATTAAGTTGAGCACAAGCTGATCCAAAGCATGATAAGTGATAACAAGAAAAAAGAGTAAATTGTTAATTTCTTATGGAGTCCACTCAAGGCTTAATTAATAGATTTTTACTTTAATTTGAGTCTTAGTTTGTGTTGATTTTAAGGTAATACTTCCACTTTGGGATTCTGGAACAAGGATGTCACAAACAAGGAATTGGGTTCAGAAAACCAAGTTTGCTTATGCTCCTAAATCCAAAACATTGTATCCTCCCTGCTTCCAAGAGAAAAACAAATATCAGGAACAAAAAAAGGAAATTTAACGAGCTTATGAAGTTGAACAGTGATCATCTAAAGGTAGTCCATAAATAGGGTAAGGAAATTTAACGAGCTTGCAAAGTTGACTGGTGATCATCTAAAGGTAGTCCATAAATATGGTTAACTCATCTTCCTAGACTCACAAATTAATTTCTATTGAGAATAAACAAGTTGAAGCAAAAAAAGGGCAGCCCAGTGCATGAGCCTCCCGTCACTACGAGATTTAGGGAGGGTTAGATGTACACAACCTTACCTCCGTATGTGGAGTGGCTGTCAAACCCACGACCTCCAGGTTGCAATGGTAACCTTACCGTTGCGCCAGGGCCTGCCCTCAAGATTAGATCCCCAAGCATTAAGATTATTAACAAATGAACATGGAAGACCATTGAAATGGAAATTATCGACGCAAGAGGCTTGACAATATTTTGAAGATTCAGTTGTTTCAATAAAAAATATCCAAGACACTAAAGGTTGTAAGAAAAATATGCTTTAAACGGGAATGCAAAAGTACGAGTTGATATTCACTGCTTTGCCAATATTGAGGTTGGTTAACAAGTAAAATAGTGAGCTTTTAGAATTTAAAAATGAAAGTAAATATACTACAGCTTCCTGAACAAAGTATAACCTTCAAAATTACTCCTAATCATTCTTCTTGATTGCAAGCCCTTAAATTCATAATAAGAAGGAAGCAGAGAATGTATTTTATGGATTTAGCAACTGTGGGTATTGACCCAACACCAGCACATATTGCAGAAGGCAGCCAACATGGTTATGTGACAATCTTCAAGTAAATAAATCTCCAATCTCCAGTTGACACACGGACACAGTTCCACGGTTATGGAGTTCCAACCCAGTGATTATACTAGTGTCCTCTTGGGATTCTAGGAGAACTTGGCTTGTTGGCTTAAGTCTAAAATTCACCGAGGTATTACTCTCATGGTCGATATATCCGCCTCTTCATGGTAATTCACCTAATTTTGTTTTGCAGAATTAGCTTTCAGCAAGATTACTCATGTTGACAGTGGAAGCTAGCAGAGAGCAACCCCTCCACAATGCATTTATCAATATGTGACATACTGAATTTCCCTGTTTACATAGCTTTCTACAATTTTCACTTATAAACTTTGGATACAGGACAGCCTTCGTTTCATAGCTAACGCCATTAATAATCCCTTATACATTGATGAGACTCCACAATCTAGAAGTGGGCATACTTTTTCTTGAGTTCACTCAAAGATTCAATCTTATAGGGAAACTATTAAATCCTGCAAGCTTGTCCCTGATTCTTGTTTGTCGTTTGAGTAGATCTTCTCCGAAACAAATTCTGATGTGTGCTAGGCTTTTGAAAACTTGATTAATACTCGTCCCAGCTGTCCAGTCCCCTAAGCTGCCTAGTCACTCTAGCTGGCTAAGAGCAAAGAGTAAAGGAAGAGAATGGTAAAGGAAACTCTAGTGAGTGCCAATACGTGAGAAATAAAGGTAAAGTTGTCGAGTCTCCTTTTGAGATAAAGAACAATTGAAATTCATCTTTGAAAGCCAGTATTTTCAGCATCCTCAAACAATTTTGATATTCTCTTTTTCATGTCAACCATAGGAGGAGGAAGAGCAAAGTGCAGAGGCAAAACTAAATAAATAAAAGAGAACTTGGTAGGTTACTTGAGTCATTCTCAAAAGAGGATGTTTGTTGACAGGGGTGAAGGTGAGCGCTCCTCAGAAAGAAGGATCAGAAAGTGTAGGAATAAAAGGAAATTACTTTCAGGTGTGGAAATTCCGCCTGTAGAAATGAAAACAAAAGAAAGTTGGATGAAAACTACTTTCTACTTAGGCTTATATTGGTATCTGTAGAAGGTGTAAGAAACCAACCCCAAAGGCCTAAGAAGCTGTGCATCATGTCTACTAACAAGCATTGAGAGCCCCCTTATGTAGACTTTATCTTTTTATCTGTTTCAATGCTTCATTTGTGTTAAGTACATTTATCCTACCGTCTCAAGATTTTATATTCTCCTGCTTGGTGCTTTTGCTGATTAAGATTCTAAGCATTTCTGCTAAGAAAATTCCAGCAGAGAAGATGTTCAAAATCAAAATTTTAAATATGATTCAACTAATTCATCCCAGGAACAAGAACTAACAAGCCCTATAACCAAATAATTACTAACTCGACAGCAAGAGCTCCTAGTTTATGAAAATACCAAAATATCAAGACATTCTAAAACTCAACAGACTAAAAAACTAATGTGTGAGCAACTACATTGTCAACTTTTTATGGAACCAAAAAATGCTTCTTGAGTAGTGGGGCCTAATGTCTTAGTTTCGGCTTCCAAAAAAGATATATCTTAATGAAGCAAAGGCTACTACATCAGTAGGCCATTGTACGTACCCATGAAATTTGAACGAAAAGTTGAGACTCAAGAATATGATAGTGGATGGAAATCAAAATTTTATTGAAAGAACTAAAATTTCCTGGAAAAAGTTCACTTCTTTCAATGCCTTGCACAAATGTCAGTGTCAATCACAATTGTGGACAAAGATCAGGTATAAGTGTATATCATCGATGGTTTACAAGTTTTCCTCGGCACTCAGCAGTTTAGAGTTATCAGAAATCCATGCACAGACACCTATGCATGAACTAAATCACACTGGCGACCCCTTTTTATTTTATTTTTTTTGTGGGTAATTGTTGATTTGGGTTCTTAGAAGATTTATGTCCAGTATCTAGCGTGTGTATTTCACCCAAAGATTGCAAATCTTCTATTTCCTTTCAGTGAAAAAGAAGAAGAATCAGTAAACATTTTGCTTTCAGGAAAAAAAAATACATTGCAACTGCATTGTGTTTTTAGGACTGAATTCACTTTTCAGCTAGATTATTTGATTGGACAAAATTTAACAGCCACTACTGCAAAACTGCATCTCAGGTTTACTGGGAAAGACAAAGATTACCCACCATCATTCCGAAACACAAAAAACTAAAGTTAATCAAGAGCAATTAACTATACTACAGTAGAAAACAAATACAGCCAAAAACTTAATGTTGGGAGAGAGAGGGTGGTGGTCTTTAGAGGGGAATGAGAGGGGCCTCTATCCATACTAGAAGCTATCTTAGACTCCACAAGTATGCTTACTTCCTCATATTTTTTGATTCCTCCATGAAAATAATAGAAAGCATATTTGAACAAGGAAGAATAAACCAGGTGCATGTGATGCTTTTTAATACCCTTGTTCTGGCCTCCACATTTGCTTCAATAGTTTATCATTTTACATAAAACCAAAATATCACACCATTAAGTTGGTTTCTAACATTGATAAATGCATTTTCAAACAAGCTATTACTAGTCTAACATGCTGGGTTCTTTTACAAAACCAAAAATAGAACATTTTAACCATATAATTTACAGCATCCACATGCACTTGCATTAGGATTCTATTCTTCCACTTACATTTTGAAAAATTGTTTATCAATGCTCATTAAGCTTACTGTGAAATAGTAATTTACGGAAGTCCAACTCATGTGAAGAGCAACGGACATTAGAATTATCATTAGGCTTTATGCGTAAAAATTCAATCTTCCCTCACAAACGATATTGTAATAAACCTTTGAGAGTACCAGACTCTCCTCCAAGTAAACACAAGCTGTGTGTCACATATAATTGTTTGAGACATACACAAGAAGAGTAATTGAACTAAACAAAATGTCAAATAAACTCACATATAGTGTCGGAACAGCTGCAATAACAAGGCTTGTAAACGCCACCGATGTCTGCACCCATCAGATATCACTAATCAATACGAAACATAGTATAATTCATATAGAGAGAACTCAACAAAAGCTGAAATATTTTCGACCCAAAAAGACGCCCACTATAATCACAGCATTTTAAAGCCATGTTTGTGTGTGTGGACCACACCATTGGAGCAAAAACCAGCAAAACATTGAAATCATAGTCATAACTCATTATAGTTGAAGAATTAAGAAATAATTTTGAAAACCCATCTTTAGAAATCAAAGCTGCGAGGTTCACAGTTAATCAATCACAACTATCCAACACAGAAATTGAAGTACCGTGCAAGCAATAAAGGCCAAGAGAAAGAAAGCCCGGTCGCTTAAGCTCAACTTGTCCGCCCGAGAAACCAACGATGGCACCGTGGGTTGCCCCACTTCGACGTTCCATCGACGACTCTCGCTGTTCTCTTCAACATCAAGGAGATGATCATTATTAACATTCCGAGTCTCTTCAAACTGGTTCGTGGCCGATACATTGGACGATTTTGGGGGAATTGAGGAGCAGAGTGTGATCCAACGAGAGGGTTTGACGAATTCGGAATTTAGAGAGACGGGTTTTGTAGAAGAAGGTCTGAGGAAGGCATTGGAATTGAGATGTGAAATGTGAGAGGTTCGTGCGAGAACACAGAATTGAGAGAGAAAATTAGAGTGATAATAATGAAAATGATAATGATGAGCAATGACCAGACCAGGTGGTTTCATGACGGTGATGATTATGACGACGACGACGACGGTGGTTTGAGATATCTGAATTTTGATGGACTGTCGTTGGTGGTGGGAAGGTATGCGTGTATGGGCAGAGGTTCCAGGAAAAAATAAAATAAAATAAATAAATAAATAAAAATGAAATAAAGAAGTAAATTACACTTACATCCCCAAGGTTGAGAAAAATCACACAAATGACAAACCTAAATTTTATACCAACAAAACCTCTTTGGATTCGATTTTGACACATTACAAAAATACGAAACTTAAATAATACTTGTGATTTATGGATGATTGCACATTTATAAGATTTATCTTGCACTTATATGTTCAAAGGGTTGGCAGTTAGAAGGGTTCTTGTTTCTTAAAAAAAAAAACGTTTTATACAAAATAAAATCTGAATTTATGGACAGGAGCTTGTTTGGAATGGTTGTTAGAATAAAAAAAAAGTGTATTTGCCTATAGAGATGTCGTAAAATAATAAATTATATTTTATAATTAAAGTACTTGTTAATTTGTTTGATAGTAATATTTTTTAAAGTACTTTTAATTTTACAATAATATTTTTTAACAGAGAGTTTTTATATTCCATGATAACGTAACTTTATAAAAGAATAGATCAAATTATTTTTATAAAAAATAAAAAATTGGATAAAATGGTCTAAAGAAAAACAGTTTCCTAAAGAGTTCTAACTCAGCACGCAATTTTAGAAGTTAAAAATTTTAGTTTCATCTCACACTCAGTTAAAATTGATAGACATTAAAAGTATTTTTAATGATTATCAAGCATATTTAAAGGCACAATTTTAACATCAATCCAAACGGATTCCAAGTTTGATATAAAGGAATAGATCGGAAATCAAAGAAGGTATGACTTGTGAGAGGAAATTATTCTCATCAGAATAGATAATAAAAATGTAAAATTTAACCATTAAAGCGTCATAGAACTTTATAAAGGTTGAATAATTGCATGTATCTATCTATAGTCAAATATAAAAATATATAGCTTCTTGAACTTATGTATTGAAGGTAGTCCTATGTTCAAAGTTTGTTAGAAGCTCAAACTACAAGGGTGAATTGAAGCAGCTTAATAAAAGGAAATACAACAATATTTCGAATAGAGTTATGAAGGGTCGAGAGGAAATGCAAAGACTTCAAGTGTGGTTGGACTCTGATCATTTTAACGAGGATACCAGAATAGAGGAAAGGACGGTTGGGGCTAGTTATTCTTTTCTTTCCGAAGTTGATGATGTTGGAATTGTATGCCTTTTGTAGCACCAATTGAGATGGAATGACATTGACTTATAATAACAATCAATTTACTTATGTATTAATTTGATTCAAGATCCAAATCATAGTGTCCATTGGTTACGTAATAATTTGGTATGTGCATGGTATGGTAACCAAAGTCGGGAGCACAAGTCACTCATATTGTATTATCATAAAGTATTTTATTCATTTGACATGACTCTCTATTAATAAATAACAGAACAAGATCGCCGACAAGTCATTATCAAAGTAATTGTAAGGAAGCGAATATTATCATCAAGTATGAGGGAGTGATGAACTCTAGACATGGTTGATTAACACTTTGATATATGTGGTTGACCCCAGAGTCTAAAATTCAAATATGTTGGGTGTTGGTTAATCATGTGCTTTAGAAGATGTTCTTAACATTTATATCTATGCTAATTAATTTATTATGACCTGATTAGTTTAATCAATGATAAATCCAAACGCTTAGTTCGGCTTTAATAAAATATGTATGCACCTTAGTAAAGTGCATAAATTTTATTAAAGGCTTATTACTTGAACGAAAAGTAATCAAGTAACTTAATAAATATTCAATTGTTGATTTAGATTGATGACACTTATACATCTATATCCAATTGTGCATAGATGGGTAATTTTGTATAATTAACACGAGTGTTGTGTGTTGTGGCAACACAAGGTTTAAAGACAACACATGGTTCAACCATTTTCGAGTTGGAGTGTAACCACACTTATATAGTGGAATTAAGTTGTGGTTAATGATTATTGTAATTTAGGGTCATGGGATGACCGGGCCAATTATAATCCATAGGAGCCAATAAGAGTTTGAGCCCTTAAATAAGATTCTCACTTCTAGCCTGCTGGGTTGATTTAAAACCAACTAAGTTGTTAAATGTGAATTGTTATAATGTGTTAGAGGCATTTGTAATTTAATTACGTGCTAAGGAAACAAGTGAAATTATATATAAATATATTTTAGATATTTTAATATCCTGAAATATATATTAATATATATAATTTAAATATATACATAATATTATATTTTTTTGTAGAATAATATAAGATATGGAATATGTATATAATTTCTTTTTATATGAAGATATGATTTATCATATCTTGCATATATGAAAATGAAGACTTGACTTGGGAAAGACTCTCGTATAAATATGTCATGTTTTTTCCTATATCAAGTGTGTGCGTTTACGTAGAAGTCAATTCACAAAATCTAGGGTTCTCCCACAAGAACTAGGGTTTTAGTGAATAAATCTCAAGGGTTATAGCGGTGATTCTTACGGGCAATACACCAAAGGAGATCGATTGCTTCATCAATTGTTGAAGATTAGGAGGTTGAAAAATTATTCCCATCAAGGTACACGATCTCTGAATCCCATATTCTCCATTCAATCATATTCATGTTCATGAGAAATTTTTGTGTTGCATGCATAATCTTTCATACATCAAGGGGTTTGGTTTTTATTTCAATGAACCATACTTCCGCAAACTGTTTTGATGATTTTTTTCAAAAACACTTTACCTCCACCCATTAAGTGGTATCAGAGCCACCTTGATGTTTATGAAAATTTAGGTATTTATTTTTTTCTAAATATCCATGGGTTCTAAAAATCATGTTATGTATTTGTTTGCATTGGCTATTGATTTTATTGATTGCTATGAAAGGTTGAATGTATGGATTCATGGATGAGGCTAGAATTTTTATTTTTATGATGCAAGGCTTTGAGCCAATTTTTATTTTAATGTATTTTATTTTTTTTGACGTAAATATTGGAAAGCTTTGTAATCGAAAAATCCTATATCGCGAAAAAGATGACGAATGCATCCATAGAGGACAGGCGAAGAAAAAAAACCACTGGGGCACGAGCAACGGCATCAGTAGCAGCCGCTGCGTGCACAACATCGCATTTCCCTAAGGCAGCGCGTGCTGCGCACAGGCTGGCCAGCAAAAGCACTGCACACTGTGCACAACACCGATGCGGCTATGGTGCACGCACGGAGTTGCCTTAGGGCAGTGGTTGCACGCACACAGACTAGCTCACGCTATTGCGGCGTACATATGACGCTGTGTTAGGGAAGCGGTTGCGCGCTGAGCACAGGGTATACCGCATAGCTGTGATGAGTATAGGAGATGCCACGCCTATGCTGCGTGTGCACAGATGCATTATGGTGGTGCGCGCTGTGCTGCCTTAAGGCAGCATTTGCACGTACACGCGCGCATGGTGTGTCACCATGCTATGTGACGCGTGGGTTGTCTCGGGGTGATTCTCATGAGTGCACATCTATGGGTTGTGCGGTTCGGGTGCTACGCGTGAATGGTTTGACTTTCTTTTACTTGTCGGTAGGCCCAATGACGATTTCTTTGAAGTTAAGGAGTAGACCATGGAGGGAGTTGATTGGAAATAGAAGTTTTTATTTCTTTTGTATATTTTTTGTTATAGAAATGTATCATCTCTGAATTTTGTTCCTTATTTGTTTATGTTTATGTATGCAATTAGATGTATGGATGGGTGACAAAGGTAGTTGCATGCATTGAGACCCATGAATCTAATTATGTATTAATTTGATGATTGCAAATTCATAAGAAAATTATAGACTTCAAATTTTTTTAAAGATAATTGGAGTTTTGTTTTTGGAAAGTATTGATTTTTTTTTTTTTTGAGAAAACCCTCCAAAATTTAATTGGTGAAGTCTAAGTTTGCTCATAATAGGGCAAAAGATTTAAATCAATTATCATATGCATGCATATTGGCCCCGTTTGGCATGCGTTTTGTCTTTGTTGTTTTGTTTCTTTCTAAAACAGAACAAGTGTTTTGTTACGAGTGTGTTTTAAATAAAATCAAAAACGTGTTTGACAAGGAAAATATGTTTTAAGTGTTTTTTTTGTTTTTTTTTACTTGCTACAGTTGCTAAAACACAATAAAAGCATCAAAATGGTGTTTCCAATTTTAGCCCAAAATTTTGAAAAGATTTGACACTATTCAAACACAACGGACGGTACCAACCATGCTTTGTTTTTACAATGTCGAAACAAAACATAAAAACAAAAACAAAACGCAAACCAAACAGAGCCATTATAAACTGGAAAACCCTAAATGTTTTAAAATATCAAGTGGGAGAGGGGTTTTACAATATAAAGCTCCATGACCTTCATTATCAATCATAGTATGATGTTTTATATTAATCACCGTTCAGGGATAATATAAAACATAAAGCATACAATATTGATTTCTCAATATTATTCCATTAGAATATTGTTCTCATCAGAATGGTAATATTTCTTTTGGATAAATATTGAGATCGATATTGGTACACACTTGACTTATAATAATAGCATTTGGATAAATATTAAGATCAATAATGGTACACACTTGACTTATAATAATAACATTTGTTCTCATCGGAATGCTAAATGTTATTATCTTAGTGAGGCCGAAGGAAAATCAGAAGTTACTCATAGGGGGTAAGGGATGCCTAAGTTGAATAATGGGGCAAGCCCAACTAATTAGTGAGAGTAGTACCATCATCGATGTATTACTTTCGCGGTAATTAGTATTCTGATTATGATGCTTAATGGTTGAGGGAGCCATTTTGGTGTTTGTTTTATTGCATGATGTTAATTTATTTTTATTATATGAATATGTGTTTTTCATATTCGTTATGTCCAATACCTTCAATCCTCTTGCTAATATTCTCAAGGATAACAAACTTACTGGTCCAAATTATATTGACTGAAAAAGGAACTTGGACATTATCCTTACAGCTGAGGGGTTCATTTATATTCTTACTACAACATGCCCCGATCTTTCTTCTACAGATGACCTTTCTGAGGTTGTTGAAATCTATCAGAAGTGGCGTAAAACAGATGACATGACTCATTGCTATATTCTAGCTTTGATATCTAGTGTGCTGCAGACCCAACATTTTTATTACACTTCCGCTAGGGATATCATGGTGAACCTCAGGGAGATGTTTGGAGAAATTAGTAAGATTGTCCGACATCAGACTATGTATAATATGATGACTACCAAAATGGCTGAAGGAACTCTAGTTTGTGATCATGTTCTTAAAATGATCGAATTCTTAAATGAATTGGAAGTCTTTGGAGCTGAATTGGATGGTGAATCTCAGATTAGTATGATCATTACCTTACTGCCTAGCTCATTCAACTCTTTTCGATTGAATTACAATATGAATAAGTTCAATTTTACCCTTGCTGAGATTTTGAATGAGTTACAGGTTGCTGAGAGCATGATCAAGATAAAAGGCAGTGCTTTTATGGCTCAAGTTGGGCCCTTTGGATCTAAGCCTAAGGGTAAGGCGAAGAAAAGAAAGGGGGCAAATAGGGAGTCATTTGCAAACAAGGCAGCAAGAAAGGGCAAGAAGACATTGAAATCTGACTCTAAGGGAGCTTGTTTTGAGTGTGGTGAGAAAGGCCATTGGAAAAAGAACTGTCCCAAGATATTGGCCAAAGAAAACAAAGACAAAGGTATGTCATTGAGGCATGTTATTTGGCTAGATCTATGGAATCCTGGAGTGTAGATTCTGGAGCCACTAATCATGTTTGCATTTATTTACAGGGTTTCAGGAAACCCGAAGACTTAGTAAAGGGGAGACATATTTGCTCCTAGGGTCACAGGCCAGAATTGTTGTCTGGGTGTTGGAGTCCTTATTCTGTAACTGGAGAGTGGGAAAAGTTTGATATTAAATGAATGTCTTTATGCAGCAGAAGTTAGAAGAAATTTAATTTCTGTTTCATTCATGTTTTGTTTCTAAAAACTATGTTTTTACATTTGCAAAAGTATTTTCATTTAAAATGGATGGACATGTTATTGCTACTGGTGCATTAGTGGATGGTCTTTATTTATTAACTCATAGCTCTTATGTTTTGCATGATAATGAGTTCAACAAAGAATCTAAATGTCAAGAGGAACTGTGTTTCTTCTAACTCAATGTATCTTTGGCATATTAGATTAGGTCATATTAATCAAAATATGATTCAAAGATTAGTTAAAAAAGGTTTAATACCTATTGAGGCAGAGGAGCCTATGCCAATTTGTGAATCCTGTATTGAAGGCAAAATGACCAAGAGGCCGTTTACGACCAAATGATATAGAGCCAAAGAACTATTGGAGTTAGTGTATACTGATGTATGTGAACCTTTAACTATACAGACAAAAGGAGGGTATAAGTATTTCATTACTTTTACTGATGATTACTCTATGTTTGGATATGTTTATCTGATGCACCACAAGTTTGAAGCTTTTGAAAAGTTTCGAGAGTATTAGGCAAAAGTGGAGCAAAAATTAGGTAAACATATCAAAACACTACAGCCGGACCACGGATGGGGGTACTTCTTGGGATAGTTTAAGGACCACATGGTTACTGAGGGTATTGTTAGTCAGTTGTCTGCATCGGATTGCCCTCAGCAGAATGGTTAGATTGACATTGAGTTATTCAACATTACCTTCATCATTTTGGGGTCTAGCTTTGGATGTAGCCACTTACACACTGAATCATGTTCCATCTAAATCGGTACTTAAGACTCCTTATGAGCTATAGATAGGGTGTAGACCTAATCTGACGCAATTCTATGTTTGGGGTTGTCCTGCATGTGTGCAGATATGACAAGTGACTAAGTTGGAAGAAAGATCAAGAGTATGGTTGTTTGTAGGCTATCCAAAGGAAATCAAGTGTGGTTTATTTAATGATTTTGAGGATATGAAAGTATTGGTTAGCACCGATGCTGTATTCTTGAGGAAGATTATATTATGAACCACAAACCCAAAAGTAAAGTTGTCCTAAATGAGATGTCAGATTTCTTTAAAGAACCGGTGATAGATGAACCAATCATAGATAATAAAACTGATAGAATATAAGAAACTACCACTAGTTCGCGTTCATCTTCTAGTACACCTATGCCCTGTTATAGTGGCATGTAATAACTAGTGCTGTGTGTTCGATCTCTAGTGTTGTATTACTAAAGAGAAAACTAATATTCATTAAGCCTAACCACAAAGAAGAATGGATGAAGTGATCAGACTAAAGTGTGTGTGTGTGTATATATATATATATATATATATAGTAGGTGATAATAGTAGTAGCTCAATCATAGCCAAATTATAGCATTTGAAACAAGCAAATAATTAATTAAATAGAGAGGTGACAATTAATATATATAAAAATATTTAATTTATTAAATTCCCCAAATGTTTGATAGGTTCATAATCAGCCAGCAGCCACTAGGCAAGCAGTCCTCCACATTTGAACTTAATTATTCTTTATCATCGTTCTTATCAGCAATTTCAGCCTCTTTGGCCTCGCTGGCCTTCTTGGACTTCTTCCTTGCAACATACTGAGAATAAGGAGGTGGTCTTGGCAAGTCCTTGACAATGCCACAGAGCTGCGCATCTTCTGGCAGGCTCATTTCATCCCTAACCGATCGCAGCGGGGAGAGAACGCTGAAGTAGAGCTGCTGTCCCAAGTAGCTCCTCTCGGCATGTTCTGTCCTCAGGTTCCACATTCCGGTGTTGTCGAATGCAAACAGCACGGCTGCCCATGTCCCCGGGTACACCTGAATCGTGTTCCTGCTCACTGCATCAAGGAGGTTGTAGTTCCTCCTCTTGTCCGGGCTCCATTTTCCAGGCTCAATGTTCACTCCAAAGAATGCATACCCATTGAGATGCCATGTCATGACACTCTTCTCGCGGTTCTCGAACACAATCTCCACAAACTCGTGGATGGTTGTGTTGAGGACATTGGGAATGACCTGCACGGGTGCCTTGTTGTCGCTTGGGGGTTCCTTGGGCATGGTGTCATTCTTGTAAAGTTTGTCCCCGACTGAGAAGAACTCTGCTAGCTTCAAGGGGGTGTCAGGGTCGACGTGGGACACCCCGTTGATGGCGTACCTGAGCTTTCCATTCACCTGGGACTTGGTGCTGACGAGCCTGATGGTTCGGTTGATGTGGACTTGGCCGTAGTGGTATGAGCCCTGAGGGTTGGGACGCGCAGCGCTGGCTGTGAGGTTCCATCGGAAGGATTTGAATTGGCTGATTGACCATCCAATGCCGGACTTGCCACTTGGAGGTGGTTTTGGCAAATGCTGGGGAGGAGCTCCCTTACCATTAGCATAACGGATTACAGCAAGAGATGTGAGAACAGGTTTGATAAACCTGCTTGATACCACTAGGTAATAGTCCCTTGGTTCTTGATTAGCTTTTACCAGCATAGTCATACACTGACCCACGTGCAAGTCAACAGAGTCATACACATTGTGGATAGTGTGAGAGCCCTCTAGCTCAACAAGCATCATTTTGTGATTTTGGAGCCTAACATTCACTGAAGTCTTCATACCCACATTGCAGAACCTATACCTATAGCTCTTGCCAGCTTCCATGGTGTACATGGGCGGGCTGTCCGGAGGCAGCACGCCCCTGTTATCAGGTTCGATAGATTTTCCGTTGATCTGAATCCCATCAGGCCTGCCAAGAGACTTGCCACTGTCCAAACTTCTCCTGAGTACCTTGTGGCCTTTGTTGAACCAATCCCCCACCAAGAAATTGAAGTCATCCACAAATCTGTCGTAGGGGACACGGACGAAGATCCGGCTATGGATGTTGATTGGACCAATGCCACCCGACGCCTTCTGCAGGTTGAGGGATGGCTGGTAGTAGTAGCTACCAATCTGATCCTTCATCTGCAGGCGGTAGGTGAAGTTCTTGCCTGGTTGAATAGGGCACATTGTCCCCGCTGTCCCGTCCACCCACGAGTTCTTCCTCTGTTGAATGCCATGGAAGGTCAGGAGGAAGGGCTCGTCCAGGTTATTGAAGACATTGATGTGAACGTTGTTGTTGCTTGTGCAGTTGATCTTGGGACCAGGGAATTCGCCGTTGATGAGGATCGCCGGTGTAGGGTAACCCACTGGAGAGATTGTCCCGTAGCTCACATTCCAGGTGAAGAACAGGTAAGGATCCTCAGCCTCAACCACCACAGCCGCAGCCAAGCAGAGCAACGCCGCAGCCAACACGAAACTCCTCGCGCCAGCCATGGTGTTTGATGTTTTGTAATTCACCAAGAACGTACCTCCTGTTTTTTTCTCTCACTCAGAGGTATTATTATTTTTTGTTTTATTTCCTTTGAAGAAGAAGATGGGGAGATCTTCTTCCAAAGCTTGGACTGTTATGTCAGACCTGACTGCCATTTTATAGTACAAACTCACTCAATTTCAACCATTGGAATATCCCGAAATATTTTCTGGGGCCAATCCTGAAATTGTGGATCCTAGACTAACCAATGGCTATCGTTTGCAAGCATATTATAACTTTTCTTAATTTGGTTCTTTTTGAAGGGATGCTCTCTTGAAATGGGGGTGCGCGAAAATCGCTTGGTCTAAAGTCTATTTACCTAAGAAGGATGGAGGTATTGGGTCAAGGATTTGTTTTCCTCAAATGTTGCAGTCATTGTTAAATACTTATGACTTCTTTTCTTTGGTTATGACTCTCTATGGTGTGAATTGGGCTAAGACTGTTTGGTTCTAGGGGAATGTCCCGAGGCATGCCATTATTCTTTGGATGGAAATCAAAAGAAAACTTTCTACCTAAGACAAAATGTTGAAGTTTGGAAGCCTTTATGAAGTTATTTGTGTTTTTTGCAGGTTCCATTGAAGATCATTGTCACTTGTTTTTCAGATGCTCTTTCATTTCCATAATCTGGAGGCTTTTAGCCCAAAAAGTGCAACATCTCCTAGCCCTCAAATGACTTCCAGGGGATCATTGCGTGGTGTGGTCAGTCTATCAAAGGTAAATTCTTGAAAACCATCTTAATCAAGATCATGGTTGCCGCTGCCTCCAAAAGAATGTACTCTAATTGCTACAAGGATATAGTTTCTCTGAAAAACCAGATTTTAAAGCTGGTTATACTGCGACTATGGTCCCTCAAGAGCATTCCTCCTTCTAGTGATGATAGATATTCGCTGCAAAGGGAATGGGATATTCCAAATTCAATGTTCGGTTGATGGTGGTTGTTCTTTGGCTTCCTCTGTTTGGTCCTCTTCTCCTTGCTGGGGCTATATTGTGGATCCAGATGTTTGGTGAAATGGGCAGTGGTGGGGTCTTATTATATAGGCTTGTTTTGTTTTTGGTCATTGCTTTGATTGTGAGGTTGATGAACTTGATGGGCATGGCTGTTTTAGACAGATTGCTGAACTATGTGGATAGCTTTCCTAACCATCTCAGTTGTTGCTATTCTGTGAGGAGCAACAGTTATAGAGTCAGGTTTTGTCACTTTTGTCCTGGTGGCTCTAAGTTCTCTGTTAAGAACCTTACTCAATGTAGGCATATAGATGCCCATGGGTGCTATTTTTGTCTCAGTACTGGTGGACTTGGTTCTTTTGGGATTACTTCTGTTTAGCAAGAGTTAAACCCAACATGCTTGTATAGTGGCGTTTGCCATGGATCTCTTTTAATAGAATAACTGACTTACACAAAAAAAATATATATAGAGAGACAAATTTAACATTTAATTTATTTTGTCATCCGGTTATGAGTTTGGGTCACTGTCGAGTTTGGGTTAGAGACTGATAGATAGAAGAAAGAAACCTAATATCAAATTTTTTTTCCTGATACACGCGAAGAGTTTGCACCCAAAAGAGCTTGATACTTAGATCTAATGTTTGCCAAGTACTATAGCCAAGTTTTTTATCCCCTTGAGAAACCTAATATTAAGAGGGGTTCAAATGATGAAATATATATATATATATATATATATATATATATATGATGGGTGTAAAATAGTAGATGGATGTGGTTACTTTTCTACACTTCATACAAAAATAAAACCTGCAAAAATTCTACTAAAAATCGTATAGTAATAAGCAAGGTCAAACCACTCTTAAGTGAGAATCAGATAAGTCTCAAACTCAAAACATCAATCTTTTGGGATGAAAAATGAATATTTAAAAATAAACTTATGATTTTTTTAATAATAAAAACTACTACTAAATACCTTTGATTAAATAATGAAAAAAATCTCAAGGAAAGAAAAGCCACCACCACATATCCATATAAATAAAATTTCTAGTAATCTTATCTAATTTTTCCTCCAATAATCGGTACACTTCATCAATCCAATTAGAACTTGGAAAGATGAAGGCAAATATGACATAAAAAGAGTGCTTGATTATATATGAGATAACATTTTTTACTTAATCTGTTGTACCTTTGGTAGATAAATAGAGGTAGGTATTATTCAAATTACTATTATTTGGCAAACATGAAGAATCCTCTCTCTAATTTTTGAAATTAAAACTCAGAATAAAAGAATAGAAGAATGGTCTTGGAAAAAAAAATTAAACAATAAAATAAAATAACTTATTTATATTTCAGTCATGGTGGCTTCATCACTCCCTTGACAAGGATGCTTACGCTTGCATATCAGCAGAAAAGCAACATATAAAAATAAAACTACTATTCTTTATTGAAAAAAGAAAATAAATACACTATTTGTTTATGTAATTTCTCTACAATTTTCTAACTTCTTCACCAACTCTTAAGACCCCCTATTTGTAGAGTTAGAGGGGATTGGTTTATGTGAAAAAAAAAGAATTTCAAATACAAAAATTTAAAATACAAAATTAAAAAAAAAAAATTCAATATACAAAATTTGAATTTAAATATCTAAGATTTGATATCCATATCTTCAATTTGAATTCTGAACTGCAGAAGTGGTTGTGTAAAAAATATATTTTACAAAATTTTGAACTTGAAAGCTCTCATGGAGTAAATTGTACATAATACCATATCTCCTACAATTCTTCTTATGTTTATTTTTGGCTATATATATCATTTTAAGCCATTTTTTGCTGCTTTTCTTCTCATTTGGAAACCAACCCTTATACCCATAAAATGTAAATATAAGAACGTTTAAATAAAGTCAAAGAGTAATTAAAGACCTCTTTTGAGATATAAAATAACAAATTTTGTGTACTTATCAATATACCTTCAAATATATATGGAAGTGGTGGAATGATTAATTGAATTCTCCATGGAAGGATAAGTAGCTATGTCATATATATGGAAATGGGGAAGGGGTTTATCTTTGGTTTCTACATAAGGTATATCTTTCTTATTGATTTCTTTCTCTTGTCATCAATATTTTCTTGGCAGAAGTGTAAAAAAAATGCCAGAGATTTCTTAGATATACAAAATTCACCTCCTGAACTATTTTTTTTTTGAAGCAAATCAATCTCTCATTTTACAAAAGTTGGCAACTTGATCCCTGGTAAAACTATAATGACATATATATCCTTTATTATGTCCATTATGCCATTTTCTTTATAAATATAGTGTTTTCTAAATAAAAATTTAGAAAAATAAAAAAATAGTTAGATAAAATTTCTAAATAATAAGTTTAGACATAAAAAAAATAAAAGGCTAATCAAAATTTATTTAAGATTATTCTAAACTTATTATTTAAGAATTTTATCCAACTATTTTTTTTTTCATTTTTTAAAATTTTTATTTAGAAAACACTATATTTATAAAGAAAATGACATAATGTACATAGTAAAGAGTGTATATATGTCTATTAGCCTTTTGTTGTATTTGGGTGTCCTATATATATACTTCCAACTTTGATATGATTGGAGTTTAATTTATAAATGTTGTCAAGGACAATTCACTAATATTTGAGTTGTAACTATTTGAATTAAGATATATTGTCTGTCCAAGTTTTGTTCTAGACATCAAAAATTGAAGGCAAATGAATTATTCATCTTTTTTATTCAACAGTGGGAAATGAAAAGAAAATAACTTTTGTTAGAGTATTCACATTCACAAATGTAAGTTAGGAATACTAGACCGAAGAATCAATTATCAATGCCAACACAAATGAGTTAATTGCAGAAGAATAAAAAGTATAAGGAAAAAAGGTGTGGCCTGGGATATAGAGAGGCACGCAAAGTGTTATTCTAAAGCTCCTATTTCCTCCCTACATACAGGTAATAATGACTAAAGCAGCTCCAAGATACAACCCAATCGCTCTCAACGTTGATAGTAAGTATAATAACAAGTCTTTTATTAGTTGCCCCATCACGTTGATAGGAACTATAGTAACAAGTCTTTCACTAGTTGCCCAAAAAATTAAATAATAATGAAAGTAAGAGATACAATAGTAGATGAAAGATGAGAGAAGGAGAAGGATGAAGAATATTTGTTCGTACTCTATACTGGTTTGAAGTGGTGTCTCTGATTATGAGAAAACTCAGAAGTCATATTAAAAAATTAACTTCGCTATTGAATAGGTAAAGTGGTTTGGATACCTTATTATATGCTCAACAATCCCCTATAAGGTTTTTGAACCTCTTAAAAATTATCAAACACGTATATATATAAAATAAAATTGGGCAACTTTATCCCATGTAATAGATGTAGGAGTCTTCTAGACTTGAACCTATACTCAGTGTTTACTGCTTCCATTTGAGGGATCTGAGAGACTAGGTCTTAAACTCAACCCTTGAGCCAAAGTTCAGCATATCACACACATAGTATTTATAATTGACTTGGTTTTGTAGGCTATTGCTATTAATAGCCATGCACTTGTACCTTGATTTTAATGAGAGTTTCTAAAGAACAACCAAATTCTTATACTCGCGGCCTCAGAACATCTCCCACTTAGGTGAATCCTCCAAAGAGAGATATTATCTATACCTTGTGAGAGTATGTCCACCTCGAATTCATTCAAGACAATGCCCTTCCTAACGTCACATAACATAACACTATGCCATAGTGATGGGTCGGAGAGAATCTTTGTGAGAAACCTCCCAAATAAAAGAGTATTATAAATGAGTCATGTAATGCAGATTGTTTCTACCCGTTGAATGTTCTTTATGGGATCTCCAATCACAAAGGACGGGTTACCTCCGTAGGTGACTCCCTTATGGGCTTAGACCCATCTCCCTCGACATGTCTAGGACTCCGCTCTTAGATAGACCCTTGGTCAATTGGTTGGCTATATTTTTTTATGACTTAATGTATTACAATGAGACAATGTCTCTACTCAATAGGCTTCTTATAGATTTGTATCTTACTTGAATATGTCTATTCATCTTTTTATTTGTATGAGATTGATTCACTAGGTCTATAATTGCTTTACAATCATAATGTATGGTTATAGTTGATATTGGTTTGTCTACTATTGGTATGTCTAATAATAAATTCTTAACCCAATCTTCTTTAGTATAGGTTGTGTCTAATGTTATAAGCTCAGACTCCATAGTACTTCTAGATGTTATAATTTATTTTCTTCGAACCCAAAGATATTACAGCTCCACCTAAAAGAAATATATAACCACTAGTAGATTTTATATCTACATTATCAGTTATCCAATTTGTATCACTATATCCCTCAACTACATTAGGAAAATCTTAATAACTTAGTGACTTCCCTATAGTTCCTTTAAGATATTTAAAAACTCTTTCTAATGCCTCCCAATGATCCACTCGGGTTATGAGTGTATTTACTAAGTCTCCCAACAACATACACAATATCAGGCCTAGTTTTATTTGAAATATATAATAAGGATCCAATCATCTGTGAGTTTTTCAGTTGAGAAACGGGTTCTCCATTATTTTTCTTTAGGTGTACACTAAGATCATAAGGAGTCGACATTGACTTGTTATCAAAGTAGTTAAATTTCTTCAACATTTTCTTTGTGGTACTAGATTAATTAATGTAATCTCTTGAGAATTTCTTTCTAGTTTTATATCTAAGATTACATCAGTTTCTCCCAAATGTTTCATGTTAAAATTTCTAGCTAGATATGCCTTAACATCATTTACTATCACCAAATTAGTTTCAAAAATAAGTATGTCATCCACATATAGACATAATATCACATAATGTTTATTATTCTCCTTAAAGCATACGCGTTTATCGAATTCATTGATCTTAAAATCATATTTTAATATTACTCTATCAAACTTTTCGTGCCATTATTTTGGAGCTTACTTAAGGCCATTTAATGATTAACTAATTTATAAACTTTATGTTCTTGGTTTTTAACTATAAAATCCTCTAGTTGCTCCATATATATCTCTTCTTCTAGGTCTCCATTAAGGAATGCGGTCTTAACATCTATTTGATGAATAACTAAACTATGTAAAGATGCTAGGGCTACTAAGATCCTAATAGTAGTGATATTAGATAAAGGTGAATATGTGTTAAAGTAATCTATATTATTTTTTTGTGAAAAATCCTTAGGTACTAGTCTATCTTTATACTTGTTTATACTCCCATCAGGTTTTAGCTTTCTTTTAAAAACCCATTTGCATCCTATGACTTTATTTCCAGGAGGCAAGTTAGTACCCATGTATTATTTTGAATTATAGATTCAAACTCACTATTTATCGTCTCCTTCTAAAATGAAGTATCTATGAAAGTTATGACTTCTTTATAAGTAGTAGGATCTCATTCTACTAAGAAAGTATAAAAATCATCTCCAATTTTTTTCTACTCTAGCTCTCTTACTTCTTCTAAGTTCATGTGGTTCAGGTTCTTCCACTAAAGGAGTATTAGTAGATGAAATCTCACTTGAAGTTGATTTATCAATCACTGGTCTATGAATATTTGATTTATAGGGAAAAATGTTTTCAAAAAAGGTGGCATCTCTAGATTTGACAATTGTATTACTATTTTAGGCATGCCCTAAAAAGATGGTGTCTATGGTTTTTGGACTTATCTTCTTCCTCTTAGGTTCAAGTATAGACACTTTGGCTAAACACCCCTACACTTTTAGAATTTTAAGATTACGAGCTCTATGTTTCTATATTTCATATGGAGTGCTATTATTATCATCTATAGTTACTCAATTAAGTATAAAGCATGCGATGAGCATTGCTTTCCCCCACAAGTTCTCGGGTGCACTGGAACTCGAGAGCATTGAGTTAACTATATCCAAAAGAGTTTTATTATTATTTTCGGCTACCCCATTCGATTGTGGTGAATATGGAGGAGTTACTTCATGTATGATTTCATGTTCTTCACAAAAATATATAAGCTCCTTAAGACTGTATTCACCATCTCTATTGGATCTAAATCTTTTGATTTTCTTCTTTAGTCGATTTTCAGCCTCATTTTTGTACACTCTAAATTTCTCAAGAACCTCATCTTTAGTTTTGATCAAGTATATATAGCAATACTTGGAACAATTATCAATGAATGTCAGAAAGTATTTGTTTCTACCTCTAGTTAGAGGTCTATTAGAATCACACACATCACCATGTATGGTAGTCAACTTGTTCCTTTATCATAGACAGAGTGGCGAACTCTTTTGAGTTTGATGTTTTAGTATATGATGTTGTTAAGGCAATTTAAGTTGAGCTGGTGGTTTGAGGTTCTTCAATAACCAATATAAATCCTAAAACGGTTAGCCAATACCTCATTTGTTTCTACTAACGCCTAAAGTTTTTTCCACTAAAATTTTTGGGTTTAACACAATTGGCCTTATCAACTTTGTTCAACAATTTTTTTTAAAAGTTAAATCCTTAAAGGCAAAGTTCTAACTTTTCGTAAAATTTTAATAAAACATGTCACTATAAAATTCAACCATTTAAATAGAAATAAATTTATACAACAATCTAAATAAGACAAAAATTTAAATGAATAAACAGTAAATAATAGGGGCAAAATGCACTCATACCCCCTGAGGTTTGCCCTAAAGACAATTATATACATAATTTACTTAAACATATACTCACACCCCTTGAGGTTTGAGGTGTGAATGCACACAACCCCTAACCATCATTCATCTGTTAAAAAATACATTGACATTTTGCAAAATGACTTTTTTACCCCTCCACTAACTGAAAAGACCATATTGTCCCCAATTTTACATTTTTACTTTTACAAAACTATCCTTGCTTCAATTTTAACCTTCATTCAAATTCTGAAGTCACTGAGACCCAAAAAGAATTGAAGATAACAATTCAAGGAAAATGCTTTCATTAAGATATTCTTTCTTTCTTTAATTTCTAGCATTTTATCTAAAAGAAAATCATCCAAATAATAGAGCATTTTAATTTCTATCATTTTATTCAGAAAGGACTTTTTTTAACGAAAAATGCAACTTTAAATAGGATCTAAAAAAACAAATTCACAATATGACATTCACAATAATATAGAATAATAAATAATAAAAAAAAACAAGGAGACATAAACTACTTAAAAAATAACACACCTAAGAAATTTGTAGTAGAGCATCTATAGTTGAAGAAAGCAAAGAACAAAGATTTAAAAGGATATGCCTCGCTAATATATATATATATATATATATATATATATATATTTATTTATTTATTTTAAAAAAGCAACACCTTCAACCAAAATAAATCTATGCACATAGTTCGAAGGAAGCCAAAGATGGATAAAATTCTTTAGTCTTCACCAAAAGCGAAGCCTAAGTCTTTCTAAAATTTTTACACTATTTCATTTGAAGTAACAAGTGTTGAACGTACTAATTCAATATCAGGAAATTAAAATTTTAATATGTGTTAAGTCCAATACACAATTCTGACATGGATCCTTATGTATATCTACGATAATAAAAATATGTTCCATTTACAACCTCTTAGATTAATGCAATAAATAGTTTGAGAATAGGAGAAATATGGACATGGTGCATTGTCATTATCATCCTTATTTAAAGGTCAATTTGATCTTTTAAATTTATTTTATTTTTTAAATTTAATATAGTTATTTTATTGATGGGTATAATTTCACATGCTAGTTGGTGGCACTGTCCTGACAAGGGGTGTGAGTATAGGTTTAAGCAAATTATGCATATGAGTGTCAACTTTAAGACAAACCCCAGGCGTTGTGAGTGCATTTTGCCCCAAATAATATGACAAAATTCAGAACAACACTTTTTTTTAGTGGTACACTATGTATGCAATTTTATATGACCAAAATAGTAACTATAATGGTATAAGCAGCGTGAAACACTAAACTCTAGTTCAAGAATTTCAAACAATGTTAGAGAAAAAAAGCTTCAGATATATATAATATATTACAATTATGCAAGTAAGAGAGTTTCTACACAAATATAACACTTTTAAATGTTATGAAATGGATAGAATATAATATTCGTGAAGAATATACAAACATAAAAATATAGAACAAAGTAATATATCAGATGTATTTAGAATGTTTTAGAAAAATAGTAGACTTCAGGATATATATATATATATATATATATATATATATATATATATATATATATATATATATACACACACACACACCAAATAGCAGCTTTATATTGTTAGAGTAAAAACCTTTTAAACAGAGAGAAAAAATGTATTCACATTCACAAATGTAAGTTAGTAATACCACACACAAGAATAAATTATCAATGCTAACACAAATGAATTAATTGTAGAAGAATAAAAAGTATAAGGAAAAAAGTGTGGTTTGTATATGGAGAGGCACGCAAAACGCTGTCCTAAAGTTGCTTTGCTATTGAATAGCTAAAGAGGGTTAGATACTTTGTTATAGGCTCAACAACTTTGCCCCAACTGGTATATGTTATGTTGTTGATTCATGCAAATCCACTCCTACAAACTTTTTTAACATCACATGTTGTTCTATTTGGAAACCTTCCGTAAGAGAAGTTATTGGGTAATTTTTTTAATTTTTTTTAAAAGGTGAATATATAGAAGAGTTGTGACACGAAGTGAAATACTGACATCATGAATATCACTAACTTTATCATAATGTTGTTCTCACTCACGTACACAAGGAAAATGCTACATGTCCCGAAGAAATATCCCGAAGTATATTTCGAATCTATGTGGTAGGTGATATGGTGTTTATCTAAAAGGACAATACTTGGGTCCAACCCTAGGTGAACAAATTTGGTTCACCTAACTGGTGTGGCCCAATAAAACTTAGACACGTGTTTATAAATAAATAAATAATTAAAAAAAATCCATTTCAATAGGGTAAAATTAAAAACATCCGACCCGAATTTTTTATTCTCTCTAAATCACGATCGTGGCTAGTCTCTTCGCCTCTCTTGCTGCTTGTGGTGCGCCGCAATCTTCCTTCTCTTGTCTCACTGTCGCCTCCCTCCTCGACTGCTCGTCTCCTCCTCCTTCCTCCATTGCTGGCCACCGTTTCCATCCAAAACCTTAAGTCTTCAATAGGCCGGGACAGCAAACACTAATTTGTTTCATTCTAGTATATACCAGCGTTACTCAGTATATCTGTTTCAATCATGTTTGAATTTATCTTAATTTTTCTGTTTGTCACACCTTATAATAATTTTGCCCAATTTTCAAGCATTGTTTGCTGATGAATTGGGGGAGTTAGTGTGCAGTGAATAGGTTATTGGTTGTCACATTCCTCTTAATTTTACCCAATTTTATATCGTGTTGCCCAGAGTTTTTGGCTGTTTGGAGGTTGTTTTTTTTTTCTTTCCTGATGGCTTGTATATGTTCTTATAGTTGAATGCTTTTGTTAGGGCACGACTGGTAGTTGGTTTTGGCTTTTGTTTTAAGTTGTGATTGATGCCTATTGTAGTTAGATTATTGAGTTCAACTTCTTGGGTGCACGTTTTCTGGAATAGATTTTTTTTTGCCATAATGGAGTTGGTTTATTAAAAGAAAAAAGTTGAAAAGAACAATATAATTTTTCTGTTTGTCACACCTTATAATAATTTTGCCCAATTTGCAGGCATTGCTTGCTGATGAATTAGGGGAGTTAGTGTGCAGTGAATAAGTTATTGGTTGCCACCTTTCTTTTAATTTTACCCAATTCCAGATTATGATTTCCCTGAGTTTTTGGTTGTTCGGAGGTTGTTTTTTTTTTTTCCCTTCTGACTTGTATATGTTCTTAAAGTTGAATGCTTTGGTTAGGGCACTTCTAATAGTTAGTTTTGGGTTTTGTTTTGAGTTGGGATTGATACCTATTGTAGTTAGATTATTGAGTTCAGCTTGTTGGATGCAATTTTTCTGGATTTTTATTTTGTTTGAATGGAGTTGGTTTATTAAAAGAAAAAAGTTGGAAAAGAACAACATAATTTTTCTCTCTTATTCTTTATATTGGCAGAAGGCATTTGAATATAAAGATATTGTATCTCTGTAACAAGCAGCTCTGAAAGTTGTGGAAGTATTTTTTGATGTTGTACTTCATCATTTCATTTGTACTCACCTTGATACCTATACTAGAAAGACTCTGACTTGTGCTTTTGTTGTCCAAACTTTTGTCCAGGACCAGGCATAATCTCAAAATTGACTGATCAACTTCTTGCTTCAAGTTATCCCTTGATGAGTGATGTGCTCACAACTCTAGCTAGTTACCTTGGTAGGACCAAAAGGCAAGAACAGTGTCAAATCCCTCCACTCCTACATCATTGTCCCGAGTATAAAATGATAGGTTGATTGGAATTCATCACAGTGAATTAAGTTGGTGAAATGGAAGGCCAACAGACAGTAGCAAAATAGTAGACTGGATTCAAATTTAAGGCACCTCAAAATGAAAGCAACTGTCTAGAACTACTTTTTTCAACTTTACATTCCCTATTTTGGTGTCTTTTTGAGGATATGAATCCATAAACTTTTTTTTTTCAAAAATTATTTAAATTGTGAGTAGCATTGATCCTTATGCAAGGATAAATATGTGATACATAGAATGGCCACATTTCGTGTATACTCTTTACTCTTTATTTTATGATTTTTATGTATCATGGTCTTTGTAGTACACAATGAAGTAGATAGACCTTGCAAAGATACTTCAACTTATTTGAATGTGAAGGAAACTTTTTCAAAGATGCATGGGTAAAATGAATGTTACTGTTTCAAGCTCTAAAAGCTTTGCCTTGTTACCATCTTGCTTTAGCCATTCCTCTATGATGCTCCAATTCAAACAACCAAAACATTTTGTTTAAATACAGTTCTTAAATACAGGCTGAAACGATAGTTAAATTCCTTGGCCCCAAAAAACACAAAGGAAAAATAAAGTTAAATTATGGAGTATTTCTAGCCAGAACCGAACTTGTGCATCAAATTTTCATCACTAATGAAGAATTGTTGCCGATCACTTTAACCTCAAAACTTAAAAGCCTAGTGATGATATACTGAATTTCCACCTCTAGTCGTAACAAATTAATGTAATACAATATCTCAGCACAATCTGTCATCTGTTTCCACCTCCAATCATATCTAATGGCATATGAAAATTTCCACCTCCAGTTCATGGATTCAATCATTAAAAGATCTATCTTTGATTGGTAATTAACCACACAGCACAACAACCATGAAAGTATATATATATATATATATATATATATATATATATATATATATATATATATAAAACAATCATCCATGAAAGTATATGTATATATATAAAGGGCATAAATGCTGTATTACCAAAACATTTCAAACATTATAGTGCTCCAATTCATACCTAAACATTCTATCCTACTATACTAAAAACATATCAAAGAACATTAAAATTTCTCATTCTATGGTCATCTTCCAAGTCCAGTCATTGACAAATCACCATTCTTGACAATTCTCTCACCTATAAAAAAGAGAACAAAAAATAAATCTGGTAAGTTTCTTTGTCATTTTTTATTCAACTGATATTATAACCATAATAATAAACATTTTACATATGCATGTAAAAGAAACTTACATGATAGAAAATAATATTTTATGACTTGTCATTGTTCTCGATTAATGAACCATCCTTGATAGAGGTACAGGGATATATTGCTATTCAAGATCAAATATCAATGACTTGTTAGGCAAAAATGTATTAGAATTTTAATATATGAATAATTAAAAATATCAAAAGACCAAACCTGCAAAAGATGTTGAAAGCTAAAGTTTGTCATTGACTGATTATGTATGGTCATGTCTTCCATGGGATACACCTGTTTATATAATTTCAAGCCTATTTGTTCAAAAATATATATATATATATTTTACAAAAGAATAAAACATTGTATTTTATATTTTCTACAAGTACCTCAGATGGGCTTTAGAGCAAAGTTGAGTGACAATAACATCAAGATAATTTTCACTCAAGTGATAGGTTGGATTTGCCTAGCATATATAAGAATATTTTATTCAAATGAGTATAGCATATAGTTACCATACAAAAAAAAAAAAAAATCCTACTACTTTCAAGACTGATCATCAATTAAAGAGGCCTAAACACACATACAAACAAAAAGCAACCCATATTTTAAACATACTAATTAATCTAATTCTATGCCCCATAATATAATTTTCAAAACATATATCACAAATAAGAATGAATTACCTGAGTAACAAAATCAAATGTTTGAACGCCGTCTCTAACTTGTTGCTCTTGTGAGTTACAACTTCTGGAAATAGGCTCCTATAGTATTTATTGAAAAGAAAATAAAAAATATAGCAATAATTACACTTTAATCAATTTATAAAGTTTCAAAACATACCTTTGTGGCATTTTGTTGTCTTGTTGAAACTTTGGTAGGTTTGGCATATGAGTGTTTTCTTCGTCGATCAAGTGCGCTTTTTAACTGTAGGTTTTCTTTTAACCCCACAAACTCCTACAGGCACACAATTTTTTGGTGGACCTATCATTTCAACTTGCTCAGTTCGACCAATTGAACTTTCACAACCATTTAAATTGTTTAAGTAAAGCTTGTTCTTCATCTCCTCCAAGTCATTAGGCAACACAAGAGAACGTTCATTTGCATATGCATATAACATCTCATGTTCCGATGCTAAAGATGAAATCTCACAAAAATTACAACACAAATAACTATAATGCCTTCCCATAGACACATTAGGACTATTGTTAGCATTAATTCCATGATAGTTAGTGATAGTCCTTGTCTTTGCATCTCTTGTCGATCGTTTCATGATATATTGGGATGAAATATTTTTTTTTATATTCTTCTTATCCAGCACTTTCAATGCATGAGCACATAAAATCCCAATAATTAAAAGTGAACTTCATACAACTACAAGTTACTGATTGTGTTGAGGCTTCGAATTTAATCACATGCTCTTGAGATTTTCCAACACAGGATACTTTGTATTCAATTTTTGTCCTTTCCTTAGCCACTTTATATATATTGTAATCTCCCAACTTCATCTACTCTTTTTGAAATAATTCAAAAACTTCTGGGGTATAAAATTCAGCACCATGACGTAATGTCTCCACACTATTTAACAACATAGGCATAGTTTCCATCATCTTGAAATCTGTAAGTAGTTCTTGATATCGTCGATCATTTAAAACCCTCTCATAATGCCCAAAGAAAAGCATCAAATCATGTTTTGACTTCAAGTAATTCTTTAACATAGTTGGGTAGTTTTCATGTCCGCAGTGAAAGTGTGTCGTCTATAAACCATTGCCCATTTTTCTTTTACTTCAAATAACTCTTTCAACCACTTATTCTCTTTAAGACTATACTTTTTCAACATACTATTCCATGCCAATAGCCACTCATCTTCATCTTCATAATCATACACATAATTGCCAAAATCATGAGCAAATTGTTTTGATCCATGAAAGACATGACTCAAATTCTTGGCAGCATTTTGATAAATATGCCAAACATATAATCGATGTTGAGATTTAGAAACGACCTCTGATATTGCTTTTGCCATTGCAGTAGATTGATCTGTGAGAATTGTCTTAGGCTACTTTCCAGACATTGCACCAAAGAAAGTCTCAAACTTAATTTTGTCGTAAAGTAAAGTTGCACCAAACACAATTGTTTGCTTATGATGATTCACCCCGATAAATGGTGCAAAAGGTCGACCATATTCATTTGTTTGATAAGCAGTGTCAAAGCACACAACATCTCCAAAGAGGCCATTATCACTAACTGAGTGTGCATCAACCCAAAAAATATTAGTGATCTTATCATCCTCATCAAGCTGTATTGAATAAAAATATGATGAATCCTCCCATTGAATATTGTGAAAATATTGCAATATAGCTCTGCATCTCCTTTTTCCATCGCCGTCTTCCGTTTTCTATATTGCAATATAGCTCGGCATCCCCCAACTTCTCTCCTCATCAACTCCACAGTTACTTTTATTGGTAAGCCTGACTTGTCTGCATCTTCAGTTTGTGCTTTTTGAGCCTTAGAATTAAATAATTTGATTAACTCTCAACATATGTTTTATGGGAGTTCTAATTAATTCATGATTATGACTTTTGTTCAGTGACACAACCTTGAATTTGCCATTATTTTGAAGTAGGCATTTCATATGAGCCATACAACCAACTCTTGTATTAGGTTGATGGTACAAACAATTTTTGCTCCTGTTCTCACTTCTTTTACCTTCTTTTGAACAACAAAAGGTAACCATCGTGACAAGCCCATTTTTATTTTTTCTCTGATGGTTCTCTTTACATTGAAGCCAAGTTTGCCACCATAGTTAAGGTACATAGAACTTATATGCTCCTTCATCAGAACTAAACTCCATTCCCAGTTCTGGTTCATCTTTTTTTTTTTCTTGATTTTCTTTTTCTGAGGAATGTTCATTAGGAGGAAAAGGACAATGATTATCAACTTCATAACTATTTGATGGCTCATTACTTAAGATTACACAATCCATCTCCTCCATTAGTCTGCATTAAATAATCAGAACGATTTGTGACTATTAAGAACTGACAATAGAATTTTTTTCTAAAACAATAGTTTAAATACATAGAGAATTATAGACAGATCACTAAGTCATGCTTTGACTGCCTTAGTTGAAGACATGTCATAAAGTAAAACTTCATAAATAGCTCAATCGAATAGGAAGAAAGTGTTAAAGTTAGGCACCAATAAGACTTTATGTATTGGCAATTAATTACACGGTATATAGAAGATATTATTTCTTATAGGGTGCGATTTACCTTCCAGCTCAAAGCTAACTTAATATATTGGCCAACAATATATACATTATGGTTGGAATTAAAAAAGTTTCTCAATCAATTTAGTTAATCTAGTGGGTATTTAATTTAAAATGATAAATACATGCCAAAAAATCAACAACTTCATTTTAATAAAACAAAAGGATGGGGTTCAAGTAAGCTAAGAACATATACAAGCCAGTAGGAAGAAATAAAAAAGCAACCTCCAAACAGCCAAAAACTCAGGGCAATCTCAATCTGGAATCGGGTAAAATTAAGAGGAAGATGGCAACCAATAACCTATTCACTGCACACAAGCTCCCCCAATTCATTAGTAAGCAATGCCTGCAAATTGGGCAAAGTTATTATAAAGTGTGACAAACAGAAAAATTATATTATTCTTTTTCAACTTTTTTCTTTTAATAAACCAACTCCATCCAGCCAAAAAAAAAAAATTCTAGAAAAATTGCATCCAACAACCTGAACTGAATAATCTAACTACAATAGGAATCAACCACAACTCAAAACAAAAGCCAAAACCAACTACTAGCAAAGCCCTAACCAAAGCATTCAACTTTAAGAACATATATATATAAGCCAGTAGGAACAAAAAAAAAAAAAAAAAAGAGCAACCTCCGAACAGCCAAAAACTCAGGACGATCACAATCTGAAATCGGATAAAATTAAGAGGAAGGTAGCAACCAATATTTTATTCACTACACACTAACTCCCCTAATTCATCAACAAGCAATGCCTTCAAATTGGGTAAAATTATTATAAGATGTGACAAATAGAAAAATTATATTGTTCTTTTCAACTTTTGTCTTTTAGTAAACCAACTCCTTTCAGGGAAAAAAAAAATCCAGAAAAATTGCATCCAACAAGCTGAACTCAATAATCTAACTACAATAGGTATCAACCATAACTCAAAACAAAAGCCAAAACCAACTACCAGTCGTGCCCTAACAAAAGCATTCAACTTTAAGAACATATACAAGCCAGCTCGAAAAAAAGAAAGCAACCTCCAAACAGCCAAAAACTCAGGGCAATCACAATCTAAATTTGGGTAAGAGAAAGGTGGCAATCAATAACCTATTCACTGCTGCACACTAACTCCCCTAATTCATCAACAAGCAATGCTTGGACATTGGGCAAAATTATTATAAGGTGTGACAAAAAGAAAAATTAAGATAAAATCAGACATGATTGGAACATATATACTGAGTAATGTTGGTACATATCGGAATGAAACAAATTAGTGTCTGCTGTCCTGGCCTATTAAAGACTTAGGGTTTTGGATGGAGACGGTGGCCAACAATGGAGGAAGGAGGCAACGAGCAGTCGAGGAGGGAGGTGGCGGCGAGAGAGGATGAGGAAGATGGCGGCACACCACAAGCAACGAGAGAGGTGAAGAGACGAGCCACGATCGTGATTTAGAGAGAAGAAAAAATTCGGGTTGGATGTTTTTAATTTTACCCGATTGAAATGGTTTTTTTTTAATTATTTATTTATTTATAAACATCTGTTTAAGTTTTATTGGGCCACATCAGTTTGGTGAACCAAGTTTGTTCACCTAGGGTTGGACATAAGTATTGTCCTATCTAAAAATAGGCATCAACATCTATACCATTGGGACTCCGTGTATGGGGGGAATCCTACCGATACTAACTCATAGATTTGATATATGCTTCGAAATATTTGTTCGGGACATGTAGCATTGCTCCGTACACAAATTACTAAAAACCTGAAGCAAGGTTCTGGAAAATAGAATGGGGAAGACTCCACTTGGTTGCAACGGCAACAGTGTTAGCGGAGGCTTTGAACTCATAGACGTGAGTTTGACCGTATTGAATATGTAGCTATTGACATGCAACAAGATTGCAGGATGGAATTAAAGGGATAAAAACCTCTTCGGTTATGCATATAGACTTCACCAATAAGTTCAAATAGCATTATTCCTGAAGGATTGATTCCTCAAAATTCTATGATTTCTGATTTTTTTCTTTCTTTTTTGGTACATGTAATAGCTGAATGTGTTCGATCTCTAGTGTTGTATTACTACAGAGAAAACCAATATTCATTAAGCCTAACCGCAAAGAAGAATGAATGAAGTGATGAGACTAAAGTAAATATATATATATAGTAGGTGATAATAGTAGTAGCTCAATCATAACCAAATTATAGCATTTGAAACAAGCAAATAATTAATTAAATAGAGAGAGAGATGGCAATTAATATATATAAAAATATTTAATTTATTAAATTCCCCAAATGTTTGATAGGTTCATAATCTGCCAGCAGCCACAAGGCAAGCAGTCCTCCACATTTGAACTTAATTATTCTTTATCATCGTTCTTATCAGCAATTTCAGCCTCTTTGGCCTCGCTGGCCTTCTTGGACTTCTTCCTTGCAACATACTGAGAATAAGGAGGTGGTCTTGGCAAGTCCTTGACAATGCCACAGAGCTGCGCATCTTCTGGCAGGCTCATTTCATCCCTAACCGATCGCAGCGGGGAGAGAACGCTGAAGTAGAGCTGCTGTCCCAAGTAGCTCCTCTCGGCATGTTCTGTCCTCAGGTTCCACATTCCGGTGTTGTCGAATGCAAACAGCACGGCTGCCCATGTCCCCGGGTACACCTGAATCGTGTTCCTGCTCACTGCATCAAGGAGGTTGTAGTTCCTCCTCTTGTCCGGGCTCCATTTTCCAGGCTCAATGTTCACTCCAAAGAATGCATACCCATTGAGATGCCATGTCATGACACTCTTCTCGCGGTTCTCGAACACAATCTCCACAAACTCGTGGATGGTTGTGTTGAGGACATTGGGAATGACCTGCACGGGTGCCTTGTTGTCGCTTGGGGGTTCCTTGGGCATGGTGTCATTCTTGTAAAGTTTGTCCCCGACTGAGAAGAACTCTGCTAGCTTCAAGGGGGTGTCAGGGTCGACGTGGGACACCCCGTTGATGGCGTACCTGAGCTTTCCATTCACCTGGGACTTGGTGCTGACGAGCCTGATGGTTCGGTTGATGTGGACTTGGCCGTAGTGGTATGAGCCCTGAGGGTTGGGACGCGCAGCGCTGGCTGTGAGGTTCCATCGGAAGGATTTGAATTGGCTGATTGACCATCCAATGCCGGACTTGCCACTTGGAGGTGGTTTTGGCAAATGCTGGGGAGGAGCTCCCTTACCATTAGCATAACGGATTACAGCAAGAGATGTGAGAACAGGTTTGATAAACCTGCTTGATACCACTAGGTAATAGTCCCTTGGTTCTTGATTAGCTTTTACCAGCATAGTCATACACTGACCCACGTGCAAGTCAACAGAGTCATACACATTGTGGATAGTGTGAGAGCCCTCTAGCTCAACAAGCATCATTTTGTGATTTTGGAGCCTAACATTCACTGAAGTCTTCATACCCACATTGCAGAACCTATACCTATAGCTCTTGCCAGCTTCCATGGTGTACATGGGCGGGCTGTCCGGAGGCAGCACGCCCCTGTTATCAGGTTCGATAGATTTTCCGTTGATCTGAATCCCATCAGGCCTGCCAAGAGACTTGCCACTGTCCAAACTTCTCCTGAGTACCTTGTGGCCTTTGTTGAACCAATCCCCCACCAAGAAATTGAAGTCATCCACAAATCTGTCGTAGGGGACTCGGACGAAGATCCGGCTATGGATGTTGATTGGACCAATGCCACCCGACGCCTTCTGCAGGTTGAGGGATGGCTGGTAGTAGTAGCTACCAATCTGATCCTTCATCTGCAGCCGGTAGGTGAAGTTCTTGCCGGGTTGAATAGGGCACATTGTCCCCGCTGTCCCGTCCACCCACGAGTTCTTCCTCTGCTGAATGCCATGGAAGGTCAGGAGGAAGGGCTCGTCCAGGTTATTGAAGACATTGATGTGAACGTTGTTGTTACTTGTGCAGTTGATCTTGGGACCAGGGAATTCGCCGTTGATGAGGATCGCCGGTGTAGGGTAACCCACTGGAGAGATTGTCCCGTAGCTCACATTCCAGGTGAAGAACAGGTAAGGATCCTCAGCCTCAACCACCACAGCGGCAGCCAAGCAGAGCAACGCCGCAGCCAACACGAAACTCCTCGCGCCAGCCATGGTGTTTGATGTTTTGTAATTCACCAAGAGCGTACCTCCTGTTTTTTTATCACTCAGAGGTATTATTATTTTTTGTTTTATTTCCTTTGAAGAAGAAGATGGGGAGATCTTCTTCCAAAGCTTGGATTGTTATGTCAGACCTCAGTGCCATTTTATAGTACAAACTCACTCAATTTCAACCATTGGAATATCCCGAAATATTTTTCTGGGGCCAATCCTGAAAGCTTCTTCCTCTTTTTGCTCTCTTCCATGCATTTCTTCCATGTGTATTACTATTTTTAGCTAGTTAGTTTCGATCTGCCTAAAGAGTAGCACCATATATATATATATATATATATATATATATATATATATATATATATATACTGTATTAGTTTTGGATACGTCATTAGGATCCCTCATGTGAAAGGAGATCCCCTTTCTCTCACGAGAAATGCTAAACGTCATAAAATTTTATCATGAATTGCTTTCATGAATGATGTGGCAAGTGATAATACCATTGACATTCCATGTATGGGGGAATCCTACCAATACTAACTCACCATTTAATTGCCACATCATTCAAGATAAAAATTCATGAAATATTTTCATTACGTGTAGCATTGCTCTTCTCTCACTATATTGATATATATAAATATACATGTATTACCAATAAATAATATATAACATTAAATAATAGTATAACATGAAATAACATAAAAAGTTATAAATAATATTATATAATTACAAACAATAACATTATATAGTATTATATATTTATAAATAATAACATTAAATTAAAGGAATGAGAAGAAGGAAAGAAATTGCACATATATATTACTCCCAAGTGTTAAATAAATTATAATTTAAATTATTAATTAGCGATACATTAATTAATAAAACATTAAAAGTTAACATAGTATAACAAATTAAAAATATTTTTTTAAATTAATTTATGTTTAACAATAGTATGAGTAAGATTTTCAAGTAAAGGTGGTTGGCAAAGGTCTATCATTTTTTATTTTATTTTAAAATGTCCTTTTCCATGTATGTTCAGTGTAAAATTGTTTTGTTACACATTTGATGGTTCTATATAATAAAAGGAATTAAAAATTCATTTAATAGATGATTTTTCATGAATTTAGAACTCTCAAATTAAGTAGATTCTTTGTTTATAGAGAGATGTGAGAGATTTGGTTTTTGCTTAAAATTTTTGAAACACTTATTTGAAATAAAAAGTGTTATTTTATTCATACAAACTAAAATAATTTGACATTTTAAAGAATAGTTATTTAAAAATTTCTTGGCTTTTTATTGGTATGTGATTAATATGTGTATATGGTTAGTGCTCTATATGAAGTTGTGTGCTCAAACAGAGGGCCAGGGTTCTAAATATTGATATGGTTACCAATATCTTAATGTTTTTATTATATCCTAAAGTATAACACTGCATGACTACTATACAAGTATCCAAAATAATATAAATTAATTTTTAATTTTGGACACGTACATGAAGTGTTGAACACGTATTTGAGAAGTGTCGGTATCGAATACGAATACAACATGTATACGGCTCTTTCTAGTTTTACGTTTATTCCATTGCAAAAAAAGTGGGCACACAAGCTCTCAATAGTTGGAAGTTGGTTTCAGAAAATAATTTCTTCTAATATACCAAAACTTGATGTCAGGTGATTTGATGTTGGGTCATAATTTTGTAACAATGTAACAAAGCTATTACTTGCTGTTTCTAATTTGAATTAAGAAGCAAATCTCCATAATCTCAAATCTTGTTTAAAATAAGAGTAATGCTACTATGCTTGAATCGGATTTTTGGCGACTCCAATAAATAGTGTCTAACAAAGACTTTTCCACAATAATTAATAAGATATAGTCTCTCTTTTTAAAATGTTTTATTCAAAGATTGCAGGCATCGATTGGTTTCAAAAACGAACCGGACTTTTATCATTTTTCTTAAAATAAACCTTTTACTACTTTTTTGGAAGAGTAAGTGAGCACAAAGTGGGATTGGCATGGATACAAATTTATACCGTCTTAGGAATGAAAGTAATGGTAGAATTTAATTCTAACTTATGTTATGTTTCGAAGTATGAAATTGAAAAATAAATTACTTTAAAATTTAAACTAAATTTTCTCTAATTCCGATTTCAAGGTACAAAAATAATGTTGAGTTCCATGCATTCACCTCAAGAATAATGTTGAATCAAGTAATATATTTCATGTCTGGAGCCTATAACTAAGGGAAAACTGTTTAAATCTCTCTATGCTTTGTTTTGAAGTCTATAAAATTTCAGATTGCCTTTTTAAATGTTTATAAATCATATAGGCAACTTTTATGATTATTTACAACAACCAGAAGATTCAAGAGTTTCTTTTGAACAGCAGTACTCTTATCTGCATCACATCAATCAAAGAATATTTGACATGCACTCTGTAAAGTTCTTTCTGATTATATATATATATATATATATATATATATATATAGAGAGAGAGAGAGAGAGAGAGAGAGAGAGAGAGAGATGCAACATTTTATTAAAACAAAGGGAAATCTGAATATATAGGATACCCACATTAACTCTACACACTCTTGCTAATCACATTCTACATTCTATATTATTTTTGACTTCTTATATGCTCTCTGAACCCTTACTGTTAATTTATTACATATGACTACTAGTTTACCTGCAAAGCACAGACATTTTCACACACATTCACATATGAATATTTCCTGATCAGCATCCGCGCTCACTGTTCGATGACAACTTATGAACAAAATCTCCCAAAGCTTTCACCACAAAATCATAGACTGAACTCGATATCGTATGTCACACTGGCAGCACCTCTGATGAGCTCATATCCCTCTTCCCTCTCTGCAATCAAACCACAAAAAAAAAAAAAAAAAGAAGTCTGTTAGCATCTTTGTATCATAATAGCCTAAAAGATTGACAAAGCAAAGCACAACCGCAATTGTGTTCTTCCAGGCCTTCTCCATCTCCTCGAATAAGACATCTATTGTTGGTCGACCTTTGCTTGAACCGGCAACACACAGCACTGCAATTTGCAATATGGATTCGAAGTCCACATAGTTGGCCATTCCATTCAGCTTGGGGTCTATGAAATCTGTTAGCGGACGTTTACCAATACTGACATCCTTTGCCTGCACACGGACAGTCTTAAAACTGGTTATTCTATCTCTATAATATGTATGTGTGAATGTGTATATGAGGAAATAATAGTACCTTTCTTGTGAGTTGGTCTCTGGCATCAAGATCAAGCTCAATTACTTTCTGTCCCGATAAAAGTTGCAGAGAAACAATACCAAAGCTGTAGATGTCACTAGCACAGGTCAGCTTAGCATTGCTCATGTATTCAGGGTCCATATAGCCTATGGTGCCTCTAACATCTGTAAATACTTTGCTCTCCTCCATCCCCAGCATCTTTGCCAACCCAAAATCTGAGAGCTTGGGTTCCAAAGTCTCAGTCAAAAGGATGTTTGTAAGCTATGAAGTAAACATATGCAGCTATGTTAGAGGCTTTTTACCAGAACCATAAAATTCTTTCAAATCCTCAAACAAATACATGCTAGTTCAGAAAGAGATATTATCTAAATAAAATGTCTAAGTGGACTATTTTCAAATGCCTTGCGAAAAATAATGACATAATCTCATATTATTAGCAGTATCATTTAGAATTTTTCTAGAATATTCAATATTGTAAACGCATTTGATGTCAAAATGCAATTGATTGAGAACACATGGAGTTGTCAAGGAATTCGAAAATTCAATTTTCGGGAACAATTTATATTAAATGGCAATTATATATAATATATAAAGTATTGAAAGTATAGAAATACAAAAGTTCTGATAAGAAGGCATGCCATTTCCAAAAAATTGTCATTACATCTTCAAATTCCTCTTTATGCATAGTACTTTAGCTTTCAACAGTCACACGTATAAATATTATTTCTATGCTTTCATTGCGACTCCAACTCAAATATGAGAAGTGATAATAATGTAGACAAGAAAAGGATCATGTTCATTACCTTGATATCTCTGTGAACAATGCAGCCATCAATATGATGGTGGAGATACCTCAATGCAAGTGCACAGTCCCTTAGGATCTTAACTCTTTTATGCCATGGCAAGACAGTATCTTTCTCTGAACATAGATACACAAAGTCAGTAGTCAGTACACAATTCCAATTAAGAGAAAAAAGGGGCAGAAATTAACTTATATTCGGCGTAAGAATAGTTATTTCCTCAATAACATTTATAAATCTGACACCACAACACAATTACAACCCGTCTTTGCTCAATGGATACAAAACACCATGCTTTAACTCCTGGTACAACAAATTAGGATATATACATCCTATTTTATTCTTCACTCCTACTGTCCTGTGTAAGTATGACCAGCATTGGATAATGTCTTTTTATGTTATTGCTTTCAGAAACAAAGTTGCGTTGATTAATTTCCATCAAAACAAAGGAACAAAAGTAATTCTGAAATACTAAAAGAGAATACCTAACATAAATGAAATCAGATGAACCTGACTTACTTAGGAGATGTTGAGCTAGATTTCCTTCTGAACAATATTCATACACTAAATACTGCTCGCCGCCTTCTGTGCAGCAACCAAAGAGGCAAACTAGGTTTGGATGTCGGACCCTTGAAAGACCTTCAACTTCGCGAGTGAAAGAATCAGATGTAGTGTTCTGATTTATCTGCTTAATGGCCACAGGTTGTCCACTGGGTAGAATACCTTTATAAACCTGGCCTGCACTTCCTCGTCCCAGAAACTCTCTTTCAGGAGCAAAATTTATGGCATTGTCAATCTCGACCTTGGAGAATCTATAGAGGCCAGACCATGTTGCAATCTCTTTCGTTTGAACATGTTTTGGATCTGGTTTATTCTTGGTTGCATATTTTATCAGCATAATAACCAGCATTAGTCCAATGATTGCTATAAGAATAGCCAACATTGCTTTCACCACGGAATCTGATAAGATAAATGATAACTAATTTGAGTAATCGCAAGTATAATATGCATCCAAGTTAGCGCCAAAGTATGTATCAAGTTAAAGGAGCTAGATTGAAATGAGTCAGGACTTACATTTCAATTTGATATAACCTGGTTCTGTTAAGAAACAAAATACACAAGTCAAAATTAGGAACAGAAATAGTATAGAAATTAAGGCTTAACTTGATGACTCAACAAAGATACTTCATTGCTAAACATTTCCCCACAATAAAAATCAGAAGAATTGTTTCCCAGACATGCTGAACCAATGATCACATGGGCAAAATATATGATCCTGCTTGGTTCAGTTTTTCAAGAACAGTTTTATGTTGTCAAAGAACAGGAAATATATAAAACGGTCTGAAAAATTAGTTTGGTTTAGAGTTCTCGAAAAACTGTTCAAGACCCAATTTCAAAAAAAAAAAATGAAAGTATTGTTTTTAACAGAGCAGGGACAAAACTAAAGGATTCATTCCATGTTTGCCAGTTAAAACTTTTTGTTTCAACAGTATTTTGGCTGGTGTCATCAAGAGTAGGAATAATTAAAATGTGGAAATTCATTTCAAATTTTAATTTGAAGCTGCTCTTACCCAACACATCTAAGGCATACAAACACCCATAGAAATCATCTACCAAGGAGCGATCATCCATTAACTCAGCTGCAATAGAAGTAACAGTCGCGACACCACATGTCGCTTTCTCTGTGTCATTTCCATTCGCCCCGAGCTCATCCAACAGATTATTTCTTGCTGTTAGTACTGCTGTGGTGCAACTTCCACAAGAATCATCAAATGAAGAGCTGAGTTGAGAACAATTTTTTAAGGCATCTTGATAGGTTTGCTCCAGTTTAATTCTTGACAATGAAAGGTTAGAGCATTGACTACTCCCATAGAAGAGATGATTTAATCCACAGGACTGCACCGAAACAGAATGCTGTCGCCGAAAGGACCCACTACAGTTTTTCCAATGAGCTTCATCGAGGAAGATGTTCCCTTCCCCGTCACTGGCCCGCTGCGCCAGCGCCTTTGACAACACAGTGAGGGCATTTTGGCAGCAAAGGGTGGTCACGAAGCTGTCCCAGTCTTTGACCTTGGCTTGGGTGCCAATGCATTCACCAGTTGGTTGGTATGGGAAGGAAGTGAAATTTAACACACAAGCTGCATGAATCACAACTGGTTAGTTCCAACAAACTTGCAAAATGGCTTCCTGATAACGGCTTCTGTTGTAAATTTAGACTGTATTTTACTAATAGGTTCTGTAGGACTTGGACGATCCTATCCGGTCAAATACCTAGCGAATATTGAACAAGTTCCTGGATAACAAGCCTAAAGGTCTGGTAGCATCATTTTGTGATTTTCTGAAGTTTATCTGGTTTCACTTCATATTTGAGCACTGCTGTATAAATATGAAATATGTGTTGGAGTAAACTTAATTTTAACAATTATTTTGAAGCTTCTAGTTCTTTTTATGTTGCTAGATTATTCCAAACACATGATACATGTAGGGAATTTGTGTGTGGTTAATTTATTTACAAATACCAATGTTGTAGTGGGAAGATATTTTATTAAATATAAAAAATACATTGACTAGTATAGACACTTATTTTTTGAAGTACTATAAAAAAACATGTACTACAGTCATTGTTCTAAAGTGGAATGAAAACTTTTCAGTGTCTATATCTCCCTCACCACTTCTTTTCCTTGAGTATATTGTGTGAATTTAGCTCTCTATTTCCAGTAGAGCCTTAGGTGGTCTAGAAGGCCTCAACATGTTAAAGCCTTGATGATCTTAAAAGGGTCAGTACACATCAGAGGAGAAACTATAAGAAAATATCCATTCTTGCCAGCACTATATCTCAAAGTATGTGATTTGTGAAACTTGGAGAAAAGCCAAAGAATGGCAAGTTCAGAAGAATATGTGAAAAGAAAGAACAAAAAGCATTTACAATTTTAAGAAAGGCAATATGTAAAGAAGTTTCCAAGCATTTGGAGAGTACAAATCCTCAAGTCACATTCGGAAAAGGATTGAGAAGAATATGAGTTTACAAAGGAAGAATATGAAAGTCTTGAGGACAATTTAATGGGGGATGAAGAGAACACTGGACAAATAAAATTAAAAGAACATAAAAATCAATCAAATTCAAGAGTTGAAAATTTCGGCTATGATTACAAGCTTTACAATATTGAAAAAGAAACAAATAGGAAGGGGTACATGGTTCAATTTGTCTCGGTTTAAGGATTAAATTAGAACAAATTTGATTCTAACAATCCTAACCAAAGCAATGGAACCAGTCCAGTTTACTAGTTCTAACGGTTTTTTGTACTCTCCTAAATGGAACTGCTTAAACCAAACAGATCTAAATTGTACTAAAGTGGTTCGGATCAACTCATTTTTCCAGATAAAGTTTACCTAAAATTTACATGCAAAATTTAATCATAATTAAAAGATAATAAATTACATGACATGCATCATTTATCATCAACTAACCAGGAATCAAAACACAAGGTCGATAAATGAAAATATATAGATAAATAATTAAAGTGAAGAATAAGAGTTTCCTTTTTAGGGTTAAGATAATGGAATATCTATAACTTTGATTCAATGTGGCACAAGTCTATGGTAACAAAATGTTATTAACCAATCAAATATAAATAAATATCACGGTTTGGTTCGATCTTTTTAGTCAATAAACCATGAACGGAGCCGATTCTAATGACTTATTTTTGGAACTGAAAGCAAACCATAAAACCTCATAATGGAACCAAACTATAAGATTTGGAATGATTTGAATCAAATTGATTGTTTACACAGTTCTGTGTCAACCCTGCTAATAGCTTATTTTACTCTATTAGAGTATGATTTCTATAAGTAGCCATGTTGATGAGGAGAATTGTGAACTTATTCTGAAGGAAGTTATTCCAAGGAAGTGTGGAAGTGAAGATTAAGGTTGTTAAGATTTTTCAATTTGTTATTTATAAATGGGTTTGGAGAATTTTGTAATTAGACACAAGTTGGGTGAAATGGAAACATTTTTTTTTTTTTTAAAGCTGTACAAGTTGAGCTCAAGAAGCATGAAAATTTCAAGAAGGGTGGTATGATCATGTGAAGAAGAAAACTATAAATCATCAAGCAATGACATTATGAAAACATGTGAGGAGCCTTCACAAATCTATACAAACAATGGAAATAGCCAAGAAAATTCAAATTAAAATTATAAAGCCATTGAACTCGAGACAGATTGGGAGACATTTTCACCAAGCCCCTCAAGATGAAAGTGCTTTGAAAGTTAAGGAATTTACTTATGGTTACAAAAAAAATTAAGGAAAATGTTGGATATTAATTAACTTGATTTTAATAATTATTTTGAAGCGCACTTCTAATTCTTTGTATGTTATTAGATTATTCTACACACACAATACATATAGGGAATTCATGCATTTATTTAATTTATGGACGAGTCAAAAGTTTTCATCAAACCACCAAAGGTTGTAGTCCACTGTACTTCCTCACCTTCCAAAGTAGAAAGTCGGGGTTCAAGTCTCCATAGGGGCAATGTGGGTGTGTGAGTTTCTTGCCAAGAAAAAAAGTTATCATCAAGAGGTAGTATTAAATACGGAGAATGTCTGTACTTGGGTAGATACAAATTTTTATAACATATAAATACCCATATATTCTGTCTAGCCTTTTGTTCTTAGGTGGAGTAAATGGTTTTCAAAGTGTCTATCTCCCCTAATATATTGTCTGAACTTAGATCTCTATTTCCAACAATCTGTACACAAAGTCAATATTAAGTTATTAACCAACATGGCACATCACCCACCACCTCTTCTTTGATATCAAAGCAAATAAATAGCCAGCCATATTGTGTGTGTATGTGTGTGTAAACATATATCTCGGCTGTTACAGTGTTTTTGGTATTATTCAGTCTATACAAGATTAGCAATTTCCTTTGGATTTGATTGGTTTTGACACTGTTTATGGTCACCAACGGAGGCAGCACATGTCCGGGGCAGCTGCCGAGTTTGTTTTCTCACTTATTTTATAGCATAAAGTGCAAAAAACACTCCCAAAGTATTCAATATAGTGCATATAACCCCCTCTGATTTCAAACGGGGATATAACAGCTTGCAGTTTGAAAAATTGTTGCATATTACACCCTTCTGTCAATGGACCGTTAGAATATGATCGTTCAAAAGCACATGGTCTCTATTTATATTTGTCTAAGTTTATGAATTGAGATGCTGGGAAATCGCTTTTGCCCCGCCCCATAACGTCACTTCTTAATCTTTCTTGCCTCCCTCTTCTTCTTTAGTAAATAAGACTTTGAAGACACATTCTAACAAATACAAGTCACTTCCCACAATCTACTCTAGCTCCCAAAATCATGCTACTATCATCAATAGTTTGCACCCATCAGTTGCTTAACCGCTATATATAACTTTGTCAGTATCAAATTTAGTTTTTGCCCTCCCAGTATTTGTAAAACAGGATCAAGATTCCCAATTTGAATCTTGACTATATATACACACATACACATATATATATACAACAGTGAATCCAATATAAAAAAATAAAATAATAAAAATGAATGTGTCTAAACAGATAACAGAAATGAGAGAAAAGGAACAGACCTTGACGGCGAGAAGACACAAAGGGTTTAAGATAACCCTTTTTCAGTATCAAATTGGAAATGCATTGCTTCTAATTAACATGGGTTTTTAAATTAGACACTTCTATTCTTGGTAATTCATCACAACCTCTCTTGCAAAGTCTCAAATACCCCTTTCTCTTCTATCTAAACCCTAGAAATCTCCTTCTCGGGATGTGTGATGAGTTAAGAGTGAGTGAGTTCGACAGAGAGAGATGAGAGGGAAGATGGTGGAGGGGGTAGTTGGGGAGGTTTATAAAGGCTAACAAAAACGGCGACGTTTGGTTATGTCCTTTTTCATTTTTTTTTTCTCATGAATCTTTTACATCATTTCATCTCCCCCTTTTTTTTTATTCCTTTAATGCTAGGGTATTTCAGTCATTTTATATCATTAGCGGCAAGCATTTATTTGCACTGTTCTCATATTAGGAGACTTTTTTTTAGAACCAGAGAAAGGTAATATATGTTTGACTTGCGCTGGTGTTACTTGTCCCACCTCATTTTGATATAGACGTGTTTATATTTTATTTTTATTTTTAAAATCAGTCCTAATTATTACATTTAAGGAATACCACGCCTCTCTAGTGTCCTTTCAATAGACTTTTGGCATACCTTCTCATTATCTCTCGAAATGAATTTTCGATGACCTACGGAGATGTTAACTCTAAAGGCTTACCGCGAGATATTTTAGAAGTACGCCTTCCTCTTCTTCTTTTTTAGAGTGCGGGTCTCTCTAATTTCCAAAACAACACGTGAAATTAAAAAAAAAACACACACACATACACACAAACATGGGTGTTTCAGTTCTATGTACTATATTCAATACATAGTTGTCAAAGGTGCGCTTCAAGTTTAAGGCTTAATAGTTGCGTCTGAACTAAAGCTAGACCAGACCCTTTCAATTAGGCGTGTGCAGGCCCAGGCGCGCCTAACATAAAACATTTTTTTTTCCCACTTGTTAGCATGTGATGTATTTTTGTTTTATGGTGGACTCTAACCATATAATACAATTCCTAACCGTAAAAGAAATAAAAAGGATCGATTGATAAATTCGATACATTCAGTTGATTTAAGATTTTTTGGAAGTTACAAAGGGGGTGAGTTCTCCTGCAACTTCTTTTTCTTCTTTGTTTTGTGTTTCTTTTTTCTCATCTTTATTGCTCTGTTTTTTATTCTCTGATTACTTTTTTTTCTTTTTATGGTCTTTGTGTTCTTTTTTCTTTCTTTCTTTTTAAATTTTTTTTTTTTTTATGAACTCTTAATTTGTTTATGTTTTGTAATTTATTTATCTAATGCATATAACAATTGATAAAACATATTATCACAAAAAATACTGAAATTGAAATATTATTTGTAACTTTCATCTCCTTTCAATTACGCTCCCGCCTCAGACTCCAAAACGCTTTAACACTTTTTGCACCTTTAATAACTATGATTCAATACTAAGGAGTGTTTTTTTTTTTTTTTTGGCACTTTATGCTTCTTTTATATATATACATAGAGCTTTGCTATGTATTATTCAATAACAAAATCAATACAAGGGCTATTTTATATATATTTTATTTATTTGATTAGTTAATACTTTTATTATTATTCAATCATAGTTTTATTGTTATTAATTAATCTATTCACTCTTCTGCTAGGACTTCACACACTAAATGGTTTCATAACCATGAAGATATAGAAATGAATAAAGGATTAATTTGAGTTATATAATCTAGTGTTTGATTATTCAAAATACCAAGTCGCATATTCAAAAGAAGTTTAGGCGTGGTTGCCTTGTAAGTCGTGGGAGTAAATTGTTGACCGCTCCGACTAGATTTATACAATAAGAATGAGTTCTTTATTCAAGTCTTCAAGCCCATTCTCTTTAAGAAATCCAGCACAACCTATAATAGTGAAGAAATTAATATGTAAAATAATAATAATAATAATAATAGGATAGTATTATTGGGGCTCCACAAAATATCTCCTACGCTCGAATTCATATTTTTATAAAATAAAATAATGAGTTTATCCTTCAAATGATTCTTAGGATTTGTGAATCAAATCTATTTTCTTCTCCAACCTAATCCATCATCAGAGCCCAATCAAAAGACATCAGATATATTTTTACATAAGTTTTTATAAGAAAATTGTCAAACTCTATGTTTATCTGTTAATAAAAATTGATAATAATCTTTCGTATTTTTTTTGAAATAATAGAACCCAAATCTCTTGTTAGTGAAAAAATTCTTCATTTTTTTTTATTTGCGGTAAAGCATTGAGCAACATATGAATTATGGACAAACTTGAATTTTTTTTTTCCTATTTACAATTAAATCTATTTTTTCATTATTTAATTGATCTATCTATTCATTTGTTGTTTCAAACATTTGAATTCTAAGTTTTATTATTATTTCATTGATGTAAAGAGCATATTTGGCAACATTTGGATTCCAAATTTTATTATTATTTCATTAATGTAAACAACATATTTGACAGAAAGTGAATGTTTTTGGAGAAAATGATAAAATCACATAAGAGTGTTGATGAGAGGTGCACCGTCATTGCCTTTTAATAAAATAAGATTTGAAAGGCTATAATAATTTCATGGAGCCAAATGTCACTGTAATAATAATTTTTTTGATTGGAGCATACCAAAAGTACCAATTAGTCAAATATATAAAGTAGACATTCAAATTTTGTTCTGATTGTTCAATCAAAACTATTGAACAAAGAGTTGAATTACTTAATCAATATGAAACAATACAATTACTTGATGCAAAAGCTCTACAAAAACATAGACAAAAATACAATGCTATACACATCGGACTTCTTCAAATATCAGCAAACTCATTGTCAAGACTAGGAATGAACACTTCAATGATTATTTATAGACTACAAACACAACAAATTTTATGATTCAGTCTTAGAATTAGTAAAATCAAGCTGATGCAATGATCCAATATTTTTTCAAAAAAATTCAGTGTCATTAAGAGAGAGAAATATCTTAGATACTCTAACTCTTAATATCCAAACAAAACATCATTATTATCCCAAAGTAGGAACCCAACCAATTGATATAATTTACAAAATATATTATAAAGCTATGACCTCAACCTTCAATATATATATATATATATATAATACCCCTCCAAATTTGTAGAAGTATTAAATTGACCCCATCTTTTTACTTTGCCTAAACTCAAAAATATCAACTCTTTCTTCCCCTCTCTGATGATATCTTTCTTCATTCATTCTTATCATCTGAGTATGGTTTAAAGTACAATTCTTGATCTGATTCTTAGTTTATTTCAATTATGTGATTGTATAAAAAGATATGGTTTTATATTTCAATTAGTTTATCCTTTATGTGCTTTATTTTCCTTCATTTTTCGTTTCTTATCACATAATTAAATTATTTTGGTTTAGTAATTGCTATATGGATTGTATTTGTTTTTAGTAGAGGATTCAATTTGTATAATGTAAAATTTTAACAATTATTTTTTGGACTGGTTTAAATTAATTGGAATAGGTTATTGATTTACTCAAGCAATATATAAAATAGAACGTTATTTGCCTTTAAAAGTGACACCTAGTAAAACAAGTATATATGATAGACATTCAAGTCTAATGTGGTAATGTTTAATATATCAATACAAATATTAATATAAAACAAGTATATATTGTAAAAATAATTTACCAAGTTAAACTATAAAAATGATTTTAAACTAAGAACACGTCGTCCAGAAGAAATTTTCTCTACACCAAGTGCATGATCATTGGACGTGATTACTATTTAAAAAAAAAAAAAACGTATTCGCTCAAATAGATTATCACACATCAAAGAAGTAAAGAGAGTTTATGCTACACAATGAAGGAAACCTATCATGAACTATACATAGAGAGAAATCTATGTTACATAATAGGTAACTTTTTCCAAACTCGAAATACAAAACTAAAAATGTAAACACAAAAAATATATATACAATTTGCTTGAATTTTCAAAAAAAAAAAAAAAATTACCTGAATGATCTTCCGGGGGAGGTAATTCCGAAGAAAATGCATGGATGAGCAAGAAGAGCATAAGGTGAAAAAATGTGAAGAGCTTAGGCGACCAATATCTTCTTTTCATCTCCCTCGGGGATTATTGCCCATGAATAAAAATGAAAATTAAGCAATTGGGTACTTATATATCTATATATATTACATATATATATATATATATATGTATATATTTATGGTAGATTGCTAGGTAGGGAGCAACAAAATGAGATTTTCTGAAGAGAAGGAATGGGCGTGAATATTTATAGGGAGTGTTGTTCCTCATAAGGATCGACAAAGCAAATGGATATTCTAGTTTAAATCATATTTTCTTAGATTGGTCTCTTGCAGAGCTCTTGTAATTAACGTTGTGTTCACACGCACCTAGCATCTAGGTTGGTCTTTGTACATTAAGAATGAAGCATGGTCTTGTCTCAACAAACATTTATCGATATCACCTATGGACTACCTAGTTGAGTTGGGATAATTAAGATGGCCCAATAATATAGAAAGATACAACTTCCACCCGTTTAGTTCCATGCACTGTGAGAACCCAAGTGTTAGGATCCGGATCCGGATCCTCTAGGCTACGAGGAGAAAGAAGCTCATTACTTTAAAGTGCGTCACTCGCAACACTTTGCATCAAGATGCAACATATTAAAAACACAATACATGTAATATTTTTTTTTATGCAATAATACGAGTTACATTTTCGATGCAATTGTATTGCGTGTGTTGCGATAATCTCTATGTAATGATCACTTCAACACAAGCTCATAGCAAAACAGGCAAGCAACCCAACATGGCAAAGTCAAAATACAATTTGTAGCAAATCCTAGCCCAATTGTAACACTCCCGGCCAATGATGTAAGTTGAAACTATGGAGCCTCTTCTTTGACTCCAACACCAGAAACAGGTATTGGATAGTTGGGGGTTTCGGGAATATAACACCCCAGCTAATGATGTATCGTTGTTTTTTATTATTAAAGAAAGATGGGAGTATTCTTTCGCAGGAGATATTACATAGTAGGTACTTAAAAAAAAAAGGTCCAATAAGTCGGATCTGTTACCACATCCAACCATCACATTTAACATTAGAATGAGTGTTGGGTGCGCATCAAAATGACGTTGTTTTGATGCACTTAAAAATAATGAACTTTTCCTTGTAACGAAGATAATTCTGATTATCTTATACATAAAAATAAAAATAAAAATAAAAAAAAGGTTTTTTTATAACTCAAGTTTTTGTAAAACTGTTAATCAATGATTTTTTATTTATTTTTAGGAGAACTTATCTAAAATAGTCATGTTAGAGTCCTCAATCAGATTCAATTTGTTCTCTCTTAGTTATAACTTAGATCAGACGAATGTTGGAAAGTGTGAATAACCATCTGTTTGAGGTTATTCTGCCTTGAAGAACAAGGACTCATTGTGTGAGGTGAACTAGGAAAATAATATACAATACAAGCAACCATATCAGAACACGTATGAACATGCAATACGACAAAACGTCGCCTAAGCCCCAACCACGGGATTTTTTAATATATATATATATATATATATGTATGTATAATAGTGGGTCCCATTGTATACAATTTAATTTAAACTCATTCTCTTTGAGAGATATAGCCGCGGATATTCGCGTTTTACGTGTCCTTAAACACTATACTCTCGATCTTATTGCGTCTGTTGGCATGGAGAGTTAGTCGGAGCTTCTTCCTCCAGTCTTGAACCACAAAACACTTGGTTATTATATTTTAATACCATAATTGTCCTTTTAAGTATACAATTTAATTTAAACTCATTCTCTTTAAGAGTTATGACAGCTGATATTCGTATTGTACGTGTCCTTAGACACTGTTCTCCCGGTCTTATTGCGGCTGCTGGCATGGAGTTAGTTGAAGCTTCTTCCTCGAGTCTTGAACCGCAAAACACTTGGTTATTACATTTTAATGTTATAATAGTCTTTTTTTTATTTATTAAAATTACGATTCTTAAATTTCAATTTATTCATCATCTCTTCTCAGTCTGTCAAATTAAAATTTGACTGCACACCATATATATAATATATACACATTGTGAATATATGTACGCTATATTATATACTTCTTAATCGCAGTTAATTTAATCACATAATAATATAATTTCTAAAAGCTTCCTTCTTAAATCGAATAAGTTTTTCTTGGTTTGCTTATTGAACTATAAAACTAAATTTTTCTTTGATTTTTAATTCAATTAAACATTACTAATGATTTGTTTTAATGTTTTTCCCATAACGAGATAGGTTTTATTCATTGATGAAGTTTGCTTTAAACTAAAATACTTCTTATCTTAATCACATACCTTTTACTATCCAATTCTTATACCTTTTTATATTGAACTCTAAACTTTTCAATAACTTCCTCTCACTCAGACATTGTATTATTAGTGAAGTCCTCTGTCACACTCCTAAATTTAAATAACAGGAACGTTGGTTCTATACTTAAATATAATGCGCGACTTTCAACAACATCCACCTCAGCCACAATAGAATAACTCTCTCATAAAGAATTTTATTGAAAAACATAAATAACTACAAAATAAATGTAACACTATCTAATACAATCCATAAATTCATCAACCTTATTACATAAGTTCATATCAACTTTATTGAACTAAAATGAAGTAAGAAAATAACTAGATTGTCTCCATCTGGCTCACATGACTCCATCACGTTCCAATCAACGTATACTTGAAAATTGTTAAGGAGTGATCTCACAAGCTTAGCAAGAGATTGTTAAACACATTCACTCTCAGTAAATTGATTCACCTTATATTTTCATATATAAAAACAACTCGTGAAAATACATTAATTACACATATGATCTCAAGTCATAAATTTTCATATATTATAATTACTAAAACATAAAACAAAACACAATTTTCACAACTTCAAACCATAAACTTGTTAACTATCTTGATTAACTTGTATTAAATTTTACTTATCTCACATGAGCCCCGGGCTCCCCTCCAATCGATGGTGTGCATCGCATAATTTCGGATTATCAAAAACATACATGTGGTTGGGTTGTACGTCTACTCACCCAGAGGGTCCCGAACTATGTTCGCATAATAAGGGCATGTTGAGCCCAATGACAAGGTAATGCACTCCTAATAGATATGTCCCTGACGATGCCTAACAAAATCATTATAAGAATAGTCTTGGACTACCCCTCCGACTACTTACAATTATCCATTACTTTACCAAGTATTGAATGTATTTTACATTTAAAATATTTTTCTCATAACAAACATATTCATAAATAAATAAGTATTCTAAATTAGGTTCACGACTCTCTAAACCCAAACAACGAGAGTACTAAATTCATAAAGGTTTCACAATGTAACTATAAGTCTCGGTAAAAAATTTAGAATCAAATTTCCCCACCGTTTTTTCGTACTATCCGATTTTGTGTTTTATAAAATCTACTTTTTTGGGTTTAAATTAAATCCATCACTTAACTTAATCTAATATCACATATTTCAATAAATTTGAGTTAATTAAATTGAAATACATTATTATTGAATTTTTCATAATTTTTAAAATATTTTTACTATTTTTCTCTAATTTTCTTTACTTAAAATCAATTAAAGTTTATTTAAAATTATTGGACTTCCATGAAAAGAACCCAAAATGGGTCTTTTGCCCCAAAACACTCATACGTTACGCGTACAGTTATCCTACCCACCATAATATAATGTAATACTCACCACATGGCCTTAGTCTTAACCATTCAATATGTAATAAATAACGAAAACTAGTTAACATACAAACATATCATAATACATACCATTCTAATGCACTGTACCTAGATAAGTTCCTTTCTTTTTTTTATAACTATGTGCGTACATAATTTCATATATATATATATGTGTGTGTGTGTGTATTAAAAAAATATAATCAATAATAACAGTTTATTCAAGATCAACAGTAATAGTTCAAGATACAGACTATCTTGTTATTTCAAAAATGTGATTTATTACTATGGGTGCATATATATTCCAGAAGGTTTCCCATAATCATAATTTATCAAAATTTAAACACTAAGATCTCATATTTAATCTATTTCCATTCAATAAAATCTAATAACAAAATTCCTACTGAGACATTTATAATCCAGAAAAACTCATGTTATCAATGTTAATGAAGATTAACATCTACATTAAATTTAACCCTAAGATATCAGCATGATCAAATATTCTAAACTTATAATTAAAAGATAAGCCTCAGATATATACAGATATATAAAACGAATTGACTTTTCTGATATTGTTGTTCTATTCTCCAGCTCTCACCACATAACTTTCTCAATAACTCTCTCCTTCTGGCTAATGTAGAGGTTTGACGTATATCAGTATTTGAAGTCCAGTTTAATTCTTTTTGAAAAAAAAATCCCTCAAAAAACCCTCTAAATACATAATTTTTTTTATAAGAATGATATCATGTAGTTGGGTTATGTTAGGTTTCTATTTGAATTTAACTTTTTAGATTTTTTTCGAAACAAATCTAACAATTCAAATTCGAATTTCTTTATTTTTGGGATATTACATCCTACCCTCCTAAAATGAAATTTTGTCTTCGAATTTTATGTACCTTACTCAAAGAGTTGTGGGTATTTTTTCATCATCTCTCACTGTAACTCTCATGTAACTTCTCTCTCATTCTGATGATTCCACTGCACCTTCACAAGAGGAATCTTTGTCCGCCTCAATCGTTTCACCATATAGTCCACAGTACGAACAGGTGTTTCAACATATGTAGCATCGGGATGCAACTCTACTTCGCTACAATCAATAGTCTGAGTTACATTTCTCAAATATCTCCTCAACACAGAGACATAGAAAACATCATGAACAAATGATAAACTGGGAAGTAAAGCCAATCTATAAGCCACTTCCCCAATCCTGTGTGTGATCTCAAAAGGTCCAATATATCGAGGAGCTAGTTTCCCTTTCCTTCCACCAAACCTTATAAGTACTCCCTTCATAGGCAAGTCTTTCAGAAACACCAAGTCTCCCACAATAAAGTCCAAAACTCTTCGTCGTCGATCTGCGTAGCTTTTTTATCGACTTTAAGATATATGAAGTCGATCTCGAATGATAGCTACTTTCTCTATGGTCTCTTGTACTAACTCGAGCCACAATAGGCTGTTATCACCAACCTCAGCCCAACATATCGGTCTCCTATATAGTGTTTCATAATGTGTCATGTCAATGCTAGCTTGATATCTATTATTATAGGCAAACTCAATCAGCCGTAAGTGATCCTCCCAACTACCCCAAAAATTTAACACACAAGCACGCATCATATCCTCTAATACTTGAATGAACCTTTCTAACTGACCATCGGTCTAAGGATGAAAGACAGTACTCAAACTCAAAGAAGTACCAAAAGCGTTCTGAAAAGAACTCTAGAACTGAGATGTAAAATGAGGATCATGATTTGAAATAATAGACACCGACACTCCATTGAGCTTGACTACCTCCTTAATGTAGAGATCACACAATTTCTCCACCTTGTCAGTAGATTGAATAGGCAAAAAATGAGCTGATTTAGTCAATCAGTCCACTATTACCCACACTGCATCGTGGTTCTATTTTGACCTCAATAACCCCATAATGAAATCTGTCATCACATGCTCCCATTTCCACTTAGGCACACTCAATGACTATAATAGTCCAGCTGGTCGTTGATGTTCAATCTTCACTCGCTGATAAGTGAGACATCTAGATACAAAATTTGCCACATCATGTTTTATGTCTTCCCACCAAAATTGTCTCTTAAGGTCATGGTACATCTTAATGCCACCGAGATGCACCGTGTACCTAGAATGGTGTGCCCTCTAAAATTTCTCTCTTGAGGATTGCTAGGTCTGGGACACATAACCTACCTCAAAATCTCATACCTCTATTCGCCCCACGAATCTAGTCTACATTACCTTCATCCTCAACAACCTCAACTACTCTAGCTTGCACCCTCTTATCCTGAATATGTGCCTATATAATCCGACTGATCAAGGTCAGTTATCCTGTTAAACTACAAAGAAAAGTACTCGCACTCTAAGAAGTTGGAATAATGGAGAACTCTATTAATGCCTCTAACATCATCCACTCTTGTATCATTATAAAGGTAACCAGTCTCTCGACTTCCAGCCCAATGCATCAGCTACCACATTTGCCTTCCCAGGGTGATATTGAAGGGTCATATCAAAATCCTTCATCTTCTCCATCCACCTTCGTTGTCTCGACCTTTTGAGAGTAAAGATACTTGAGGCTCTTGTGATTGGAAAAAACTCAAATTTCTCACCATACAAGTAATGCCTTCACACTTTCAGTGCCAAAACCATTCTTACCAATTCCAAGTCATGTGTAGGGTAATTCTGCTCATGTGGCTTAAGTTGTTTAGAGGCATATGCCACCACCTTACCCTCTTGCATCAGAACACACCCAAGACTCTGATGTAATGTATCTGTGCAGATAACAAATTCCTCACAACTAACAGGAACGGTAAGAACTGGTGTTGAAGTCAATCTAACCTTCAACTCCTCAAATGCATGTTTGCAACGGTAATTCTAAATAAACTTCACATCCTTTCGTATCAAACGAGTCAAAGGTGCAGCAATCTTGAAGAAACCCTCAATGAAATGCCTATAGCATCATGTCAATAAGCTACAAATCTCAGTGATAGTAGTAGTCCAACTCAACATAGCCTCTAATTTGGCAAAATCCACTGAGATTCCATCCCTAGAGATCACATGTCCTAAAAATTTTATATGCGCTTGCCAAAACTCACACTTCTCAAACTTAGCATAGAGTTGATGCTCACCCAAAGTCTGAAGTATAATGCTCAAATGCCACTCATGCTCCTCCTTACTCTTGGAATATATCAAAATATCATTCACAAATATTACGAAAAACTGATCCAAATAGGGTCTAAGCACCCGATTCATCATATCCATAAAAGTTGTTAGAGCGTTAGTCAACACAAAATGTATGACTAAGAACTCGTAGAGACCATAACGAGTCCTGAAAGTAGTCTTAGGAATATCCTCCTCCTTAATCCTCAACTGATGATAACCAGTTCTTAATTCAATCTTAGAAAATAAGTGTGCCCATCTGAGCTGGTCAAACAAATCATCAATACATGGCAAATGATACGTATTCTTGATCATCATCTTATTTAGTGTATGATAATCGATATTCAATTCCCTCATATCAACTAGCGTCATCCTATAGGGTGCCCTGGAAATAGGTGATATGCCAGGAATAAGATCAATGCAAAAATCTACTACCCTCTTAGGAGGCAAAATCGAAATATCCTGGAACACATCAACATACTCTGAAACAATAGAAATCTACTCCATAGTCATAGTTGTGCCCCCAACTTAACATGGCCAAGAAATCCCATGGTCATAGTACCCTCAAACCCTTCACATCTAAACTGATAGGTAATTGTCTTGAAAGTGAGAAGATAATTATCTTCTCATGGTAGTTCAACTAGGCATGATATCTCGTCAACCAATCCATACCCAATATAGCATCAAATTCTCTCATCTACAGTACAATCAAATCAATAATAAGCTCCAATTCCCCAATCCTAATAAGGCAAACATGACACACCCTATCAAGTGTCGTCGCGCTTCTAAGTGGAGTTGTAATAGGTAAGACAACACTCATAAGTTTAGGTTCTATTCTAAGTGTGTTCACAATGACAAGACGATAAAAGAATATGAAGAATCTGAATCAAACAATACTCTAGATATACTGCCATAAATAATAAGTGTATCTTCCATGTCGGGTGGTGTAGCATCTTGCCTAGCCTCTGGAACAACAGCATAAATTCTTGTGCCTCCATATTGTTGTGGTGTTTGTACCCTCTACTGGCCCTCTCTTCGTGGTTTGGTACAATAACGAGCCATGTGTCCCTTCTCTTGGCAATTGTAGCAATGCCCAAGAAACTGTCGCGGCTATATATTCTGAGGTGTAACTGGCACTAAATTCGTGGACTGTTCACCTCCATTAACTCTTTGTCGTTTCCCTGCTCGCCAATCTTGCCTACTTCTTTGCCATGTCTGATTTTTTCTTTCTCTCTGAGGTTGTTGTTGCTACTGTCCCCTCTAATTCGGCTAAAAATTAGAGATAATCTTTCCCTTATCGTTCTGTTCTACCTTCTGCTCCCTCTATCTGTAATACTCCATGTCATACTCCTCATTTCTCATAACACATTGCATGATATCCGAGTATCTTGTCAATCCCGGACCAATAACCATCCTCTTAATGTTAGAAGCCAAATCTCGGACAAACTTTGAAACCTTGTTCTCCTCATTTGCAATCATATAGGGAGAAAATCATGAGAGTTCGATGAACTTGGCCTCATAATGAATAACAGTCATGATATTCTGCTCCAACTGTATGAAATCAACAACTTTCTTCTCCTTTAATACATGTGGAGAATATTTGTCGTTGAACAGATTTTTGAACTTATCCCAGTTCATCTCTGTGACGTCAATATATCAGGTCACGGACCGCCACCACTGATACGCCTCACCAGACAAAAGAAAAGTTACAACATTCCTCTTCTACACCTCAGTGCACTCATAATCTCAAAATATTTCTTCATATTCTCAATTCATCTTTCAGCATCTAGTGGATCGGTAGCACTTGTAAATTCCATAACACCTAATCTCTTTATCACTTTAACAAGAAGATATGTGGGACCCTGTCCCACTTCGGGATTTGGCATCTATAATGCCTCATCTATCTGAGCAACTCCACGTCCTGCTCCACCACAACCGACACCACCACAACTAGCACCACCGCGTCCAACACGTCCCCTGCCTCTACCAACTTCAGACATCCTATTTTCAGTAATGAATAATATTATCATTAATTCAATGATAAATCAAAATTAAAACTGGAGTACAGTAAGAAAATACATAATCTATCTTTTAGCTAAGTAATCTTAAACCTAGGCTCTTATACCAAACTGTCACACCCTTTTTTATATTGAACTCTAAACTTTTCAATAACTTCCTCTCACTCAGACATTGTATTATTAGTGAAGTCCTCTGTCACACTCCTAAATTTAAATAATAGAAACGTTGGTTCTATATTTAAATATAGTGTGTAACTTGCAACAACATCCACTTCAACCACAATAGTATAACTTTCCTATAAAGAATTTTACGGAAACATAAATAACTACAGAACAAATGTAGCACCGTCTAATACAATTCATAAAAATCCTAAACCTTATTATATAAGTTCATATCAACTTTATTGAACTAAAAAGGAGTAAGAAAACAACTAGATCGTCTCCATTTGGCTCACATGACTACATCACATACCTATCAATGTGTACCTAAAAATTGTTAAAGAGTGAGCTCACAAGCTCAGCAAGGGACTGCTAAACACATTCACTGTTCAGCAAATCGACTCACCTTATCTTTCCATATATAAAAGCAACTCGTCAAAATGCATTAATTACACATATGAATCTCAAGTCATAAATTTTCATATATTATAATTACTAAAACATAAAACAAAACACAATTTTCACAACTTCAAATCATAAACTTGTTAACCATTTTGATTAACTTGTATTAAATTTCAGTTATCTCACATGAGCCCCGGGCTCCCCTCCAATCAATGGTGTGTATCGCATAGTCCCGGATTATCGAAAATACACATGTGGCTGAGTTATACGTCTACTCACCTAGATGGTCCCAGACTTGTCCACATAATAAGAGCATGTTGAGCCCAATGACCATAACAAAATGGTAGTGCACTCCAAATAGACAGGTCCCTGACCATGCCTAACAAAGTCATCATAAGAATAGTCCCGAACTATCCCTCCGATTATTCACAATTATCCATTATTTTACCAAGTATTGAATGTATTTTACATTTAAAATATTTTTCTCATAACAAACATATTCATAAATAAATATTCTAAATTAGGTTCATGACTCTCTAAACCCAAACATCGAGAGTACTAAATTCGTAAAGGTTCCACAATGTAACTATAGGTCTCGGTAAAAATTTCAAAATCAAATTTCTCACCGTTTTTTCGTACTCTCCGATTTTGTGTTTTATAAAATCTACCTTTTCGAGTTTAAATTAAATCCGTCACTTAACTTAATCTAATTTCACATATTTCATCAAATTTGAGTTAATTAAATTGAAATACATTATTCTGGAATTTTTCATAATTTTTAAAATATTTTTACTATTTTTCTCTAATTTTCTTTACTTAAAGTCAATTAAAGTTTATTTAAAATTATTGGGCTTCCATGAAAAGAACTCAAAATGGTTAAGCGCACAATAATCCTACCCACCATAATACAGTGTAATACTCACCACATGGCCTTGGTCTGAACCATTCAACATGTAACAAACAACGAAAACTAGTTAACATACAAACATATTCTAATACATACCATTCTAATGCAATGTACCTAGATGAGTTCCTTTTTTTTTTATAACTATGTATGTACATAACTATATATATATCAATGCAATAACCCACCGTGAGTTCTAATATCCACCACTGATAAAAAAAAATCCACTAAAGGCCACAACATTAATTACGATGCCTAACATTCAATGTTTATAACTGCCCAACACCAGATTCACACCACCCAGTACCAGTTCATGTATTTTGCAATCAATCAGGATTTTGTTAGCAATACTCATGCTCACTGCCTCCTATATAAAACATAATCAATAAAAACAATTTGTTCAAGATCAACATTAATAGTTCAAGATATAGACTATCTTGTTATTTCAAAAACGTGATTTATTCTTATGAGTGCATATATATTCCAGAAGGTTTTCCATAATCACAATTTATTGAAATTTAAACACTAAGGCCCTGTTTGGGAACACTTCCGATTCTAGATTTAAGCTTTCATTTTTATATTTTTGGAAGTCACAGCAGAAATTGCATTTGGTAACGTACTTTTCATTTCTGAAAAAATGAAAAAAAATGAAAGTGATGTCAAAATTTTGACAATCCTTACGATAATTTGAAAGTTTCATAACGAAAATTTCAGTATCAGATTTCATTTTTCAGTTCAAGTTTTCATTTCTGATTTTTTTATAAAATAAAATAAATAAACATTTTGCTTGCCAAAAAATATAATATAATATAACACAATAAATTAAAACTTTATCAAAAACAAGAATAAAAAATTAGAAAATACAATAAATAAAAAATTGGTTACTAAAAAAATATAAATTTAACAAAATAAAATACAATAATTAAGAAAATTATAAATAAAAATAAAATAATATAAATAAAATACAATAAATATAAAATTATAAGTCAATAAGAATAAAAATATTTTATAAAATACAATAAATAAAAAATATATATAAATATAAAGATATCTATAATATATATAAATATAATAATAATAACGTATATTTATAATATATATAAAGATATATATAAGAAGAATTACAATAAAATAAGAGCTATATATAAATACAATTATATATAATATAATCAATAAAAAACTATAAGTCAATAAGAATTTTTTTTATATAAAATACAATAAATAAAAATATATATATATATATATATAAATATATATAATAATAATATTAAATATAATATATATATATATATATATAAGAAGAAAATACAATAAAATAAGAGTTATATATAAATACAATTATATATAATATAAAAATATAAAAGAAAATAAAACAAGTATATATATAATATATGACAATTACCAAAAATATGAAAATAGTTAGAATTTATGACAATTACCAAAAACATGTAATTGCTTAAAAAAGAATTTTTAATTAAAATAAACTAAAATGAAGTTCTAGAACATATAATTTCGGATGAAAGAATATACATTATCATATTTATGTTGATTAAAATGAGTTTGAACCATATTACTCAAACACAATTTTTAGTCAAAGATACCACTATTTTTAAAAAAAAAATTAATTTTGGGTTACCAAACATATTTTCAAATTTGTGCTTTCAAATTTTTAACAGCATAAGACGTTAACAAACGTATTCTAGTTTTGACAGAAATGGCAGCACCGCAGGTTTTAATATTTTATTTTTCAGAAATCAGAAAATGGATTCCGACAGCGTTACCAAACAGCCCCTAAGATCTCATATTTAATCTATTTCCTTATCAGACATTTATAATCCAGAAAAACTCGTGCTATCAACATTAATGAAGATTAACATCTATATTAAATTTAACCCTAAGGTATTAGCATGATCAAATACTCTAAACTTATAATTAAAAGACAAATCTCAGTTATATACAGATATATAAAATGAATCGACTTGCCTGATATCGTTGTTCCGTTCTCTAGCTCTCACCACGCAACTTTCTCAATAACCGTCACTCCTATTGGCTACTATAGAGGTTTGACGCATATCAACATTTGAGGTTCAGTTTAATTCTTTTGAAAAAAAAATCCTCTAACTAAATAAAAAAAATTTATAAAAATGATATCCTGTAGTTGGGTTAGGCTAGGTTTCTATTTGAATTTTACTTTCAGATTTTATCGAAACAACTCTGACAATTCAAATTCATTTTTTTTTTTGGGATATTACAACTTCCATTTTTGCACAGAGAGAGGGAAAGAATGTGAGAGAAAAGATGAATTAGGTGCATTTTCGCGTCAAGAGTCCTAACCTTAACAAAGAAGGACAATTATGACATTACAAATGTAAAAATGAAACATTGTGTAGTATATGGACTCTTTTGTAATTTCATTTTAAGAGAAAAAAGAGAGACGAGCGCATCAAAATATTCATGGAGCGCCAATATCACCTCCTAAAACCCCTTTATTAGGCTATGTTTGGTATAATAGAAAAGAAAAGAAATAAAATGTTAAACTTTCATCGTGTTTGGTTGGTTAATAAGAAAAAACTATTTTAAATAATTTGAAAGACAAATTTTGTCTTTTATCAAAATAAGAGCTTAACAAAGTTTTATTAAAAAATGTTATCATTTTCTCCCATTTTTGGAATAACAAAACTTTCTCCTCATACTTCATTCCCTTTATTTTTCTTTCAAAATTTTATACCAAACACAAAATGTAGAAACCGTGACCAATTTGGGCCGGTTTGTATTTTATGCATCATAATTGCCAAAAATGCATTTTGAATGATGTTAAGCATGTTCTAAGTGTGGGAAACATGTTTGGAAAGTTTTATAAAGGCTTAAAAAAAATTTTGAAACATTTGGAGAAATTTGACTTTTTGGTTAATAGAGGCCCCAGAATGTGGTCCAGGTGGGCCCAAGAATTCAAAAATTTTTTAAAAAATAATTATTTTTAGTTTTGAACCAAATGAAATTTTTAGAGAGTTAAGGAAGTGATTTCAAGGCCGTAGGAACTTTTGAAATTGAAAACGGAGGTCGGGAGGATACATTAAGTGGCTCGGGGGCATTTTAGTCATTTTGCACCCCAGATATTATAAATATCTAGGGCTAAGAGATCCCAGCCATTTATCACTGTTGATTATCTCTCTACTCTCTCCCAACTTCATCCTTCCACCTTCTCTTTACATTTCGGGTAGCTTTGACTTGAATTCGGGATTTGTTGAAGAAGGAAAGTGCGTAGAGCTCAGCAATGGCTTCACTTTGGACCAAACAATCTTGAATTTTAGCAATGTAGACTTGGTGATATTCTTAGAAATTGCTTAGAAGCCTTCCAAATTTGAGGTAGGGGTTCTCCTTCTCTTTTAGTTGTCGATTATAGGGTTTCGGGGGAGTCAGAATAATATATGAGGTGTTTGCATGTATGTGAGTGTTTAGTGGGGTTGGGATTGATATGTTCTCCTTCCCTTATAATTCTTACATGCAGAATAAATACATTATGTGATATGTATGTTGTGGTGATTAAGTATATGAAATGTGAGTGCATGAATACTAAGGTGCTAAGTTATGTGCATATTTGACTTATATGCAAATTTTGACATATATGTGACTATATGGGTTTATGTGGTGAGAAATGCATGCTAGATACTCTTATTGCTAGCTTGTGCATTTGAGAATCACAAAAATGGCATCCTAGATTCATATATGGGGTTATTATGAGAGAACGGAGAAATGGACCGTGCATGTTATGTAAGTGGCATCATTATCCAATGAGGTATGACTATCATAGTGGTCCCATTATACTAAAGCTAAGGCTTAAAGTTGGAGAATGTCCATATTTGGTAAGCGTCAGAGTTGTCCACTCACATTGGGGCAAACCAACATATTACCAACGAAGTATGACATTGTCGGAGTTGTCTAAGTCATACGAATGTATTAGAGGTGTCCAAGGTCACATGATCGTCGGAGCGGTATAATCATGTTGGGATATCGGATTAGGTCCGAGAGAGAAAAGTTATATCTTTATGCTTATATGATCAAATATTGAGCATGATATATGTTTTAATGCATTTTCCTTAATATGCATTGCTTGAATAAATATGTGAATGTTGAAAATGACATGTAGTGTAATAGCATATATTCATGTAGGTCAGTGTAGAGTCGGCACTTAGGTGGGTTGGGGTATTCTTACTGAGCCGTTGAGTTGTTCACCCATTTTTTCCCAAAAAAATCTACAAATAAGTCACCCATGACAGACGGGACTTGAAGGGCTCAAGTGGAGTATTTTGTAGCATTTTTCCTTCACATTTTGGATATTGTAGATTTGGCTATACATGCCGGCATGTGGCATGTTGAATGTATTTTGTAGTCATTTATGAATTCTTAATGCTTTTGGACTATGCATATGTAATTCAAACTATGACTATAAAATTATAATAATTTTCTTATGAAATATATGTTAGATAGTTGTGTAATTAATGAAGATGACTTGTGGTTATGGAATATGTAGTTAGAGTTGAACTCCACATGTGTTGAAATTCATGAATGTAGATTTCTCTCTATGTTGTAAACTTGGAAGATTTAAGGGTGTGATATGAATGATTTATGACGTAATAATAATGGACTTATGTTTCAATTGTATTTTTCCATGAGGTGTGATGGAATTGAATACATTAGGATGGATTGTGGAGGGACACATGCCCAAAGTGTCCATTTTGGATTCATGGATGGAAATTGAGGATTTCTACCCTTTTTAATAGGTTTTAATTATGATTTAGAGTGAATTATGATTGTGTGTTGTTGTTATGAGCATTTGGATTTGGAAAATGAAGGTTATAGGCCTTTTAGCACTTTCGGTTGCCTAGGCTTTGCAGCAGCCAGCCGAAAGTATGAGATCCAGAACATTAAAAAATTGGATACCTATTTCGAATGACTGAAAAAGGGTTTCAGTCAGCTGAAAGCATCCTTTCGGCCGACCAAAGCCACTCTCCAGCCGACCAACATAATTGGTTTCTTGAAGATCAGTTGAACTCGGGTTTTAGCCAACCGAAAAGAAGTGTCAATCGACCGAAACTACCATGGAATGAAATTTTGTGATTTTTGAGATATGAGTGAGCATGTATAGGTACATGGACTAGTGTGGGGCCCATTGAGGTGATTGATGATAAGTTATGTACCCATGAGTGCATGTATAGACTTATGTTTTTGGGGTGTTTTGAGAAGTTAAGAAGGTTCATTAGGGTTTAATGGATGGACATTACCTCCGGTTTCCGAAAGTCAGAAATTGGGACGTGATAACTTAGTATCAAAGCATAATACTGTAGCATGATGGTTGTTGGGATCATTTATGGGCTTGAGTGAACGGGTTCACACTCAAAATTCGAGTTCCGGAATGAGAATTCCGGTGACCCGAATTTTGGGACGTGACACAAAAAATTATATCCCTCCATTATCTTTCATTTCTTTGCAACCAAAATGGACCTTAGTTTGGGCGTATAACTTACTCCTAGTTCTTCTCTTCTATTTTTTTCCCCCTTATCTCCCCTATTTTCTTACTGTGGTCGTATAACTATTTTTTCTACACTCTAGCTCCATCTCCTATATTTTTTATTTTCCCACATCTCTTGTATTTATGAACTCCTGCAAACTTTGACTTTGTGTATAGCTCAACCACTTCAAATGATTTGAAGTTAGTATTTTGTTTTTAAGCTTAAAAAGAAAAAAAAAATTTGCTTGGGACAAGTTCACTCGAAGTTAAAAAAAAAAAAAGGAATAAAAATGATTGAAGAATTTCTTGGAGCTTTGGATAAGATTTTCTAACATTAACTTCTATTGTTCTTTAACTTAATTATGTTAGTAATCTAATTATCATAAAAAGTGTATATTTTGTTTGTGTCCATTTTTATTTATATTATTAAATATGTCTATTAGAAATTATGAATCATAATATGAAAAACTTAGAGAAAAAAAGAAAAAAAAATTGCTAAACTAATTGAATCTCAAAAAGGAGTTCTTTCTAAATTTGTTACAACTAATAGTCAAAACATAATAAAAAGTATAGCTAAAAATTTAGCAAATGAACAAGATACTTAAACAAAACTAAAATATAAAAATCTAGTTAGTAACTTTGAATCTCAAAAAGTAAGAAGGATAATTATTAAATAAAAATTATTAACTATTATTAATATTAATATATTAAATATTAAAAGGTGGTGCATGTAACACAGTATTCGTTAATCTTTAGATAGATACAATGATGAAAATCTAAGTCTCTTAGAAGTATAAATGGGGATCATGAAGTATGTTAAGACTATGGCTAAAACTTTGAAGAATGGTTACAAGCTCAAACTCAAGGCTAGGTGGTGAATGCCCAGACCAACTAGCCAACATCATGTTGAATTTAATCTTCCTAAATGTGGGATAAGGCCAAGACAAATGATAAAACCAATGCCATGAAGCAGAAAGATGATCTTACACTCCAGCTAATGCCCACACCAAATTAAGAAGACATTATAGGACAAAAAGGACTCCCACATAACCAAGATCCTCTGCATAGGAGTTTCAGCCAGCCAAAATTGTCATTAAGTGAGAAAAGGCTTACATAATTAGAGGTGATCAAGATGTGCTACTTTGGTTTCCATCTCATTCTCTTTTCCTTTGCACCAAACATAAGCCATCACCTCTATAGCATATACATTTATACATATACACAAGTCATCATTTTCTTTCTGGTTAGATTAAACCATGACAATGAGTACATTAACCAGAGAAAATGGTGTCCTCAAGTTGGTGCGCCCTGGAGGCATGGTGGAGATACACAAGAATCCAATAACTGCAGCTGAGGTCATGAGGAGGAACCCAAGACACTGCGTCACACGCCCGGATGTGTTCAAGTTCCCATGGATCGTGGTTCGTCCCGAATCAGTTCTGTGTCTCGGAAGAGTTTTCTTCATTGTTCCCTACCACACTATCCATCGCCTGCTACAACAGTCGACCAGGAAACACTCCACTATTCTGCAGCAACAGATGTCCCTTAAACAAAACCATGATTGTGGAGAACAATCTCAGCTTTTCTCCTGCAATGTGCTGAATCTCAACAAGTATACCTGTGAGTTGTCCACTCAGCCAACTTGTTTCCATGGATATGTGAAGAAACAAACTCCCAGAGCATCGCAGAAGACGATGAATCCTAGGCACAAAGAAGACAGTGAAGGACATCACCATCCAAAATTTCCAGTTGGGTGTGGCTTCCCTGCAATGACACCATTTTATCAATACCATGATCAATTGTTTAAGAAACAATCTCTAATCAAGTTGTCTGCTCAAGTGAAGAGTAAACCGGTTGATGATGGATCATTGAAGAAACAATATCCAGTTGAGTGTTGGCCAACAATGATGGCAGGTTACAAAAATCACCTGAAAGAACTTAAACCACAAACACCAAGTGGCTCTTTTGTCGAGGAAAGAGTGCCTTTTCATTCTACGAGAAATGATTTTAATCACAGACAAGGTTGTGTCAAGGTGCCACAAAATGATGATGGATTAGAGTTTAATTTCTCTCAACAAGTTACTAAGCTGAAACCTTGTCTCAAGAAACACAAAACCAACCTTCCTAAATCACGTGGACTCAGCGTAACTTTTGCCTTGCCAGTTGACAATGACAAGGAGAACTAAGGTATGTTACATGGACTCGAGTATATGTGTGAGTATGTGTGTCGGCTGTGGGTACATATCCACATGTCAGAAGTGTCAGATCTCAATATAATGTTCAATATAGGCATTTCACTTGTTTTGAAGCAATAATACAATATATTGAATTAGTGGATATTTTTTTAGGTGTATATCTAACCAAAAGTGTTTGAGATGTCTCATACTCATGTTTCAGGATTGTGTGTCCGATACGGGTACTTCACCTACTTTTGAAGAGTAAAATAGGAACTGAGAATCAAAGATGACGAGATACAGCAGAATTTTGGAGCTTCTAAAGTTGATGATATTTGCAGATGTATGAATTCTTTAATATTTCAATCTTTGTTCAATTTTTTTGTCTTCTGTACGGTACCGGTGTTGGCATCGAAAGAAATGCTTCCTTTTGACCATGGAATGCATATCTAGCCTTGATGTTACCAATGAAAGTAGACATGGATTTTGGATTTTAGTCCAAATATAAAAAAGAAGTTTCTGCTGGATGGATTTGCTTTGTAAATCTTTAGTCAATCTACAATAATGCTCTATTTGTATCTGATGATAAAACCTTCTTTATTTATTTCAGTACTATGATTGTTAGCACTATTAGTACTGCAAAGAATTTAATTAGCATATTCAAAAGAACAAAAGTATTTGCAAGGAAGGTAAAAAAACTCATCGCATTAAAATAATATAAATAAATGCAGGCCTTCTCTTTCTGAAATTGGTGTTTTATAAATTTTGTGAATAATATAACCCATCCACAACAAATAGAAGTCATTGTAAATTAAGCCTGATCCATGACAACAACAATTGGTCAAAAAAAATTCTATCAAAAAAGAAATAATAATATACGATGGTGATGAAATGACATCATCACCAATGAAACTGTTCTGCTGATGCTGCAACAAAGTGTTCTCATTACAAATAAAATTTTATGTAGAAAATAATCGTAATAGGATGAATAAATTACTATTTCATCAAAATAATAATGTCTAAAACGTAGGAAAGTGGTGCCATATTAATCTTTTAGCTTTGGAAGCATGGATATGAATACAGGATATAGATACAACACGACAGGAATATGAAAATATTACAAATCTAAAAAAAACACAATACGGGTACGGAAATAAAAATAATAGATTTCATTTTTATATGCAACAAAATTAATTTTTTATTAGGTTTCTACAATATTATGAATCTAAAAAATACAACAACATATTGCTTTACAAGAACATACAAAAGTTTTAAAAAAATGATAATTCCGGAAGCCAAATCCTCTCTCTCTCTCCAATTGCGTTTGAGCTGAGAAGCATCAATCTGGGCTTTATTTTTATTATAATCTTTGTTCACTGGTCTACTCTACACTTTCTTCTACTTGTCAATGATCCATAACAATACATTGATTATATTCCATAATGAACAGTACGTGTATTATAGATTGAGGCCACGAAACATCACTTAGATGCTATACTTCCTTTTCTTAAAGTCCATAATTTTACTGGTCTAATGGGCGAGACTGCAAATTAGCTAAAAAAAATGATAGCTTTAGTTGTTGATGTGATAAATATCTATGTTAAGCCATCCTAATAGTTTAAACTTTTATAGAAGTCTGTTAGTAAAATTGTTGTACATTAACATGTGTTCATAACATTGGACTAAATCGGCCAAAGTACTAGGCTTTCACAACTGTAAATTCATTAGTAATCCCATTGCATGCCTTTCAACTTTGTTGGGATCCTAAAATTTTTGCCTTTGGCCTCCAATTGTATTGAGTTGAGCCAGCCCTGCAGCCACTGTGAGGCTTTTCGTCAAACATGTTGCATATACCCATAAAATGGCCAAAGCTACTCTTCGATTTCGAAACCTTAAGGAATTCAAATACACCACCACCAAAGTACAACTTCTCAAATACAAATTCCATCAAAACACATATATACCCACCACAACACACCACCAATATGCACATGTATATTTATATATATGCCACCCATGTATACATACATAACACCACCAAAGCATTTGTATCAAACTCATAATATTAAGATCAAATCATAAGTAATCTAATCAAATACTAGAATCTTTTACCCCAAAAAACAATTACTAGAATACAATAAATTTTTCGAAGTAAAAGAAAAACCTTACGGGGCTGCTTTCAATCCGGTGAAACTCCGGCAGAGAAGACTCCATGAGCTGACACCCAGAGAGAGACGACCATAGAGGGACGGAGTGTCATTTTTCGAGTGTATTCTTCTATGCTTATCGGTCTTTATGGAGGTGAGATGGAAAATTTTATGGCACGGAACGGAATAGGCACAAGGTTACGCTACGATTATATTTATCATATTACCTTTACATATATTGTACACATATAAAATTAATCTTATATAATTAAACGTGTAAAAAAATTTCTGTCATACACAAAATATACAAAAAAAAATATTTCTTCAATTATGCACGTAGATATAACTCCCTACCATCTGAGAATTATGTGCAAATACTCATTTGACTATTTTAACAAAATAAAATCATTAAAAATTTCAAAATATCCTTTTTAAAAGATCGAATACCCCTGACACATTTGTATCATGTTTGGATGCGCCTCTTTTATTCTCTCTCTACAACATCACTCTCTCAACAGTATCTATTTCTCACTCTACATTACGGGTGTGTGAAATTAACCTCAACACTCTCTAGCATCCATTGTTTTGATTCCTTTATCATTGGTCTTCATTCCTATTTCAATTCTTTTTCCTTCTATTTTTGTTTTTGTTTTTGTTTTTTGCCGACGAGAGAGAAAGAGAAAGGAGTTCAGGTGGGATGCAGCATGGAGAGGAAGAAACAAACAGAGGGAAAGTTGAAAGGGTCAAGCTGTTAGGAAGGGAGGGATGGCTTATTGAAGGTTAGTAATTGGTTTTATTTAGTTCTCCTAAAATAGAAAACTAACATATAGAAATATACCATCTCCACAGGAAAGTGGCATGTAACAACTATATATCTATGACATTCTATCATTAGTAATAGGCATCTATTACACCATTGTCTATTTTGATCTTCCATTTCCATGAATTGCTCGGTTCTGGAATAGAAAAAAAAAATTGGAATTCAGTTTCTTGGCAACCAAACAGAAAATCAAGGTGCGCCAGCCAACCTTCATAACATTAAATGATTACTACAATTCTTTTTGCATGTGGTTGCTCCTTATTCCATGTAGAAAGCACGTCCTTGTGCAAGGCCACAACAAACCCATTTCACTCACTGGAACTCCATGGCAGTTCCTTCTCCATCAAGCCACTGCTGCATGCTCCACCGTCCACGTGAAGACCCAGCTCCACTATCATCTTCCTCCACAAGCAGCTCTTCACTGTCGAGCCACTGCATGGCCACAACAAATCCATTTCACTCACCGGAACTCCATGGCAATTCCATCTCCATCAAGCCTCCATCATTCGAAGAGAGAGAAAAGAGACCTAACAGAGATGAGCCAGAGAAATTGCAGAGAGAGTTGAAAATGAAGAGAGAGAGAGAGAGAGAGAGATGAGCGAGAGAAAGAGAGTTGAAAACTTGAAATTAAAAATGCCCTTTTTCGACATTTTGCTTCCTCGTTAACTTTTTATTTATTTATTTTATTTTGTTGAAAGAGCATTCTAGGCATTTTAATCATTAAATTGTCAATTTGTACTCATCTGAACAATTTTGAAACTCTAAGGGTGTTAATTGAATGTCAAAGGGTATTTGCACATTTGTATATAGTGGGGTATTTTTTATACTTTACCTTTATATATATAACATTTACTTATTCAAGTCATATTGGCAGTACATGCGTCATTACCAAAGCCTTTATCACATAAAGAGTGTCAAAATTAAAGAAGAATACAATTAAAAAAATACTCTGCTAAAAAAAAGTTAGAAAAAAAAATTGCTCCCACCCAATCCCCTTTAATAAAGGATTTAGAGCGGAGATGAGAGGAGCGGAGCTTTATTAAACGGAGACAGAACCCTTTGCCATCCCTTAGTCTTTTCCCTCATATCCATACTTTAAAAAAATAATAATAAATAAAGGGAGCTCACCAATATCCTTGGATACTCTAACCCTTTTTTTTTTCCCTAATAGATAAGATCAAATACGGAATTAAAAATATAAGAAAGCAAGTATGTTAGTGATATGTAGATTCTTTTGTAATTATATTGTAAGAAAAAAAAAAAAAAAGGTTAGAGTGCTTGAATGGTTAGAATTTAAAAGATCATAAAAACAATAAAAATAAAACTGAAATAATAGAATATTTATTTTATATGTTTATAATTAATTACTATTAGAAACTACCAACCAGATTGAACCGAATCTGACCGATCTATACAATTTATTTCAGTTTTTGGATGAAATGGTTTAGTTTAATTGATTCTGTTTCTAACAACTAAAAAATCATTAATAACAGTTAAGTTCCGATTTGAGATCGAAAAAAATCGAACAGTACCAAATTGAATCGTTAGTGATAATATATATATATATATATATATATATAAGAAAATTCAAAATCGTAGAACCGAACTAAACAAAACTGATCATTTACGGTTGGTTTTCTAAGGGTTTCATTCACTTGGATTTTAATATTTTGGCTTCATATGGTTGGATTTTAATATTTCTGAACGCGTTGGACCGGTTTGGTTTTAGACGTAACTGTGTCACCCTACTCAAATTTATTAAATATGAGCTAGATAAATTCAATTAATTATAATCTATTAAGTACTGTTAGATATTTTACTTAGAAAAGTGTGAAAGATTCTTAAATGTAATAGGAAGTGACAGAGATAGCTGCTTCGGCTGGTGTGGTTGGTTTATAAATCTTTCATAATGAAAATTTTATAAAAGGGTGGTGTGATCATTTGTTGACCTTGTTGCCGTTACTCTTCAGTTTTCTGTTGAGGTCTATCCTGCTGTTGAGGTCTATCCTGTAGAGATACTCAAATTGAATCAGTGATCGAGGTTTCGTCGTAAACCTAATTGGTTACTTCCAATTTCGTAAATCAATAGTTCAAACCGCACTCAAAGGTAGGGCATTTTCCATTTTTATAGCAACTTCTGTACCAGAAACAATGGTATCTCCAATTATAACCTCTCTGGGATATAAAATATATCTCTTCTCACCATCCCCACAGTGTATGA